>OZ007593.1:369308209-370508209 GCA_963931845.1 Maratus michaelseni | reverse complement strand
TACCTCGTGCCAAATTTTAGGCAATTCAAGTGAGGCGGATTCATTGCAAATGTTTACGTTACGCATGTAGATTTCTATTGATTCCCTGATAATAGATGGGAAGTAGAATCTTGATAGGCAAATTATTTTACTATTTTTAAAACCAATTTCTATTGCTTCGGTTTTATGTAGTCGTGCCAGTGCTGTAGTAAATATGATAGGAGTACAGAAAAGTTAAAAAAATATTTGAATTTATAAACAAATCTAATTTAGGTAGATAAACCCTTTAACGAAGATGTAAAAATATTCATGTTAGTTTTTATAAATATTATATTACACATAATTTAGTTCCCTTTCACTTCCAAGTTAAGATTAATTTGTAATGCTACAACTTCCCCATTCATTTCTTAGATGATTAACGAAAAATCAATTACAACCTCGTCTTCATTTCCTCCTGCTTAAATGGAAAAGTTAACGCAATATCAAAAATAGATAATGAATAAGATTACCAGAGCACATTTGAGTATTGTCATCTTAGAATGTACTTCTTAATAATTGTAAAAGTTCATTAGTTTGTTTCGTTTCTGAACAATGTATTCTTATATCGACATGAATATCAAGCTTTAGTATGAAAATAGATTGGCATAGAAGTTATATGTTCCCATAATTGATTATAGCTGTTCTTGGTTATAAAAAAAATGTTTTTGAATAAGTATAAATTTTATGTAATTTTTTTTAATCACGATGTCCGTCAAGGCAGTTTTAGTAAAAATTTCTAAAGCTTCTCGATTAATGCAAAACTCTAAGTTCGGAATATTTTTTTCCTTTTGTAAAGTAATAAAGCTACAAGGAATTTAGCTATTGAAATTCTTGCAAGGATCATGCTATTAAAAATAAAATTTATAGTTTCTAAAAAAAAAAAAAAAAAAAGGAAAAGAAAAGAAAGAAAGAAAGAAAAGAAAAAGAAAAAAAAACTCTCGAATTTATTTGCACATCATTTTACCTTTCGAGTATATTTCATAATATTATTTTCCATTAATTGATTTTTATTGAGTAGTCTTGTAAATATTGTCGTTTAGTGTCAACTGAGGACATTTCTAAGGTAAAATTCCAATTTTTCTTTATTTTGGAATAATATAACAAAGATAATATATAATAAAAATTGCAAGATATATGGAAAATGTTATACAAGTATTACAACATGGAACGACATAGCAAATGAAATTTATAACAAGAAAAACTTTTTGATTTCACTTTTTCAACATTGCAGATTTCAACAAAAATATGCAATTTTTATTAATGTTTTTATTACTTTAGCAACTTACTTTTTCAAAATATAATTGAGTGTTATTCTAACTAATACACACAATTCTGAAATAATATATATATTTTTTACGGTTATTTGTAATAGAAGTTTTACGCGATGGTGCGTGTATGTTCCTGTCGTTCTACTGTACTGTAGATACTTTGTGTTCTGCATTTTTTTTAAGGAAAAGGGTGGGTGTTTACGATAATTATACGTCCGTAATTTGTTTAATTACTCTGACTTCTGAAATGACCAGGATGCTGAATTCATTGTAGAGTGAAGTTTGTTGGAAAACGTTTTGGTACTCGTTTAAACCTTAACATTAGACAAAGCTGTAACAATAATATGAAATTGTACGATTTTTTAAAGAAAAATTCTTTACTGGTAAATGCCAAATGCATTTTTAATTGTTTAAACTATTACAGTATAAAAAATGTTTTTAAGAAACATTCTTATTGATAAATACAGACTTTTTTATGTGTTGTTTATATTGTTTCATATTTATATTATGATTTTCTTACCATTTCCAAAAAACACATCCATTTAAAGCAGCTGCATCTAATACTTTTACGGATTATAATAGAAACTTTTCTAATAATAATAATAATATTATGACTCTAAAATCTACTTATTCAATAAAGTTTAAATTGCGAAAGAAAAAATATAGGGATTTTTTTTATATTATATTGCTGAATAACAATAAATAATATTCGTTCTAAAATATCTGTAATAAATTGCATTCAACAACAGCAAGAAAGTAAAAGGTATCTTAAATTACAATTTGATGGACTTTTCTCCTTGATACGAAAGATTTCAGAATATAATATGAAACTTAGGTCTTTAATGGATTCCAATCTATTTAATGTATTTTTGCTTTATCTTTTTTATCTTATGAAAATACTGGATTCTATTCCCATTTCTGAAACTTAAAGAAATACTCCTAGTAAAGCCCGTCAGAAATATCAATGAAATATTATACATGATAAATCATAAGATTATGTTATCAATAATTATGTTATATATTACGAACTTTCTTAGATGAATGAACATAAATGTAGTAACAAATAAAAAGATTATTCCAAAATATTGCATTGACGTATATTTTGGTTTAGTATTTTGTAACATTATTCATTTAAATAATCATATAGTATAAATGTATGATCTAGTTTAAAAATTCGACATGATCCTGTTTCAGAATGTTAATGTATATTTTAGTTACAGCCTAAAACAATATTTTAAATAAAAGCTTAATCATAAAATTTATGTCATAAATAACATAATTTTTTAAAAATTATATATCACTTACATTTTTGTTACAAAGCTGCGTTAAAGTATTATTATTATTTTAAATACATGTCTTAAATTGTGAAAACAATATTTTAAAATAATATATACAAGTATTTATTTAAAAAGACTGTATTGAAAAATTTAACTATTAAGACTTTTATATGAATACAAGATTTACTCCTTTATAATATTAGTATAGATAATGAATTTATTGATTTTAATTAACATAAAATGATATATTTATTTATTGAGATCTTTTATTAGACTGGCTCTTTAGAATTAAGACTTTCCCGCATTTAATGTATCATCCTTAGCATATATATCTTGTACAAATGAACAATAATAAGCAGGATTTAAGCTTAACATTGATTAAAAGTAATCCATGAAATGAGGTTATACAGAATCATTATAATCAATACTCACGGTTTTGTTCTTAGATAAATAATTTCACTTTGAAAATTTACTTGTCTACATTGTTACCTTTTGGCAAAAAGATTATTTCTATGCCTTTAAAAATGTGAGCAGATATTATTAAAATTGTGAAGACGTTAATAAAATAACAAAGTGAAGATGTCTTATGCGTATTCAACTAAGCAAAAGAAAAATCAAACTTACGCTATTTAAGAACATCTTTCTTTTCTTTTTTTTAAATCCTTCAATATTAGAATCAGCGTATAAGATACAGCTGTAAATTTCGATCAATTTTTTGGTATGAAATGTGCGTGTTATGCTCCGAAATATACGGTATATCTATTGATTTGAAAAGATTGAAATTGATTTGAAAATACTACAGTTTAACTCAACTATACTTTAAAGTGTTGCTGATATTTTGCTAATAATTCTTTGAAAATCTGGAAATTTATATGTGTATTCAAGTACGCTGAAAAAAATCATTTTATCCGAAATACCTCATTTTTAAAATATATGAAAAATATCTATAATTTTAACTTATAGTATGCTTTATGGCAATTTATTAATTCAATGTGCATACAAATAAATTCTATACATATGTATATATATATATATATATATATATATATATATATATATATATATATATATATATAGTGTATTCTCCGGCTTTAACCGCACTCCAATGTATAACATACATCTCAAATCATAAAATATTCTTTTGTTTTTAAACTTAATTGCAGAATTACGCGGAAGCCCCTTCTTTACAAAGAAACAAGGCATATGTAGTAGAAATAAGATTAAAAAAGATTGAAAAGTAAAAAAGTTAGTACAATAATAAAATCTGATAGCGAGCATTTTTAAGATTAAATAAGTACCAGTTTTCTAAATGTATAACTAACACTACAAAAGAACATTTTTATTTTATTCTTTTTTATTCCTTCAATTTTATAACTGGTGTACAACGCGCAGCTGTAAATTTCAGTCATTTCTTTATATGAAAAGTGCAACTTATACGTCGAAATTTTACAATATATATAATATACGATACGGTTATATATACGGTATATGGTATAATTCCTTAAATATATGGTATAATATATATAAGGATTTGAAGAGGCATCATTTTAACAGTCTGAAATTATTACAGTTTAATACAACCATACTTTAAAGTGCTTCTAATATTTTGCGTATAATTCTTTAAAATTTTTAACACCCAAATCATAATAACATTATACATTAATTAGTTTCTAATTGTATGTTACATTTTGCATAAAAAACGAAATCATATGCATGTAATGTTTATATTAAAATACACATAATCACAATTATTTGGAATTTTCATATAAATTAAAAAAGAATTGATATATGAAAAAAGAAAATTTTTAGGATCTAAAATTTCTTGTATTTGAACGATCCATGAGTGACCGAAAGATGGATATTTTATATTTGCCAAGTAAATTAACCCAGCTAAAAGAAACAAACGAAAATTCCTTTATTCAACCCTGAAAATTAAAGTAATTTTTTTCTGAGTGATTAATATTAATTTCTATGAACACAATCACAACATTTTGGTCATACATTAGACTTTATAAGATAAATTATATGTATCATTCTCTTTATTATTCTAAACCTCTAGTACGTTATTCATATAAACTCTTTTATAACAACACTCGTCTAAAAACAATAAGTACAGTTTTATAAATCATCATATTTAAATATGTTTGTGATAACTTTCATTAATCATTCAGCATAAAATTAATTAAACATTTATTTAGTATTTTAAGTAATTTTCTTGCCAAATTTTAACCAATATTTGTGCTTGAAACGAGCACCAAGCATTTATTAGAGTATATTATATTACATGGAGTATATTATGTTTAATATATAGAGTATAAATAGACAATATATAGAGTATATTATGTTTAATGTAGTGGTGAACAGTACGTTAAACATAATATACTTTATGTTTTTTAAACAGGTATTTATGTTGTAAAAGCTCAGAAAAATATTTATTAAAAATCTTTATGATTTTTCGTTAATGAAAAAATCATTCTCATTAATTTTTTTTTAATTTTTTTAAAATTTTGTTTTGCATTACTTTAAAAAGCGCAAAAGAAATTTCTCTAAGAAAATCTTAATATCAATAGTATTATTCATATATATTATTTCCACTGTTAACATCCCTCTTTCTAAGAAAAAACAAAACGTAGAACAATAAATGATATACCATATGCAAGGATTTTGAACAGACTTCTTACACAGTACACTTACATTTTGTTAAAACATGTTTTTAGATTAAAAATTAAATCCGCTTTGTTTTCATAAATGAAATGAAAGATTTTTCTCAAATCAGTGTTGCCACAAAAATAAAATACCGTATTATTTCGTGCACAACAGTGATTATAAAAAAATAAACAGTACAATAAGGCTAAAGTGGACATTGTTTCCGGTTTATTTTATATTTACGATTAAAAAGCAAAATTGAAATTCAAATGCGAAATTTATTTTTCTTTGTCCTATGTTGTTGTTTTTTTTAAAGAGATGGTGTCATTCTCTAATGCAGTTAAAATATGATTAATATACATATATATATTATTTAATTAAATTTATGTATTTTTTATTTTTTGCCTCTGCTATTTTTAATCAATTTTTAATGTAATATTGATGAAATAATAAATTAGATGATATTCTACATTGACTAATGTTGTTTGCAGATATTTTTAGTCCTTAATTTAAAATTAAACCTGCATCTAAAAATATTAGTTATTGCTAAAAAAAATATTAGCCTGAAGTGCGAAATCTTTGCATGGTTCCATTGGTTCATTTATATTAATCTTATTTTATATTTTATGTTTTAAAACAAAAAGGCATTTATTATTATTTTTTTATGTATATAGATGACTATATATAATATGATTAATATATATATATATTATTTAATTTAATTAATTAATTTTTTATTTTTTGCCTCTGCTATTTTTAATCAATTTTAATGTAACTTTGATGAAATAATAAATTAGATTATATTCTACATTGACTAATGTTGTTTGCAGATATTTTTAGTCCTTAATTTTCCGTTAGAAAATTAAACCTGCATCTAAAAATATTAGTTATTGCTAAAAAATATTAGACTGAAGTGCGAAATCTTTGCATGGGTCCATTGGTTCATTTATATGAATCTTATTTTATATTTTATGTTTTAAAACAGGAAGACATTCATTGTATTTTTTTTTTCAATCTTCATTGTATATACTTCAGCTTCAGAAATAATGTATTACAATGAACGCAATACACATTTCTGTTTATAGCGTGTTTTGAATGATAATATATATATAAGCTATCTTTTTAGGAAAAATTGCCAAAAAATGTAAACTAACTCCGATTTTTCTGTCATGAGAATAAATTTGAGAGAGTATCATTTTTTTTTTTTTTTTTTTAAATATCTAAAATATCTGCTAACACTCATGAAAATTGTAAAGGAATGTACAAGGAACATTTTAAAGTATAGCATTGCTTTAGAAATATTTTCTATAACAAGCGAGCTTTTTTCAGTGATAAGAATGTATCGGAAAAACATGCAAGATATCCTTCAAAACATGCTAGAAGTCAAACCTTTCATTAAGTTTATGCCAATATATGACTTAAATAAAAGGAAAGATGAAAAACATCATTTTCAAAATCTTTCAATATGTATTATATATTTTATTCTGCTATTTGATAAAATTTTATTCGATCTTTATAATTTACAAAAAAAAGATGTTGGCGCAAATCTCAAAATGTCATTTTTTAAATTTTCTTTGTCAGATTTTAGATCTTTATGATATCTGCCGTTTACGCATTAAATGAATTCCTGATCGTCTGACATATCTGTCTAATACATTTTTGTGGAATGCAAAAGATGGCCATTCAAAACTGACAGCGTGAAAGGTAAATCGATTCGATGCATTAATTCAATCTGAGTTTATTAATGGTAAATTAAGAAATCGATATTGATGAACGAAAAGTATCGTTTCTGTATTTCAATGGATATTTATGTTGATTTAAAATCTATTTGAATATATAATGTGGGATGGTTATTTAGAGATTCTTCTTAGTTTAGTTATTCCTTAAATAGACCTTATATACGTAGAGTAAAATTTCAATAAAACAGATCTTATGTAACGGGTACATGAGTCTATATTTTTCGAGAAAGTTTTGTTCGAAGAATTAATCATTTTATTTGAAAAGAAATATAACCAATGTTTCAAGCGATTAAAATAAATTAATTTTCTTAAAGAAAAATAACAGAAAAAATTTGAATAATTTAACATTATTTGAAAAGAAATATTCAGCATAAGCAATTATGTACTGCAAAACAATCATATATTCCATATAAATCAAATCATTTATTTTATAATAATATATTTGATTTCATATTTATTTAAAATATTCCTTGATATTTACAAACAGAGGGTCCTCTACAATGTCTTTAATAATCCAGTTTCCAGTGAACTTTACAGACTGCAACTTCAAATTTGCTCATTAGTTTTTGAAAAAAATCACCACAGGCTATTTCAGGTTCATCTATTAGCTTCTTGGGAATTAATAAATATGTTGATATCTAAACATCACTTGAATCTATTACGAGATACACTTTAGAACGTTTACATTTTTTCTTCGTACACTTTGACGTCACTTTAGTTTTGCGTTTAATTTTAATTGAAAAAGAAAGCATTAACAGCTTTCATGATTAATCGTTAGTGCAATATTTTATATTTTTCTGAAAGAAACTTCTCAATGATTGTTCCATATCTCACTATATACTGCAGTATGTGGAACATTATCAATAAAATAAAACAAAAAGTGCTTTGAAATTGCATGAAAGATAATGCGTTTTGTATAAATGTGTCTTATGTATGTATTAAATAATTAAAAACAAATTTAAAAAGAAAACTACTAGATTGTCTATGGTAATTGTAGCGTTAAAAATTTCCTTTGGACAATATATGAATTTATAATAGCAAAAAATTGACGAAAACTATTAATTTTTATCAGGAATATCTTTGTTTAAGATTAATTAGCTGCTATTTTATTAAGAAAATATCTCTCTATATTAAAAAAAAGTAACCACCGCTGCCGCCGCTGTCAATTAAAATTTTGTGCCTTGAAGTCTTTCTGGACTAATATCTAGAAAACTATTGCATGTACAATTTTAAAAATTTGTAGTTTTATAAAGAAATGTTCGATAAACACGCTGAAGCAAACAGTTTTTAAATCGAAGAATTATTTTAACAGATATTTAAAATCAAAGTTGGTCAAAACAGTTTTTTGAAAAAAGTTTTATAGGAACGAAAACTATCCGCAGGAATTTAACCATAATTTGTAAGGATATAGTTGACAAGTTTGCGGAGTGCAGACTGCAATCACTTTTTTAATTTGAGTAATTTTTTCAGGTTATATTTCAATTTTTTATTCAAAATTTTCATTATTTTGACGAAGATTTATTTCATATTTCATAAATTCCATTATTTGAACCGTTGCCAATTTTTTATTCAAAATTTTCATTATTTTGACGAAGATTTATTTCATATTTCATAAATTCCATTATTTGAACCGTTGCCAATTTGTAAAATAGCGCACGTAATAAGATTCCCTTTCAATTAAGAAATGTATTTACACGAGACTATTAAAAACAGAAATAAAACTTTAAAATAATATTTAAATGATCACGTGTTAAAAGCAATAAATGTAGAAAATGACGTAATAAAAATATACTTGCGCGTGAATATTACAAAGAGAAATACGAGTAACTAGGGAAATTCACGTCACATTTAAAATGATAAAAAAACAATATTTCCAAACAATTTCAATTAATTATTATATTTTCATGAGAGATCAATTTATTTCGACATATCTTTTACCTATTATTGCAAATTTTAAAACAGCGTAAATAATAATATTTCCTTTCCAATGTCAAAATTCTTCTATTTGTTTATTTGGTGTTACAGTTTAACTATAGTTTTTTTTTTTTTTTTTTTTTTTTTTTTTTTTTTTTTATGAAAATTGATTGACGGGGTAATAGAGAAGTATCAAAAGACAAATAAGCGTTGAATTAAAAATTCCCCGATGAAAAAACTAACTCGTGTAACGCATCTGATGTCAACTGAAAGTGACGCGACGCCACGATTATGCACGTTTGGCGCTAAATCATATATTTTGGTGACAGTTACAGTTGTAATCTGTTTCAACAGCAGTTGATTCGACCTTAAAAGCCCTCAGTCAAAGGAAAATGAATGGAAACCCTGTTACAGCAGATCGCCACTGGTTGTTTAATTATAATACAATCTTCCGTAATCGTTTTAGAGATGATCAAATCAGAGTGTTTTTAAATCATGCGGTGTCAGAACGGGGGTTGGCGAGCGCAGCTCGTAGGGGGCAGAGCCCCCTAGTATTATAAAAAATATGAAGTATATAATTATTTATAGTGAATAAATAAATAAAAATATTAAATAAAGCAATGGTGTAAAGATTCTTATAATAATGTTTTCTAATTTGTCTCTGGACGAAAGCGAAAATATCCTATTCGAGGTTCGTGGTTTCAAAAGTGTTTTTCCCCTGATGACAAATATCCCTATGCTGGTGTAAGGTTTTCGAAATCTTCGTGAAATAATATATGAGGGAATTCCTTCCAGAATATTGATTATCTCACGATTAAAAAAAGTAATGAAACTTATACTATCCATTATTATACATTTTTAAATGAACTTAGTATTTCGTAAATTATATATAATTTTTTTTATTTCATATTTTTTTGGCAACAGATACCATGGACAGTATATATTCCCTTATATCCGTATACATAACGCATAATAATTATAATCGTTCATAAGTGTATAATGTAAATAAAGTGTTTCAAAATCTCCTAGTTGGATACATCCTACCTGACAACTCACAAAAAACTACCCTACTTACTTTCAGAAATTATTGCTTCATTTACAGATATCTCAAATGCATGTGGTGAAAAATAGTTCCAGCACAATGTAGGATTGGACAATAACAACATGGAATTGCCCAAATACAGGTACGCTTCATTTTCGAAACAATGAATTTGGTTCGTTACATTCAACATCTGGAACACAAGTTTTATTAAGGCCACTCGCTTCAATTTTTTTCTCTTCGGCTATTTTTATTCCGCGTATGCTTTATTTAATATATTTGTAAGTAACATATTTTAACAATAAGCAACTTATTTGAATATTTATAACATTTATTTAGTCTAAACACAAACATCAAACACTTGCTTTGAACGTATATTTCGTTTAATTTAAATGTGAACTATTTAAAAAAACAAAAAACTGCATAAATAAACAACTCTCGCCGTTTCGGCTATTCTTCATAGCCATCTTCAGAAAAAAAAATCCTCATAAAAAAAAATAAAAAAAAAGCGAAAAATTAAATACGTGTTACATAATTGAGAAAATTTTTCAACTGTTATTTAATATATAATAAATAAAACCTTTCTATTAAGTTATCTTTAATAATAACGAATGAAATATTGAAATCTATTTAATTTAATTCGTTATATAAAATAAAATATTTAGTTATTTAAGTTAAGCAATGAACGCAAAAGTTTTATTTTATATATGAAATTCAGTCACAGTAATTGTATATTTACATTGCAATAAATGTTAATTCCTTTTCTGCAGAAAGAAATGTTTATAATTATGGTCATTTAGAAAGTTTTGGATGTACATAATTCGATTATTTTTTCTTAGGTAATAACTTCAAGCATTTAAACAACAATAGTCTACAAATTGAAAGTTAATTTTTGTAACATAATTTGCACTAACTGAATTTGATGCTCTTGATAACTCTGAAAATGAAATTGAATTGAGTTTTTCCTCTATCACGAATCACATTTTCTTTTATAAAACGTAGAAAATATTCTGCAAATATATAAAATTCACAAGGTTATCTACGTAAATTATACCAATGTTTAGTTTCTTGGCTAATTGATTAACAGTAACTAAACTTGGTAATTCGAAGAAGCATATCACACTTACTGCTCTAGCAGAATTTATCATGGACTACCTCACACAACCATACCGAATAATGGCTTTACTTTAACTGAAAAATTGCGTGATTTTATACATGTTTCTTGAGAATGACTCATTTGTTAAAATGTTGTTTATTTGTGCTGTGAGAAGACTCATCACTTAATAATTCAAGGTGGATAAGATTGCATGATTTCATACATGTTTCTTTATAATTACTCATTTGTTAAAGTGTTGTTTATTTGTGCTGTGAGAAGACTCATCACTTAATAATTCAAGGTGGATAAGATTGCATGATTTCATACATGTTTCTTGAGAATGACTCATTTGTTAAAATGTTGTTTATTTGTGCTGTGAGAAGACTCATCACTTAATAATTCAAGGTGGATAAGATTGCATGATTTCATACATGTTTCTTTATAATTACTCATTTGTTAAAGTGTTGTTTATTTGTGCTGTGAGAAGACTCATCACTTATCAATTCAAGGTGCATAAATATAGTAGATCGTTTATATTATGTACCAAAAAGATGTAATGGATATAATTAAATTTCTGTAAAAAGAAAATGTGATGTGATAGAGTATTTTTTATTACATTTTCTGTTTTAGCATAAAAAAATCTTTATAAAACAATCTTTGTCTTATCTATTTCTAAAACCGTATGCACCAGTGTTATCATTCTATCAAAGGAATCCGTCATCCATAAGTCAGTAAAGACTATGGCAGTACCTCTATTGCTACATTCTTGGTAGATTTCAAGATGAATACTATAATTTTTTATTTAATCAGTGGAAAAAATTGTGTATTATGAAAACGAAGATATAAAAAGTATCTTATAGTCATGCTAACTAATATGATTTTGTTTTAAGAAACAGAGAAATACAATAGGCTTATTCAATATTTAAATGATATATGTAAAAGGTCAATAATTAAAAAAATATATTGTTATGAATAATTTTAAGGTTAACTAATATCACTTTGTTTTAAAATGTAAGGGATAAAAATACATTTGTCTAGGAAAATAAATCAGGTATAAAACTATTTCCATAGCCAAGTTCTGTGGAAATATATGGGTCAGAAAAGAGAAAAGTGACTGATGTATCGTGTATGTCAGGAATATAATATGTTCTTTTATAATATATAATAAATCACGATATAAATCCAATTTGTGTTACCTTTTAATTAATTCATATATTCTATAAAACACGGAGTCCACAAAATCTCTTTCCAAATTCAAAAATTCATAAAAATATTTTTTGATGAGGTATGAAAATGAAATTTGTTATAGATACTCAGGTCACTATTAAAGTTTTTATTAAACTTTGTTTTGTGTATTTTAGATAACATTTTGAGGAACTAAGATCCAAGACATCAAAATGGCTACGCCTAAAAAAAGTGATGTGGCAAAGTTTCATGTGTCAGGGAAAATCAATACACATAATGCGAGAGTCTGGGGCTCAGAAAAACCTCATGTGAGTAGAGAACTAGAGAGAGATAGTCAGAAAAGTGAATGTTTGGTGTGGCCGGACATGCAGCGGTGCCACTGACCATTTTTCTTCGCAGAGAAATCAATAACTGCAGGTGAGTACCTAGACATTTTAACTGAATTTGTGGCACCAGATTTGGATAAGCATCAAACAAACGTATTTTTCGAGCAAGATGGTGCACTGCCCCTTTGCGTCAGAGGACATGGCTGGAAATCGAGTATCGCCTTGATGTACTTTGTGCAACTAATGGTGCGTATATAGAGGTACATTGATTGCTGTAAAAAATTTTAATAATTGCATCTTGAAGTAAAATAATTTTCAAGTTTGTATCTGTTCAGTAATTTATTTAATAAACGCCGTGTAGTTGGAAATGTAATTTATGAACACCCTGTATATCTGGTTATACTAATAAAAAAATTAATTTTGTTTTGATTAGATCAAACCTATTAAAAAACGTATACAGTTTTTGATCGATTTAAGTATAAAATTCTACAAATACTACTCTGCAAAGAATCTTATGAAGTGCTTAAAGTATTTTTTATAAAATACTAGGGGGCTCTGCCCCCTACGAGCTACGCTTGCCAACCCCCCTTCTGACACCGCAAACTCTAAAAACACACTAATTTGATCAACTCTAAAATGATTACGGAAGATTGAATTATAATTAGGCGATTAGTGGCGATCTGCTGTAATCGGGTTTCCATTCATTTTTCTTTCACTGAGGGATTTTAAGGCCGATTCAACTACTGTCGAAGGAGCTAACAACATTTTTCGTGATTAATTAAATAAGATCAATAGCACATTTGAAATTCAACTTATGTATAATGGGTAAGTAAACAATTTCGCTGCATCGGAGAATTTTATAATAACGTTATAAAAAATTGGGTATTTATTCGTTATCCCGTCGACCACTATCCAAAAAATAAAAAACTGTCGCCAAAATATAGGATTTAACACCAAAAGAGCGTTACCGTGGCGTCACATTCAATTGACATCAAATGGCATCACATTACACGTGTTTGTTATGTCATCGAGACATATTTACTCGACATTTATCTCTATTTTTAATGATATTTTACCAATTTATTAGTTATTTCGTTAATTTAAATAATAATTATGACCTTAAACGGCGTTCCATGATATTAAATGAGAAAAAGCGTTGAAAAAATGTCGCTATGCTTAGTTACGCATAAAAGATTCATTTCAACAGACGTCATAAACATTTATCCATCAGCCGAAGGGGATAATTAAAAAAATATTGTAAATAAATAAATATTTAAGATTACTTTTTTCTTCTCTTTTCATTAATGTATTATAAATTTTATTTTTTAAAATTATTGATATGTGATACTTTAGTGAGTGGGACTTTAGATTCCAATGGCAACATTCGTCCATTGGTTTTTTGGGCATTAGAGTTTGGCAAATAGTTTGGCGATAGTTTTAAATGTATCGTTTCCAATATGACGTAAATTTCAAATTTTTCTTCCTATTATTAGAAGTAAAAATATTTAATTGAAGGGAAATATTATTATTTACGCTTTTTCAAATTTGCAATAATAAGTAAAGGATTTTATTGAAATAAATTAATCTCTCGTGTAAATATATTTTTATATTGAAACCGTTTGAAAATATTGTTATTTGAGCATTTTAAATATGACGTAAGTTTTCCCATTTAATGCTATGAACGCGTAATAATTTAATTATTTCTCTTTTTAATATTCACGCGCAAGTATATTTTTAATTACGTAATTTTCTGCAATTACTGCTTTTAACACGTGATCATTTAATTTTTTTTAAGTTTTATTTCTGTTTTGATATTCACGTTTAAATATATTTTTAATTGAAATGGAATGTTATTATGTGCGCTATTCTACAAAATATCAACAATTCAAATAATGGAATTTTTGAAAAATGAAATAAATCTCCATAAAAAAATAATGAAAATTTGAAATAAAAATTTAAATATAACTTCAAAAAAGTACTGGCATTAAAAAAGTAATTGCACTCTGCACACCGCAAGCTCGTCAACTATAACCTTTTAAATTATGGTTAAATTCCAGTGCAGAGTGTTCTTTCCTATAAAAGTTTTTTAAGAGGACTTTTTTGACCAAATTTAATATTATATATCTCTTAAAATAATTCTTCGATTTAAAAAGGGTCTACTTCAGTGTGTTTATCGAATACTTATCTATAAAACTACCAATTTGCATATTTTTATATGCAATAGTTTTCTGGATATTAGTCCAGAAAAACCTCAAGGCACAAAATGTTCATTGACAGCGGCTGCAGCGGCTATGGTTATTTATTTATTTTTTTTAAATATAGAGATATATAAAACCTAAATAAATTATAAGCTTAATTCATGAATATGATAATATTAATTTAATTAACACGATGTACCATTTACATATTCGAAATAAATAGTTGTTACAAAACATATATTTTCTCAAATATTAAATTGCATTTTGAAATAATTTTCTATAATAGGATTATTGAAAAGTACATTTCACGCGACAGATTGATTACTTGATAATTTTTATATTTTTGAAAAAGTTTTACATTAAATTTGAAGCACACTGTCAGATATATTATTTTTAAATTGTTTTAACGTTAGTCTAACATTATATAGGAACATTTTAAAAAAATCATGGAAATATTTGTAAATATCTTTTATATTCATTTAAAAATATACAAAATAACAATACTATTTGTTGAAAATTACTTTTGTGTTTAATTTAAAGTATTTTATATTTTAACTTTATGTTCTCCACGCACAGACGTAACAAATGTGATTCAAAACGATACTTTGAATAACAACGACAGAACCATCTTAATAAATATTTAAAGTCAACGATATATAGAAATAAGTTCAAATTTTACGAAATTTTTATAACTATTCTATGCGATTTCAGATGGTCACATTTATAAAATCCGGTCAATAGCCCATTCTCTATCATTTAAGTGAATGATGATTGCAGTCACAGAAACGTTTGTTTCCCTAGTTCAAAGTTATAGAATAAATTTGTAAAATCTGTAAATAACTCTATATATTTTATTGTATTTTTGGAGGAAAGGATGCTTAAATTAATTTATTACTTTTAGCATACACAACAAATATCTAATAAATATCAAATCGACTTCAAATACTCCATTTATTGGTTGAAAGTTGGATTAGAGTTTTCTGAAACAAGCTTATAAAATGCTTACAGAAGCTAAAATTTTTAAAAGGCTTCATACTATACAGTGTGGTACAAAATGATAGGAGGAAAACTAAAATAAAGATATTAGTTCGCATTAATATTAACCCTTTCAGGGGAAAAATACTTATTTTCGTAAAATGTTTAAATGACTGAATAACACCAGAATTTACACACAAATTTATTTGAAAATAAGTAAAAGCTTTTCATTAGAAACTTAAGAAAAGGAAAATTTTAATTACAAATTCTTGAGCCAAAGTGCGATCTGAGAATTAAAATTAAGACGTCCATAAATAAACCATTACCATTCAAGGGTTTAAAGCATTTTATTCCAATAAATATTGAAACAATTATTTACGAAATGTGCACATATTTTTAAAAATCTATTTCTTTCTAAATTTACGCCGGGGCAAAATTATTTGAACGCCGTAAACATTTTGAAACAACAATTCGTGATTTGTGGATATTTTTGTATGTCATTTAGCAAAGCATTTAAAAAGAGATTCTCAACACATTCGTTTAAATCGGAAAACATTTTAACCATGAGGAGATGGAAAATGCTTCCATACTTCGAAAGAGGGCAAATATTAACTTATAACAACAAAGCTCACTTCAAAGAATTTCTGATAAATTGAGGATCCCAAATACTGTCATTTTTAAATTATTTCTGAATGCAACTACACTGTTAAAATATTGCAGTAAAATTGATTCCAGTCATACCCCGTAAAAAAAAAAAAAAAAAAAAAAAACCATGCTCATCATTTTGTGCAGCCCATAATGTTACGGGGCAAAGTAATACAGCATTATAATGCACTTTAAAACACAATAACACTTTACTTACTGTTCCGTAGCACGTAGCACGTTAGATAATCATCTCAGAATCACTGTTTTGGCGTGTTAATATTTTCGAAACACGAGTAAAATGAAGGGTTACACCCTAGCGGAGGACAATGTATGGGGTCGTACCGTATTTTTGCTAACATATGGGCTAGAACTGTAAGAATATGTGGATTGCTCTTAATTTTCTAAGTATCTAAGGGATAAGGCCGCTTATTTAGTGGATCATACCGTTTTTCATCAAATAAGGCTGTTGCCCGTGAAAATTGAAGGGCAAACGCTCATAAATTTACTGTTTTTTCTGAGAGTGTACTTATGGTACTGCGAAATCTACAATACTGCCGAGGATCCGAAAGTTTTTTTATAGTACGGTCGCAAGTAAAATCATAACATCAAAGGGAATTGAAAGCTATATAAAGACGGCATCATCGGTATGGAGTATGAGAAGTTCAATTAAAATATAGGGAATTTTCACACTATAAAAACCCGTTGGGGTTCATGTGTAACAGCTGGCCATAAAAATCTCTTATACTGTTCGCAGAGAAATTGCTAAAAAAACAAAAGTATTTGTCTAAAATCATTTTCAGTGATAAAAATAAGTATAATTTCGATGATCCGGACAGTATTCATTCATTTTGGCATCACTTTCGAAAGTAAAAAGACGTATTTTCCACGCGTCAAGGAGACGGAAGCTCCCTAATGGTCTACACGATCCTATAGTCCAGAGTCCAGAGGTATGATTAGAATTGCTTTTTTAGAAAGACGACCAAATAGATATTCCTATATTCATATGTTAGAACTCAATTTGTTGAGCCCGGGTAAAAAAAGTACCGATCTTAACTATATTTTCCTACACTGCCTCAATTCACTCTGCAAAAAACACAAAGAAGTGGTTTGAAGATAATAAGATTTATACTCTTAATTATCCGGCCAATTATCTGGAACTAAATCCCATGGAAAATGTTATGGGTATCATAGCTCACAATATCTACCAAACGAATGATCAAACAGTGCCGTATAACTGGAACATATCAAGTACTTCTTTTCTGCTTATATAAAAGAAAATCCCATATCTTATCGATTTTACTTACTAAGAATAAATTCTTAAATAAACTATATGAAGAATAAAATGCTGTAATTTTGTTTTTAGATTAAATCCGCTGCATTATTATTGTTGAGCTAATAATTGCTGCAAGCATTTCAATTATCTTTCTGTCATTTGCAAATCAGTCAGTAATTTATGAAAATTGCTACACCTTATGTTCAGAAAGAAAATTATGATAATTTTTGTATTAAAAGACAGAAGGATTTTTTATAGAAAGAAAACAACACGTTAAATTGAACCGTTTTCGTGTTCTATAAAATGAGATGAGCAATTCACAAAAAATTGTAATCCGCATATAGAAGATTTCAAGAAGAATATTTCCGCTTTTTATCCAAGTCATTTCTTTATAACAACAAATAATTGTTTCGAATGCTGCAACTGGTATAGTAAAAATTCTGTAAGGAAACACATAATTTCATAAAGAAATATTATTTAAGTACGCTTCGCTTCAAATAACTTCTGAACTGAGTAAGATACAAAGATAAATGTTGCATCTAGGTATAAAAAATGATGTGCTAGATGAGGCGGTAACTATGGTGGTAAATTAAGGATTTAAACATCACATCTTGAAATTTAAAGTAGGTACAAAGAAAAGAACAAAGTTTTAGAGCATTAGTCCTTTAGTTAAAAAAAAGACGCAATGCGCAGATGGATATTACACTAGTGTGCAAAAGTTAAGCAACAATCACAAAATGCTAATTTTTGAACATGTGAGTACTCAAAAGGAAATTCTATAAAGAGCAAGTGTAGAAAAGAGGTAGTACCCTAACAGCACGGCCAGTCGATGTGAAGTCCTCTTGACGTCACACATGGTTACAAGTCTCATAATAGCTACGGTGAATCAAAATACGGGATCTTTCACTCGTCTCATTATTACTTTCAAATGATTGTTAACAATGAAGAGTCACTGTGACTGTCGCTTTGTGATGGGTCTCCAGGTGACATTACAATGAAGTCACCTTGTGATTCTCAAGTCACTGTCAGTTGAAGACTGAACATTGAAGTCATTGTGAACATTGCACTGTGATGAGTCGCCAAATAATGTTACAATGAAGTCACATGGTGACTTTCCGGTGACCGACACTCTATTGTTAAGTAATCATTGCATCAAATTCACCAGATGATTTCATTTTCTGTCAGTTGGAAACTCGTCACAGAACAGCTATCATGATGACTTTACAATGGAGTTTCAAAATGACAGTTACATGAGAGTCACAAGATGACTTCATTGTAAAGTCATCTGGTGACTCTTAAAAAAGCAGCCGTCATGGTGACTGTTCAGTGGAGTGACCAAATAAGAGTAAAAATGAGAAGAATGAGAGATATCACATTTATGTTCACTGTAGTGACTGTGAAAATTGTGACCATTTATGATGTCAAGAAGACTTCACATCGACTGGCTGTGATGTTAGGGTAGTGCCTATTTTCTACACTTGCTGTTTATAGAATTTTCTTTTGAGTACTCACGTGTTCAGAAATTAGCATTTTCGGTTTGTTGCTTAAGTTTTGCACAGTAGTGTATAAGTATTTGCATATACAGATCAAAATATCTTACATTGATCCGAGAAGTTTATAAAAAACACGGATATTTCCGAAATAGATATGATAATTATTTTTAAAAAGCCGCCACTGGCGACCAGTTTGGTCTCCCTTAAATGTATGTTAAACATTGCAACACGTTACATTTATTCCTAATTTAATTTTCCCTTAATCCTTCGCCAAATCGGAAGATTCTAATAGACCAATCATGAATTTTTGTGATTTAGGTAGCATTTCTCATATTTTTTGGGCACAGGTGTCACATACGCACGTTGGCGTGATCTCCCGACCCCCCCCCACACACACACACACCAATTTGGCGAAAACTTTGTTATGGAAATTGTTGTTTATTTAGTTTTATTTTTTATTTTAATTCTATAAATTATTTTTGATATGTATATCAATATTTATTTACATCAAACTATCATTTATTTATTTTTATTTCCTTTTTTAATTATGAGTATTTTTGTTAGCCCGGAGCAGGTGATAAATCGCCAAATATTGTTCCCATCACCATCATTCATACTACATTAATTTAATTTTAAATTATAAACCTGTCACTCATTTCATTTAAAATACTTAACTTTAATCTAAAATGCTTATATTACATAAATTTAAAATACATGCCGTTCACACTTTTAATTTAAAATAGAAAATAAATAAATAAATAAGAAATAATATCATAAATCAAAACATTTGATTTCAAAATCAAAGTATCGTTTCTAATTTGTACACGGGATAAATGAAAGCTGCATTAACGTTTTTAAAAATGCTAAAAATCTGATTCGTTAAATATTATTACATGAGTTCAATTTACGTCAAGAAATGATCCGGAAGGAAGTTGAGTTGTATAGCACATAATTATGGTAAACCTTGATTGTCTCACTGGTGCGAATTATTTTTTTGACACGAGGCAGCGGTCCAAAAATTCATTCGTGGAGAACTTGCTTTGCGAATGATTACCTCCATTGTTTAATATTTTAAATGTTCACGACGAATCAATCTTTTTTTTTGTTTACTTTCATGAATAGAGAATTTGCACTGCGAACCTAATTTCGACTGAAGTTATTGCAGAATATATACATAATTGAACGTAAGTCATCTCTCAAATATTAATTTATTTTGAACGATCTTTCTTAGAATGTAGCTTTTATGCAGTTTTATTCGAAAAAATAATTTTGAATAAAAATGGCCGCCTGCCATATGGAAAAGTGAAACGGCCATCCCGGAACTGTTGATGACAGTCACATGACTTACGCTTTTACCTTAGAAGATGTATGCAAACCAAATTTTAACAAATCAGAAACTGATAGTGCTTTAACAGTAAAAAAAAGAAAGTGTGATGCAGGAGGAAAAAGGCGAAATACAAAACCTTCTGCCCCATTTGTTCTGTTTAAAAAAATTTACTATCTGTCATTATTTTATTTTTTCAAACAAAATATCTTATATTTGTGGTTTATGATATTTTCGTCAGTAAAGGATACAGGCATGTTTTTGTTATATACGCTTGCGTAACATGTCTTTTCTTACTAAGGAAACCATGTTCAAGATCTTTGCTATTGAGTTTGCTTCAGCATCTTAAAAATTTTCCACGATAATCTCTCTTAACATGCAAATTAAATAATGCTACATCATATAACTGCACATATACTGTAATTTTATTTGCATTACATAGATACAGATCTCAAACTCAGGATGTCCTGAAAAGATTGAAATGTGTATTATTTTTTTCCAGTAAGTAAATAACCAACTAAAATGGCAAATGCGTTCAAATTACAGATAAGAAAGATGATAATATTTTGAAATATAAGAGTTCTACTTGGGCAGGGTGACATGGGCAACTGCTCGTTGCATCGAAATTAGGGTCAGCAAATAGGATATGGAATAAATTGTTTTTTACGTTTTAAATTTTTACGAGTACAATGTAAGGAAATTAACTTTTTAAAAACGTTATAGAATTTTCGATATTTTTAATAACGGCAAAAGTTTTTCAAAATGCTGTAAAAATCGCTATTTTAATACAATTATTTGTTGAGTAAAATCAAAAGTGAGGAAAGAATCGACTGTAACACAAATGATACAGAATTTATCAAAAAAAAAAAAAAAAAAAAAACATTCGATTCTAAATCAATTTAGTAGGCAAACCTGTAATTTTTCCCAGTTTTATATGTAAATATGAACATGTGAATTTATCAGAAAGTTTCACAATGTTGAGCGGGCAAGAATATTTTTACAGAACAGCCCTAAAAATTGTCAACCACAAAATAATGTCTCTTTTACAATTTAAATCACATTCAGCAGTAAAAGGTCATAATTTAATTAGTTTAAAACTTTAAATATTCAAATTAATTATTATTCTAATGAGATTCAGATGACTAAATAAATCATTTTCTTTAAAAATAAAGTCAATAATGTTGGTTAGATGTTACGACCAGTTAAATTACTGAAAAAAGAGACCGAAATAATATATTCCTAATTAAGTGCTCACTTTATTTGTATTCCATGAAATATTATTTATTTCGTGAAGTGTATTAGAAATATCGCTAACGGAAATTCATTTATTATGGTTATTTAAAATATTGCAGATGAATTAATAAAAAAATACATTTCCAAGAGAATGCTTATAAATAATTATCATAACAGTATGCCCATTCATTAGTATATCCCAATATATACTCATCATAATTTGATATAGTATTGTAAACAGTTTCTTTCTTTTTATATTAACATTTAAGTTTATAGACTTACAATAAAGAAAAAAGAATAATAACATTTTAAAGAAGAAAAATACTAAAATTGATTGATAAAAATTCAGAATAAATTTAAGTTAGTGTAAATATTAAAAATATTTTATATTTATACATATATGAGGTAATCTCAGAAAATATAAACTTTCCAAGTGTCCCCAAATTTCTATCATTACTACAGTGAAACATTTGAATTATACTGCACTTAAATCTCAATTCCACTGTCTATCAAGGGGGATATGTAGAAGTGAGTTTTGTGTGAAATACTAAAAAAAAAAAGGTTAATTAGCTTGCGTCTGAAGAATCAATATTTGCATTAGGAACACATTATCTAAAATTAATTGATGAAGGTTTGTTGATAAGTATATTGTAATACAGTATCTGAGGAAAAATGGTTCAAAATAATAAATTGAAGTTTCCCTAAGATGCTTTCGAGAATAACTCTTTATTTTTCAATGCCTAAACATCTTTGGGAATAAAAGAGAAAAATGTAGAAATTGCAATTTTTTTTTTTTTTTTTTTTTATCATGTAGTAAAATGACAAAATACACAGTTCTTCTTAGTTTGCGCCAAATATGTTAATAATATCAAAGTAGAAAAAGTAAAAATTATACGTCAGGAAGTATAACTGGAGAGCTCTTTTATTGTAAAATAACTTATCCAATGTACTCACTTATAGGGTAAGATGTAGAAATATGTAGGGTAAAATGTAGAAATTGCATTATTTTATTTTATTTAATTTTAATTTAATTTTTTTTTTATATATCATGTAGTAAAATGACAAAATACACAGTTCTTCTTAGTTTGCGCAAAATATGTTAATAATTTCAAAGTAGAAAAAGTAAAAATTATACGTCAGGAAGTATAACTGGAGAGCTCTTTCATTGTAAAATAACTCATTCAATGTGCTCACTTGTAGGGTAAATCCAGGTTAGATGCCCTAATGCTGTATTTCAGCTATTGAATGTGTGGCACAGTTAGTGACGTTCATCTACTCTCAGCTGTTATAAAACAACATAATAGACGAAGTTACAGCGACTTAGTTCTTCAAATAAAAGTTATATCCATGAAAAAAAGGACAGTTTGTATTTTGTTTTATGTTCTTGTAAGATAACATAACAAGCAAAAGATGAAACATAAAGTACTTACAAGAGATTTTTCATAATACGTTTAGAGAATACTGTTGACACAGGTATCGAGTAATGTGTTAATTATAGGTTGTCGTTATATTTGTTCTTACTTCCAGAGCTACTGGATGAGACATCTGTCCCAGATTAAAAAGATACATACCCCACCTGCATTGGGGATATATTCCCCACTTGTGATGCGGATTAAGTGGTTTACATTTATAATTATCAAATAACTTTGTTGCGTGAGAATATATATATATTTTAATCTTCAGGATTGTGATAAAAAATGTGTTTCCTCTTTTGATTGACAATGGTCCTTCCAAGGGATCATCACCTAACAAGTCTGAGGGCGGTGTTACTAGTGATAAATTCTCTATTAAGCAAATATATATTTTTTAATTCATTTGTTTCATTTCAGAAAGTTGGTTCAAAAGATTGAAATTCTTTCACATTTTTAAGGGAAAAATATTTAAGTGTTTGGTATTTATATTTCCGATCAGAAAATTGTCATTCACACATTCCTAGCTTTCCCTCTCTTTGTATCAGAATATATTCAGAATCACTAAATAGAAATCTAAATACAAAATACAAAGCTGAAATCCCTTAAGTATATCATTCTCACACAAAATTCGGAAAGACTATACTGGGTCACCATATTAGAGGTATAATCCATTTTTATGCTTCTTTATTTATTTAAATAATAGTCCTTTTACTGATGCCAATTTTCTCCCCCCCCCCCTCAATGGAATTTACATAAGTTTAACTTTCCGTAAAATATATAAAATATTTTTCACTGATTCATTATGAAACATAAATATCTAACGCAATTAATTTAAGAATTGAGGGGGTTGGACAAGTGCCAAGCCACATTTTTGATGGAATAAAACTAACACTGTAATATGTTGATTAATATTGTAAATTACAATATCCTACATATAATTTGTTTCTAATGACACTTGGTGGCAGCATGTGCCCCAGGTTTCGTTCTTGCCCCAGACGTTTATGCCCCAATGAAGATAGCTAATTTACAAAAAAACGTAATAGCAATATCATTAAAGTAATGCCATATTGTTAAACAGAATATCTCAAATGTTGTTAAGGCATTGGAGAAAAACATCCATGTTATATATTTTCATTTGAGCATTTGATCAAATTTTTAAAATGAAATATCGCAGAAATTCAAAAATATGGCTTAGCATTCTCTTGCCCCGACCCCCTCAATTCTAATTTGTTCCCGAATTAGTTTTTAAAGTTTGTACATCGAATATGAGTGTGGGGGGAGGGGGTAATCTCTCTTATTTTAGAATAAACAAAACAAGTTTAACCTTCGTTAGAATTATTCGATTAGCTTCAAAATTTTTATACTCATTTATTCGTAGAATTGAGAATAGCAAATATCCTTTAATGTGAGAGTGTAATGCAAGATTAGCAAACAGAGCCTTTAAGCGCAATTAAAAAAATCATAAATTTGATGTAAATAGTATATTAAATCAAATTTAAATCCTTTTTTTAAATTATAAATTTAACTACCTATGCTTCCTAATCTTTTACGTATGCGGCACCTAACCCGATCAAGTGGGGTGTCTAAACCTGATGTCCGGGATATATGGCCAAATTCATTGATTATGTTTTTTGATAAAAACACTATTTTATACGGTATTTATATTAAAGTAATATTTTTTTATGATGTTCTACATACAATTTGGCACAGATAGGTTACATGTGCACTACAAAAATCATTGTTATAGAAAAGAAAAATGGAGGGGGGATTAAGTAGGGCCACTATCCCGGACTTACCCTATGTATAAACAGGTATATTATAAAGATTTGATGTTTATGATTCACCATTTTATAATACGTAACAATTAATGGGTATTATTGAATGTAGAAACCTAACTATTGATAGGAGACGTAGTCATTAGAACTCCTAATTACTTAAAATTGTCTACGTATTTTATTTTTATTTTTACTCACAGAATTTAAAAAATAAAAAAATAAAAATAAAAATTTTCATAAAAAAAATTTACATATTTACACATTTCTTTTTCTTTATTTGATGTTCTAGCAGTCGAAGAAACTTTGCCCAGTTGTCCGACTATTGACCAACAAACACAGTGGCTAAGAGTTTTTTCACGATTTCTTAGTTGTCTTTAACAGTTTCGTTACTATGTTATTTTTATCAATAATTTTTTCTCTGTTAATTTACATATTTTACTAGTAAATTCAATGTCTTAAATAAAAGTTTTTTATAGGACATGTAACATATCAAATGAATATCATATGGAATATAACTTAATAAGTTTTTATAATACTTTATTAGACCTCTAAATTTTTAAGAAGCTTATTATTTAATTTTCTTCTGAAAATTCAAGCAAACATTTCAAAGATTGAACTAAAAAATTAAATAAATCATATTTAGAAAAAAAAGCATGTCAGACTCTTGTTTATGTTAAAGTCAATGGTCCATATTAAATAAAATTTCAAGGGTACAATTTCATTTAGTAATGTATTTAAAGAAATAAATTTATGCACCCAATGAAGAAAACATGTGTAGTAATAAAACAATTTCTTGACAAAAAAATTGACAAGAATGTATCAAAATAAATAAGAATGTAAGGAATAATATAACAAATCGATTCCATCATGATATTTTCAGGAAATTTTAACGATAGAATTATTTTCTTTCTGGTAAGGAAAAAAAACTGCACATTTTTATTACATACCTGTAACTTACAACCATAAAAAAAAAAAAAAAAAAAAAAAAAAAAATATGTTTAATAAAAATATTTCATCTCATTTACGTTTATTTCCCTATACATCTGGTTGTATTTATATATGCTTAATCTGCTGTTTTTATAAGTTTCGTTTCAAAATTCTTATGCAAAAAATTACAAGGGGAATTCGGGAACACGTGTGTTAGTATTAAAAAAATATTATGTGTATAGTATTAACAACAGCGCAAGCCAATATCAGCATATTTTTATACATTACAGGCAATAAATTTTCCCTATCGGCGATTTTTTTAAAACCACTTTTCGGAAATTTCTTTTTGTAAACGTTATTCAACACAAAACATTTTCTATTTGTAAACGTTTTCAATACATTACGATTAAAAAAAACACTTTATGCAACCCATGCGAAATACAAATGCTGAATATTTCAAAACGAAAAACTAATAAAAGATATTTTATTTAACCGTAATGCATGGGTATAATTTTATCTATTCAGCAGTTGAAAAAAAACGAAATATTTTTGCTCAATAGAACACATAATTTAGATTTTAAAATCCTGTTTAAATTTTTTAAAAGGTAAAAATATATACACAAAGAAACATTTAAGTATGCATTGAATAGAAATTTCCAAACTGCGTAAAAATGATTTAAGATTAAATTTTATAATAAACGAGGATTTAAAACGCGTTTTCTTTGATATATGATAAAGTCTGTAAAATATTATTATTTTTTTTTTATTATTAAAACATTCCTTATGTATAGTTAAATATTATTGGTATGTATTTAGTGTTCCAGCATTAGAATTTACATGTGGATTGAACGAATTAATTTTTTGTGCAGGTCAATTAAGGTTTTCTTGGTATTTTAACCATTTTATTCAATGAGTTGTAAAATGACCAGTCCATGATTTTTTTATATTTATTGAATTTTTACATTATAACAAAAAAATATTTTGTACAAAATTTAAAACTGTAACGTCAGCAAATTATCACAAATGTAGATTTATAGAAAAAACATATATAACAGCAATTACAAAAATGTAAGCATCAGATGATAAATGTTCAATAATATGTTCACCACATCAAATATAAAATTTATTTAATAGATAAAATGCTCTTTTTACCATCAAAATCAATTTGTAATTATTTTTGGCATTGAATTAATGTGTTTTTTCAATTGTTGCAAGCCGATACTGCACCATCAAAACAAATATACTTATTGCATTTCACTCGTGGAATTGTGTAATTTTCCACAAGCATACGTTATTTTTGCCAGTTTCCCTAAGCTTTTCCATGGGGTTTCTATCGAGATAAAGAAGACAATGAATAATGTACACACCTTTTTGATAGAAACAACAAACGTAGAATTCCAGTGCTAGTCGGGCATTTTCTGGTCGAAACATAAAGCGCGGTTCTCCAATTTCTTCTGAAACTAGCAACAAGTAGTCATACACACTGTAAAAAATGACCAATGTTTCTTATTTTATGGAAATATGCTACAACCACGAACGAAAATATAATATAATCTTCTGAGTTATTCGAAATTTCAAATAGCATGTTACATTGTCTTTTGAATCCCCAGAAACGAATACATTTTCAAAATTTAAAGAATAATTTAAAAAAACGAATTATTTTTAGCTGCCTGAATTTTTCAGAAACGTTTCCGAAGGGTTTTTATAATGTATTAATTAGTGTCCTCAGGCTGGAATACCTGTTTTTCGAATGTTATCTATTCTTAAGTACACGTTTTCAGCCGCATAAGTTAATTTATACATGAAAGAGTAAAGAAATAATCTTAATTTTAATGTTATTGTTAACGCTGTTAATTTTGCATGTTTGTCTGTTAAACATTTTTTTAGCATGAAAATGTTTACTTCAGAATGGATAGCATTCGAAAAACAGGTATTCCAGGCTGAGGACACTAATTAGGACACTATAAAATCCCTTCGGAAACGTTTCTGAAAAATTCGGGCAGTTAAAAATAATTTGTTTTTATAAATTATTCTTTAAATTTTGAAAATGTATTCGTTTCTGGGGATTCGAAAGACAATGTAACATGCTATTGGAAATTTCGGAAAACTCAGAAGATTATATTATATGTTCGTTCGTGGTTATAGCATACTTTTATAAAATAAGAAACATCGGTCATTTTTTACAGTGCAGAAACATTGCGCAATCTCTAACATTCACGTGATAGCTAAAATGCGATGTATGTGGTTCTTTGTTCACCAACGGCTGTTCAACCCAATTCGGAAACACGGTGGCATTTCCATTTAGAAAAAAAAAATATTATTTTCTTCACACTTTATAACAATAAAACTTCCAAACATCTAACACATCTAAATAAAACTTTTCAATCAATAAACATTACTATTAGTTTCTTAGTTTTATTTAAAACTTAATTCTTATTGCTGTACTTTAATAAATTCAATTTCTCCAAGTTCTTACACATTGCAAAAGTGTAAGTAGAATTGTGTTTCCTCCTCTTAATTAATGATCATTAAACTTTCTTGTAAAAACTAACCGTCGTACTATCGCCATCGTTTTATCAACACAAATATGTTTGGTCTTCCACGAAAATTGCTAGTTCCGTAAATATACTTTATTCGAATTTTTTTTTTATAGCATTATGATAATTAATTTGAAATTTGTGCTTATTTTTTTATTAGATTTACCACATTCCTTACAAAATGTAATTTCACTTTTATTGTTTTTTAACACTTTCCAACCTAGTTGAAAAGTGTTTATGACTTCGGTTTGTCTGGCCGTCTGGCCGTCTGCCGTCTGGCCGTCTGGCCGTCTGCCGTCTGCCGTCTGCCGTCTGTCCGTGCTCTAACTCCCGTAAATATGCTCGGATTGCCCTGCAAATTTTATATGTTATAATCGTTATCTATAGCATGTTCCCTATTTCAACGGAAGTGTGTAGCACTTATAGTTTTTTTACAGGGACACTCAAAAGAATTCCGTTACATTGCAGTCTATGGGGAAAAATCATTTGCGGTTTATTTAAATAATGTTTCAATACTTTAAACGCATTGAAATTTATATATATCACTAAGGTGCATTAGAAGAAGCTTAATATGGAATAGGGTGTGCATAGCACTTATACTTACTTTACAGGGACAGTCAAAAGAATTCCGTTACATTACGTCTATGGAGAAAAATCGTCTGCGGTTTATTTAAATAATGTTTCACTATTTTAAACGCATTGAAATTTATATAAGGTTCATTACAAGAGACTTACTACAGAATATTGTGTGTATAGCAGTCATCGTTCATTTACAGGGACACACAAAAGAATTCTCTACTGTATGTTAACAATAATTCCTGGAAGTGCATTTTAAGTTACTGAATGCGATTTTAATTTTAAATCGCTTTTTGTATATTACGTGGTGTGTATAAATTCTGTAGATCCTATACAGGGAAGTACAAAAGTTCGGGAACACATTTCCGTATTATTTAACTCCAGACGGAGAATTTTAAACTGTGCTACGTGTTTCCTAACTGAACTAAAATTTAGCATCCTATGTAGTATATATACAAATCTATAGATCCTATACAGGGCTGAATAAAGTATTCGGATTACTTAGATGTTATCTTTTAGCTTATAAAAGAGTATGATTCGTAAAATTATTTTGGAAGCGTTGGAAAGTGTTACATAATCTATGCTTGACGCATGATTTTTCGTTCTTGTTTCGTCTTTAATTGTGTAACTTGATTTTTACAACCCACTATCGCTGAAATTTAAAATTTGCGTGTAGGTAAAGAAAGATTTATGTGATATTACGTTTAAAATTCATTGAAAGGTGGCGAACGAACATGATTTAACTAAAATTTACACAAATCAAGAAAGGTTTGGCATACATTAAAGGAAAATTCAACGCGACCTAACATTTTGCAAATCAAAACAAAGAAAGTTCTTTTTTATATACTTTTAATGATTTATAGAAATATTTGAATTTCTTATCTCGCATTTTTAGATACGAAAACGTCAGGAATTTGTGTGCAAGAAAATGTGAAGTTTTAAGGGTGGACTTATCATTATGCGACCCACTGTATATGTACAACCCTGAAATATTTGTAAAACACTACTTTTACGCATGTTCATTCCTAATTTTGTAATAAAATTATAATTTATATTACATAATGGCGGAAATATTAGAAGACATGTAGAAAGTCATTTTCTATAAAACTGGTACAATGGAACATACAATGCAAATTAGATTTTTCTAAAGAATTTGCACATATTATTTTAATCTTTATACTTCATGGGCGGGGGGCTTTCTTGTATTAAAAGAAATACTTATAAAGCTCAGATTAATTTGAATTTCTCTTTGTTATTTGGAACTTAAATACTTTTCATTTATCCTCATCTGAGAAAATTATTAAAACGTAGCTAATTTTGTACAGTCAATTTAAGTCATTTTTAGAAAATACATTTTATTTCTATTTACAATGAAATTTGTAAAATAAGGATTTATGTTCTTTTCGACATAAATAAATTTTATTCCTGCACAAATTTTCTATTTTCTTTAATTACTATACCGAAACTAAATATTTTTCTTGTTGACTATCCAATTTATAGGTGTTTTAATAGAGTAGAATGAAAACTTAAGCAGTATTGACACTCATTTTGAAACCAAAAACAAAATATTATTCACTTAAAACTTTTGACATTAGAGTAATGATATTTTGCGCAGCAATGTAATGTGAAAAGAAAACACCGTGTTGACGGAATGTTTCTATGTAAGTCATAGATCGTGTTTAAACATGTCTCAAAAATATCAAGAAAATGGATTACAGAATTTTTATAATGTTTGTAAATATTAAACTTGAAGAATTTAGATGCATAATTTAAAAAATGTTTAAGGACTTCGAATTAATTTTTTTCGCTGTTTCACGGAAATCTTAGTCTTTTCATTAAAATCATATCGTAAAAAAAAAAAAACATGTCTTATAGTAAACATTTCTTTGAAAACTAATATTCCACTACTCATTAATGCAACTAAACTATTGAAAATTTGCTTCATTCCATTGATAAATTTCATTTTCAAGGATATAGACACTGAAGTTAATATTTAAATAGATAAAATATTAAAAATAAACTATGTTAAAATTTATTATTTTTATTTTATAGTAATGTGAAATTTACAGAAAAATATTATTATTATTATTATTATTATTATTATTTCCCTTTTCAAAGAAAATGAACTTTTCACTCTATGTAGATCTTAAGTAGTAAAGCTTACTTTCAAATGTTCTTTGACTATTCGCTTTTAACATTGGCGAATTGGAAAATAAATGTCACTTCTATTTGTGACATGAATATAAATCTTCTTTATTATTAATTACTATACTCCATCGATATACAATGAAACAGGCATATATACAAACAAATTAACAAATACATGTGATCTTTATATTTTTTTTTTCAAAGAGACTAAGAATAAGCATTCACTAAAATATTTCTTTATTTATAAATTGTTGTAGTTATAGTAAACTATTATAAATTTTTATTGATAGCAGTTTTAAAAATAGGTAAAGTAATTTTGTCAAATATTAAAGAAATACGAGATACACTATTCATTCCCATACTTCTATAAAATATAATCTTTATAATTATTATTTCTTTTCTAATAGATTTATAAACATAATCTAATAAATTTATTAAATGATAAACAAGATGTATTAAATATACCATCATTTCATTGAACATACTACAATAAATTTAAATTTAGAATAAACGTTTAAATGATAACACGATGAAGAAGTAGTTATAAATTGCAAATTGCTTCATTTGCGTTTACTGCATCCGTAAAATGTTTTTGGAGAATTGCATCTGAACAATAAATGATAATTTATTTACTAATATAGATCATTAAAAGCTCAATTAAAAATACACATACAAATAATTTAATGTATTCCGTATGTTTCAGATTGTTTTATTTTCTAAATTAAATATATTTTTAAATAATATTTTTCCATAGCTATTTTGTTTCAGTTAAAAATAATAAAGTAAAGAAAACGTGATTATCAGTAGACAATATTAATTTTGGATACTCAGCTGAAATGTTGTCCATTTTCTTGCGAAATGAAATAGTGTAAACGATAATGAGTTTTTTTGTTTGGTTACAATAAATAGCAATGACAAAAATATTTCATTTAAATTATATTCATATTCATCGTTTCAGCTCTGCTGAAAAATTCACCGGTTAGCCTGGTTAGACTGGATATTGTCTGGATTGGTAAAGCACTTGGCGCGCTATACCAAGGGATCCGGGATCGAACACCGGTCTGGACATTTTTACACTCTAATGGTTATACGCTGATTAGTAAAAGTGATAATTCCTTCTTTGTATTTCATAAAAAGCTTATTTATATCTCTTTTTCAACATTGTAGTTTCACACAAGAATATGTATTTTTTTATTTACTTTTGTAGAATATACATTTTTTTAATATAATTGTGTTTTTATTCTATATCACACGCAAACTTTTGAAATAATATTTTTGTTGGGTTTTTTGTAATAGAATTTTTACGTGATGGTGCGTTATTTTTTCCTCTAGTTCTACTGTACTGTGCATGATATTTTTAGTCCTGAATATTTTTTAGGGAATTGGTGGATGTTTACGATAAATATATTTCCGTAAGTGGTTTAAGTAGTAAATCTGCAGATCGGGGGATTTAACGTAAACTGGGTTTAATTTGTCTCATGCATGCCAACGATGTTGTTCTCATGATTGACTTTCCATCTTGTGCTGCGTGTTTGTAGCCTTGCCATATAAGAGTTAGAGAATGCTAGACTGGATGTTGTCTGGATTGGTAAAGCACTTGGCGCGCTATACCGAGGGATCCGGGATCGAACACCGGTCTGGGCATTTTAACACTCTAATGGTTATACGCTGATTAGTAAAAGTGATAATTCCTTCTTTGTATTTCATAAAAAGCTTATTTATATCTCTTTTTCAACATTGTAGTTTCACACAAGAATATGTATTTTTTTATTTACTTTTGTAGAATATACATTTTTTTAATATAATTGTGTTTTTATTCTATATCACACGCAAACTTTTGAAATAATATTTTTGTTGGGTTTTTTGTAATAGAATTTTTACGTGATGGTGCGTTATTTTTTCCTCTAGTTCTACTGTACTGTGCATGATATTTTTAGTCCTGAATATTTTTTAGGGAATTGGTGGATGTTTACGATAAATATATTTCCGTAAGTGGTTTAAGTAGTAAATCTGCAGATCGGGGGATTTAACGTAAACTGGGTTTAATTTGTCTCATGCATGCCAACGATGTTGTTCTCATGATTGACTTTCCATCTTGTGCTGCGTGTTTGTAGCCTTGCCATATAAGAGTTAGAGAATGCTAGACTGGATGTTGTCTGGATTGGTAAAGCACTTGGCGCGCTATACCGAGGGATCCGGGATCGAACACCGGTCTGGGCATTTTAACACTCTAATGGTTATACGCTGATTAGTAAAAGTGATAATTCCTTCTTTGTATTTCATAAAAAGCTTATTTATATCTCTTTTTCAACATTGTAGTTTCACACAAGAATATGTATTTTTTTATTTACTTTTGTAGAATATACATTTTTTTAATATAATTGTGTTTTTATTCTATATCACACGCAAACTTTTGAAATAATATTTTTGTTGGGTTTTTTGTAATAGAATTTTTACGTGATGGTGCGTTATTTTTTCCTCTAGTTCTACTGTACTGTGCATGATATTTTTAGTCCTGAATATTTTTTAGGGAATTGGTGGATGTTTACGATAAATATATTTCCGTAAGTGGTTTAAGTAGTAAATCTGCAGATCGGGGGATTTAACGTAAACTGGGTTTAATTTGTCTCATGCATGCCAACGATGTTGTTCTCATGATTGACTTTCCATCTTGTGCTGCGTGTTTGTAGCCTTGCCATATAAGAGTTAGAGAATGCTAGACTGGATGTTGTCTGGATTGGTAAAGCACTTGGCGCGCTATACCGAGGGATCCGGGATCGAACACCGGTCTGGGCATTTTAACACTCTAATGGTTATACGCTGATTAGTAAAAGTGATAATTCCTTCTTTGTATTTCATAAAAAGCTTATTTATATCTCTTTTTCAACATTGTAGTTTCACACAAGAATATGTATTTTTTTATTTACTTTTGTAGAATATACATTTTTTTAATATAATTGTGTTTTTATTCTATATCACACGCAAACTTTTGAAATAATATTTTTGTTGGGTTTTTTGTAATAGAATTTTTACGTGATGGTGCGTTATTTTTTCCTCTAGTTCTACTGTACTGTGCATGATATTTTTAGTCCTGAATATTTTTTAGGGAATTGGTGGATGTTTACGATAAATATATTTCCGTAAGTGGTTTAAGTAGTAAATCTGCAGATCGGGGGATTTAACGTAAACTGGGTTTAATTTGTCTCATGCATGCCAACGATGTTGTTCTCATGATTGACTTTCCATCTTGTGCTGCGTGTTTGTAGCCTTGCCATATAAGAGTTAGAGAATGCTAGACTGGATGTTGTCTGGATTGGTAAAGCACTTGGCGCGCTATACCGAGGGATCCGGGATCGAACACCGGTCTGGGCATTTTAACACTCTAATGGTTATACGCTGATTAGTAAAAGTGATAATTCCTTCTTTGTATTTCATAAAAAGCTTATTTATATCTCTTTTTCAACATTGTAGTTTCACACAAGAATATGTATTTTTTTTATTTACTTTTGTAGAATATACAATTTTTTTTAATATAATTGTGTTTTTATTCTAAATCACACGCAAACTTTAGAAATAATATTTTTGTTGGTTTTTTTGTAATAGAATTTTTACGTGATGGTGCGTTATTTTTTCCTGTTGTTCTACTGTACTGTGCATGATATGTTTAGTCCTGAATATTTTTTAGGGAATTGGTGGATGTTTACGATAAATATATTTCCGTAAGTGGTTTAAGTAGTAAATCTGCAGATCGGGGGATTTAACGTAAACTGGGTTTAGTTTGTCTCATGCATGCCAACGATGTTGTTCTCATGATTGACTTTCCATCTTGTGCTGCGTGTTTGTAGCCTTGCCATATAAGAGTTAGAGAATGCTAGACTGGATGTTGTCTGGATTGGTAAAGCACTTGGCGCGCTATACCGAGGGATCCGGGATCGAACACCGGTCTGGGCATTTTAACACTCTAATGGTTATACGCTGATTAGTAAAAGTGATAATTCCTTCTTTGTATTTCATAAAAAGCTTATTTATATCTCTTTTTCAACATTGTAGTTTCACACAAGAATATGTATTTTTTTTATTTACTTTTGTAGAATATACAATTTTTTTTAATATAATTGTGTTTTTATTCTAAATCACACGCAAACTTTAGAAATAATATTTTTGTTGGTTTTTTTGTAATAGAATTTTTACGTGATGGTGCGTTATTTTTTCCTGTTGTTCTACTGTACTGTGCATGATATGTTTAGTCCTGAATATTTTTTAGGGAATTGGTGGATGTTTACGATAAATATATTTCCGTAAGTGGTTTAAGTAGTAAATCTGCAGATCGGGGGATTTAACGTAAACTGGGTTTAGTTTGTCTCATGCATGCCAACGATGTTGTTCTCATGATTGACTTTCCATCTTGTGCTGCGTGTTTGTAGCCTTGCCATATAAGAGTTAGAGAATGCTAGACTGGATGTTGTCTGGATTGGTAAAGCACTTGGCGCGCTATACCGAGGGATCCGGGATCGAACACCGGTCTGGGCATTTTAACACTCTAATGGTTATACGCTGATTAGTAAAAGTGATAATTCCTTCTTTGTATTTCATAAAAAGCTTATTTATATCTCTTTTTCAACATTGTAGTTTCACACAAGAATATGTATTTTTTTTATTTACTTTTGTAGAATATACAATTTTTTTTAATATAATTGTGTTTTTATTCTAAATCACACGCAAACTTTAGAAATAATATTTTTGTTGGTTTTTTTGTAATAGAATTTTTACGTGATGGTGCGTTATTTTTTCCTGTTGTTCTACTGTACTGTGCATGATATGTTTAGTCCTGAATATTTTTTAGGGAATTGGTGGATGTTTACGATAAATATATTTCCGTAAGTGGTTTAAGTAGTAAATCTGCAGATCGGGGGATTTAACGTAAACTGGGTTTAGTTTGTCTCATGCATGCCAACGATGTTGTTCTCATGATTGACTTTCCATCTTGTGCTGCGTGTTTGTAGCCTTGCCATATAAGAGTTAGAGAATGCTAGACTGGATGTTGTCTGGATTGGTAAAGCACTTGGCGCGCTATACCGAGGGATCCGGGATCGAACACCGGTCTGGGCATTTTAACACTCTAATGGTTATACGCTGATTAGTAAAAGTGATAATTCCTTCTTTGTATTTCATAAAAAGCTTATTTATATCTCTTTTTCAACATTGTAGTTTCACACAAGAATATGTATTTTTTTTATTTACTTTTGTAGAATATACAATTTTTTTTAATATAATTGTGTTTTTATTCTAAATCACACGCAAACTTTAGAAATAATATTTTTGTTGGTTTTTTTGTAATAGAATTTTTACGTGATGGTGCGTTATTTTTTCCTGTTGTTCTACTGTACTGTGCATGATATGTTTAGTCCTGAATATTTTTTAGGGAATTGGTGGATGTTTACGATAAATATATTTCCGTAAGTGGTTTAAGTAGTAAATCTGCAGATCGGGGGATTTAACGTAAACTGGGTTTAGTTTGTCTCATGCATGCCAACGATGTTGTTCTCATGATTGACTTTCCATCTTGTGCTGCGTGTTTGTAGCCTTGCCATATAAGAGTTAGAGAATGCTAGACTGGATGTTGTCTGGATTGGTAAAGCACTTGGCGCGCTATACCGAGGGATCCGGGATCGAACACCGGTCTGGGCATTTTAACACTCTAATGGTTATACGCTGATTAGTAAAAGTGATAATTCCTTCTTTGTATTTCATAAAAAGCTTATTTATATCTCTTTTTCAACATTGTAGTTTCACACAAGAATATGTATTTTTTTTATTTACTTTTGTAGAATATACAATTTTTTTTAATATAATTGTGTTTTTATTCTAAATCACACGCAAACTTTAGAAATAATATTTTTGTTGGTTTTTTTGTAATAGAATTTTTACGTGATGGTGCGTTATTTTTTCCTGTTGTTCTACTGTACTGTGCATGATATGTTTAGTCCTGAATATTTTTTAGGGAATTGGTGGATGTTTACGATAAATATATTTCCGTAAGTGGTTTAAGTAGTAAATCTGCAGATCGGGGGATTTAACGTAAACTGGGTTTAGTTTGTCTCATGCATGCCAACGATGTTGTTCTCATGATTGACTTTCCATCTTGTGCTGCGTGTTTGTAGCCTTGCCATATAAGAGTTAGAGAATGCTAGACTGGATGTTGTCTGGATTGGTAAAGCACTTGGCGCGCTATACCGAGGGATCCGGGATCGAACACCGGTCTGGGCATTTTAACACTCTAATGGTTATACGCTGATTAGTAAAAGTGATAATTCCTTCTTTGTATTTCATAAAAAGCTTATTTATATCTCTTTTTCAACATTGTAGTTTCACACAAGAATATGTATTTTTTTTATTTACTTTTGTAGAATATACAATTTTTTTTAATATAATTGTGTTTTTATTCTAAATCACACGCAAACTTTAGAAATAATATTTTTGTTGGTTTTTTTGTAATAGAATTTTTACGTGATGGTGCGTTATTTTTTCCTGTTGTTCTACTGTACTGTGCATGATATGTTTAGTCCTGAATATTTTTTAGGGAATTGGTGGATGTTTACGATAAATATATTTCCGTAAGTGGTTTAAGTAGTAAATCTGCAGATCGGGGGATTTAACGTAAACTGGGTTTAGTTTGTCTCATGCATGCCAACGATGTTGTTCTCATGATTGACTTTCCATCTTGTGCTGCGTGTTTGTAGCCTTGCCATATAAGAGTTAGAGAATGCTAGACTGGATGTTGTCTGGATTGGTAAAGCACTTGGCGCGCTATACCGAGGGATCCGGGATCGAACACCGGTCTGGGCATTTTAACACTCTAATGGTTATACGCTGATTAGTAAAAGTGATAATTCCTTCTTTGTATTTCATAAAAAGCTTATTTATATCTCTTTTTCAACATTGTAGTTTCACACAAGAATATGTATTTTTTTTATTTACTTTTGTAGAATATACAATTTTTTTTAATATAATTGTGTTTTTATTCTAAATCACACGCAAACTTTAGAAATAATATTTTTGTTGGTTTTTTTGTAATAGAATTTTTACGTGATGGTGCGTTATTTTTTCCTGTTGTTCTACTGTACTGTGCATGATATGTTTAGTCCTGAATATTTTTTAGGGAATTGGTGGATGTTTACGATAAATATATTTCCGTAAGTGGTTTAAGTAGTAAATCTGCAGATCGGGGGATTTAACGTAAACTGGGTTTAGTTTGTCTCATGCATGCCAACGATGTTGTTCTCATGATTGACTTTCCATCTTGTGCTGCGTGTTTGTAGCCTTGCCATATAAGAGTTAGAGAATGCTAGACTGGATGTTGTCTGGATTGGTAAAGCACTTGGCGCGCTATACCGAGGGATCCGGGATCGAACACCGGTCTGGGCATTTTAACACTCTAATGGTTATACGCTGATTAGTAAAAGTGATAATTCCTTCTTTGTATTTCATAAAAAGCTTATTTATATCTCTTTTTCAACATTGTAGTTTCACACAAGAATATGTATTTTTTTTATTTACTTTTGTAGAATATACAATTTTTTTTAATATAATTGTGTTTTTATTCTAAATCACACGCAAACTTTAGAAATAATATTTTTGTTGGTTTTTTTGTAATAGAATTTTTACGTGATGGTGCGTTATTTTTTCCTGTTGTTCTACTGTACTGTGCATGATATGTTTAGTCCTGAATATTTTTTAGGGAATTGGTGGATGTTTACGATAAATATATTTCCGTAAGTGGTTTAAGTAGTAAATCTGCAGATCGGGGGATTTAACGTAAACTGGGTTTAGTTTGTCTCATGCATGCCAACGATGTTGTTCTCATGATTGACTTTCCATCTTGTGCTGCGTGTTTGTAGCCTTGCCATATAAGAGTTAGAGAATGCTAGACTGGATGTTGTCTGGATTGGTAAAGCACTTGGCGCGCTATACCGAGGGATCCGGGATCGAACACCGGTCTGGGCATTTTAACACTCTAATGGTTATACGCTGATTAGTAAAAGTGATAATTCCTTCTTTGTATTTCATAAAAAGCTTATTTATATCTCTTTTTCAACATTGTAGTTTCACACAAGAATATGTATTTTTTTTATTTACTTTTGTAGAATATACAATTTTTTTTAATATAATTGTGTTTTTATTCTAAATCACACGCAAACTTTAGAAATAATATTTTTGTTGGTTTTTTTGTAATAGAATTTTTACGTGATGGTGCGTTATTTTTTCCTGTTGTTCTACTGTACTGTGCATGATATGTTTAGTCCTGAATATTTTTTAGGGAATTGGTGGATGTTTACGATAAATATATTTCCGTAAGTGGTTTAAGTAGTAAATCTGCAGATCGGGGGATTTAACGTAAACTGGGTTTAGTTTGTCTCATGCATGCCAACGATGTTGTTCTCATGATTGACTTTCCATCTTGTGCTGCGTGTTTGTAGCCTTGCCATATAAGAGTTAGAGAATGCTAGACTGGATGTTGTCTGGATTGGTAAAGCACTTGGCGCGCTATACCGAGGGATCCGGGATCGAACACCGGTCTGGGCATTTTAACACTCTAATGGTTATACGCTGATTAGTAAAAGTGATAATTCCTTCTTTGTATTTCATAAAAAGCTTATTTATATCTCTTTTTCAACATTGTAGTTTCACACAAGAATATGTATTTTTTTTATTTACTTTTGTAGAATATACAATTTTTTTTAATATAATTGTGTTTTTATTCTAAATCACACGCAAACTTTAGAAATAATATTTTTGTTGGTTTTTTTGTAATAGAATTTTTACGTGATGGTGCGTTATTTTTTCCTGTTGTTCTACTGTACTGTGCATGATATGTTTAGTCCTGAATATTTTTTAGGGAATTGGTGGATGTTTACGATAAATATATTTCCGTAAGTGGTTTAAGTAGTAAATCTGCAGATCGGGGGATTTAACGTAAACTGGGTTTAGTTTGTCTCATGCATGCCAACGATGTTGTTCTCATGATTGACTTTCCATCTTGTGCTGCGTGTTTGTAGCCTTGCCATATAAGAGTTAGAGAATGCTAGACTGGATGTTGTCTGGATTGGTAAAGCACTTGGCGCGCTATACCGAGGGATCCGGGATCGAACACCGGTCTGGGCATTTTAACACTCTAATGGTTATACGCTGATTAGTAAAAGTGATAATTCCTTCTTTGTATTTCATAAAAAGCTTATTTATATCTCTTTTTCAACATTGTAGTTTCACACAAGAATATGTATTTTTTTTATTTACTTTTGTAGAATATACAATTTTTTTTAATATAATTGTGTTTTTATTCTAAATCACACGCAAACTTTAGAAATAATATTTTTGTTGGTTTTTTTGTAATAGAATTTTTACGTGATGGTGCGTTATTTTTTCCTGTTGTTCTACTGTACTGTGCATGATATGTTTAGTCCTGAATATTTTTTAGGGAATTGGTGGATGTTTACGATAAATATATTTCCGTAAGTGGTTTAAGTAGTAAATCTGCAGATCGGGGGATTTAACGTAAACTGGGTTTAATTTGTCTCATGCATGCCAACGATGTTGTTCTCATGATTGACTTTCCATCTTGTGCTGCGTGTTTGTAGCCTTGCCATATAAGAGTTAGAGAATGCTAGACTGGATGTTGTCTGGATTGGTAAAGCACTTGGCGCGCTATACCGAGGGATCCGGGATCGAACACCGGTCTGGGCATTTTAACACTCTAATGGTTATACGCTGATTAGTAAAAGTGATAATTCCTTCTTTGTATTTCATAAAAAGCTTATTTATATCTCTTTTTCAACATTGTAGTTTCACACAAGAATATGTATTTTTTTTATTTACTTTTGTAGAATATACAATTTTTTTTAATATAATTGTGTTTTTATTCTAAATCACACGCAAACTTTAGAAATAATATTTTTGTTGGTTTTTTTGTAATAGAATTTTTACGTGATGGTGCGTTATTTTTTCCTGTTGTTCTACTGTACTGTGCATGATATGTTTAGTCCTGAATATTTTTTAGGGAATTGGTGGATGTTTACGATAAATATATTTCCGTAAGTGGTTTAAGTAGTAAATCTGCAGATCGGGGGATTTAACGTAAACTGGGTTTAGTTTGTCTCATGCATGCCAACGATGTTGTTCTCATGATTGACTTTCCATCTTGTGCTGCGTGTTTGTAGCCTTGCCATATAAGAGTTAGAGAATGCTAGACTGGATGTTGTCTGGATTGGTAAAGCACTTGGCGCGCTATACCGAGGGATCCGGGATCGAACACCGGTCTGGGCATTTTAACACTCTAATGGTTATACGCTGATTAGTAAAAGTGATAATTCCTTCTTTGTATTTCATAAAAAGCTTATTTATATCTCTTTTTCAACATTGTAGTTTCACACAAGAATATGTATTTTTTTTATTTACTTTTGTAGAATATACAATTTTTTTTAATATAATTGTGTTTTTATTCTAAATCACACGCAAACTTTAGAAATAATATTTTTGTTGGTTTTTTTGTAATAGAATTTTTACGTGATGGTGCGTTATTTTTTCCTGTTGTTCTACTGTACTGTGCATGATATGTTTAGTCCTGAATATTTTTTAGGGAATTGGTGGATGTTTACGATAAATATACTTCCGTAAGTGGTTTAAGTAGTAAATCTGCAGATCGGGGGATTTAACGTAAGCTCTGCAAGTGATTGTTGTTAGGATCATTCACCGTACTCAAAAAGCAAAAACGGAAACATTATAAGATAACTCCTGTGCCTGTCCGTCCGTCTGTCACAGCCCATTTTATTGTAAACTAATGTGACGTGGAAAGTTATAAAGTATTTTTACCCATATATTTTCATATTATTAGCCATTCACAAATATTTTAGGAAACATTTGAAGGGGTAATCAGGTTACTTGAAAACAAAAAAAAATTCTTTTTAGCATTTTCCAACCTAGTTGAAAAGTGCTTATGACTTCGGTTTGTCTGGCCGTCTGCCGTCTGTCCGTGCTCTAACTCCCGTAAATATGCTCGGATTGCTCTGCAATTTTTATATGTTATTGTCGTTATCTATAGCATGTTCCCTATTTCAACGGAAGTGTGTAGCACTTATAGTTTTATTACAGGGACACTCAAAAGAATTCCGTTACATTGCGGTCTATGGGGAAAAATCATTTTCGGTTTATTTAAATAATGTTTCAGTATTTTAAACGCATTGAAATTTATATATATCACTAAGTTGCATTAGAAGAAGCTTAATATGGAATAGGGTGTGCATAGCACTTATAGTTACTTTACAGGGACAGTCAAAAGAATTCCGTTACATGACGTCTATGGAGAAAAATCGTCTTCGGTTTATTTAAATAATGTTTCACTATTTTAAACGCATTGAAATTTATATATATATATCTAAGGTGCATTACAAGAGGCTTACTACAGAATAGTGTGTGTATAGCAGTCATCGTTCATTTACAGGGACACACAAAAGAATTCTCTACTGTCTGTTAACACTAATTCCTGGAAGTGCGTTTTAAGTTACTAAACGCGATTTTAATTTTAACTCGCTTTTTGTCTATTACGTGGTGTGTATAAATTCTGTAGATCCTATACAGGGCAGCACAAAAGTTCGCGAACACATTTCCGTTTATTGACAGAAACTCCAGAAAGATAATTTTAAACTGTGCTACGCGTTTCCTAACTAAACTAAAATTTAGCATCCTAGCATATACAAATCTATACATCATATACAGGGCTGAATAAAAGTATTCGGATATTTTTCCGAATATTGTATCTGTTGGAAATTCCTGAAATTATGTTTTTAAATATGTTATGCGTTTTCCAAATTGTTTACTTAGATGTTATCTTTTAGCTTATTAAACGGTATGTTTTGTAAAATTATTTTGGAAGCGTTGGAAAGTGCTACATAATCTATGCTTGACGCATGATTTTTCGTTCTTGTTGTATATCGTGTGGGGTATCGTGTGAAAGATCTTGTAATACCGAACTCAAAAATATAATTGTTTAAATTTTTAGGTATTATATTTTCAGAGGTATCATCGAAAATACAATGCAAAAATATGCCCCCCCCCCTTTATTTCTGAACGTACTGAAATTAAAATTATGAAAAAATTAGGAGTTGTAGAAGTTTATTTAAATCTTGTAGGAAAACTATAGCGATTTTCCTAGGTAAAATAGTTTGTTAGAAAAACGCATTATTTCGTTACACACAAATTTTACTCAACGGGGGTGTCGACGGGCGCTCGAGGTATGTATTGACGCAGAATCATCCAAGGATATTTAATAATGGTTTTCTAATACAAATGTTGGTAATTAGCCGAGATATTAATTAAGTTACTTGAAAAACATTTTTTTTTCTTATATTTCGTGTACTCTATCATGTGAAAGATCTCGTAACATCGAACTCAAAAATATATATTTTTTAATTTTATGTATTATATTTTCAGAGATATTGTCGAAAGTATACTGGAAATATATGCCCCCCCCCATCCTATTTCCGAATCTATTGAAACTAAAATTAAGGGTAGTAGGAGTTTATTAATTAATAAATATAATGTATGGAACCCTTTGAGCGCGAGTTATACTCGGACTTGATCGATTTATTTAATTTCACTTTGCATAATATTTAACGTGAATGAACAAGTACTTTAATATTTTTAAACTATATATAATACACACATTTATAAGTACATAAGATTCATCGAAACTTCTGAAAATTAGAAGCGTCAATTTAAACATGGTATACAGATAAACTGCTTACCCTTGTAATTTTTCAGCAAAAAATATATTTCTTAATGGCGCGGAGCCCCGTTGAACCTCCCGCAGTCTCATTATTTCACATTAGTAATTTGCTCTTGATTGTGCTATACAAATATTGTAGCATATATTGGACTTCATTTTAAACTTTGATTTTATTAGGTAGCATTTATTTAGACAGGAATTGTATGTTATCCTAATGTTGAAATAGAAGTACTTGCTGAACTCTCAACCATGCAACACCTGCATCTGAAGTAGAAATTGAATAAAATCCCATGCACGAAAGGTACATTTGAAACTGTAAACTGGATTAAAGTTTTTTTTTTTTTTTTTTTTTTTCGGAAATTAAATTCTTTCGGAATTTGGTGGTCATTCTATAATATTTATATGCAAGATCTTATCTTAATAAATCCTAATCTACTCCATAGCAATAGAATAATTAAATCACAAAAAATATCCATATTTGGAGACTTTTAAACCTGTTTGTTAATCATCCATAATCGTGTTCGCTACCAATTGTCTTATTTTTGGAAACGTGATTTGGGCTTTAAACTGTTTCTTTGTGATAACTTTTTAATAGTATACAAATTCAATATAAACTGTAATGTTACCAACATCGTTCATATTTGACGAAAACTAAAGTTGAAGACCCAAATTCCAAAGTTTAACTAATCTTTATTTATCTGATCTAGACTTTCTGCTTAATAATTCATAATCGGAATTATTTTAATAATTTGTTTATAGCCTATGAAATATGGTAGTGATAAAAGAGAAAGGATAAAATGAAATATAAATCAAGTCGAATCTGTAAAGTGTTATAAAAATAATTTATGTTTTTCGAACAGTTGTATAGCATTCCATTAAAAAATATACACGTAAATAAATAAAAAAAATTGACAAAAGTATTTACAAAATTTCAAATTAATCGGATTAATTTAAGACTCTCATTGGGGAATTGTAGCATCTATAATTTAACATTTAAATTAGTTTCTCAAAAGCGGTTTTTTTTCGATGAATAAAAATCGTCTGAATTCCTATAGAAAGACATTATGACACAAAAGAAAATATCCCATATTTTTGGAATGAATCAATCAAACTTAACCAAAAAACTGCACAGCTAAGTCCGGGTACCTCACCAACATACCTACTTAATGAAAATATAATCGGATGCTTTTTGTATCAGTTATCACGGAACAGACACACAAACAAAAACCAAGGAATTTTGAGGCTCATTTAAGCCTGTACATTAGCCGGAGTTGTAAGAAATATATGACGATTACGATTTTGTACCAGATAGATTTTCTTTACTGGGAAATACCAAATGCATTTTGAATTGTTTAGATAATGAATGTTACATTGTAATACAGTGTAATAAAAAATGTATTTTTAAGAAAAATTCTTTTGAATTAATATAGATTTTATTATCTGCTACTTGTATATTTTTATATTTTTCCTAAAATTTTCTTTTCCCTTTCCCCAAAACTTCTAACTTTAAAGCAGCTGCGTTCACTACTTTTACAGGTTATAATAGAAACGTTTTCTAATAATAATAATAATAATAACAGTCTGACGCTAAAATATACTTATTCAATAAATTTAAATTACGAAAACAAATACAGAAATCTTATTATAATATGCTGCTGTGTAGAAACAGCTATATTCGTTCTAAAAATAACAATAATAAATTGCAATGAATAGCCACAAAAAGTAAAATATATCTTAAATTGCAATTTGATGGAATTTCTCTTTGATGCGTAAGATTTATATATATAATACGACACTTAGATCTTTAATAGATTTCAATCTGTTTAATATGTTTATGCTTTATCTTTCTTATCTTATGAAAATAATGGTTTCTATTCCCATTTCGGAAAGATAAAGAAATACTCCAAGAAAAGGACGTCAGAAATATCGACGAAATATTATACATTATAAATCATAAGATTGTGTTATCAATAATTATGATAAAAATACAAAATTTACTTGGATAAATGAAAATTAATGTAGTAAGGAAATGTGAGATTGTTTGAAAAGATTCCATTGACGTTTATATTATTTACTAAAGTGTAACATTTTTCAGTTAAGTAATAATATAGTATAATTGAAAATGTATGTTCCAGTTTAAAAAGTTGATATGAACCTGCTTCAGATTGTTATTGTATAATTAGTTACAGCCTAAAACAATATCATGAATTTTGAAAAAGTGATGTATCACTTAAGATTTTATAATAAAAATAATTTTAACAGTACTTGCTTTAAATTTTTAAAACAATAATTTAAAGTAACATATAAAAAGAATTCATTTAAAAAGACTGTATTGAAAATTTTAATTATTTGTATCTATACGAATATAGTGATTTTATTGATTTCAATTCAAATAAAGTGATATATTTACTTATTGATATCTAAAAATGGACTGTTATTCTAATCCACGCGTACATCCTACGCGTATTCTAATTCTCGTAAATGTATTCGGTTGTCCTGTAATTTTTATATGTTATTGAATTTTACTATAGCACTACCACCATTGAAAATGAAGCGTTTATAGTTTATATACAGGGATAGTTCAAATTATTTCGTTACATTATGGTCAGAGTGAAAAAAAGACCCAAGTGTATTTTGATAATGTTAGAACTTTTTCAAACAGAATGAAATTGATACCTAGAAAGGTGGATTAAACTTTGTGCCGTTATATTAAATAAATGTACAACGTGAAATAGCACAAATTAAAAACATATAAATTGGCAAAGAGCTGTTTTGGAGCCCCTAAGGCTCCATCATCAGTGCCAATTCAAAAGATTAAAACCGATTTAAAATCTTAAGCCATAAGACGCAGGCAAATTGACATGGCTTAGGATTTTAAATCGGTTTTAATCTTTTGAATTGGCACTGATGATGGAGCTTCAGGGGTTTTCCAATATATATATATATATACTTAATTTGTGTTATTTCACGTTGTACATTTATTTTTAATATTTTTAATGAAATTTATATGCATTTATAAAGTGAACAAAAACATGCTTTCTGTAGAAGATGAACCGCAAAGCACTTATTATTATTTACAGGACCCCAAAAAAGACTTCTGTTACATAAGCGTCTAGAGGAAAAATAATTTACAGTGTATTTCAATGGTGTTACGCTACTTCAATCATAATGAAATGCATATGCATTACTGAGGTGCTATAAGTGGCATACAAAAAGTATGGTGTGCATTGCACTTATTATTAGTTTAAAGTTACACACAAAAAATTCTTTTACAGTACTGTCTCTGAGCTTTAATTGTTTGAAGTGCGGTTTGCTGTTAGGGTTGCGTTTTAAGTCTATCTTCATCTTTGAATAGTACGTGATGTGTAAACTTTCTGTTGATCATATACAGGGTTACAAAATAGACTTCGTAAATATTACTGATTATGCAAGTGGATAAATAAGGGTAGATTTTAGTGATGCTTTGCATATTTCTATTGAACTATATTTACGGTAATTAGAAATGTTTTCAGAATATAGATAAATTAATATACAGGGAGAACACTATATATAAGAACTAGACATATTGCAGTCTATGATGGCATATTTTTTAAGCGCGTTTTAGGATGTGTTATGCATTTTTGAATTGGATTAAATTTTAGATTGTTATGTGGTGGGTCCAAAAGCCGCTACAACAAAAGAACTTGTACAAAAGAATTCGAGTGTATATTCATTCACGTGCAAAAATTTCTAAAAGTAAATTTTCTAACTGAACTACATTTTAGCATGGTGTGTAGTATAAATGGAAGATAACCCCTATAGATCGTACACAGGTATGCTCAAAATAAATTGCCTGCTTTTTTTTTACTATGGAAAGTGTTTGTTAAAACTGGATTTTAAAATGTGTTATATGTTTTTAAAACTATTTACTTATATAGCTTCTTTCACCTTATTTAGCAAAAAAGTTTCTTTAAAGTTTTCTGGATGTATTGGAATGCGTGTCATGGTTTATGCTTGAAGCATGCTTTTTCGTTCTTGTTTAAATATTGATTTACAGCTATTGCATAATTAATGACTGTTTTTTTACAACGTAACATTGATTCAGGAGTAAATTTGAGAAATATTTTAGGGTTGCCAGAATTGTTTGCATGAGCGTTATTTTCACTAAATATGTACCTTACGCTATGACATCATATATGTATTCAATAAGACAAACAGCCATTTAAGGAGTTTAAATTAAGTACTGAATTAATCAGTCCATTTTTGAATTCACTTCAATTCATTATTGTCGCAGAGTGTCACTTTCTAATTTGCATAAATTCACTCTGTAACGTAGAACGCAATTCTGCAGACATACCCAACCTCCATCGGGAAATATGAAGCTATGAAATGGTGTACTTTATCGTTATTGCTATTCAGAATCGTTATTGCTTTCATGGTGAATTGCATAAAAATGGCAATCTAAGTTTATCCATAAAAACATTTAGCAAAGCACCTTACATGCTTGTGTAACAACCAAGATACAGGGAAGTTACAATCAGCTGAGAGCATTGTAGGCGATCCTAACTCTAATCCGCCAATCACAACTGCGCAGCTGAACTCCAGCATTGCCTATAATCCTCTCAGCTACCAATTACAACTACCCTCCAAGGGTTGTTTCACTTCATAACAGCTAGAGCTCCTATACGACTGATAGGAGCCTATACCCTTATAGGAGACAATAACAGCTGATTGTTGACGTCATTTGAAACTATCCTATACGAATAGAAAACTGTTTCTGTGGAAGACAGCATAATCTGTCATGGTGATGTGAGAGATGGAAAGGAAGTTCTTAAAATTGCTTAGTTTCATCTTGTTCTTTGTTATTTAATTTTCCTTTCGGATATTTCTATGCGGAATAAAAGGAACGTTAAAACAAGACCCTTTATTCGAAATATAAATAAACGTGTATTATAGGAATAACAATGATAATTAAATTTATAGTTTAAACTGAATTCTAAACTAAGTAACTAAAATTTATAAGTTAATAAAAAATAATTATAAATATATCTATCTATCTATATATATATATATATATATATACATATATATGTGTGTATTGAAAACGTAAAGGTGTTAAAGATGTAAATTATCAATATTATAACTTACCATAATTAAATTATTTGATGCCAAAATACGAAAATCACTTGAAAATATCGTTATCTGAATCACTCCCCAAAACACAATCAACATCAAACATTCATTATTGATCGTAAAGATATTACATTACCTCAGTAAAATCTTGCTTTGAATTATTTCCGCCTTCCAAAAGTTTTGCATAATACATAGAAGAATAAACAGTCTATGAATATTTAAATAGTAGTTAAGAGAGCATTGTTATCGGAAAATGGAATGATATGTATAGCAAATGTCCTCTTTCGTATAAGTAAACATCTCGACTCTCTTTGAATTACGTTATTTAATAAACAGTTATTCCGATACTCAGTCAAAGCACTGAAATGCATTTAACAATTTTAAATAGCAATTTTAATTAAAATACTTTTAAATACTTTTTTTAAATATTTTTCTTTTTTTTTCCTTTTTAAAAGTCTGTAGCCTATCATAATAAATTCTCAGTTTGTTTTGCTGAGCTATTAAAAACAACGAATTAGAAAAATTTATATTTTTAGCACTTTCCAACCTAGTTGAAAAGTCCTTATGACTTCGGTTTGTCCGGCCGTATGGCCGTCTGTCCGTGCTCTAAGTCCCGTAAATATGCTCGGATTGCTCTGCAATTTTTATATGTTATTGTCGTTATCTATAGCATGTTCCCTATTTCAACGGAAGTGTGTAGCACTTATAGTTTTATTACAGGGACGCTCAAAATAATTCCGTTACATTGCGGTCTATGGGGAAAAATCATTTGCGGTTTATTTAAATAATGTTTCACTATTTTAAACGCATTGAAATTTATAGATATCACTAAGGTGCATTAGAAGAAGCTTAATATGGAATAGGATGTGCATAGCACTTATAGTTACTTTACAGGGACAGTCAAAAGAATTCCGTTACATGACGTCTATGGAGAAAAATCGTCTGCGGTTTATTTAAATAATGTTTCACAATTTTAAACGCATTGAAATTTATATATATATATATATATATATCTAAGGTGCATTACAAGAGGCTTACTACAGAATAGTGTGTGTATAACAGTCATCGTTCATTTACAGGGACACACAAAAGAATTCTCTACTGTCTGTTAACACTAATTCCTGGAAGTGCGTTTTAAGTTACTAAACGCGATTTTAATTTTAACTCCCTTTTTGTCTATTACGTGGTCGTGTATAAATGTATGTATAAATGTGTGTATAAATTCTGTAGATCCTATACAGGGGAGCACAAAAGTTCGCGAACACATTTCCGTTTATTGACAGAAACTCCAGAAAGATAATTTTAAACTGTGCTACGCGTTTCCTAACTAAACTAAAATTTAGCATCCTAGCATATACAAATCTATAGATCATATACAGGGCTGAATAAAAGTATTCGGATATTTTTCCGAATATTGTATCTGTTGGAAATTTCTGAAATTATGTTTTTAAATATGTTATGCGTTTTCCAAATTGTTTACTTAGATGTTATCTTTTAGCTTATTAAACGGTATGTTTTGTAAAATTATTTTGGAAGCGTTGGAAAGTGCTACATAATCTATGCTTGACGCATGATTTTTCGTTCTTGTTTAATTTTAATTTTGATTATAAATACATATGAAAATGTTTGAATTATATGCGTAATTTACTCTTTTAGTATGTGTTGACATTTATTTATAGTATTAAATTAATATAAAATTACAGCGTTGGACTTACATACTTACAATCTTGCTTAAATACAGCACCACATACATATTTGGTTTTAGTATTTAAGAGAAAATAAAGTGAAATTTAAATTTATAAATGTTTGTAGATTATTTTAAAGGAGAATGTCTATTTTTTTTATATATAATTTTAAACTTATCTTACATATACGTATTATGTTTTGTAACATATATGCAAAGTTTTACATAAAGCTTAGAAGCATAAACAGTCTATGGATATTTAATTTCATATTAATAGTGAAATTTAGTCACAACATGAAATTATATGTAAAGCCAATGTTTTCTTGTGTATAAAAAAGCGTTTACCACTGATTGTCTTTGAATTCAGTCATTTTATAAACAGATATGTCACTATTGAGTTAAAGTAATGTCTGAATTTAAATTGTGCAGTAAAATAATATTTTTGATTATTTCTGTACTTTGAAAAAGTTACACAAATTTTAAAATTATTAAAAATGCAATGTTATATAAAAAAAATAGAGGATGTTTTTAATCATATATTTTTACATTTAATCTTTTAAAAAAGTACTGATGTAAAAGATTTCATAATAAATTCTCAGTCTCTTTTAGAAAAGAATTGAAAATAACAAAAGAAAACATGATATTTTTGTTAAATGAAATTTTGCTTATCAAATATTAATGAGGAAGTTTTAAAAATTATTGTTTATTTAATTTATCATATAGAAATTAAATCATATTTACAAAATTGTCAACTTTCAATGTGATTGAAGTCGACTTTTAAATAAAAAGGTAGGTGTTAAGTCGATTAATGCAATTTATTAGTAGAAAATACCAGAAACACAATGTAAATTCTTATAACCAGTATCTAGTAATAAGCGAAAATTCAGAATAGCATAAGAAACTTCTTGGTTCCTTAAAATTTGATAGTTACATATTCTGTTTGTGCGGCAGAAAAATCCGCTAAAATTCGTTAAGTTACCAATGCTTGCAAAATTCGTCACCAAGGTCGACCATATTACAAAACTGCACATGAGCTTGCCTGCATTTCATTGTTAAGCATTGTCGACATGATTTTAAATTTTAATTTTTTCGTATATTGCCATTTGAAGAATTTTCTAGCATAGATCCAATCTTCGAGAACTTCCCATCAAGAGAGCTTTCTTCATGGAGATTCGTGGAATGTAGCATATGATACCGACCTAACCTAATAACATGAATAACTTCCGGTTTACTGCTTAGCAACTTCTGAAGTCTAACGACAACATAATTTCGTATTATCATTGTAGTATCTTTCACAGTTTTGAGAAAATTTTGAGAACAATCCTTGTCGGGGCTTGGGATTAATCCGCATTCGGGTTATAGAATAATTCCGGGAGAGTCGCCTCATCCGGTATAGAGGCCGCACCCCTTGTATTTCTTGTAATTTTCGATAGTTGGCAGTCAGACGCACAGTGCAGGTGCGTAATGAGGATATTTTAACCAGTATGTAGCGTGAATCACATTTCGATGTTTACTTGTAGCTGTACAATCCTTATTTTGAGGTAAGCGCATGAATTCTCTATCCAAACTTTTAAACACGTTATACTTAAATAATTTTTATACGCTAATTACTAAATGCATGCATGATTTCAAAGTCAAAACTAAGTGTAGCGTCTGCATAGAGTACTGTGTGTATGATAATTCTTTGCACTACCCATTTTCACAGACATTATTTTATTTTCAAACACATAAACAAGCAGTGTACACATGTCTAAAAGTCTGTAAAAATACTTTTAAAACTACATAAACTAGTCAATCTGTTTAAAAAGTATTTTTTAAGATTTTTAGACATCTGCACTGCTTGTTTATGTGTTTGAAAATACAATAATGTCTGTGAAAATGGATAGTGCAAAGAATTATTGTATTGAAAATGACACTATGAACGATAATAGATTAAAAAAAAAATACTGTGTGTAAGGTTACGGCATTTTCCTTTGCGAGGGCAGGCAACTGTGATGTACGACATCTGTACCGTACAAAATGGGATACATGCCGCACTGCGATCTGGCATACATGCTGCAGTTTCTTTGTACGGGATCCCGCGATTAATTAAAATTCAGTTTATCACACATTGATAAATGTTCAAACAGTATGAAGTTTACTGCACCTAAGGAGAAAAAGGGAAAAATATAATGTAAGAAAGCGAAGAAAAATGCACGTCAAGATAATAATATTGTAAAGTTGGATAACACGTGTGACGCAGACGTTCTTTGCAAGAAATGCTTAGAAAACTATTCCAAAACTAAGAGGAAGTGTGATTGGTTTCGTTGCATCATGTTTCAAATATGGTTACATGAAGACTGGACTGTTTTCAACACTTTTTATGTAGATTGCAGTCGAAAAAACAGGTCTAGTAAGAAATAAAACAATGTAAACACTATTTTACCTTTTTTTCCCTCTCTAATACACTGATGTTACGTTCTTGCTGAAATAACAATTAAAATCCAATCTTCAAAAAATAAGTAGATAATTGTAGTAGTGAACAAAGTAGGTAGAATAATATTGATTTGAACCTACTAGTATTTTTCATAGTACTCATTTAGTTTCTTTTTGTTCTTACATAGTTAATTATAGTCCAGATATGACTATGTGTTTGACTGTTTTTAACACTTTCCAACCTAGTTGAAAAGTGTTTATGACTTCGGTTTGTCTGGCCGTATGGCCGTCTGCCGTCTGTCCGTCTGTCCGTGCTCTAACTCCCGTAAATATGCTCGGATTGCTCTGCAACTTTTATATGTTATAGTCGTTACCTATAGCATGTTCCATATTTCAACGGAAGTGTGTAGCACTTATAGTTTTTTTACAGGGACACTCAAGACAATTCCGTTACATTACGGTCTATGGGGAAAAATCATTGACGGTTTATTTAAATAATGTTTCACTATTTTAAACGCATTGAAATTTATATATATCACTAAGGTGCATTAGAAGAAGCTTAATATGGAATAGGGTGTGCATAGCACTTATAGTTACTTTACAGGGACAGTCAAAAGAATTCTGTTACATTACGTCTATGGAGAAAAATCGTCTGCGGTTTATTTAAATAATGTTTCCCTATTTTAAACGCATTGAAATTTATATATATCACTAAGGTGTATTTCAAGAGGCTTACTACAGAATAGTGTGTGTACAGCAGTCATCGTTCATTTACAGGTACACACAAAAGAATTCTCTACTGTAAGTTAACAATAATTCCTGGAAGTGCGTTTTAAGTTACTGATCGCGATTTTAATTTTAACTCGCTTTTTGTCTATTATGTGGTGTGTATAAATTCTGTATATCCTATACAGGGAAGCACAAAAGTTCGCGAACACATTTCCGTATTATTTAACTCCAGACGGAGAATTTTAAACTGTGCTACGCGTTTCCTAACTGAACTAAAATTTAACATCCTATGTAGTATATATACAAATCTATAGATCCTATACAGGGCTGAATAAAAGTATTCGGATTACTTAGATGTTATCTTTTAGCTTATTTAACGGTATGATTTGTAAAATTATTTTGGAAACGTTGGAAAGTGTTACATAATCTATGCTTGACGCATGATTTTTCGTTCTTGTTTATTTAAAGTTTCATTTTGTTCTTATGACAAGTGCAGCGTCTCACTCTGGCTGTATGAGTGCCGCGCCATAGTTTTAGAAAAAAAATTGTTATAAGTATTAATTTTTTGTTATATTTTCTTGTGTCGCAGTACACATGTTGTATATTTAACATTAAATAGCTCAGCGTGGTTTTTTTTATGTGCACCGTGGGTTTTTATACACAAATTCAAAAAACATATGCGGCATCTCACCCGGAATTACTCTACTTTAGAATTATAGCCTTACTGTATCAAATTCCTTCTAGCAGACGTCTTACGCTCTGATATTGCAGTGTGCTTTAACACGATCCCTAACCGGATTGATACTTTCTCTGGAGAATGGGTGCGCAATCTCGAAATGTGCCAGCAGTTTACGGATGTATTCGTCGGGGTGAATACCCAGTCATTCGGTCAATCAAATAAAATATCGCATGCAAACGTAGAGTTCTACCAAATAACATATCGGATGACGTCCAACCGGTAGTTACATGCAGTGCACTTTATTAGTCAAGAATGAACACCGGTAAATGGGAATCAATAAATTTTATTTTTCGAAGAAACAGAGACAGATGACTTAGAACTGTTCAATGGAATATATCAACCGTGCCATCAGTAAAATGATGTAATGTCGCTGTACGAGTTCTCAGTATGTGAAGATATCTGCAGTATTATGTGATAATCGCCAAGTAGAAATTCGCACCGTGGTTTAAGTGAAGTATAATGCAGCGTGCATACATGTTACTAAATCCTTTATCAACGCTTCAGCAACATCTGATGTTTCTTTATGAAGTATGGGTAACGCTTCATGCCATGTCGTTAAGTTATATATTATTACTAAAATGGACTAATGTTCTGCAGATGTTCGCGGTAAAAGATATAACATATGCAAAACAATCCTTTTGAATTATACATTTACGTTAAAACTCTGCATTTGACTTTTATACCGTTACGAGCTTCGCAAGCATGGCAGACTTCACACCATTTCTCTATACCACTTCAGAGTTGATTTTAACTTTCTTGTTTCACTTAGGGTCGTCATCGCTTTGAAATTACCCCCTCTCGGACTGTCATGTATCTCACAGGATACCTAAAATACTACATCTCGGGAGAATCAACTTTCATCGAATATGTTTTCTGTCATCGATATGTCATTGGTGGCGCATTGCTCCATCCTTAAGTAGTAAGGAACAGCACAGTGCCAAAGACCGTTTCGTGACTTGATCACTTCGAGCTATTTTTTGCCAGGATGTGTGAATTGTAGAATTTAGCTTCTTCGCGTGAAGAAGTTTTATGTCTGGATCATATATTTCTCCTTTTTGGTTTGTCTTAGTTCCTACGGTCATCGAGGTAATCCGAATGGCGTCAGGTCAAATATTATCTCAGAATTTACGCAGTATTTACTCTACACAGGACAATGCCGCCTAGAGAGAGAATGTGCGCTTTTGTTAGCGGTTCCTTTTTGGTGAAAACTACCAAGTAATATGGTCCTAGTGAGTCCTGGAGCCTCTTTATCGAACGGGATACTTGCCTTTCAAATTTTTTAAAGCTTTACTTTTGCCTGCGTCCTTTTTTATTCCTTCCGCGGGTATAATCTGCCCTATGCCAGAGAATTCTTTATAAAAAAATATTATGCTATTTAGCGTTTAGTATAAGGTTATCATTCTGTAATTTTTGAAAAAACAGTGGAATATTATTTACGTATTCCTTGAATGTGCATCTGGCTATGCGAATTTCATGCAAATAAACTAAACAGGCTTCTTATTAGAGTCCATGTAATATGGTCTCCATAATATTTTTAATCCAGCAGTGGAAATGCATAAGCCAAAATAGGCATCTCTTGAAATTGCCAAAGTCCTTGTCTGGGGGTACACTCTGCGTTTCTGTTGTCCTCTTTGCGTTTCTCAACTTCCTCCATATCCAATTTTCAGAACTTGCATAGAAAACCACAGGCTTCAATTCACAGCATCCGATGTATAATCTTAATCAATACAGGGCTATGGATAATAATCTCTCTTTGTCACATCATTTAGTTTCTTATAATTTATTGCACATAAACTACATGTTCCATCTTTCTTCTTTACTGATACACTGGGAGAAGTCCAAGGACCTCTTGATTTTTCTATTGGAAATATCTTTTCTATCCGTCTCTCCTCTGTCATCCAGAGGGAGCCGCAACGAATGATTTTCTTAATTTCTGGATGGTGTTCGGTATCAATTTTATGTTGAGTAGATATTATATTATCCAACTTTTGTATCACACATTCAAAATAAATTTCTGAATTTGTTAAGCAGCCACGTTAGAGTTAACAGTTGTTCTTCACATAATACCTCCAAATGTTTGTCAATTGTTTACAGAGGATTAGGCTCTGAAAATTTGAAGAGTTGGTTATAATGTCCACTATCGGAACTCACATCGCAATTTCAGATCCCTTCTCGATGGTCCTGAGCATATTATTTTTTTTCAACACACGAACAGGGATAGCTTCTCTTTGCAAGTCGATAAGTAAAGTAGCTACCAGTACCCCTGTTTCAAAACTGTGTATGGGAAATCCTTAACTTCGTATTAGTACTGATCAGAAGCTTCAGAACTTCCAGAGACCAAATATTACGATCGTACTTGAATTGCAACCTCTTTTTTTTTTTTTTTTTTTTTTTTTTTGTAATAACTGAGCTTGATCTTAAGTACATTGCATTTGATGTCAATTATCAAATTTATTCGTATTTGTTTTTAATTGCATTTGTCTTTCTTTTCATGTTTACAGTAAAATAAAATTTCTGAGGAAAGTCCAATCCGAGAATGTATTGGTCAGTTATGTCTGCAATATGAATCTGAATATTTTATCGTCGACTTTTATAACTGTATCTATTTTCACGTGTATGCTACCTACATCTCGTGTAACTCTCTATAAAGAACTAGAAAGATAAATTTTATGGAAAATAACTTTTGGCATAAGATCTTTTGTTAATTTAGTTTTTCACAGAACTGATTCGCTTGCTATTGTAGCCACTAAAAATGAACCTGGAATTTTGCTCACATATCCGTCAGTTCATAGTTTATTTTATGTTTCTCCCAGCAATGTAAACTTCATATACTTTTAAAATGTTTTTTTCTGAAAAATCTAGCCTTTGTCTCTACTCTGTTTTAGATGTAAAGGAACTTATTTGCAAATATTCACTTTGATGTCATTTACAACACGTGATTATAGAGTGACGTTTGTTTTTCTCCGAGGGGCATTTCCGATATTCTCCTAAAAGTCATCCGGTTTATTCATTAAAGATTGCATGTCCTTCTCTAAATTCAACTCTTTGTGTTCAACCTAGGTTGTTATTATGCATCTCGACGATCTAGAATTTGACTGCGCTGTTTTGTACTTCATGCTGAATGCTCTTACTGATTTTCGATTCAATTAAAAGTGTCGAGTGTCATATATCTTTGTCTATAATTGTGTCGGCAAAATCCTGGGCTTCTAGACTGTCACGTACATAGACGGAACAATTTGAATAGTTCAATATTTCAATATCAGACGCCAAATCTGGCAGAATTTTGGTCTTAAGTTGAGTCCGATAAAATATGATAAATGGCTATTTCCAAATCGGTGTTTAAACGCTTGTTCTATAGCGGTCAATTTAATTTAATTGATGGAATTCCTTGCCAAATATCTGCTGTTTGTTCTACAAAAGTCTTGTTGACTTGCTTGTATTGTAATATTCCATCCATATGTAACATCTAAATACATAGAAAATCGTCTTGAAAACAGTCCATGATTTGTGTCCATCAAATGTTTAAAAGAACAACATTAAATTCGATGGTTGATTTAGTTCTGATTGACTTTAAATTTCAGTCTGTTTTCTATATTATTTACCTCATTTCTTAACATGTTTTGCACCTCACTTATCCGTTCTTGTACGCTTTCTTGCACTTCTTGTACATGTTGTTCAAAAATTTTCATCTTATTTTTTATCTGTTTTCCAATATATTCTATAATCATTTTCATTTTTTGTTGATTTCATTTCTTCCCTAACAGCAACCATATAAAGTTTCATTTCTTTTTGTCTGGCTTTCATTATTTTCATTTCACTGGCCATATGAGGCTACAGATTGATTTGTCTGGCTTCCAGTTTTCTCTCTTTTCTTTCATTTAAGAAGGCATACAGATGTAATTATCACAATAATTACTATATGTTTATCCTCCATGCCTCCAGTAACAAGCATTTAGTCTAATTGCTCCATGTTAGGCACAAAATACTACAACATCGTTGAATTTCAGTGTGGTGAATATAGACTTGTAATTAAATTTAAGGTCTAAGTCAATGAATATAAGTTATTAGATGAATATTCCAGAAACACAGTGTAAATACATTAATTAGAATAACAAATATCTTTCAAGCACCATAAGTTCAACAAAGAACATATAACAATAATCACAGGTCGCATTCCAAATTAATCGCTGGCGACTAACAACTAATGTTAGATATAAATTCTCTTTTAATGACGTCGACTGAACGTGAACTGGTTAATTATTTCAGGCTTCGAGGAAAATGTAGAAGGTTCTCGGTATTCCCTTTAATTTTGACCCTACCTCTTCCGGATTTCAAAGTTCAAAAATATATATTTAGGGTACAAAATTGTTCAAAAAGCCACCTTGTCGCCAATACACTCACCAATTTATTTCCCATTGTAAACCATATAATAGCACAGTTATATGAGGTTTGCCATTCATTATTAACAGTAATCGTTGTTGACTCTTCTCCATTTGTAAGTTCTCATTGTTAAATTTTCCTTATATTGCTATTTAAAGAAATTTGCAACATTTAGATTTATAAAATTGAATTTATCTATATTGTATTAAATCAACAGCAAACAAATCTTTTAGGTTAACACAAATTAAAGTAGGAGTATCCGTATCCCGTGGTCCAGGGGTGTACCTCTGTGATATTTCGAATATTAAGAACGAAAAAGGTTGCAGAGATGACAAAATTTCCAAACCTCCTTATTTGAGTAAATCCATAAATGTGAATTTTAATCTTTTTTTTCATAAACAAATCTGTTTTCATTTAGAAGACTTGTTTAATTAAATGTTATTTTTATTTTTATATATTTGATTTAATATTTTAAGTAATATTTCTGTATTACTTTTAAATGCTAAAGGTGTAAAATTAACAACATAATATACATTAAAATAACTTTTATTAGTTGTTTTACATGTTTCGACTCTTTCCGAGTCATTTTCAAAAACAAAAACAAAATGAGAATATTCTAAAGCTGCACGGGCTTTGAAGTTACTATTTTCATGTACTTTTTTTTTAAATTACGCACGTTATCGATTATTTTTTACTCGATTGTTTATTTTCATATATTTGACCATGGAGTAATTTTAGTTACAGTTTCGGTAAATTAAAAGATGCCGCATCGTTACATATTGTATTTTTGCGCGTGAGTATCTCTATGGTTTCTCTTATTATGGATGGATAGTATAGACTGGAGGGAAATATTATTTTACTTTCATTGAAATTTATTTGGATGGTTTCTTCTTGATATAATCTTGCCAGGGCCTATTTCAATGAAAGAAAGATAATCTTTCCCTCCAGTCTATACTATCCATCTATACTATCCATCTATATTTGGTAGCTATGTCAATTCTCTTTTTTACAGGAATAAAGCAACTTAGTTTAAAATTTATAACATTTTACAAGTTATTTTATAATTAAACATAATTTCTTGAAAGTTTTGGCTATTAAGGATGGTAATTATTGAGCAGGAACATAAAAAATAATTCTTATACTAAATTAAAGACTAGAATAAGACCTTTCTTCTGATAGTTATTATATGGTTTTCGGGTACGTATGGAAATTTTATTTATTTTTAATATAAAGCACTTCATTTTATCTATTCATTTTATTATATATATACATACCTATGTATATCATTTTTAGCTTTTGACATATGGACGATTGAATATTTCCCTATCGCTTAAAAAAAATAACAAAGCATGTGATTAACAATAGCACTGCTTTTAAACAATGTTTTTAATCCTTTTTCAAAGAAGGCGGACAAAGTTATTTTTGAGAACGGTCATAAACTAACGTAAATAAATCTTTGAAATTGGCAGTTATTGGAGCTAGATTTTGGTAGCGCCTAAAGCATGTATCGCAATTTTTTTTCGAGTAAAATGGGGATTCAATATTTAAGGATTTTTTTTTTTTGTCGAAAGTATCTCCACGCATCCATGTTATACTCCCATGTCTTGAAAGCTAGGCGTGTATACATGTCTTTTTTAAGCTAATTTATTGCATTATGGGTGCCCGCGGAAATTTAAAAAAATTCAATATGGTTATTGATTGTGGAAAGTTGAAGAGCCCCACTATACAGTTTCGCAAAAATATTTTGTTTTTAAATATTTAGGAAAATAATAAATTTGATATATATTATATATGAAAAAATCGAAAATGTAAATATAATTTATTAGGAAATTTTAAAAAGGTTCAAAGATGCAGAATTCATAATTCTGCTTAAAGCATAAAACGCGACCAAAAATATAAATTTATTTTAAAAAAGATAAAAGGTATAGGATGGGACAGAACCCTCACCTTCCAGACTGTAATCTCGAGCGCTAGCTCCGCGCCACAGAGACCGCGCTTTAAATGCATATTTAATGGGTATTTCAAACGCGTGCTGAACTTTAACCCTGAATTTCTCAAAAACTAAGGGCCATTTGAAGGAAAACTTTGGTTTGAATAATTAGAGGTATGACCCCTACAACATACCTTAAAATCATCAAAATCTGTGCGCATCATGTTTGGTGGTCCCCTTGTAAGGGTTAATGTACCTTATTATGTTATATATGTTAAAATTAATAACAAATTACTAAATTGAAATGAAATAAAATCATGTTTACTGAGTAATAAGGAACTCAAACAATTTTCTTAATATGTTTTTAAAAATTAGAAAGACAATTTAATTTTTTAATTAATATTTTGTCATTATAATAGTGCTAATATCATTCTTGAACTCGACTATTTAGGAGGCATTTCATTTCGGAAATTTTCCCTTTAGAAATTAAGAAATGCAGGACTGGCGTCAAATATACGTTACATATAAGATGCATAGGATTTTTATTTTTAAATAGCAGAATATTTTAATCGTAATCTACGGCTTGTCTAGTAAGGTAGATGACCAAAGGTCGCCATAATTAATCTTTGAGAATTTTTTATTATTTTCTTGTTGGTGTGTGAGACTAATTTTTTTTTTTTTTGTAAAATTTTACACTTATCTCTAACACATATCAAGTATATTTTTAACTAACATTTAATTACTTTTGTAATACAATTTCAAAATTGTTGATTATGGGACTTCCTTGACGCATAGTGCTCCAAAGGTGGCCCAATAATGGAAATCATTTTTAAAATGTGAAAAAAATACTCGGCAAACTATTTTGCTAACTATTATGTTCTGATGATCCTTAATTCTTTTGATATCTTTCGAGTTTTTCTTCCTAATATTTTTATCTTATGACACGAAAAGACTTGGAAGCACTTTTCGTGCACGGTAGTTCAGGGATTTCCTTTTCGGAGTTACTGACTTCTTTTGAGTGCTCTATGGTATTAACAATAAATGGTAAGATTTTTTTTCCGATATTTATGTAGAAATCTTGAAAATCACCCTTACTACACTGATTGCCACGTTAGTTTTGTAAGTTAGCGACATTGGGAACGTGCGTATGGTCGCCATTTGCACGACGTAAAAGTATTAATCTGATAAATTTCTTAAAATTGAAGTAAATGAGGTTAAAGAGAAAGAAATAAGCTTTCAGAAAACGTATCATAACTCAAAGTTCTAAGAATTTAAACATGTGTAAATTAAAATATCATCTTACCTGAAAATTGGAACGACTATTCCTCAAAACTGAGATCACTACATAAAATGTCAGAGGATCAAAGTGATATCTTTAAATTCAGCCACGTGCACTGCAGATATATGATTCGCAATGCAGTAGAACCATTTTGTGATTAAAAATGAAATTAATTCTACTTTTGAGGGGTGGACTCCTTTACGAATACCGGCCATCTTTGGTAGAATTCCTGGATAATATAAGGCGAAGAACACTGTACGGAAATACTTGTACAGAAAAATAAAATATTGTCTAATTACGGCCATCCTGAAGATTATTAAGGCTGTTTTATCTTTCAATAACTAAGCTGTGATTTACATTTGTATCTGTTAATTTGAAAAAGTTGGAACTCACTGCATGTTTAAAATAAAACATTTGGGTAGTTACTATGAGTTTAATCCTCTAAAAAAATGAAAGTTAATAAATTTATATTTGATTATTTAAAGATTGAAGGCCTCAAATTAGAATATAATTGTTTATAATGAGCGAATAAATAACATTTCCCTTTGTCATAATTAAATTGACTGATGTCGATAGACAAAACTCATTTGGAAATTTTCATGCCCGAATCATTATGCAGAACACAAACAATGAACATTAAACATTCGTTATTGATCGTTCAGACAATACATTATCGTAGCAAAATTAGTTTGGATCTTGCCCGCTTGCACAAAATTTTGCATAAAACACAGAAACAGGAAATATCTATGAATATTTAAATATTTATTAATAGAGAATTGCTATCGGGAATATGAAATGATATATGAAGGAAAAGTCCCCTTTCGTATAAATAAATATTCATCATCGACTGTCTTTGAATTCAGTTATGTCATGAGCAATTATCTAAAAATTGGAAATGAGGTAACATAATGTCTTGATTAAAAATTTGCTGTGAAACATGTTTTTTTTCAATTATTGGAATACATTTAAAATTTTCAAAATTGAAATTTTATTTAAAAGTTTTCGTATTTTTAAAGCGACTTTTCTTTACTTTAAAGAATGATTCGACGTAAATGTTTTTATAAGACATTGACAGTGAGTTTTGAAGTATCTTTAAAACAATAAATATGATAAATATAATTTTTTTATGACTGGAATCTCGAAAATGCAATCTTTTTTATTATATTTAAACAATCTTGTAATATATTAGCTTCAGAGTTGTTATTCGTTGCTTATAGCATTGAAGTAACAGAAGGACAACTGGCTTACGCTATTTTAAATGTAAAATATAGTAATTCTATAAGATTTTAAGGGTTGTGGTATATTATTTTTATCACTTCACGTTAATACAAAAGTGCAAAATTACACCCTGAATTTTTGTATAAAATTTTCCTTCTATAACGTACGTGAAAAAAAAAAAAAAAAATCAATTTATTCCGAAATTGTGGGAGCATTCAATCATTTCACATTTTACCAGCAGAACTAGCTTGTGTCTGAAAGAGTTAATATTGATCTCGATAATAAAACTGAAATTAAATTTATAATAAAGTAACATATTTAATTTTAGAAAATGTATACAAAAAAAAAAAAAAAAAAAAAAAAAAAAACATATTCTTTGTAGAAAACCCTCAAAATTGGAACTACATATTAATGACACTCAAAGTAATAACAAAATGCATTAAGAAAATCTTCAGTAAAAATCTCAAATTTTTCTCTAAAATGTTGAATTTTAAGAAACAAATGTAAACAGACAGACATAAAGTAGTCATTTTGTTAAGAAAATAATTTTTACATTTCGCATTATTAAACTTCTATTTTAAGGTAGTTTCATTTGTCATTGTATATTTACCTGAAAACAGGTCCATATAAAAAATACGCGTTTAACAAATAATGTTAAACTGATTGAAAATTTAGTTAGAAACACATTAAAGGATTCTTAAATGTTTAATATTAGATATAAATATTAACCTGCGTATTATCTTATAAAAAGGTGAATTTTAGAATTTATAATTTCTTTGTTATAATGGTTAATTTAGATGTGAGAAAAGTTTGCTATCCAATTGAAAGTCACGGTAAGTAACTTTTTAAAAGTATTTAATAATTAAATACCTAGTATCCCAAAAATTCGTTAGCATTTAAAAAGTTCGTATGAAAGCACTTAATAAGTATAATTGAATGCGAATTGCGGGAAACGTATGGTAACAAGTGATCATATATATTATTTTTGTTGTCAATATCCCTTTTATATGCGTTTAGGCTTACCAGTGGCTGAGAAGTTCTGCTCTCAAAGCTGGTAGACGAGAGGTGCTGGGTTCAAACCCCTGTCGCTCTCGTCGACCTAACCGTTCGGATGTTTTCTTCGAACGTTGGCGTAATTACGGGTTAGAATCTCTTAGAAAGACCCCCATGGCAGGTACTTCCTTTTAGGGCCTAGTAGATGCCTAGTAGGGCCTAGTAGTAGGGCCTAGTATGTTTATACATTTTTGTTATAAACACCATATTGGTACATATATTGTTTTATTCTGGTAATGAGTTAGCAGGTTATGAAATAATGTTATCTATTATGTTTTAAGAATATTTCTTTATAATACTATATTTATGGAATTTACTACTTTCTTATTATTACACAATCAATTATTGTTTTTTTTTTCTACAAAAATACTTAAATTTTATAAAATGAATTTAATCTTTTAATTCTTAAACTCACAAATATTGTAATTTATTCTAAATAAATATTCTGATATAGAGTACATTACTTACATTTGTTCAATATCCATTTTTATATTCAATAAAATTTTTGTAATAGCTAGATTTAATTTGCTGTTTCCTTTTATAATATATGTGGTAGAATAATGTAGCAAATAAAAAAAAATATATATGCGAAAGAAATTATTCTTAAGTATAACTGAACACATTATTAATTTCGAATTATGTACAATATTAATATATGAAATAAAAAATTCTCATTATTTACTGCCATAAATAACAACAAGGTACTGCATCCCATAACCATACAAAACGAAATCTTAAAGTACAAATTTGATATAATTTCCTTTACATGGATAAAATATCTGTTATGCTACGGCCAAAACCCGAAGTTCGACCAGTTCGCGAATTGGCCGAGATTCCTGACCAAAGCCCGAAGTACAGTCGTGGAAAAAAAAAACGGAACACCCCCCACTAACTCTGCAACAAATTATAGTAGAAGGACGTGACTGGTACCAAACGATTGGAAATAAAGTCTACTTTTAAGTGATGCATCTAAAATTTGCTTAAGGGGCCATCTACATATTAAAACCAGCCTAAACTTTAATTTTTTCAATGGCAACACCCACTTTTGACATGATATTTTAAATCTTCGGTTCAAACTATGCCTAGATACAAAATTTTAAGTCATTTGGATGATAAGTTTTTGAGTTATAAGCATTCAAATTTTAGAGCTTCTAATGTTAAATTACATTTTCATATTTTTATTAATATCTCCTGAAATTATAATCCTAATGTGCTAACGTTTTGTTTGGTTATAAAACTCAAAAACCCAAACATAACTATGTCAAATTTGTAATTTTTAAAATTTTATAATATGAATTATGAATTATGAAATTAATATTCGAAAAAATTATGAATTGCAACCTACAATTTTTTTGATGGATTTATATTTATTATGTCCTGCTTTATGTGTATTCAAAATTTCAATTTTTTTTTTCAAGTAGTTTTCAAATTATGCTTAAAAAACGACAAAATGCTGCTTCAAGGGGCCGTCTATGATGTGCATTAAAGCATAGTTTGAATAGGGATGGGAGCGCTCCGACTCGAAATCCCGATTGACACCACTAAATTTTAATAGTATTTGTTACCTTATTCAAGGACAAAATTTCTGAAATTCTTTACGTTGAAGAATTCTATTAAAATTTAGTGGTAAGAATCGATATTCGGGTCGGAGAGCTCTCATTCCTCTTTGAGAAAATATTATACTCATAGGCTGAGATTATAGTGACTTGATAAACTTAGAGATTAAGTCTGTCTTACACTATAAACAATGCGTAAACCGTATTTCAATGCTTCGTGATCTTACGTTAAACAACTCTGACAACGACCTGCGATTGTAGTAAGATATAAGATAGCGAGGCACCAGAACCCCAGCCTTTATTAGTATATATATATATATACAGCGTGTCCACGTATAACCTGACCGACCTTTATTTTCGCAACCGTTGGTACTAGATGCATACTTCCAATTACAAAAATGGTTTAAATAAGGTAAAGATTTACTTTTAAAGGGATTTGGGTCAAGAAAAATATTTATTAAAAAATTACGAAATTTAAATTTTTATACGGTCCCCCGGTCCTATAAGTGATATTTAGTAAAAATTTACTGTGACACTAACAAGTAAGACAAAAGAAGTCCCATTCATCTAACATTAAAACTGACCGAGTAATAGCTGTTTAAAGTTGGAGTATATTTTTTGCTGCGAAAGAGGGGTCATTCACAAATGTAGTAGAAATATAAATAATCGTCCGATATATCAAAAAAACAGTTGAGACCAAAAATTAACATTGCAATCTAATATAAATGTGAAAGCTATAATCATTCTGACATATTAATGCAAAATATACAATCTCTACTGAACATATAAGAGGATAAAAATAACAGAATTTTTGTTACATAAAAGAATGAAAAAAAAACAGCCTCAATTCTTTACAAAGTGATACAGATTTTAAAATGCTGTTAGATTACACTGTCTTTCAAATTTTGGGTTGTGCCATGTTTTTTAGCTTTTGAAAATTAATTCTTATGTATTTTTTATCGCTGAATCCGCAAATGACCTTCATTTCAAACAATCACATCATTTTCTCAAATCGCAAATTTGAACGTTAAAAACCTCAAAGTTAAAATTGATCCCCCCCTCCTCTCCCAACCTCATCGAACCCCTGAGCTGTTTAGCTGTCAGAAACCCAGTATAAGCCAAAAAATTGAATAAATTATTGAATTAAATAAAATTAAACTGAATAAAAAAGTCTTACATCTATTTTATAGTATCAGATTTTTCGCTATTTTTTAACCTTGAAATTTACGATTTGCGAAAAATCCTGACATGATGGTTAAAAGTGAAGGCAATTTGTTTATTCAGCGTTAAAAAATACATAAAACGTAATTATAAAAGTTAAAAAACATAATCATCGCAGGTTTATGCTATCTAATCTAAAACATTTTCTTAAACTTGTTGACGGTAATCTATCCGATTTTTTTTTTTGCGTTATCCTCCATATAAGTATGTATAAGATGGTAAGCGTCGAAAATCATAATAATATTACATTGTCATCGGATTTAAGTCAGTATGTAAAATTTAACTTCGATCAAACATTTGAAAGTGATTTAAAGTTCAATTACAAATTTTAAACTGGAAAGACGATCGTTGCAGATTAAATAAAACCTTATGAAAATAACATAATTTTTGTTAAAAGAAATCAGAGCCTCAAACCCTTACAAAATAAAACATATGTTAAAATACAATTATTTTAACTAATCTGAAACTTAACTAATAAAAGTTAACTCAATCGTAATAGTTGTACGATTTCTTTCAAAGCGCAGATATCTTGAAATAAGTTTGAGTACTTTATATACGACCCCTGAAAGCATGGCAGAAATCATCTGTTGTGAGATGCATAAAAGTGGTATAAGTCATGCATTTCAAAGTTTCATAACTCGGTCAATTTTAATGTTAGATGAATGGGACTTTTTTTGTCTTACTTGTTAGTGTCACAGTAAATTTTTACTAAATATCACTTATAGGACCGGGGGACCGTATAAAAATTTAAATTTCGTAATTTTTTAATAAATGATTTTCTTGACCCAAATTGCTTTAAAAGTAATTCTTTACCTTATTTGAACTATTTTTGTAATTGGAAGTATGCATCTTGGACCAACGGTTGCGAAAATAAAGGTCGGTCAGGTTATACGTGGACACGCTGTATATATATATATATATATATATATATATATATATTTCTTTTACTTTTTCAATGTCTGCTTTAAAATTTTTCATTAAAATTACGTAAAACGTATTTGCATGAGATATATGTTTTCATTTATGGAAAATCGTTTCGCTTTTATTTTTAAATTAATAAAGCTCATTTTTGAAAAATATGATCAGTTCTACCTTAGAAAAAACTTAAACATTTTTGTTACCTTTAAATGGATTTATAGCTTCTTTTCCAGTCTAATAAATCTATATTGTTTTTTCTGCAGTATATATGTTTGAAGTGAAGTTTATTATAGATGCATATGTAGAGTATTTGCTGAAACAAAATGGCCCCACAATTAACTGAAGCAACGAAAGGCCAAATGATTGGCATGTGGCAAGCTGGAAGAAGTTTTCGTTATATAGCTGGGCATTTTCAAGTGTCTCTTCAAACTGTTTCAACATGGATTAATAGGTAAAGTTTATATTGGTAGTTTATTGCGAAGAAAAAATTACAATATTTCTTCTATAACTTTCGTATTTAAATCTATTCGATTAAACAGTCTAATTGAAAAAAAATTACAAGTTATTTTTATGGTTTTCTGATAGGCAAGATTATTTCCCAATCGCTAGCAGTGTGCAAAAAAATCTAATAATAATAATAATAATAATAATAAATAATAAATGTCATATGGCAAGTTTTCTTGCCAGGAGGCATTAATGAGTTAATTGTAAAATTTCAAATGAACTACCAGAATAGGTTTAATCATAGAATTATTACCCCTATTCCGAAGGAGAATAACGGATGTAAAGTTATTCAGATGTCTTTATAACATATATTTAGTTTTAGGTCTTCAAATAAATCGGAATGTAAATTCTGCGAACATATCTCAAAACAAGACACCCCCCCCCCTCTCGCTACTAAAAAAAAGCAATGTCTGGATTTATTTTCAGACTAAAAAACAATTTATCTGCGTTTTTTTTTTTTTTTTTTTTTTTTTTTTTTTTTTACTTTGTTTCATTACGCTGCTTTATACTATTTTTTTTTTAATTCTAAATTTTGTATCTGTCAATATTATTCACGTTTCTGCCAATAAACTAAAGAAAAGGCGAGTTAAATAGATGCAAAATCTGAGAAACAGCATTATAAAAGCACCTGTAAAATTCCAATAACATTTACATATTCTAAGACTATTTTAATTACAAATAATCTTATGGTTTTTTAATCCCTTCGTGACGAGAGTCTATTACAGAATTTTTAATAATTTACCACCGGTTTTTCAAAACAGAAATTTTCGTCTAATTGAATTGTGGAAATGCTAAGATACAATAAGGCAAAGCTTGCAATAAAAAATAACTGGTGGGAAAAATCGAGGATTCTGAGCATCTTATGCGTCACGCATACGTGTCGCTCGTCCCCAAGGGGTTAAATTCGGATAATTCAACACTTGTAAACATTATCTTACAGCATATAACAATAACCGAAACTTATTAAGTGAGTAAAATGGTCATATCGGTAAAACATAATACATTAAAAGGTGACATTCTGCAGCATTTCAACAATCGAGTACCGAACTTCAATTTGGATACAACCCCTTAAATATGCTCATTATAAAGTAATTAATTTCTCAGAAACTAATCGTAGGAATTTAATGAAATTTGGTATCTAGGCATAGTTTGAACTGCAGATTTCAAATATGTTGTCAAATTCGGGTCTTGCTATTGAAAAAAACAAAGTTTGGGTGTGTTTTTATATGTATATGGCCCCCTAAGCAAATTTTATATACATCACTTAAAAGTAGACTTTATTTCCAATCGTTTGGTACCAGTCACTTCCTTCTACTATAATTTGTTGCAGAGTTAGTGGGGTGTGTTCCGTTTTTTTTTTTCCACGACTGTACATAAAATAAACATTGCATTTCGGGTTTTGGCCGGCCAATTCGCAAAGTGGCCGGGAATCATTGGCAATATACGAAATGGGGATCCAAGGCTGTCTGATAGGCATAGGTGCCAACCTCTCATTAATATTCCGTAATATGCGGGTTAATTTGACCCAGTTTAACAACGCTTCAAACCAGAAAAATTATTGGACGAATATTTATTTATTCAATTTCAGGTTTCTACGTGGAATTTATTTAATTTAATTTCTTTACAAAAATTCTGGTGCGAAACGTGTTAAACTTGGGTCAAATTAACCCCCATATTACGGAATATTAATGAGAGGTTTGCACCTATGGATATGTGAAACATGATAGGAATCGAAGTACCATGCTGTAAATATTATACTTTTTAGAAATTTATAACAAAAGTTCTCTGATGAAGAATTTCCCGCTTCAGTAACTTATTCTGATACAGCAAATTCATTGTGCCGATTATATTCTGATCTGTTGAAGAATTATTTTCCTGCATCTGTGACTAAGGATTCATTGTTATTATTGTATTAGTATAGTATTTTATATAAATATTGTAAAAGGATATTCTATATATTTTTGGAACACAATTTTTTATGATTCATATAAAAAATATTCTTTGTACAAAATCATTATTTTTTACGAAAAACTAGTTTAAAAATATATTATTTTTCTATTATTATTAATCTGACGTTAAGCCAAAGTATTTGTATGGGCTAATTTTAAAACATTATTATTCGTTTAAAAGTTCGAAACACAGGGGGTGAAGGAGGGTTCAGCGGAGAGCAATTGCCACTTGCTGGATTTTCAAATTTACGATTTCTTTTCTCTTGTGATTTTGAAAGCAATAGTAAAATTTTTCTTCTCAAATGTAAAATAATTAAACACATAAAAGAGAAGAAATTAATAATTTTCGTTGCGGGGTCAAAGTCCCCTTAGCCCCCCGTTAAAGACAGTTTTTACTTATTTTTTTCTTTTTATGTTCATGTGTTTAAAAATTATCTTAAACGGAGGATACAGGGGGCAAAACCCCCGCCCTGATTAGGAAAAATAGCAAACTATTTCAATTCTTCATTTTTAATATGTGTTGTTATATTTCTGTATTTGTGCTGATGTACTTAAAAATTGCTTTGCACGCAAAATTCTGATAAAAGAAAAATAATACATTTTGTTTATTTCGTATTTATATTCTCTATTTAACAGAAGAAAACTTGTCGGCTGTGCCAATCACAAAACATTTTTCTATCTCATACATGTTATTTATCATATTGGTCACTTCGTGCACATATATCGTTAATAAGGTAATCGCTGTAATGGAGTCGCTTACAAAATGGAGTCGCTAACCTTGTGCAATTCGCACTTATAATTTGTTAATACGGCAATCACTATAACAAGGTTTTCTGAAAAATGAGGCTCCCTGTACGTTGCGCTCATAAACCGGTAAAATAATGATAATTATAACGGACACCTTTTATATAATGCGCAGTCTGGGCTTCGTGCCTATTAACCTTTTAAATTGTGATCAGTATAACGGGATCCCTTAATTTAATGGGACATTCTGTGCTTCGCGACCATTCAGAGGCTACTTCAATCACGGAAGAACACACGCTCGCTAATATTAATCCTATGGGAGATTTTTTTAAAAATCTCTCTTATATATGTCAAAATTTTTAATTAAGTTTATTTTGGGTAGCTGAGGTCGATCTCTACGCAGGCCGTTTTTTGCTTTTTAGATTTTGTGTACAGATTATTTTTATTAAGATACTTTCACTTTCGTATCCGGTTCCAAAAGTGATAGTAGCTTCATAATTAAAAATACCCTGTAAACGAAATCGAAAAAGTCAAACAAATGACCCGCGTACAGATCAATATCAGCTATCCAAGGCAAAAACAATCATATAAAAATATTGAAATGCAAACGAGATATTTAAAAAAAAATTCCGTTATAGGATTAACACGTTCGCTGCCAAGCTAAAAATGCCGGAATTTTCATTTTATTTAGAAAGTTCAAATTCACACCAGAAAAAACTAATAGCAACATTTACTTTGTTTTATTACAGACATTTCGTGATTACATAAAATAAAAATTCTTCTTTTGAAATTTCCGGTGCGAATAACTAATTTTAGATTGAAGAAACGTAGATAGCACTACGAGTATACTCGTAGTTGGCAGCGAACATGTTAATATTAGCCAGTGGGTGTTTTCGCGCGAGTGAAGTATCCTCTTAATTGTTACTACAGCTATCGCAAAAATATTGTTTTGTGCTCTTCTAGACCTTTAATCTTCAATACGGCAATCACTGTAACGAGAAACCTCCCTGTAACGGGTCTCTACTCCTCGCGCCCAGAAATCTTTCATATGGCAAACATCAATTTATGGAAGAAAATGTGTGTTTTCTCTTAAACATGATTCCATTTTTACTGATAGAAACATAGTGTAAAATATTTGGGTCTGATGTCAATATCAGAGGAATGAAATACCAATGTAAATTTTGTCATTTGGACACAATCGTAGTCAAATATTGCCATTTTCTGAATAAAAAAGGTATATTTACAGTCAGTAGTAGGGAAAGGAGAGTTCTGGCTCAGGAGGTGGAGGGATTGAGGGATGAGGTGGAGGGATGAGGCACCAACCCTCCGATCACCCCCGCAACGCACCCTAGCGGGAAAAATGGAAATTGTGAAAAAAAGGGTTAATTTTCTACTGTAACACGAGGGGTGAAAATAAGAACTCTAAGAAAAGTTAAATGGACAAGATTATCATACTATAAGATGAATATTGATTTTATATACTGATTTTTAATGACAAACACCTTAATGAGTATCACTAATTAAGCGAAACAATGGAAAAATATCAACTTTAACGAAAAAAGCAGATTTCTTAAGAATTTTTCAACTATAAGACGAGAATATCAACTTATAAGAAGAAATTTAAACTTACATTTTAGTTTTTGAACAATCATTACATTAATGAATACTGATAATTAGACAAAATATCCATTTTTAACGAAAAAATCTGATTTCTTACAAATTTTTCAACTATAAAACGAGGATATCAAATCATAAACCGAATATTAAACATATATATTAATATTGAATAACAAACGTCTTAATGAGTATTACTAATTACACGAAACAATGAAAAGAATATCAAATTTTAACGTAAAAGTTGATTTCTTATGAATTTTTCAAATATAAGATGAGAATATCAAACTATAAGATGGATTTTAAACTTATATTATAGTTTCTGAACAATGGACACCTTAATGAGTATAATAATTAAGCAAAAGAAAATATTACTTTTAACGAAAAAAGCTGATTTTTTAAGACTTTTTCAACTATAAGATGAGGATGTCAAATCATAAGCCGTAGATTAAACATATATATTAATTTTGAACGACGAACATCTTAATGAGTATTACTAATTAGACGAAACAATCGAAAAATATCAATTTTAAGGTATAAAGCTGATTTTTTAAGAATTTTTCAAGTATAAGATTGTAATATCAACTTAAAAGAGGAAATTACACTTATATTTTTTAGTTTTTGAACCGTAATACACAGAAAATATTCAAAATTTGAATGATTTTTACCAAATTAATTGATTTTTTCATACAATAATAAGTGTTTTAGCAGCAATTACATAATTTTATTGTATATAACTGATAACTGTACATAATATAATCTTTTTATATCATTTAGACTTGAAATAAGAACCATGTGTGAGTAAAAAAACAGATGTTTCTTTATTCTCAATACGCAAACTTTTTTTTTTCATTCCCCAACTGTAGCACTTATGAGGGATGGCAATAATCCAACCCCCCATACATTCTAAGAAAAGGGGAGACATAACAATGACCGTCTAGCACACAACTTTTACTTTGACGTAATATAAATATTATTCACTATCAATGTTTACAAAAAATCCATGTTGGGTGATAGATATGTGTTATATTTTAATAAAGATTACCCTTTTCCATCTTCTTAACGATTGCTAATAATTATACAAAAGAAAAGAAATATCGATTTTTAACGAAAAAAGGTGAATTTTAATGAATTTTACACACGTTTTCGGTATTATTATACACTAACACATAGGATTTTATTTCTTAGATGATTACAATACAGAGAAAAGTATATACCTTTAGATTACTTTACGTGAAAAATTTCATAGTAATTATATAAACTCCTGTTTACATCACTAATTTAAATATGAAAATAAGGATTTATAGGATAAAATAAATAATCTTAACTTATACTTAGTAATTTTTACGCAATTCCAATGATTTTATACCATGTTTTACACGAGTTTTATATTAACTTCCAATATTTTCCATGATAAGATTAAATATTTTTTATCACAGAAATAACACTATCTAAATTTTCACTTAAACTATTATTCTAAGTATTGATATCCACTTGTAGCATTGCTTTACTTAAACTTTTACCTGCAATCATGTGAACTTATATAATAATTACCCTGCTTACGCATATCGAATTTAGTAAACAACATTCTTTTCTACACGAATACACGAACCTTTTTTAAATTTTCCAGTTTTAGCAGAATATGCCTAAATATAAACTTTTATTTCAAATAGCCTAGTTTATGAAAACAATACGTAGTACCAAATATTAGACAACATTTTAACCCGAACTTAGATACTTTTCACATACCTATTTTAACATAACTTAGATGATTTAATATTATTTTACCCATTTCTTTCAGAAATATACATATAAAATTATGGATTTACCGAGTAAATATCCAATTTTAGCTTTCACTTACCAATTTTTTACACCATTTCAGTGATTTCGAGCTATTTTCATGTCACAGAAACGAAAAAATAATTGAATACAGACGCGAGTAAATAATATTTGTATTGTATTTTCCATTCAAAGATTTGAAACTCAAGTTAAAATTTATGTTATAAGTATTGATATACAGTTTTAGTTATACTTTTACTTGAAACCATATGAACTTGTAGAACCTTGCTTACGCATATTGGAGTTTAGTACACACTGTTATCTAAATGAACATGAATACCTTATTGTTTTAAATTTTCCAATTTTAACAGAATATGCACGAATATAAACTTTAAGTTTATCTAAACATTTTATTTCAAATACCCTAGTTTATGAAAACGATACATATTACCAAATATTAGACATTTTAACATGAACTTAGATACTGATCACATACCTATTTTAGCATAACTTATTAACATGCAATAGCATTTTATCCATTCCTTTCAGAATTATACATATAAATATATGGATTTAACGAGTAAATATCCAATTTTAGCTTGCATTTTAGTGATTTTTTACACCATTCCAATGATTTCGAGCTATTTTATATCACAGAAACGGAAACATATTTGAACATAAACGCCTGTAAAATAATATTTGAACTGTGTTTCCTATTCAAAAATCCAAATCTCAAATTAAAATTTATGTTCTATCACTTATCAACTATTTATCCCACATAATTTTTACCATAGAAACATCGTAGAAATTAAATATACGTTAAATGAAAATAATAAATTGTAAGTACCTAAAAATATCAAACACAAAATCTATTAATCAAAACTTAAAAAATTTAAAAAAATTAAAAGTTTTTACGAAGTTAAAAAAAAAAAATTACAAATGAAAAAAAAATTTACAAATGGAAAAAAAAATTTACAAATGAAAAAAAAAATTTACAAATGAAAAAAAAAATTACAAATGAAAAAAAAAATTACAAAAAAAAAAAGTTTTTACAAAAAAAGTTAAAAAAAATATTTTACAAAATAAAAAAAAAAGTTTTTACATTAAAAAAAAGAAAAAAAAATTACAAAGGTTTAATATATTACAAAAAGTACCCATTTTTTTACAAAATTTTAAAAAAATTACAAAAATTTTTAAAAATTAGAAGTTTAATTGCTATTATTGCCACTATCACTTCTCAGAATTTAGCAGCCTAGACTTTTGTACACTATATATTTTTAATACTATAAAGAAAATTTCAACTGCAATTGTACCAACACTATTATTAAGTTCGCATAAACCAAATTTTATACTGTATTTAGCGAATTTCCAATTAACATCTTCCGTGTAGAGTAACTTTTTCCTCTAACATTTGAAATCGTGTATATCTGCTACTTTCATATTTATAATTAATATTTCAGAATTAAGACCATAATAACCATTTTAATATAAGACCATATTTAAGCAAGATTCCATGATAAAGCTTATTATACTGATTATTTTTATTTAGTACGCATGTGTAGTTTTGTCACATGATCACTTTAACTGATGATAATATAAAATTTTGAAAAGTGATGCAGAGGTTCTCATTTCCCAAGTCAAATTCTTGCAGATGACTATTCAGATGACTGTATATGTATAGCTCCAGTAAATTTCCTGATTTTAACCCAGTTGGGGAAACAATTTCTCTGTTAACGAATAAAGTAAGTTGTACTATATCATTGTAAAACATCAATAAATGATTATTTATCTATTAAATCTTTTCTAAGTATATAATTATATTTCTTTTATTGTATAGATGTTACACCAAGATGAATCAAAACAGCAGAAACTCTCTTTACCAGAAATGGATACCTCGGATGATTCGTCGTCAACACATATAGAGTTAAAGAATAATATACATGTGAGTACTTATATGTGATATATTAGAATACATATATTAAACATAATTAGAGTGAATTTACAATAAAATATTGTACCAGATGTTCTATAAAATGTGATCTTTTTTCGTCTATAGTGTTAGAAGGAATTCTAAATATATGCATTTATTTCTCTTGCAGATGTGTTCCACTTGTAACAAATACTTTTCAAGTAAATGGAATTTAAAAGAACATATACAAATCCATACTAGTGAAAAACCATATACTTGTAATCATCGTCAAAAATCATCTACAAGAAAGCGTGAATTATCTTTTACTAGAAAATACAGACCATCAGTTCATATGAAAACACATCCTGTTAAAAAATTGTTTCAGTGTGAAAAGTGTGAGAAAATATTTGTTATTCGTAATAAACTGAATAGACATATGACTGTTATGTTGAACTTGTCGAAGACAGTATCCCAAATCATATTGAAGATGGATATTCAAAAATTAACCAGTAGTTTGAAGAATTTAACAGTCAAAGATCAGATTGGATACTTCGAAAAATTGACTGTATAGAACATAAACCAACATAACATTTACCCAAACTACTCATGCAGCATTATTGATTTGACATATGATATCCAAAAAGTGAAATTTGTAAAGAAAAATCCAAAGTGTTGTAAAGAATTTTATTGATATAATTGATGAAATGTATTGAAGAGAAATTGATATAAATGTAGACAATATTCACAATGTATTGTTTAAATACCCATAATAATAAAAAATATATCTATACACATCTGTGTTTATTGAAAGAAAATGAAAAATGACAAAGAAAATGAAACCCCATTCAACTGTTTCAGATATACAAGTTGATCACGTCATCGATGTTGAACAGCAGGATCAGGCCTAAATCTAACATCCCGTTTTTTCTCGATTTCGGTTGTTTCTTCTTAAAGTTCTTATTTTAAAGAAATGTACAATGGTTAGGCAACCATTATACTACTCTTAAAATAACACTTTAAACAATCGAAATCGAGAAAAAAACGGGATGTTAGATTTAGGCCTGATCCTGCTGTTCAACATCGATCACGTGATCAACTTGTATATCTGAAACAGTTGAATGGGGTTTCATTTTCTTTCCTTGAAGGTAAATATTTTATTGGTTGTATAATTTGAAATCAGTCGTTGTAGAATGTCGTGAATTTTTCAAGTCATAAGCAGATACACATGTTTAAGTTATACTCCGATATGAATTCTCGGTTCATTTTCGACTCATCATATAATTTACTTGTATGCATATCTATCCGAAATCAGCAGTATTCATCACTTGAAGTGATAACATAAACTAAAAGTCCGCAATACCCGTTATGTGTATGCTGTGCTGTTATATTAGTCACTTCTGAACCGATGGATATGTTTTCAGTTATCTACACTTCAGTAGGTAAATCTAAAGGAAACTTTGAAGCTTTTTTATTTGATTAAGACTTATATAAATTGTTTCTTGTATCTATCTGTCTGTAATGTCAACACCCTTAAAGCATCTCTATCTGTTAGTCTTTGGTTACTGTTACTGTCGGTAACTGCCAGATTTATAGATTGATATAACATCAGCAAAATGAGTCCCATCAGTTGCTGATACATTAATGGTTTTTTCACGCATAATTATTTTTTCGAAATCACAAATGATTCTTAATATACCATATATTGGATCCAAGATAGATTACCATTTGAAAGTATTATTTTGTATTTTCACAGCACTAACACTATGATTTGAACAACTGAAGTCGAAAAAATGCTATGTTAGACATAGGTCTGGTTCTGACTTTTGAGTAAATTTTTGTTAATATGTAAATATTTTTAGAAAAACTTGAAATATTTATTTTTTTTTGTTAATTTTTTTTTTAGTTTTGTAAACTCAGAAATTCATATCATTTTATTATGTCTATAACAATGCAACATCATTAAGGCACGCCGCAATTGATTTTCCTCATAGACCATTAAATCACATATTACATTTGAGTACTCCTGTACATGAATTATAAACTCTACATACTTCTATTTCAATACCGAACTTGTCAAGTACTTACATTCAAACTGCCCAACTACCCATAGCTATTTCGGGAACTGGCCGACGGCATCTGGCCAATTCGCGAACTGGCCGACAGCCTCTGGCCATTTCGCGAATTGGCCAATCAATTTAAAATGAAGTTGGTCAGTTCGCGAATTGGCCGATTTCGGGCTTTGGACATAACATATATTAAGATACTTACATTTTTAATGTATTCTAAACCGTGTAATATATTTTTCCTTTACTTTCTTTCTCTTACGGATGTACTGGATCTTATTTTCTTTTTGAAACATATAAAGAATTATTGAAGTTGTTAAAAATACCAGCTAAATATTACGAATAATATATTTAAAGGTTAGCTGTCAATAATTTTGTTTAAAACTTGATATTCCTTAGAAAAATGGTTGTAACAATTGCAATGCCATGTGAGATTTCACAAATATGTCTGATCTACGTATAATTTCACTATTTCCATTTAAATAAGAATACGACATGTAATGTAACTCTTCCATGCACTGAATAAATTTATATATATGTATGTGTGTGTGTGTGTCTGTGTGTGATCTTCCAATATAAGTTTCGTAAATTAAAATATTTTTTAAATATTTTAATTTGTAATTATTTGTACATTATTTAAAAACAAGTGGGTAAGTGAGATCGAAGATCACACAAAGGGTTGCGTTTAATATTCATTTCAAAACACTTTATCCTTTCTTTAACGAACCCAAATAAATTTCCTTAAAAAAATGTCTTGTTTATTATGAAGTAAAAATTTAACGGTCTATTTTTCTCGTTTTTTCGAATATCTGAACCGACCCGATAGCGGGCGAAGCCCTCTATTATACTCTGTCATAATAATATCGGTTATGTGGATTAAATGCCATATTTAAAAAAAATCAATTTCAAAATTACTCATGTTGTAGTTTGTTGGACCTTCAAAATGTGGTAATATGCCAATATTTCCATAATCGGGTTTATATCATGATATTAGATCCATGATCGGGTTTATATCATTATATCATGATATCATGATCAATACGTTCCTCAATTTCATATGACGTTATAATCACTTGCTCCATATGTACTTGCTTGCTCTATTACTCATATTTATACTCTCTTTGTATTTTTCTCAAACATTTGAAAAAGTCCATTAACCTTCCAATATGAGGTCATAATAATTTTCTTTTTAATTCTCTTATGACGTCTTATTAAGCTGCTTTCTGTAATTACACAAACTCATACGCGTTGTATCATTGAGAAATGTTTGAACATTTCTGTTTTATTACCAATATGACGTCATATTAATCTTTTTTTTTCATTTGGGGAAACTTTTTACTTCATTTTCATTTTTCACGTGGAAATCTTTCAATAGAAAATTAATTATTGTAGAAAGAATTCTATTGTGGACTTTTAATTGTTGATATCTGTTATAACGAAAAGTGTTTAAATTAAATATGAAAGGCTGTTAGAATTTTGGTTTTTTAGCTCTCTATATTAAAAAAATACGATTTTTTTTTCAAATTTTATGATTTTGAGCTTCATATTAGGTATTCAGCTATAAGTACTCAAAATTATATGCCTGTAAGTTATATAGTTTCTGATAACCGGCCCTGTGACGGTCAGACAACGTTCGGGTCTAATAGGTTTTCGTGAGATGAACAAAACTCTACAAAAACACAGTATTTTTAAATTTAAATGACAATAATAAACAGTGCTCCATAACAGCTTAAAACCAAGAGTAATTTTAAAGCGCAATATGATGGAATGTTCATTATGTTGGATGATATATCTCTCTGTAATGTTTACATCTTTAAGGGCTTCCACAATCTTTGATATAATTTGCTTTCATATTTATTTTGTTAAGAATGTAATGGAAGCTATTTTGTTGTCTAAACAAATAAAGAATTACGGTTGAAACTTTTTAGAGATACGCATGAATTATTACACATAAAAAAAAAGATCATAGTAACAATTGTTTTCATTAATAAATTTGAAAAGTTAGTTTTAACAAAACTGCTTTATCAAGGTATAATTATATAGTTTCCCTTTATAAAATAACACGATGTAAAATACAACATCGCAATACACACGAAAGTTATATAATGCTTATTTTTAATTTTGGGAGCACATAATTGTGTTTTGCTTATGACAAAATATAACTTTACAACAATTTAAAAAATAATCTCTTTAAAAGAATGTAATCAGAAATAAAACTGCATAAATATTAAATCAAAAGTGTATGTACGTAATACCTAAATTCGTGTTTGTAAAAAATGCAATACCATCAAAGAATCATTAGAAATGAATAACAGTTATTCCAGAAACGACGTGTATTGATACAAATGAGCGATTAAATTTACAAAGCAAATGAATGCATACTATTACAGGTCGAAAATAAGTACTTGGTGAAGCTACCACACGCTGCAGTATATATGCCTATATGACCAGACATGGAATCAAACTGGTTTTGCATCTTTATCTGAGAAAGAGTATTTCAGATTTCTTCTGTTAAAATCCGAAGTTCAGCTATAACATCTACGGGAAAAGTGTCATGTGCAGGAAGCCAACCAAAGAAATCTTAGACATGTCTAATAGATGAAATATCCGGTGAATTGGCAGGACAAGGAATAATCTGCATCTGTTGCGCTTAAAGTGAGGCTTGAACATTCCTAGTAAAATGTGTACGGTCATTAGGTTTTTGAATTGAGCTCCTTTAATGCGTTGAAGAAAAGACACAACGTAGGGCTTAAAAACTTATGTGATGTAACAGTTGTTGTTCAGTTTACCCACAAATATTAGCAGCTGAGATTTTCCATGATACCCAATATAGCTCCAAATTATCACGCTTGGCATTCGTCCTGTATGACGTTGGATAATGCTTAGGGTGGACTTTAGAAGGTGGCATTCGCAGCTATAGCATATAACGTGGATGTGGACATCACAATACCACAAAATAAAGCGCGATTCATCGGAAAAGACGACTTGTGGACAATCGTGTATGTGGATGAGTTCATTGTAACTGCAGGCACAGAAGGTTTTGCCTGATGGGAATCCTCTACGAAGGAACTCGTGTACACAATCCATTATGCAGTAGACGCCGACAAATTGTTGTGACAGACACACTTGTAGCAGTGCTACAATGTACTGCGATATGTTGAGATGAAACTGTGTTCTCCTTCACTAACAGGCGGATGGGGTGCCTATCATCCCGCGCTGACGTATCATTTTGTCGCCCACTGCTGGATTTTCGACTCGTCCGATTCTTTAGCCTAATGCTTCCACAATACCATCACTGTCGTAGTATTGAGCTTCATACGAGCTGCTAATGAATGATAAAAAAAAACTTCTTTACGATGGCGTCATCATTAGTCTCCGTTCAATCTCCGTAACTTACTCATTTGGTGCCCTCTGTGGTCATCCAGGCATAGTGTATGTTCTTAAAACGTTTACTAATAACACAAAACTATAGATTATTTGCAACATAACGCTAGAATTCTCTATCAATACCGTTAAATGAACAGCTTAGAAGGCATTTCTCATCTTACGCATGCGTGGTTACTCTGGAATTCCAATCATTTGAATATAACACCATAATTTGTATTTGCTGTCAGTTTAAGCTCACGCATGTGCTTCTTTCATGGTATTGCAATATTTACAAACCAATCGTGTTATTTATTGCTTTAAATAACAAGAATGTACTGAAATTCCTAACAACATAAAATGAAGATAAATAAAATATAACTGAGAACTTACACCTAAATATAACTACAAAAATGTTTGAATTAAAAATACAAATAGCATAAATGTATAAACTATAGAGGAGCTACGTTATTTACTCCTTTAAATGTCACTCATATATTGCTCTACATAACTGCGGAAATTGCAGAGAAATCTTAAAGTGCAATTTGATTAGATTTTCGAGTTGAATGATAAGTGAATATCAATCAAACCCTCACATGATAGTATGTTTACATCTTTAATATATTCCAGAGTGTTTAACATATTTTTCCTTATCTTCTTTCTATTATGACATCAAAGAATTCTTTTTTTCTCTTTGAAACATATCATTAAGATATATTGCTGGCCATTCGTTTGAGTTACGGAGGAAATATTATGTATTATAAATTGGAATATTGTGTTATCATTTGATTTGATAAAAACCTTGAAATTACAATGAAATTAACTGTCAGAATTGCAATGAAGTATAATATTTTTCAACTAGTTTTATCGACGTATTAGTTCTATGATTTAGGTGTTTCCAGTAACATGATTACATGATATGTAATGCAGTACGTTATACATGAAGAATTATATTTCAGTTTTTGTACAAAGTTAAAATAAACTATAAATTCATTTTTTATCGACTGATAGTTACAACAGAGAGATGTTACATAGTATAAAGTATAACTGCATGCTTTTGAAAAGAATTATATGTATATTACCAATGTATGAAGTAAATAGCATGTCGTTAGTTATGACTTTAAATAACAATAATGTACTGAAATTTACGAATACGGTAAATGAAGAAAACTCTTAAAGACGAATTTGATGGAATTTTCCATTTAATGAATGTGTTTATCTTTATGTAATAAGGTACGTACATCTTTAATGGATCCCAGACAGCTTAATATATTTTACTTCGTTTTTCTTCGTATGACAAATGCAATTGTTTCTATCTTTTCGTAGCACATAAAAAATAACTGGTTATCAGTTAAATATTAAGCATAATTATTAAGAAGATTATAGTATCGGGAATGTCTTTTTTAATAACATGAATTTCTCTTGACAAACGGTTATTGAAATTGCAGAGAAATATGATCTTTCTCAAAAGTGATTTATTGACATACTATTTTATTTATTCCGTTAACGTAATAACACCATCCACAAAGCGATACTTCAAATCAGAAATATATATTTAAGTTTTCATTACTATTAAGTTAGTTTCGAGACTATTCGCCAAGTTAAAGTTATTTTTTGCAAATATATTGATTTTTTATTTAAATCAAATGAATAAATTATTTACATTGATGATGATAACTTACTTTATGTACACTATCATTTTATAATAGTTATATTAAATTTCTGAGAGGACAATTCAACATTTTAATAATATTTATTATCTCATCAATTTCCTTTTATAACATATTCAATGCATCCCCTTTAAAACAAATTAATCTAAAATATAATTCATAAATTTTAAATAATTAATACACGTATTTCCAAAATCAGAAATGAAGAAGAAATCATTATTTATTGCTATAAATGATAATAATGTATTTCTTGTATATAACTACGCGTAATGCATTATATTTTCATTTTGAAACATATAAAGAATTAGTGTAACAACTTTGTTAGAGATAAAGTAAAAAATATACATAAATATGTATAATAAAGAAGAAGATTATGTTATCAGTTACTTTCAAAAGTAACTTGATTTTTCTTGATATTTTTATGCATTTTAATTTCAATATAATTTTTAATAGTTATTTTAAGTTTCTTTGAGGGCAATTTTTTTTAATAATTATTATTTCAAAAAAATGTCCTTCTATAATAATTACAAAGCTGTCTTTTCAAACTAAAATATAACTGATACATTTTAAATAACTTTTACATAAATTAGCAAAATATGAGGTAAAGGAGAATTCATTATTTATTGCTTTAAATTACTATAATATACTTCTCTTTATACCGCGCTTCGTACATTATATTTGGTTTATTAAATATACAAAGAATTTCTCTAAAATCTTTATTAGTATACTTGTAAAATACCATATATCATAAAGTAGATTATGTTATCAGTTACTTTCATAAATACCTGGAATTTATCTAAAAAAATGAATAAAAGATTTGAAAATTATAATAAAAATATGATATTTCTGATATGATGAAAAATATGATATTTCTAAAATATATTTTATCGGCGATTTATTTCATAGCTTTTTATAAATATAATAATACGATTATAATGCAAAATATCAATTGAATAAGTACATTAAATTTTCACATCAAGAAAAAAATATTTGTTTTTGAACGATAGACTATAGAGAAGTTTTCGATTTGTATTGATTTAAATAATGATTAAAAATATTGAATTTTTTTTTCTTTTCTTTTCTTTTTTTTTTATAAAACATAATTTTTTTTTCTTTAAATGACAATAATAAACTGCATTTCATAAGTGCGACACCAACATTATATTTTCTTTTTTAAATACATATATATAATTACTTCAAAAAACTTTCTTAACCCTTTCAGTGCGGAATTTTTTTGAGTTTTTTTTTCTGCTAAGCCCATGACGTACTACAGTGAGCACAATACACGCCGTGAACACCTAGATGACTTTGTCGACGCTTAGTGTAGTCTACAGCACCTAACTCCTAGATGTCGACATTAGTCGACTCCCGAACTCGGAACCCTTATATCGATATTGTCGACTGCCGCACTCAGACCCTTATGTCGACTTTTGTCGACTCCCGCACTAAAAGGGTTAAAAGATCTAGCAAAATATTAGGCATACAATATTAATAAAATTAATATTTAGCATAATAAAAACAATAATAAGCATATGAAACGTAAGCATAATAACAAAAATATATATATGAAATATTAAGCAAAATATATAGGAAGATTATGCCATCTATTACTTTCATTAATAACTTGAATTTACTTTTAAAAAAAAGATTATAGGAGTTGGAATGAAATGTGGATTTATCGAATATATTTTATCGGCGTTTCATTTCACTGTTTCCATTAATATAATAATTCAAAATATAATTCAATCATCAATCAAATAAATATATTTAAGAGTTAACAATAAGTAAAACTGAAAAACAAATATTGTACGACAATAGCTTAAAGAGATATGATACTTAAGCTGAAATATAACTGCATAAATTTTAAATAAAAAATACATAGATAATAAATATATGTAAACAAAATGTCATTATTTACTGATTTAAATGACAAAAATATCACCCTCTTTATAAATGTGGAAAACAGAAATAAAGTTTAATTAGCAATTTGATATAATTTTCCTTTTTCAAGGATGAAAAAACTTTTTGTACTACAATATTTAAAGAGATTGTTCCAGACAGTAAAAAATATTCTTCAGTTTATTTGTGTTATGAAGATTATGGATTCTATATTTATTTTGAAATACAGAAATTATTAATATAGCAATTTTGTTAGATATAATAGTGAAATATTAAAACTAATAATAAAGAGTATTGTGTTATCTGAATTTTTCTTAAATAACTTGAATTTATGTAGGAAAATATTATAAGATATGGAATGAAATATGAGATTTCTCAAAACGGTTATATGAATTATGAAATGATTGATCCATGGTAAAACGAGATACGATACAACACCACAATTCAGAAAATATATCTAAGTTTCTTCTTTAATATAATTACATTTTACATAGACCTTGCCTGGATTATTTAAAGCATAGCGATGCACCATGAAAAAAAAAAAGATATTTTTTGAAACATTTATTAAAAATATTATTCTTAATATTATTTATAAATGTAAGCTTTTTGGGGTATTATATAACTTTAAATGAAAATATTACAATATGTTTCGTACATCGGAGATTGGGCAAAACTCTTGAATAGCAATTTGATGGTATTACTTCTTTATAGATCAGATATCTTTATGTAATACGATGCTTTCATTTTTAATGGATTCCAGACAGTTGATTATATTTTTCAGTACCTTCTTTATATTATGAATGTAATATAATCCATTTACTTTTTGAAACATATAAAGAATTATTATACAAACTTTGTTCAAGATATCAGTGAAATATTTTAAATAGAAAATAAGAAGATTATGATATCCGTTACTTTATTAAATAGCATAAATTTTCTTGGGAAAAGTAATAAGAAGAATTGCAATGAAATATGAGATTTATCAAAAATATTTTATTATATTTCTCAAGATTGTTTAGTTTCCAGAAGAAAAAAAAATCTTATTACTGTTTATACTTTCTGACATAGCAAATTTTCCGTATTTTAATTATTACAATTCTGGTTTTAAGAAAAGCTGTTTAACCGATAGATATGTCTAAATATGCATTTTTCAATTCCAATCAAACATTATTGCTTTTCTCTGATAAGAAAATATGTAAAGGATATGTATAATTTTTTAAAGAAAATAATACTTTAATTTCAAACTTTTGTAATTTATTTTATTTTCGTTCTTAAATTGGCAGTTTGTTTTGTTTTGTTTTATTTTACATTGGCATTTAAATATATTTTATTAAACATTTCGGGGTAATAAAAATATATAATGTCGTGCGTACTTTAACACACACACGTATATATATATATAAAACCATAAATGAAACATTACCATAACACCAACTTAAACTATGAAATAATGATTAAGTATGTAATAATTAGTTGACAATGAAAGTATTCCCCAACACACTGAATACGGATACCGAAAACTTATTTAAAAGAAGAAGAAATTAAATAATTAAATTAAAAATTTAATAAATGAAATTGAATGAAGGAAATGAAATTTGTGGAATTTAGACAGAATTTTCAAGTCCCAAATGCCTAAATACCACAAATAAAATGAGTGGTTTCATCATCATATTAGCCATAACATTGCTAAAGAATAGAATTTTGGGACTACCTACTCATAAACAATGAATCAAACCTGTGAAAAAATAAAAAATAAATAAAATGTTAAAAAGGAATGAAAACATCCCTATAATATACAGATAAAACATGAACGACATATAAACGATACTAACATTTCGAACTTTTCCTTGCCTTAAAAAATTTTTCAAGCTAAATATTGTCATAATTTTTAATGATAGTATATCAATTTCAATAAATATTTCAAAAGAAAACTTCACATTTCTTAACAAATTTGAATTCTTTTATAAGACACTGACTGGATTCCAGAATATTTTTTATGAAAATTAATTGTTGCGTTAAGATCATAAAATGTCCCTTCCAGAAAGAAATGTTTATTTTAAACAATTTTGTTACTTCAAAATGTTTATGTGGTCAGTGATTTTTAGACAAATAATGAGAAGGGTGAAGCGGTTTAAAATGTCTGTAAAACAAATAAATAGTTTATTGATGTCCTATTTCATTACAATCATAACTATGATTTTTTTTTTAATTTTCATTAGTATCTACTATTTACATTCGATAATAGCAGATTGATTATTTTGTACATTTCTACCTTAGAAGAAAGGTGCTACTTTATTTAACAGATACTAACATTTCGAAATTTTTCTTTCCTAAAAAAACCTTACAATTTTCAAGATAAATATTGTCTTAATTTTTAATGATAGTACATCTGTTTCAATAAATATTTCAAAATGCAACTTCACATTTTCTTAACAAATTAAATGTTTTATAAGATATTGTCTGGATTCCAGAATATTTCTTATGAATATGAAATTGCAAATATCATAAAATGTCCCTTCAAAAAATGATAGAGTTCGTTTTCTTTGGAAAGGCGTTTCACAAATCGCGCTAATGTTTCTCAGAGGGAAAGAAAGTACATTATATGTATATTTATGGAGTTGAAGTTATTTCATTTTATTCATTAAAGTAATAAGTAAAAGTAACTTGGTTTAAGCATTGTATTGGCATTGGGTTGTATTGGAATTCAGCCAAAGAATATTTATTAACACCACTTCGCCAGACAAAAAAATATTTTGGTTTGTTTCAGATTAAATAATTTTTTGAACCTACTTTAAACGCATTAAGACAATAAATAAATAAATAAATAAAACTCCACCGCATCTTATATGATATTAAGTAAGCTAATAGTAATGAAATTTATTTTTTTAAATAGAAATTTACATTATTTTTAATAAAATATTATCTAGTAAAAACATAAAGTATAAACATTATTTTTAATAATGTATAAGATCACAGTAGTACTAAATTTTCAAGAGCATTTTCAGGCAGAGGATTTTGAGAGCAGGTCATGAGATAATGAGCTTCATGAGATTATTAGTAGGTAAAGATTTTCCAACAATGTTGTTATTATTATTATTATTAAACCGCAGGCCTGGCCCCTACCTGCCGGGCATTATGCCCAGCTTAACAAGTTTGTGTACCTGGCCCGCGGGGTGAAATTAGCATAATCTCCTCATAGCGGAAATCTACCTGACTAGTTCCTTTGGTGTCATTGGCTGCAACGCTTTTGGAGACAATCACTTTGTTACTGTGTTGGCCGGTTCTAGATTGTTATTAATTATGGGTTTCTGCGTACATTGACGAATAAGGAAAGGGGAGAAAAAAAGGGTTGCTTTCAGGCCGTATTCACACTGACTGTGGTTGCTAATATAGACTACGATAAATTAACAAAATTCAGTTTAAATATTTTCGGACAATGTTAAAATATATTCGGGAAGAAAAATTTTAGTACTTTGATATAAATAGGAAATATTTAAGGAATACGGTGTACGCCAAGAGTAAAAAAATCTATAATTACAAAGAATGAGTTTGATAAATAGAACGTGGTCGGACAACATGAACCACCTACACACATAAACACAAACAAGTTGGAAATTGTACGTCAAACGTGATAAATGAGGTGCGTTCGTACTATAGCTAGTTATATAAATATTCAGATATTGAAGATTTTTAATTCTGTAAAATTAATTCTATTGTCTGCAGATTAATTTCTGCAATAAAATAAGTACCTCGGTCGCTTGATGATTAAACTTCGGAAGCTCCTATAACAAGAAAGCACCAATTAAAAAAAAAAATTCAATTTTCTTAATAAATATTTTTATTAATATCTCCTAAAGTTTTGATTCGATTTTTACAAAATTTGAAATGTCTCGCCAAAATTCGGCAAAGATAATATATCTTACATTTCAAACCATTCGGTGGGGTAGTTTTTGCGTTGTTATATGCGGAGGGACGGACAGACAGACGGACGGACGGACAGACGGACGGACCAAGCGACGACAATAGGTGCTACGTATTTATATAATTACGAACACACCTAAAAAGGGATAACAAATAGGTAGAACACTGTGTTGCAAAGTAATCAGCAATGTACGAAATCTAAATTAAATCTAATCTTTAGAAAGTCAACTTCTTTATTTAAATTCAGAAAAACAATGCTAACGAAAAACTAAATTCCCTCTTCATCGTTCGAAAAATATGTTAGAAAATTCTATTCGCATTACAATTTCTTTTTCTGTGTATCAGTGTTTCTGCTTTCTACCAGGATCGTATAATTTGCTCTCTCAGAAAATAAGAAAACTTCCTTTCTGTCAAGTATTAATATTTATCTGATATTTTTATGATTACAACTTATTTCTTTTTTAATATTTTACAACCACCTGCCTATTAACTTAAACTCTGATAATGTAATTTAAAGAAAAGTTTTTTTGCACTATCAATAATTAATTATTATTTTCTCTTTTATTACTTATTATAACCATGTTATTTTTTTTATTTTCCAGTAGTTTGGCACTATGTTTTAGGTGCATTCTTAATTATATAAATACGTATCACCTATAGTCGACATCTGGTCCGGAAGTCTGGCCACATGTAACAGTGCAAAAACTACCCAACTGAATGGTTTGAACTTTAATATATATAATAGTTGCAGAATTTTGTCGCGTCATTTCAAATTTTATGAAAGTCGAATCAAAACTTAAAAATATATTAATAAAAGCTTTCTTCATTCTATTAAATCCTATCATACGTAATTAATTCAATGATATCTCATGATAGGTAATGATTCCAGGTTGCCATGGCGATTACGTCCTATTTAAGATGGATTCACATTATTTCCATATTACTGAATTTAAAAACCGAATTTGTATACTAAAATTGTTTAATTATAGCAATCATATAACCTACCAACAGTTTTTTGGATAGATGTTTCCGGAGAAATAGATATTAAATGGAAAAAGTGTCTAAATATTGATCTCAAGTTCTGAAATTTTTAAAGCTAGGCTTAAGTTTCCCATTGGAATTTTCAGTAAATGTCAACAGAAGATAAAATGTTGCAGATTTAAAAAGTACTTATTTTATTACCTAAATTAATCATATGATAATAACAGACGATATAATTCATTTCACTGTAATAATAAGAGTAGGAACGCACCTCATTTGTCACATTTGACGTACAATTCCCAACTTGTTCATTGTTCGATAGTTTAATCTGAGCCAATGTTCCGGAACTTTTCTTTAGCAATTTTATCTGAAATTTTCATAATGAGTTTAAGTATTCGAATTGATTTACATTGCGTATAATTTCAGATTATTTTAGCATCCGAGAGTTCTAACTTTTTACTATCTCTTTTAGACTTGTATAAGGATGTGTCGTTTATTCACGTCTCCCATCCACCACGCAATTCTTGAAACCAAGTGTCACATTTATAGATTTGTTTTGCTGATTTCTTTCATAGTCTTCTTTTCAGTTCTATTTTGCATCAAATATATAAATAACACTTTAGAAAATATGTTTTAATACTGTTGGGTTGATAACACTTTAAGAGAATTGCTAAAAAATCCTTCCCAAAATTATAATACTATGTTTTTACTCGACATCTGGAGTAAAAAAAAGATTAACTTTCATATATCTTGCATTTCGAGTTATTTTATTTTTACGTATTTACTTTAATCTGCATTTCAATATATTTATTTCTTTGATTTGTTGCTGATTCTTGAAAGGTTTGTCCATCAGTTCTTCTTCCCAAATCGAATATATATTATATTTTATCTTTTTTCAGAAGTTAATAGCTAAATTATTCAGTTGTTGCATCTGTTCTCTGTGAAAGTTACTATAATTTATTTTTTAATTTCTTCGTATTTTTTCTGAATCTTGTCCATCTTCTATTTCAAAATATATACTTTTATAATAAATTCCGTAAAAAAAAAAAAAAAAAAAAAAAAAAAAAAAAAAAACTTGATTTCTAAATAATAAATGTTTGATTTCAAATCAAAAGATATTCGATTTTATTTCATTTCTCCTGTGCAGTTCAACTGCATTATTAGACCAATTTATTTAAATAGATTAACTAAAAGGCCATAAACAATTGCCAACCGGGTCTACATATAATGATATACTAGAGATATGCATATATTCATATATAAAAATCGCATGGGTTTCTCCCAAATTTCTTGACTTTGTAAAAAAAAATTAAAGGTGTCCTTCAGGTGGTAGAGTACTAGCACTTTCTGAATTAAGAAATTTTTAACCTTGTTAAAAATACAGAAATTTGTATTGTATCAAGATTCTCTATTTTTTTTCTAGAAATAGAATGGTAGGTTTAGAAATATAGCTATATTTACTTCTGAATTTGCAATTAAAATACATATCAACACAAATTTAAAGTAATTTGCATTGTTATTTTTAACATTTTTCCAAAAATTTTAATTTTCCTTTAAAAAATAAATAATGAACACATTTTTTCTTGTTACTGATTTTATAAATTTGAAGTAAATTTCCAAATAGTGAAAGGAAAGTACATAATTAAAATAGTTTAGTAAATCCATATGCATAATATTGACTTATGTGCATTCATAGAACTTCAGTAATGCAAATATAATATCAAGTTTGTTCTGTACATAACTTTTATAGATAACATTTTTCTAAATTTTAGAAGGATCTATTTAGATAATATTCGTTTTAGATTATCGTGTATTTCATGAAATTTCATTTCACTCTTTAATTATGCGAAAATTTTATTCTGTGGAATTTTACAAAGCCCATACCCAACAAATTCACTGCCTTCTCAATAAATATTTGCTGCCGTAAATAAATTATTTCTTAATTTTTCCCGGATATTTTAAAGCCTTTTTTTTGTAAAATAAAAAAATTCATCATGCAATATCATACGGAGAATGTGCATAAAAGCTGACCACTAGATTACACCTGTTAAATACACTGCTCAAAACAATTAAAGGATATTTGAAGTTTTATATAAAATAAAGATATAAACGAAATTTTTTTTGCCGAAAATAGAAGAAGAGAATCACAAATGCAAATTTTTCTGGTTTTCAAACTGTGGAGTATGCAAATTTTGAGTTCGACGTCAAAAACGTCGCTTCAGCGGCAGCGAATGAAATTTGACTTTCAACTGGATAAAAGAGAATGAAGACAAGGATGATCGGCATTCAGTGATTGCTTTGTTTCGATGAGTACGATGTCTCAGCGAAGTCATTTGACAGATTCAGAAGCTTGGAGAATTGTTGGTAGGTTAGAAGTGGTCCAAACTCAAGCCGAAGTAGCGTAAGCCATTGGAGTGTCACAAAGTGTCATTTCCAGGATCTGGAACCGTTTTTTGGAGAGTGGATGTGCAGGCCGAAGACCAGGGCAAGGTCGTAGACGGGCAACAACGCCCAATGAAGATCGGTATTTAGCGTTAACAGCTCGGAGACACCGAAACATGAACGCTACTCTTCTCCAACAACACCTTCGCTCGGCTACAGGCACCACGATTTCAACTCAGACTGTCCGAAACCGGCTCCATGCTGTAGGTCTGTATGCTCGCCGACCGATGGTATGTGTTAGATTAACATCAAGGCATCCTCGCGACCGCAGGGAGTGGGCAACCGAGCATTTCAACTGGAGGAGAAATGAATGGAGCAATATTCTGTTTTCTGACGAGTCCCGTTTTTCTGTGCATCCGGATAATAGGCGTATTTTCATCTGGAGGGACCGTGGCAGTAGGAATAATCCTGCGTTCGTGCACGAAAATGTCAGATTTGGTGGTGGAGGAGTGTTGGTGTATGGTGGCATCTCCATTGACGGGCGCACTGACCTCTACATCATTCGAGATGGAGCTCTGACTGGTCGCCGATATAGGGATGAGATCCTCAGACCTATTGTAGTCCCTTACGCTGCAGCAATCGGAGATAACTTCATTTTAATGGACGATAACTGCAGGCCACATCATGCAAACCTGGTGGAGGATTTCCTTTTCGAGGAAGGAATCGTTCGAATGGAATGGCCAGCGTGTTTTCCAGACATGAATCTAATCGAGCACGTTTGGGACGCTCTAGGAAGACGAGTTTCTGGCCGCCAACAACCCCCACAAATTCTCCAAGAACTGGAAAGAGCTCTTCTGGAAGAGTGGGGCAGAATACCCCAACTCGTCATTAATAGCCTCATTGAGTCCATGCCTCAAAGGTGTTCAACGTTGCTGGCCGCCCGTGGAAACCATACCCCCTACTGAAAATGATTTTCTTTGAAGAAAACACCTTTTCTTATTCTTTTTTTCTCATATGCACAAATTGTGTTTTTTTTCTTTTGTACACAAATGCGCAATAAAATGCATTTTTTTCTGCCAAACATGTGTAATTTATTCTCATATAACCTACTATGTCTGTCGACCATGTATCAATCAGCTAAAAAGTTTCCCAGATACAAAATCCACCTAAAACTGCAATATCCTTTAATTGTTTTGAGCAGTGTATCACAGAAAGAGCAATACACGTGTTTGATACAATTGCAGATATTAGTACAGTACGCTAACAGAAAAAAATGATATTTCTTGTTTTAAATATTTTAATTTATATATAAAAGAAGTCATTTAAATATTTAATCATGCTTTAACCTTCTCACCGCTGTGAACTCATATATTGTTCACTATGATGTAAGTTTAACTGCAATATTAGAATTATTTAAATTAATATAATTCTACAAAAATAATGTAGTTTTATAACATTAAGTAATAATTAATAGTCTGAAGTATTATATTCAAATACGTTTTTTATATCATTTTTAAAAGCTTACAGAGAAAATAACATTCCAATTTGGCCCTTTTACTCGGCGCACAGTGGGACGTTTTGATGATCTAGGTTGACAAAATTATTGCGTTGGAGTTTAATTAGGTTTTGCTTATTTTTCGAATAAATCACTAATAAAATGCTCAAACAGTGATAAATAGTTGGTTTATTTAATTATTTATATTATTATTATTATTATTATTATTATTATTTATTAAAATTGGTTTAAAAGTGGTTTAAAATTGACTAGCAAGATTTGAACAAAACATACATACACTCTAAGTCAATATAACTTAATGATTAAGTAATATTTAAAATAATAATAATAAGGTTTAACTGGTCTACCAGGGTGGCTTTTATTTAAGATATTTTCGTTTTCTATTGTTTGAATAACGCAAACCGGTAGGTGAGAGGTTCCTTGAAACCAGGCGGAATTGTATTGATAAAAACGTTGTCTATTTCTTTCCGATTTCACCATTTTTGTTGAATTTGAAAACAAAATGTCCGGACACGTGATTTCAAGGTCTTATAAATGTCTTCAGTTAACAGAGGATTCCCAGTTTTTCCAACAAAAATGAAAGGACAGCTTCGAATTTGCTTTCCTTTGGGTTGGAAACCCATAAGTCAACAACAGATTGCCGAGAAATTTGTGTAGTCTTGCTGAAAAAATAAAAGCTTTAAAATAAAAACATATTTTAAAAAATTAGCTTTTATGTTTTGTGTGAATCTGTAAAAAAATTATATATGCTAACCAAATTATTTTCAGTTGAAAAATGCTGTTGTGTAAATCAATAACTTATATAAATTTTATTGAATTTGAAATAAAATTTTTGCTTATAGACGGTGATGTATCAGAATTATTTGTGTGGCCCTTAAGAGAAATATAATTGCTGCTCACTTTATTTTTACTTTATAAGATGGTATTGTGCATCTCGATAATCTAAATTAAATTTGTTGAAATTGAATTAAAATTTGTGTTTATAACTAGCAATCTTTTCACAATCTTTTATGTGTCCCTGTAAAAAATGCATAATTGCTAAGTTCCTCAAAATATAATATAATTAAATTAACATATAAAATACATATGTAAGCCAAGTTTAAGCTCAATCCAATAATTATAAGTGGATTAAAATTGATTTTCAAGATTTAAACTAAACTTTTGTGTAGCCCTGTAGATACAGTATAACTTCCACTTTCCTCCAAGTACAATAATATTGTATTGTCATTGAATCTACACATGTATTGAAAGTTTACGATTAATCAAATAATTGGAAGTGGTTTAAAATTAACTTGCAAGATTTAAACTAAACTTTGGGTAACCCTGTAGAAATAGTATAACTTCTACGCTCATCAAATTATAATAATATTGTATTATCACTAAAACTACACATGAATTCAAAGTTTCAGATCAATCGGATAATTAAAAGTGGTTTAAAATTGACTTGCAAGATTTTCACTAAATATAATACATACACTGAAAATTAATATAAAGCTGGTTTATTGATAAGAACTTTACGATTCGCAATTTTTCGCAGGCATTTTCTTAAATTTCCAATACTATAGGAATAACACTTTTATTTAAAAAAAAATCTTATTGCTAAATAATGCTTAATAATGTATTAAAAGTCAAGATAAAATTGGTCAACAACAACATGAATCATCCAAAAACCCTATTTCAGAAAAAAACATTTAAACTGGTTTAATGTCGCTTATTTTCAAACAACAGTTGGTTAAATCTTACCTTGACAAATATGTAATATATTTTCAGTAAACTCGTGCTTTCACACTAAACAGAATAGTTAAGGCGTGCTTTCGAACTTAGGGAAATGAATGCAACCGTTGAAACACCCTCAAACCAATTGCGCAAATGTCTTCTCTACGGTCGTAATTAATCGAAACCACGAATTTTTTCGACAAAAATCGTATGGATCTCGACAAAAGAGACATTCAGCTACCAGAATATGCGGTCTTGTTAAATTCCGAGAATATCGGAAAAATGACTTTTGTCCACCTAGATCAGCGGTTCTCAACCTGGGGTACGCGTACCCCTTGGGGTACGATGCGGGACTGCTGGTGGTACGTTAAAATAATATCGGTAATGGCGGAAATCACAAAAATCGTTTAACTGAAAACACATAAAGAATGTTGATAGTTTTGGATTACAAAGTTAGTCTCAGGTGTAACTCTAGTATGTCACTTTAACTCCAATATGTTACACTCAAAAAGAGAGTAAAAGCCCACTAGCCTTAATAATCCATTGATTATTGTATGTCGTTAGCTGCGCTCACTGCTAATCATATTGCATGAGTACTTATATATTTTCCCAATCTTTACGAAAACTACCATTGATCATTATACAATGTTCTATTCCCTCGCCTTATTTTTATCCCCGTTTTTAATAATAATTACAAAACGCCTAAGCTACGCCAGAGCTTCTGATTTTAATGTTTTATTTTAAAACGTGCTGAAAAGCAGGCCCTTATTTTCATTTTCGAATAGGCGGAGTTATATCATTAACGTATACTAATCAGAAAGCTTCCTTCCTTTCAATGAGTATTTAATTTGAAGTGTTTACTTATTATTCGAATGATTTGGTTTTATATTTAAAATGGATAACTGGTTGAAATCTGGAACTCTTAAGATTACTGCAAATATGATTGAAATTCAACCTGATGATTCAGGAACTACGAGTTCTTCGAAACAATCTGAATATTTTGAAATATAAGAGAACTTGAGTGCAGCTGTTAATAGGCCTAATCTCATAACTGATAAATACTGAATTATAATACTTTAAATACTGAAAATCTCACTGCTCCCTCAATGAATAGAAAATATAATAATGAATAATTCTTAAAATATGGCTTTTGAATTCACGGGAAATGAAAACTTTAATAATATGTGGGGGGGGGGGTGGAGTGTTTATGATAAATGGGGGTACTTCGAAATGAAAAGCCTAAGCAAGGGGTACGTGAAAGAAAAAAGGTTGGGAACCGCTGACCTAGATCACCAAAACGCCCCACTGTGTAGCGGTCAGAGGGTTAATAATACTGATATCTGTACATTTTTTAGATAAAATTCACATTGTAATGTATCCTACGGTGTTCTTAAATAGGATCGTTGTGAAATAGATAGTGAAATGGTGATAAAAATATAATGAAATAAAAGTTAGCTCATTAGCTACTTAGTATATAATGTTTTACTTTTATCTGATATGAATGCTTGTTAGAAGATGGGTTCGAAGATCTTGACATATATCAAAGTGATATTTTAAACAATATGAATTGGTATCAAATGTTGAACCACATAATAAATTTTGATTGCCAAAGAAAAGCTATTTTAGCATCTCATGAAACAAGCATCATATATAATTAAATTATACGAGGTGTCTGAAACGTCTGGAAATGATCAAATAATTCTAAAAATATACATCGGATTCAAAAACGGACAAATACGTGAACAAAAATTTTTAAAAATCTATTCAGTGATACCAAAGTTGATCTTCCACAATACTTCTCGCGTGTGAGAGGGGACCAAACTTCGAAATTTTGAATTATAAATCTCCATTGTTTATGCAGAATCGGGATGTGCGTAAAAAAAATACGTATGTTTTGTATTTAAGATTTTTTTTTCGGATCATCGTAGATTGCCCTGTGATCGAGCAAAATGCGTTAAAATTCGTTTTGTAAGCAGGAAATTGTAATTTTCATTAAAGTTCTCATTTTTAAAGTTAAATAAAGCAGAAACTAAATAGAAAAATGCTGATTCTATCCCTCGATCGAGGGTAGGAAGGGCATCCCTACTTAAATTTTTAATGAATGCAAAACTTTAATCTTTACCCAAGAGCAACGACCTAGGCGTAGTAGCTCTCACAAGGAAGGTCTCCTTATAGCGCATACTCAGAATATTTTCAAATAAATGCTAATGGGAATAAAAAATGCTAATGGCGTTTTTCCTTAAAGCGTATTTATCGTAAATGCGCATTTGTTAAAATTTCATTGTGTCGCCAACCCAGCGATAATTCGCCAAAACACGAAATTTTCATATTTTTTTTACGGACGTTATATCGAGGTACCGCAGCAAATTTGTTATAAGCGTATATATCCTCATGTACGTAATAAGGGATCAGCCAAATTTAGCTGCGGAATCCCAGTAGAAAATCTGTAAAGAAATAAAAAACTTTGGAGTATTTGGCGCAAAAAGACGCGATTTGGCGAGCAAAACTTTTCCTTCGCCAAATGGAAGCGATTTTAATGGATTTGAAAATCCCCGGTTAGATGAGTGTTTAAAGGCATAGTACTTTATGAATTTAAATTTCAACGATTAAATAGTTTATTATTTTTTTATATAAGTTTATATAATATAAGTACAAATTAAGTATTGCTGAAGTTATTTAATTTTACACGGTTTCGCTGGATGGATAAGTTTTAAGTGTATTTTAACAGTAAATGTCGGATTAAGAACCCTCTCATTATACCTTTCGACATTGAATAAGTCATTGTTTCCATGGCAACAAGACTTTTCTCTTGTTGTCTCCGGCACTAACAATGTCGATGTCAAATTGAGAGTGCTCAGAATCGGATAATTAATTTTTAGTTTGAAGCATTTTTAATCAATTAAAATTTTGTTCTAAACCGTAGAATACGATCGTTAATTTTCTTTAAATGCACATATAAATGTACATGGCAAATCTGTAGTTATAAAAGTGTATTTATTTAAGATAAACTTACTCAAACTAGTTCAGTATAAAGAGTAGAAAACGTTTTTCCTTAAAGCGTATTTATCGTAAATGCGCATTTTAAAAATTTCATTGTGTCGCCAACCCAGCGATAAATCGCCAAAACACGAAATTTTCATAATTTTTTTACGGACGTTATATCGAGGTTCCGCAGCAAATTTTTTATAAGCGTATATATCCTCATGAGAAGAATATTCTGTAATTTTTTCAAAATTTTCTGAGTATGCGCTTATGGAGAACTTCCTTGTCAGATCCTATCGAGGTGTTTCATTAACCACTTAACTGTTTTGCCTGAATGCCGCTCGGTCAAGAAGAGTTTTGCATTGAGCTGTTTCGCTACTAAAAGCTTTTGGTAACCACTAATTTGTCACTGTAAACTTTGCTTTAATAATTAACAGACATTTCTCGTTTCTATAAGACAGTTATATTTAGTACGGAAAAAAGGTATTTAGTCCCTATTTTTAGTTTAAAAAAAACTAATTCGTGAGTCTCCTTGCGCCTCATAATTCACAGTGCCTGCTTAACGCGGCATGTACTATGATCTGAAAAAAAAAATCAGTGCAAAAGTTACGTATGTTTTCCCGTAGTATCAGAATCTGTAATACAAGTGTGGGCTCTCATTTAAGATTTTAATGTTGCACCCCCATCTCACCCCCAGTGGATGGAGATGGGTTGTCAACTTTGATATCACTGAATAGATTTTCAAAAAAATATTGAACATATATTTCATATTAAACATTTTTCAATACGATGTGTATTTCGCGTGTTATGCGACTGTTTCTAGACTTTTCAAACACCAGATATATTTCATAATAAGGGAATTCTAACATTGTGCTAATCTTAGAATTAATACTTAATGTTTTCCATCATAATAAAAATTTGGTTTTTAATTGCACTTTTGCTCTCTTTATTCTATTTTCTTCTGAAAATATTCGAATATGTTATCGTTTTTGCTTTATATTTCAAAACCAAATTATTCAATTTTACATAATTATACCTTACATAATTACAGGAAAATGAATAGTACGCTTTCCATAGTTATTTAATTATACGAATGAAATTATGGACCAGCATGAAATGCTTATGAAATGCATATTTTGGACCATATGAAATGCATATTTTGGACTAGCCTTATATTCTTAATAAATTTCTATACAATTATTGTATAATAATTCATTTCTTTAAAAAATACATAAATAAGATAAAATATTGTAATATAATAAAATATATAAAGTGAAATGCAAAAACAAACTTTCGAAAATTATTTCAAAAAGGCAAAACAACGTAAAATAGTTATTAAAATATTCAAAATATTATTTCTTATGTATGCTAATATTTAAAATATTCTTTGTAAAAAATCACATTTGAAATTAAGGTGACATTAAATGGAATGCTGCTCATTACTCCAAATGCACAAGAATTTGAGACACGACATCTAGAAATTCTATTTTCATAAAGTAATCGATCAATAAACATTCTATTGTTATGCAGGTACTTCTTGGCATGTTTGACTGATGTGAATTCTGATAAGATGACGTCGGCCCCCTTTCTTGCAGATGAAAGTTTATTGATCAAGTTTATGTATTCTTATCTCATTAATACATGTTTTGTATTTGAAGAAAAGTGCGAACAGCTCAGAACATATACTTGATCCATATATTTTTTAAAAACTTGTTATCTTCTCACAAAATTTTATGACGAATCATGCATTTAATAAATTGTATGCATGGACAAAAAAAAAAGAAATTTATTCTTCTTTATGACAACAAATTTCATCTTTAAAAAAATGTTTTACATTTGTGCACTATTCATATTATAACGCAATTAGGGTAAATCCAGGTTACATGCCCCAACGGGTTAGTTGCGCTACACTGTGAAAAAAAAAATCCTGATGTTACTAAAATTTTTTTAGTATATTTGTATTCCACAGATTTTTTGTAGCAACCGGTACTATAAACCGGAATCGTTGCTAACTCGTTTCTAATAATGTTGCTATTTTTTCTAGTAATTCTTACAGATTTTCTTGTAACGAGTAAGAATACAAAAAAAATTGTAGTAATTGCAAAGATCAATGAAAAAAACTAAATTTTTTTTAGTAGATCGACCCAATTTTTTTTACAGTGTAGTCACTGTATTTCAGTAGTTGGACGTGTGTCGGAGCTAGACACGATCTTCTACTATCAATTGTTATAAAAAAAAACGTAGTAGACGAAGTTACAGCGATTTATCTCTTGAAATAAATGTTTTATCCATCAAAGAAAGATGTTCATTTTATTGTTGGCAAGTTTTCTCCCCCTATCCTCCCTAATTTAAATTACATGAGTTGAATCTTCCATAGAATATATAATATATTTTGAAATAATTCATTACGAAACATAAAAATCTAACCCATTTAATTTGAGAATATTAAATTTGCTTCCCAGATTTGTTTTTAGAGTTTGTACATCGAATATAAGAAGAGGGGAAGGGGGGTAATCCCTGTTAGTTTAGATTTAACAAGCTTAGCTTTTGGTAGAATTATTCAAATGGCTTCAAATTTTGAATATCCATTTATTCAAAGAATTGGGAATAGCAAATATGATGTGGGAGTGTGATGTAGGATTAGTGTACAGAGCATGTAAACTAATTTGTTTGAAACCCTAAAAAAAATGTTTTTAATGTAAATTGGATGTAAAAAGGATATTATATCAAATGCAAATCTAAATTTTGATATATAAATGTTAATTACGTATATTTCATATTCTTTTATGAATGGGGCATCTATCCTGATCAAGTGGGGTGTCTAACACTGAGGTCCGGGATAAATGGCCAAAATCACTGATTAAATCAAAATCACTGTTTTATAAGGCATTTATATTAAAGTAATATTTTTTACAATGTTCTACATAAAATTTGGAGTATATAGGATATATGTGCACGACAATAATAATTGCTATAAAATAACAATGAAGGGGGGCTTAAGGAAGGCCACTATCCCGGACTCACCCTACATGACATTTGAATAATAATATTTAAATTCAAGCCTATGCAATCGTTTGTAATAAAAAACGTTCGTTTGTGTTGAAAATGAGCACAACTCATTATTGTTTAAACTAATTAGTTATAAGCAAATACTTAAAAGAAGAAAATAACGTAAAACTGAATGTATACATTTTATTATTGTAGCTTTAATAAACAGGGTGTCGAGAATGTCATGTGCAAAATTTGAAAGATATGGAACACATTAAAATAAGCATATTTTGTATAGAAAACTTTGGATCAGTATTTTTAAAAGCTTTTCTTTGTCAAACATAAAATTAAAATGATATATAATACAGATAATATGCATTAGAACTTAACAGTCTTACGCCAGTTAAACATCACGGAAAGGGATTTTCATACAGCCAAATATTAATGCATTGCGCTAATAGAAAAACATAAAAATCATGATTTTTGTTATAAATCTTTTAATTTGTATGTTAAGAATCGTATTAAAATATTTAACCATGTTTTATTAATAATAATATACTAAAATTTTTTTAGGTAACTATCTCATTATAATATCCGTGTCATGTTTCATTTCTTATGTAACTACAAGAAAAGGAATAGTATTTCAATATGCGAATGCGGCGCAAATTTCACATTTAGGATCAGCCTTTCTTAAGATAGTTCTATATTTTTCTTTTATACACCCTTACCCCTTTCAGGTTACCCTTATGTATAAACCCTTTCTTAGTATCAGTAATACAAAAAGCTATTACCTATTGCAGCCGTTTGGAGAAAAGCATTTGCAGAAAATTTTGGTACATTTTGGTACTCTCTCTCTCTCTCTCTCTATATATATATATATATATATATATATGTATATATCTGACATTTATCATGCTGTAACTCTCTTATTTTTGAACCGATTTGGATGTGATTGAGTATGTGTATAGGACATACCAAGGTCTCGACCGAGTTCGTTGGTCAGCTTCATCCGCCATCTTTTTTCACAATGGCGGCCAGTTAAAAAAAAAATATTATAAAAAATTCAAAAAGATGAACAAAAATATTATAAATTGGTTTCCGTTAAATGTTACATATGATACAAGGATTCCGGAGCATTTATAAAAGTGTGTATATGCAAGGTGTCCACGTATAACCTAACCGACCTTTATTTTCGCAACCATTGGTCCTAGATGCATACTTCGAATTACAAAAATGGTTTAAATAAGGTAAAGAATTATTTTTAAAGCGATTTGGGTCAAGAAAAACATTTGTTAATAAAATACGAAAGTTTAATTTTTATACGGTCCCCCTGTCCTATAAGTGATATTTAGTAAAAATTTACTATGACACTAACAAGTAAGACAAAAGAAGTCACATTCATCTAACATTAAAATTGACCGAGTTATGAAACTTTGAAATGCATGACTTATACCACTTTTTTCCATCTCAAAACAGTTGATTTTGGCCATGCTTTAAGGGGTCGTATATAAAATACTTAAACTTATTTCAAGGTATCTGCTCTTTGAAAGAAATCGTACAACTATTACGATTGAGTTAATTTTTATTAGTTAAGTTTCAGATTAGTTAAAATAATTGTATTTTAACACATGTTTTATTTTGTAAAGATTTGAGGCTATGATTTCTTTTAACAAAACATTACTTGTTATTTTCATAAGGTTTTATTTAACTTGCAACGATCGTATTTCCAGTTTAAAATTTGTACTCGAAGTTTAACTCACTTTCAAATGTCCGATCGAAGTTAAATTTTACATACTGACTTAAATCCGATGACAATATAATATTATTATGATTTTCTACGCTTACTATCTTATACATACTTATATTAGAGGATAACACAAAACAATTCAGATAGATTACCGTCAACAAGTTTAAGAAAGAGTTTTAGATTAGATAACATAAACCCGCGGTGGTTGTGTTTTTTAACTTTTATAATTACGTTTTATGTATTTTTTAACGCTGAATAAAAAAATTACCTTATCTTTTAACCATCATGTCAGGATTTTTCGCAAATCGTAAATTTCAAGGTTAAAAAATAACGAAAAATCTCATACTATAAAATAGATGCAAGACTTTTTTTATACAGTTTAATTTTATTTAATTCAGTATTTTTTTTCAATTTTTTGGCTTTACTGGGTTTTTTACAACTAAACAGCTCAGGGGTCCGATGAGGTTGAGAGGGGAGGGGGGGGGATCAATTTTAACTTTGAGCTTTTTAACTTTGAAATTTGCGATTTGAGCAAAATCCTGACACGATGGTTTAAAGTGAAGGTCATTTTCGGATTCAGCGCTAAAAAATACATAATTAGCAATTTTCAAAAGATAAAAAACATGTCACAACCCAAATTTTGAAAGACAGTGTAATCTAACAGCATATTAAAATCTGTATCATTTTGTAAAGAAATGAGGCTGTTGTTTTCAACCTTTTATTTAACAAAAATTCTGTTTTTTTTTCCTCTTATATGTTCAGTACAAATTATAAATTTTGCGTTAATATGTCATAATGATTGTAGATTTCACATTTATATTAGATTGCAATGTTAATTTTGCTCTCAACTATTTTTTTGATATATCGGACGATTATTTATATTTCTACTACATTTGTGAATGACCCCTATTTCGCAGCAAAAAATATACTCCAACTTTAAACAGCTATTATTCGGTTAATTTTAATGTTAGATGGTTTGGACTTTTTTTGTCTTACTTGTTAGTGTCACAGTAAATTTTTACTAAATATCACTTATAGGACCGGGAGACCGTATAATAATTTAACTTCGGTAATTTTTTAATAAATGTTTTTCTTGAACCAAATCACTTTAAAAATAATTCTTTACCTTATTTAAACCATTTTTGTAATTGGAAGTATGCATCTAGGACCAACGGTTGCGAAAATAAAGGTCGGTCAGGTTATACGTGGACACCCTGTATAATAAATGAGTTTATATGTAGTATTTCAGTTTAAACACTTCATTTCCTTTATGACGTGCATGATTATCAAATTAACTGACGCTTTAGTACTATTATTATCCACGATTAAAATGTACGAGTTATAAATATTTTGGATCGCGAGATCAAGATTTGAATATCTTCAAAATTGGAAAAAGAGTCAGTCTTCTAATTTTTATTGTGAAACAGGCGTCGAAATGGGAAATAGCCAGTAAAGGCGATGTTAGGCCTAGTTGGACTTTAGAGAAAACAAATATATTGTATATGTTGGGCGAGAAGTGTATTAGCTGTGAAGAAATTATTAGTAAAGTATTATAGAATTATCTGTCTAGGACTGTATTAAAGTTTATATTTTGTTATTCAACGTCTAGGCGTTCATATAATTCCAGTAAATCAACTGTTTACATATCATCCTCTTACAAATTTGGGGGCTCGATGCCAGGATAATTAAAAGGAAGAACAACTGTCAGTGCCAGGATATTAAAAGTAAAAGCAACTAGTAGTGGAATAAATAGTGTAATAGGAATCAAAGCTAAAGTGTTGTAAACCGCCAGTACGAAATGTTGGGTTATGAATTAGCAAGGCAAGTATCAAAGCCGTAATCGTATTACCGAGTACAGTTTTGAAAGATAGACATGGGAACCCTAAATAAATCTAAGAGAATTGATCTAATAAATCTCTGCGAGGAATGCGGAATTGAAGCACCATAAAAACCGACAGTACCTATTCTAATAAAGCTGATAAAGCTGGGAGAGTTACGATGAAGATTTTATAAAAGATCGCTTAGACGTAGTTATAGCAGCTAGAAAAGAGAAAACAGGAGAAGAAAGAGAAGATAAGAAATTACAAGCAGAACTAGAAGAAAAGAAATGGCGCTTACAGATTGAAGAGAAGATATTACAAGCAGAGATTGAAGAAAATAAATTGAAAATGGAAATGGAAATGGAAGAGAGAAAATAGAAAGTAGAATTAGAGCAAAAAGACCACGAAAGAGATTTTGAAATTAAGAAAATACAGATACAAGAAAATTCAAAAGAACACATCGATGAAAACCCAAGGACAAATCCAGGTAAGCAATTTGAATTGCTTAGATTATTAACTAAATATGATAGTTCGAATGATATTAGTTTATATTTGGCTATGTACGAAAGGCAAATGGCGCAAACGGGGATTGATAAAAAAGAATGGGTAAACTATTTAATTAACTTAATGCCATTAGATGTGATGAATATAATAACGAGGGAAAACGAACCCGAAATTCACGATTAGAATTACATAAAAAATATTCTGCCAAAACGCTACACACTATCGCCAGAAGAGTTTAGGCTGAAATTTTTCTCATCTAAAAAGGAGCCATCAGCTAATTGGCGCTATTTCGCTTATGAGATCAAGGTGTATTTTAAACAATGGATTGAAGGTCTTCAAGTAGATAACTTTGAGGAATTATCGGAATTAATTGTAGTTAATCAAATCAGGCATAATTTACCTGCGGAAACAAATATATATTTCGTAGAGGAACTATTAGTAATAAAGAAAATTGATGACTTAGTTAATAAGTTAGATAATAACGAAACGGCACGAAGGGTTTGCAATAAACAATCATGACGGAGAAACCTTTTTTATGCAGTTAATTAATCTCCACGTGCAGCGAACGATTGAAAAACATGTTAAAAACCAGACCCCAATTAACTATAAGTACTTTAAGTGACAACCGCAGATGCAAAACAGTGAATAAAACAAGAGACTGTCGAAACTAACTAACTGGAGAAATACTGCAGATCTCCCTCCTTAAATCTACAGCTGTTTGTCCCGCGCGTGTGCACAGAACTCAAATAACAATCTCCCTTCAGTTTCCAAAATGTATCCGAGCAGTTAAGACGCTCTTGTATATATATGATGTAAATATATTTTAATATAATGTAAAATTGGAGCACTTATACGCAGCCTCCAAAACGCGATTTTAAACATGCACATCTAGCCAAGAATTATAATATTATATTCAAAGGAAAATGAATCTTCTGCTCATTTCACACAATTGTTATTTTCTACTAATACTGTTTCTTATTACTCAAATATAAGTGAATCAATGGATAAGATAAATATTGCTACAACACTTTGGATTACTGTGGATATCACTCGGCGCAAAAAGGAAAATTTCAGGTAAGCTGAACAAACTTCTTTAACATATCAAAAGATGAAAATGTATATTAAATTTGAAGAGTGATTTAACTATTTATAAAAATAAGAAAATTTATTACGCTACCGACGGTTCCTCTAACAAAGATTATGAGACTGAAAAAAGAATATCCCAATATTAAAAAAAAAAAAAAAAAAAAAAAAAAAAAAAAAAAAAAACCGATAATTTAACAAATTTCTAAAAATATAACAATAAATAAAATAACATTAAAAAAGTAATAATGAATGCGATCAAAGAAAATACTCAATTTATTGAGAAACTCAATTCTACGAATTATAGTACATGGAAGTTCAAGATGCAGATGTTCCTGCTTAAAGAGGAACTCGACGATATTATAGTACAAGATCCACCGGATCCAGCCGATCCCGCATGGCACAAAAAAGATCGCAAGACTAGAGCTCTAATAAACCTAAGCATCGATGATTCTCAAATAGTAAATGTAAAAAACTTAGATACTGCCAAATTAACATGGGAAGCTCTGAAAAATATACATGAGAGAAGCAATTTATCTAGTAAGCTTTACCTGTTACGGAAACTATACAGTACTAAATTAGCTGAGGGTGCAAACATGATCACGCATATCACTAATATCTTGCAAATTATAGATAAACTTAATGCCATTGGAGAAAATATTAGCGATTCACATATTTCCGCGCTATTTCTGTGTTCTCTTCCCCCCAGTTACAATACTTTGATAACTGCGTTGGAGGCGAGACCAGAAAATGAGCTCACCCCTGATTTTATCAAAAACAAATTAACGGATGAATATAATCGTAGACATGAAATGTCAGAACAATCACATAGCGGATATAACAACAACGAGAGAGCATTTAAAACAAATAGGAGATATACACACACTGAAAATAGAAGAGAACAAAAATATTGTAACAACTGTAAAATGAAAAATCATTCCATTTACGAATGCTGGCACTACAAGAGCAGAAACACGGTACAATCCGGAAATCCTCGTAACAATCAATTCAAAAATAAAAAGAATTTCTCATCTTCATTATGTTATGAAAAGACCGAAACTCGTAGAGAAAATAAAATTCCAAACGAAAGAAAATACGCAAATGATCAAACGCAAAATAAAGCATTAATCACCGAAAAAGTAGGCAAAAATAACTGGATTCTCGATTCAGGATCTACCTCGCACATTTGTAATGATAAAAGCCTATTTAGTAAATTTATTGATTATAATAAAACTTCAGTAACGATCGCGAATGGTAATAAACTGACAGCGTTAGGTTCAGGAGAAGTTTTTATAAAAACATTAACCATCGAAGGAAAAGAAAAACTAATGAAATTACGCGAAGTGCTTTATGTCCCAGACTTTATGTCCCAGAGTCAAACCTAATTTCGGTTAGTAAAACCGCTAAAAACGGGTGTAAACTAATCTTTGACGATAATAAATGCGATTTGATCTTTGATGAAGAAATATATATTAGGGCGAAAAATGAGAAAAATTTATACATTATTGAGGAAATGGACGATGTGGAAGAACTACAAAATTATGTAAACATAACGTATAACTGTGACAGCAAACAATGCATAGATCTCTGGCATCGTAGACTCGGTCACAGAGATTATGACGCGATTAAATCTATAATAACAAATCAACTTGCGGACGGAATAAAGATAGGAAAATGTAAACATCAAAATAAAACATGCGTAACTTGTATCGAAACTAAATTAACTAACATGCCGTATCCTAAATCAGCAACAAACCGAGCTACTAATATCGTGGATTTGATCCATAGTGACGTATGTGGTCCTTTAGATACACCGACTTTAGGCGGAAAAATTTATTTTATGACTCTTATTGATGACTATTCCCGATATACTACGATATATTTATTATCTAAAAAGAGCGAAGTTGCTGAAAAGATAAAAGAGTATATAACGATGATATACAATCAGTTCGGTAAAAAACCTAAGGAAATTAGATCGGATAACGGTCGTGAATATGTAAATCAAGAGATAGATGAATACTTAAAACAGAACGGAATTTTACACCAATTGACTGTCCCGCATAATCCGAGCCAGAATGGAGTTGCGGAGAGAAAAAATAAAAGTTTATTAGATATGACTAGAAGCATGCTATCACAAGCAAAATTAAGCAAACATTTTTGGGGTGAAGCTATAAACACTGCAACATATTTACAAAACCGACTCCCAACTAAAGCAAACAACAACAGAACACCTTACGAATTATGGAAAGGAGTTAAACCGAATTTAAAACACTTAAGAACATTCGGTTGTAAAGCGCTATTTTACGTCGATAAAGTAAATAGAGGAAAACTCGATAACAGGGCTCAAACCGGAACGTTCGTAGGTTATGACACACGATCGACTGGTTATAGAATTCACACACAAGGAAAACAAATTATAATAGCGAGAACGGTAAAATTTCTTGAAAATGAAAATGTACACTCAGATAACATTGAGGAGATACAAAACACCACAAAAACATCAGATGACAATACACAATTACCGGATAGACATGAAAATCACTTAGAAATAAAACTTGACAGTGAGGAGACACCATCCGTGCCCAAACAGCAACCAATTGAACCAAGAAGGTCTATTAGGACAAATAGAGGCGTTCCTCCTGACAGATATGTTTGTCTCACAAATAGTTCATCTGAAAACATTCCCGAAAATTGGGAAGATATCGAAAAAATGAAAAATACTAATGATAAACAAAATTGGATAAAAGCAACACAAAATGAAATACAATGCCTAAGAAAAAATAACACTTGGACTTTAAAAGATCCACCACCCGGAACAAAAATTATCGGCTCAAAATGGACTTTTAAACTAAAAAAGGACAATTTAGGAAATGTTCAAAGCTATAAAGCGCGTTTAGTAGCACAAGGATATAGTCAAAGATTCGGGATTGACTATGATCAAACTTTCGCACCTGTAGTTTCGCACGCTACAATACGAGCATTTCTCATCTCTGCATTGCACAAAAATTTGAACGTGAAACATGTTGACATAACCACAGCATTCTTGCATGGTGAATTAACTGAAACTGTTTATATGAGTCAACCAGACGGGTATATTAAACCCGGCGATGAAAGAAAAGTTTGTAAACTTCAAAAAGCCATCTACGGTCTTAAGCAAGCCGCAAAGGCCTGGTACACCAAAATATTGGAAACACTCACAAACAATAATTTTATACAGAGCAAAAATGATCCATGTCTGTACTTTAAATCAAATCAAGAAAATCCGATATACATCATCATTTATGTAGATGATATCCTGATAGCAGGAAAGGACAGTGATATCGAAGAAACAATAAACCAACTTAAGAAAGAATATGAACTAAAAAACTTAGGAGAAGTGAATAATTACCTAGGCATAAACATTAATAAAATCAACGATACATATTACCTAAATCAAAACAATAAAATACAGGAACTAGTGAAAAAACTGAATTTAAACGACATGAAACCTCATTACACACCCATGATTGCTGGATTCAACAGACTTGAAGACGACGATAATCTATTACCTAATAACACGAAATATCGACAAGCGACAGGCACATTACTTTACATATCAACAATCACGCGTCCTGACATATCTGCAGCAGTAAACATATTATGTCGTAGAAACGAAACACCACGCCAAAAGGACTGGTCAGCAGTAAAAAGAATCATTTCATACCTCAAAACTACAGAAAATTTGAATTTAACTCTTAGCGCAAACAGCAAGCCCATCCTAACAGCATACGCCGATGCAGACTGGGCTGGTGACTTGAAAACACGTAAATCAACGTCAGGAAATCTATTCATGCTAGGAAAATCGCCGATTTACTGGATTACAAAAAGGCAAAATTGCATTGCACTTTCGTCAGCCGAAGCTGAATACGTTTCAGCTTGCAACGCAGCACAAGAATTAAATTGGATAACAAACTTGCTAAGCGACCTCAACATTCCACAAAAACTACCCATCACGATATTTGAGGATAATATGTCCTGTATAAAAATGACTGAAAACGATAAAGACACTAAGCGATCCAAGCATATCGACATACGTTTCCACAACATCAAACTTATGAAAGAAGAAGGAAAAATCGATCTACAATACTGCCCTAGTGAAGAAATGATAGCCGACACTCTCACGAAGTCCACTCCCAAGCCTGTGTATGAAAAACACCGTAAGAAACTGAATCTTCAACCATTCCCCACACAGGAGATTACGGGGGAGTGACGGAGAAACCTTTTTTATGCAGTTAATTAATCTCCACGTGAAGCGAACGATTGAAAAACATGTTAAAAACCAGACCCCAATTAACTATAAGTACTTTAAGTGACAACCGCAGATGCAAAACAGTGAATAAAACCAGAGACTGTCGAATCTAACTAACTGGAGAAATACTGCAGATCTCCCTCCTTAAATCTACAGCTGTTTGTCCCGCGCGTGTGCACAGAACTCAAATAACAATCTCCCTTCACTTTCCAAAATGTATCCGAGCAGTTAAGACGCTCTTGTATATATATGATGTAAATATATTTTAATATAATGTAAAATTGGAGCACTTATACGCAGCCTCCAAAACGCGATTTTAAACATGTACATGTAGCCAAGAATTATAATATTATATTCAAAGGAAAATGAATCTTCTGCTCATTTCACACAATTGTTATTTTCTACTAATACTATTTCTTATTACTCAAATATAAGTGAATCAATGGATAAGATAAATATCGCTACAACACTTTGGATTACTGTGGATATCACTCGGCGCAAAAAGGAAAATTTCAGGTAAGCTGAACAAACTTCTTTAACATATCAAAAGATGAAAATGTATATTAAATTTGAAGACTGATTTAACTATTTATAAAAATAAGAAAATTTATTACGCTACCGACGGTTCCCCTAACAAATCATTTAAAAATACAAGCGGTAGTTTTGATGACAGAAGATCGAGAGCGGCTGACTACGCCAATTCGAAACGACGCCAAATTGACAATAGGCGCAATGTGAATCACGGAAGAGAAGAGTCACTTATAATCTGTTTTACATGTGGCAACCGTGATCAAGTGAGTGCACCATGGCAAGTAATACACAACAAGAATATTCAAATTTTAACCCGCAACGTAATCAAAATTGACGAGAAACAAAATACCAAGATAAGACCCAAAAAACGCAATGAAAAATAGTTAATATGGGCATGTTAAATGGTAAAAAAGGAAGGATCTTAGATATTCGCGGAATACAAAAAAAAACGTAATAATTGATACAGGGAGTGATATTTCAATCGCCAATTCAAGATATCGTACTGCAATAAACGCGCCAAAGCTAACTAGCGACAATATATCTATATCGGGCATAGGTGGAAAAGAAATTAAGCCAACGGGTTTTTTTGCATAAAATCTACATAGATGATACAGAAGTACAGGATAAATTTTACGTGGTACAAGAGATGGACTGCGATGTAATAATAGGTAGAAAAGCAGTAGAAGGCATGACGTTAAAATTAGTGGAAGAAGTTGTTATAATAAAAAACAACAACACAGTACAATTAGGATACATTAAAATTAACGAAGTTCCGTCCAAAACTGATGAAGTAGCTGCATCAAGTATAAACAACGATTATCGAGGTTGAGAAGGTATGGTTAATATCGACTGCGTAAATGACGAGGTGGATTTGACTCATATTACAAATTTAGCAAACAGAGAAAAAATAAGATAATTAATAAAATGATATAAGCCGAATAAAACAAAAGATACAGGATTATTTTATGAATGGAATGTTGACTATCCATCTCCAGAAGATAGTGATGAAATTAGTAGTCCTGCACATGATAGAAAAGACTATGTAAAAGATCGCAGTAGAAATTTTGATCTAAGGGGAAAGAACATAAATTTGGATAGACCATTTGATAACAGAAGCAATAATAGATATGGCCAAAGATATTTTAGTCTTTTTACCATGGAAATTACAATAAATATAGATATAGGATACAGAGTTCGAGAATTCTTACTAAAATGAATCTGAGATTCCTGAAAACTTTGAGACTAAAGATTCTTTGAGACCGAACAGAAAGACATAACAGAAAGTGCTTCACATAATTCAAATGCAAGGTATAATCCAAATTTTTCTCCTAGGAACATGAATAGAGGCTACTATCATGGGTCGAAATAATTATAATTATGATGGCAAACGATCATGTAAGGCTAGTTATAATGAACAAAGAAATTCACAACCATCACATAGGAATAATTTTCATCATGGATTTAAAGGGGCTTATAGTGGAAGAGATGCTTATTCAAATGCTTATAATTCTAGAAGCAATAGGTATATAGCTTCTGAAAATAGAGAGCAATATCCGGAAATAAATTACAGAGATATTAAATATGCAGATTCCAAAGATAAATATCAATATGCAGAGAGAAATTACAGAGGGAAAACAGATATATAGGTTCTAAAGATAGAGCGCAATATATCCAGAAAGAAAGAAAAATCTCAAAAAATTAACTGTTTAGGCATGAAAAACAAAATAAATCAAGATGCTGACGTCGAGACGCCATCACGTCAGGATGACCGATTTGTAGGATTTCAGTTTCAACACTTCATTTTCTTTATGACGCGCATGATTATCAAATTAACTGATGCTCTAGTACTATTATTATCCATTATTTAAATGCACGAGTTATAAATATTTTGGATCGCGAGATCAAGTTTTGAATATCTTCAAAATTGGAAAAAGAGCCAGTCTTCTAATTTTTATTGTGAAGCAAGCGTCGAAATGGGAAATAGTAAGTAAAGGTGCTGTTAGGCCTAGTTGGACTTTAGAGAAAATAAATATATTGTATAAGTTGGGCGAGAAGTGTATTAGCTGTGAAGAAATTATTAGTAAAGTATTGTAGAATTATTTGTCTAGAACTTTATTAAAGTTTATATTTTGTTATTCAACGTCTAGTCGTTCATATAATTCTAGTAAATCAACTGTTTACATATCATCTTCTTACATATAATAAATCAGTTTATATATATAGCAGAAACATTTCAAATTTGAACCCAAATCTAATCTTTATAGATTCTTGTACGTTTTTATGTAGGGATACAGAAATATTTGAAATTTAAAGCCAAAAATATTAATATTTGATTTATTTATGTATTCAAAAATAAGTACATACAGAAAATAATTTTTAGATTCGAGGCAAAAATATATTCATTATATATTCCTCTATATATTCAAAAATTAGTACTTCAAAGTGTAAATATTTCAGTTTAAACTTAACATAATCATAATGGATTGATAAACGTATTCAATAACGAGTACATATAGAAAATAAATATAAAAATTTAAGCCAAATATATTCATTAACGATTCCTCTATGTATTAAAAAATGAGTACGTATAATATACATACTTCACTTTTCAAACTTTATATAAACATAACTGATTCATAAATGTATTGAAAAATGAGTACATATAGTTCATACATAAAAAAATTGAAATTGTGTTCATACTTATAAACTTGATTTATAAATGTATTCAGAAATGAGTACATATATTTTGTATTTTAAGACAAAATACTTTTGTTTGATTCCTATATGTACTCAAAAATGTAAGTATGTGTGTTTCTATATATACTTATGTTCAAGTTCATGTAAGTGTTCAAAAAATGAGTACCTCTGTTTCTCAAATTTAAGAATTCAGTACTCGGAGCTATTATAAGATCGAAAAGTACGCAAAAATGAGTACATTTTGTTTATTTTAAAGCATCCAGTGTATAGAAATTGTATAGACATTGCATTTCATTTGTCTGTAAAACAATCGACATCAAAATCAATGATTTGCAATACTAAATTACAAAAATTAAAAGTGACTGTCAATTTGTGTTGACGTCAGGTCAGATAGATATTTTTATACGTGGAAAATTGACATAAAGTTAAAATAAAATAAGTTTTGTTCCAATGACGTATTTTTATTCATTATAGACGTATTATATTCAAGAGAAATTAATGTTCAATTTTGTCACATGAAATTGGTTAATTTGTTTGTAGATAATTGTACAACATGCTGCTTAAAAATATACGCTAAAATTTTAAATAAATCATAAATAACTATTTTATCTACTTATAATTGTTATTTTTCATTAATAACATTTTTCGTTATGTGGGGTATATATAGTTTATTGACCGTATTAAGATAAAAGAAAAATTCTTAATTCTTAAAATCAATTTCAAGGGATAACTAAAATAGATTTAATATAGATTTACGAATAATAATACAGAATGAAAAAGTGGAAATTAAAATACGTAAAACTCAATATTTACTGTGTTATTGTGAGGTTAAATACTTCAAATAAAACAATGCATCTACATCATTTCCTTGGGAAAACATTTTCAACTATTTGCTTTCTTGTAAAAGAAAATAAAAATGATAAAAAGCTATTCTTTTTTTTTCATTGGCTGCACAAAATAAACAAAAAACAGAAATTCTGACTTTTTTTCAGTTTTTTTTCTTTTTTCTGTAATTTGCAAAGTGATGTTTTACAACATTTAGCATAAGCTGAAGCATAAAACTTTATTTAATGATCCTTGACTGCTTCTTAGAATGTATTCAAAACCGAAAGTCTAAAACTTTATAAAATTAATACTTCTTTTTTAAAAAAATAGGTTTTTGAATGTATTTTTACATTTAAATATTCTTACTATATTTAATCGACGTTTATAGAGTTCTGAAGAAGAAAAAACACACCTCAGAAAAACGTAAAAAGTTACAGTATTTTCAAATTATTTGCCGGAAATTGTATTAGCAAAAAATTGTTTTCTTTTAAATATATTATAAATAAAAATATAAGCATTAATTATCATAACTAGCAACAAAGCCAATTACATATACCTGTGAACAGCGCTCAGAAGCGGCATAGTTGAACACACGAATCAGATAATCCAGCAAAAAATGTACTTGGTCTGAACTAGCACCAATCATGAGATCAAAAATACAACTTAAAAACTAAAACATACAACAATAAATTCAAGTTAATCCAAACAAAACAGACTGCGGCCTCGTCTGCAGTTGGTTAAATTTATAAAGGCAGCCAAGAACTCTATGTATTTGTGGCAGTGGCTTTCGGCCATAACGCTGCGTAGCAAAATCAAAATGTACAAATAATAATAATAATAATAATAATAATAATAATAATAATAATAATAATAATTGAAGGCTATATAACAGACGCTGCACCACCGGACCCCACGCCAGAATATTAAAGAATGCTTCAACAGGAGCACAACACTGAATCAGCTGCAGATGAAATAAATGTCCCTTGAAAAAACACATACACCACCACGTTGCCACGAGCCACGTTGCCACTTTAAGAAATGTAAAACAAAATAAACAAATCAAAATCCATATTTCAACACCCAATCCAAGTTAGCTCCAGATCGGATGCCAATAAACGCAGCCATCATCATAAAACCGTTTTTGTAAAGGCTTGAGGAAATACGAGTCATTTACTGTCGAATAAAGACAATACACCAATAATGGAAGCAGTCTGCAAAATCTGAATATTTTTTTTAGGAATTCAAGAGGAATATTGTTTATGCAATATAGATTACTTAGAAAATAACACAATTCCTTATGAAACAGGTTTTTACCTGTACAAATTTTGCAAAAACGGTATATTTGACTGATAATAATATTTTACCCTATACATATAAAATCCTAATGAAATGAATTTATGAAATGATTTTATGAAATGAATTTAAGAAACAATTAAATAAACGACCGATTGAACTAATATATGTTGTCGAATATTTTACAGCTATTCCTCCTAGAATATGGAACATTGATAATCAAATTAACACGAGTTATCCGCATTGATACGAGGATTTCGAAAGTGGTCTTAGAATTTAAAAATTTGAATTAGCTTTCAAGATATAATTTGTTTTTCTAATTTTTATTGACATTTCTGTAATGATGGCAACTAAATTACTCCACATTTCTGGATAAAAAGAGAAAAGAAAGACGATAGGGATTATTAGAATTCCTTTTTTTAGTCATTTTCAAATCCAAATTGAAAATTGAAAATATGTTTTATTTGAATAGATAGTCAAAACAATATTGTGATTGAATTATGTTTTTCCAGAAAATTTGAAGAAATAAAAAATTATTTTCACATATTAGATCTTCAGGAATCCGTTTATTTTAAAAGCCAAAAATCATCTGCCATCTTGAACATTGAGATAAATTCCATTGACGTAAAAGAAAAAAAAAATAATTCCATGGCAGATTTCTTTTTTTGTTTTACCTTCATCCAAGCAGGTTAACCAAAAACACATTTGAGCTCCTTACTTTTAAATAAAGATTTTATTGTTCCCTAATTACAATAAATAAATGTGAAGAAGAAACCCAGTTCTACAAGAAATTATTTCTTACAGATTGCGATTAAAACTTCTCACAAAGGCGTTTAAAGCCGAAATGGTTTAGCGAGAATAATACAATTTTCAATGCATTTATTTCATTCATAAACTGAAATATTTTGAATAAATCCGTCCAAATGACGTCATTTATAAAGGCTTTTGTGGATAAAAAGGGGAAAAATAAATTCAAATGGGATCATTATTTATTGATATCACTTTGTCAATCAAATTGATAACAATATAAATATTTTATTTGAGCAGATGGCGAAAACAATGTAGTGATTAAATTACATTTTGAATAAAATTTGAAGAAATAAAACGACGTTCACTGATTTAAGCTGCAGGAAAATAAAACGTCCGTCAACAAAATTGACAAAAATTATTTAACTTTTTAAAAATTTACATTCCACCAAAGAGGTGAAACCAAAACTAAATTATTATACTTCCATTTAACTAGAAAATTATTGATCCCTAATTAGAAAAAAAATATTTCAAGAAAAAAAAAACAGATTTTCAACTATTTCCTTAACCCGGGAGGAATCGCGCATATCTAGGGTATGAATAGTTTTTACTTTGTCACCAATAAATACAAACAATAATTCTCAACTTATTTAGTCAGTGACAACTGTTACAAATTGTAGGATAAAATACGCTAAAGATTACTTTTCGAAAAATAGTGGTGAAAATTGTAAAATCCGTACGCACTCGGGGTATGTTATACCCCATGCGACTTCACCCGGGTTAAGATGGCGATTACAACTTTTCACAAGGATGTTCAAAGCAAAATGTTTCAGCCAGAAAAATTACATTTGTGTAAGCATTTATTTAAATTCATAAATGTAAAATGCCTTTGAATAAATTCATCGAAACAAAGTCATTTTTGTATAAGCTCACCCAAATGACGTCATTTCCACCAGCTCTGATATTAGAAGCCAAATCTTGGAAGAATGAAAAACTTTTGGCAAACAAAGTTATAGAAAATGTGAAATTTTATTGCGAAAGCTTTAGACTTAAGTTTTAAATATAATTTATTTATTGAAATATTGTATTTAATAAAATTAATATTATAATTGCCTTCTAAATTTTCAATAAATTTAGATTTCCTTGTTCCTGAAAGAATCGAATGATATGATGCAATTGAGAAGTAACACATTGGGTTGCGATGCAGCTGGTATAAGAAAGGGAAATGTATGTACTAATAAATACTAATGCACTAATAAATGTAAGCAAAACAATGTATATACGTTTATGAATGTTAGAAGACCAATGAATAAGCTGATTCACTTTAAACAGGAAACTAGTACGTTTATTGTAAACTGAAATCTGTAGTATATTCTTAATTAAAATTTTAGATCAAGATAATGAACCAACTTATTATCACCATTCGTTTTCTTCAATATTTGAGAATCAGGATAAAGTTCTTGAGATATTTCTTCAAAAGCACCATCAAAGTTTAAAACATTCAAGTCAACTATGTGCCTGTAAGCTAAGAAACGAACCTTAGCTGTATTAATATTATACTAAAATTCATAATAAAATAAAAATAGATTAGCAGCTGAAGATGAGTAACCCATCCCAATTCCATTAATTTGCAAGTATATTTTAGATCCTGTATAAACATAATTGTTAGAAATACAAAAACGACATAATTTGTAAAACAAAGTAGAGTCAAAATCTATAACACCCAAAACCGACTCAACTGATTTTAAAGTGCCTCCCCCAAGCTATTAATAGAAATATTTGTGAATAAATTTTCGAAATCATAAGTTTGAACAGAATGTGTATTACTACTTTTTATTTTTTCTGCATTTTCATAACTATTAGACATAATACAAAAACAATTGGTATCTTTGTACTTGTACTTTAACATATTCAAAAGTTTTTGAAGCAAATCCTCAAATTTCCTTTTGAAATTATTACCTATACTATTGAAAAAGGAATATTAGTGTGCTTAGAAAATGCCAAATGTTTATTAATAAGTGTTTGCACAAAGATTTAAATATATTGTAAGTTTTACTATTATTCAGGTCTGCATGGATCATTTCAGCGTAATGTTTTTTTCAGATGACGGCAAAATTACTAGCAGCTTTATCAACCGGACTAAAAACAAAATCTGTTTCAACCTGGTTATTTCATCTCTAATCTCCGTACTAAAATTGTGATATGTATAAGAAGAATTGTTAATAAAATTATTTTAAAAATATTTAAAATCATTTAAGATATGTAATTTCCAATCTGTAAAGAGGATTTGTTTATTGTATCTGTAACTGAGATTCAAAATAAAAGCATTCAAATCAGCTTTAAAAACATCGACTGATTTCTTCGGAGTAAATTTCTTGTTAATTCGAAACTTAATTCCGAAATTCATTAGATATCGTAGATGTTCGTTAGCGATAATGATTAGATCTCCTGTTACGATATGCTGTCTATTGCTGTTTAAAAATGTTGAATTTTCAAAATCTTCAAATCTGCATTCCAAATTCCGGTAAGAATCCAGATCTTGAGAAACTTCTCTAAAGTTAAAAAGAGTACTGCCCAGTGTTTTAGTATATTTATATCTTGATATAACTGGCAGTATTCTTAACTGGAAATAGGCTATTAAAACGGGAAATTATTGCACTGAGTTGTAAATGGTCAAAAGTGATTTTTTGACCATTTTTTTTTGAAAAGTACATACAAAATAAACCTTTTCCACATCAGGAGGCCTGTATTCCCCAACTTCATGCAACAAAATATCAGAAACTAAATAATTAAAATATATGTTAGTACAATTAAAATTTCTTATTTTTTGTTGTAATTTTTTAAGTATTTTAAACTTTAAACTAAATAAAATGATTTTAATTTCTTTGATATTATAACTATTGGCAAATACATTAGATAGATCTTACAAAATAATAGAAGGATTTATATCAGAAAATTGTCTATGTAATAAATTATCTGTGTGATTTGTACAGTTACCACTTTTATATTTAAACGATGGTATATATATACAAAATAGTATAAATACACACAGAATGTCCAGTTTCGTAATTTAACTTTGTATTTAATCTATAAAGATACAGGGTTTTTAAACGAACGAAGTATGCAAAAACTTTCACTTTTTAACTGGAAAGGATCTTCAATAATTTTTTCCAACACTTGAATTTTAACATTATAAAAGCCATGTAAATAAAAATGCTTAGTTTCAGAAGACAAATATATATATGTGTGTGTGTGCGTATGTATACAAACACTAACATTTTACTTTTTGAGAAGGAAACCTTTCAAAGCATTTAATCATGGTAAAAACATTTAAAGTGGTGGCTTAATTGAGTTTAATATTGTTCAGCGAATAATGATGACTCAAAATGAAAAGTGAGATATTAAAGTACGTAGAAGTGAATGTTTATTTTGTTACTAAGCACTTTAACTAAGACCTCAAAAAACCTTATTTTTCATCGCCATGAGAAGATTACCTAAACATCTGCATCTAATTAGCTCTCTTGTAAAAAAATAAAAATAAAAAGAGGACCCTTTTTTAATGAGCTAAAGAAAATAAATAAACAACTTCCCCATAGATTTTCTTACATTTTTTGTATTTTAATCTTTTCCTTGGTAATTTGTTGAGGGATATTTTACAGCATGCAACTTATTATTAAATTTATTTACTTTATTTCACAATCCTTTAGTGTTTTCTTAGAGAGATATCTAAAATTGCAATTTTTTAATACCGAAATTAAAGCAATATGAATCGTATTATTTTTTTTACACTAGAAAAATGTACATTTCATTTTAAAGGTAATCTTAATAAAACATTTTACGTTATTTTATTGTTTTTTCTCGTTAACTACATCTTGATATGTATTTATAAATGATAGTCTATTGCGTACTTTAAACTATATAAAAATTAATCTTAATTTTTATAGTTACACTCAACGCATTAATCAATTGAGTTTACCATAGTATATTGGGAAACATAATGATCTTACATTAGTAAGCTGAAATGAATATAATATTGTTTAACAAATGAAGATGACGCGTAATAAAAAGTGAAAATATTTAAAGTGTCAACAATATATATATATATATTTATTTATTTATGATTAGTTCCTCTCATATTTATAATGAAATAATAATTTTGAAAAAAAAAGTTAAATTGTTCAGTTTTAAAGTACCGGTGGGTTAAAAAAACATGGACATGTTAATCTTACAGCAAATAAAAACTTTAAAACTTTCTATAAAAACGCAACATACATATGTATAAAATTTCATATCAACATACATATTTTTTTGTGTGTAGGGGATCTTGGGGATGAATGGAAAAGGGATGGATGGAACGTTCTCATTATTTCAGGCAATAAACATTTCTTTTTAGTTGCTTCCTATCCTCATAGATTTCACTACCACAGTGTGCTTCAGAACCAAACGCAAGACCACATGGCTGTTTTCATTTTCCCTCAAATTTGCATTTCCTGAAATCTCTGCTCAAATGTAATTTTTTTTTACATTTGAAGTTACTTAAATATCTTATGCAATATACGCAATTAAGATATGTCGTAGTTTTTTATTGAAAGGCTCAATATTGGTAATTAAAATGTATGAATATTAACTATTGTGACAGAATAATTTTCGAGACAAAATGGCTGACAATTGAATATATGCATCATAGGCATGATTGGGACATTTCAAATGGGGATGAATGGGACTGTCTCATTCATCCCTAGATGATGCTGAAAAACATATTTATTAACTGAATAATGTTATACAGGTTGATAAATTAATAATTTATGGTAATTATTCTTTTAACATTTCATCCTCATTGTAGCCATCGGCTTCAGCCATTGAATGCTTTCGTTTATGGGCCTTTTACGACAAAGTTGAGATGAGTCCAAGATGATTGGCTGACAATTAATCCTGGAGATCATATTACAATTTATCATCTCTCAACTTCTTGCCAAGGAGGCATTTTTGTCAGCTTTTAGTTCTTAACATTGAATACAGGGAGGAAAATATTTGTGTCCCATTCATCCATGCTGTGGGGATGATTGGGACAGAGAGGAACTTTTTTCTAATTTCATAATATATATTTGTGTAATAATAATCTTGAATAGATATTGTGCATAAGATGTAGTCAAACACATAATGTATGAAATGTGATATATAATATTGATAATAACTTATATAAATATATTAAATATATATAATATATAAAATATATTTAAAATAAATATTTTTGTTAAAATGTCCCATTCATCCCCCATCTCCCCTACATACATAATAGGGTGGGTCGAAAAAACCAAAATTTATATAATCGAAACATAAAAGAGCGGGAAAGTTGCCTTTGGTAATAAGGAATAAATTCGCAAAATATTACACCAAATGGTTAATATCTTTTACCGCCGCAAGGAGGCCAAAGTTTCGAAAAATCGCAAAAAATGGTTAATTAAAAAAATATATATATCGTACCATAGCAATACAATTTATAATAGAATGCAACAGCTACATCAAAATGTTAGTAATGTTACAATAAAATTTCATTATGGTAAAATCAATTCTATTACCGCCGCAGGGGCGGACAAAATTTTGTAAAAAACGGCAAAAATTTCAATTTTCAGTTTTTTTTTCCTTTTTACCAATTTTATTATATGTCCAGAATTAAATAAATTTACATTATATCTAGTAATAACGTATAAATATCTAGTAATTTTGTTCATGGGCATTGCCAACCAAGGGCGAGAGCAACACCCCCCTCCTAAATTTGAGAGAAAGGGGTTTTTTGAAAGAATTTTCCGGGAATTCTTGGTGATTTTTTTGTAGGGGGGGGGGGGCTCCATACACAAATTCCTCATCATTTTCTACTTTTCGGCCCCTCCTACAAAAGCAATCTCAATAAATTTCCAGAAAATCCCCAAAATACCTTCAAAAAGCCTCTTTTTCTCAAATTTAGGATGGGGCGGCCCCCAACTCGCACTTGGTTGGCTACCCCCATAATCAAAATTACTAGACATTTATACGTTATTACTAGATATAATGTAAATTTTATTAATTCTAGATATATAATAAACATGGTAAAAACTAAAAAAAAAACTAAAAATTGAAATTTTTGGCATTTTTTTTCAAAATTTTGTCCGCTTCTGCGGGGTAATAAAAATGATTTCACCCTAATGAAATTTATTGGAACATTATTAACATTTTGATGCAGTTGTTACATTCTATTATAATTTGTATTGCTATGGTTGGATTTTTTTTTTTTTTTTTTTTTTTTTTTTTTTTTTTTTTTTTTTTTGCAATTTTTCCGCACTATTATGTTTCGGTTATATAAATTTCGGTTTTTTTGACTCACCCTAATATATAATGCAAAACAATAAATAAGGTATTATTTGAAAGTTTTGACATAATTCACTCGCATTTCTTTAAAACAAGTTGTTTAATTAAATATTGCAGTTAATAAACGATTAATGAAAAAAAAGTATAAGCAAATAATCTCATTGTTTATAGTGTAAAAACCTCAAACGGCCTGACTATTAGTATATTTCATTTTACAACTTTAATTAAGAAATTAATGTAATAATATATCTATAATAATTCTATATTTAATAAAAAAATAATTATCCTTGTTACAATTTGAGGAATTGCAGAAAAGAAGTTCAAATCTTTTTCAGCGATTTAAAATTCATAATCACTCATGTCAATGAAATTTTGATTTCAACAAACATTATTGACGGGATATTCAAAAAAAATTTCCAGCACCCCTTTACCCTACCCAGGATGTCCTGTTTTAATCCAAAAAAATAAACAACACAAAAGAAGTGATAAAAATGAACATTTAAATATTTGAAACGGTACGGAGCGGTAAACAAATCATTATTAAATATGCTAAGCACCAGAATATAAATAATTTCAACAAACCTAAATATGTTCAGATTTTTGTTTTTGAAGTTTAGCAAATTAAAAAAAAAAATGATCAAAAGACTGATAAAAAAAAATTATTATTTTTTTTTTTGGTTGTTTAAATAAATATTTTTTGAAAAAAAAAATTGAATGTAATTTAATTAAAAAAAAGCACTTTTCATACTTATTGCTTTAAATGACAATAATAAACCACACGTAATAACCACTCTAAAAACTTCATATTTTATTTTTGAAGCCTAGAAAGAATTACTGATAAAAACTCTGTTGGAAAAGATGGTGAAATAATACTCATATGATATTACTCACATTAATATTAAGCATAATAAACGTAATAATATAATTTTAAAATATACAATAACAAAAAGCATGTAAAATATTAAATATAATAAATAAGAAGATTATGTTTTGTATTGCTTCCATAAAGAACATGAATGTATGTAAAAATTTATTATTTGAATTGAAATGAGTTGTGAATTCGCAAATATCTTTTATCGGCGTTTGATTTCACTGTTTTTATTCATATAATAATACGATACATAATGCACCACATCAGTCGGAATAAAAAAAAATGATGTATACAATAAAAATTTACAGATATGACATATAAGTGGAATATAACTGCATAAATTTTAGAATTAAATATACAGGGCGTCCCAAATGTCCTTGACACATTTTAAATTTCAAGATCAAGCAATTGGCGTATGAGAGTGCGGTTTGGACGAAAATGCTTCATAAGAGCTAAAATTTTGTTTAAGCAAATTAAAAAAGTAATTTCAAATATTTCTCATAGATGGCACTGTTTCTGGAAAGTTATCGAATGGGTAAAATGCCATTATACATAACAATAGCGGAAGACGCATAATGCATATGCACAGTTTTTGTCCAAACTATAGCAACTCACATTTCAGAACTTAACAACACTCTTCCACCTGAGTTCGATAAGACGTGTGAGCAAGTCAACAAATATTAGTTTGGTGATAATAATAGTGAAATTCTGAAATGTGGGTTGCAATAATTTGGACAAAAACTGTACATGTTCATTGTGCGTCTTTCGTCATTGTTATGTGTAAAGACATTCTACCTATTCGATAACTTTCCAGAAGCAACGACATCTATAAAAAAATTTTGGAACTATTTTTTTTATCATTTGCTTAAACAAAATTTCAGATCATAAGAACAATTTTCGTCAAAACCGCACTCTTGTACTCCAATTTTCTCTTGTACTCTTGTAATAGAATCTTTTATTGAATTTTAAAATGTGTCAATGACTTTTGGGACACACTGCATATACATACAATCAATAATTGATGTAAACAAAATGTCATTATTTATTAATTTAAATGACAAAAATACACTCCTGTTCATAAATGTGGAAATTGAGGAGGAATTTTAACCCTTTATCTACTGATGGTATTTTTAAGTACCACCAGAGAAAACTTTGTATAAAATTTCTTTAATCTGTCTAATAATGATAATAAGGTTTTGTTTTTATACAAAATACTTTTCTGGATCACATTTAGAAAGCACAGCAAAGTAGTGAAAGCTAAATATTTTATAAAGTGATATTTTTCTCAACCTTTTACATAAGTGTAGATCTTCTCTTTTTAAAAATTGTTATATGAAAATTTTGCAACTATAAAAACCTTTCTATTTAATGATAGGATCACAATACATTTATTTACATTGCTCCGATAAAGAATTGTGTTCCTTAACAGTATTCTCTGTTAATTAATCTAATTATTCTTGTAAATATTTCACAAAAACAACTATTACTACCGCATTAATTAATTAGTTTTAATGAAAAACCTTACCTAAATTTCATATTATTATAATATAAATTGTATAATATACCTTCAGACATCAAGGAAGATAATTATTGAGATTGAACAATTTGTTAATTCATAATTCAGTAGATAAAGGGTTAAAGCGCAATTTGTTATAATTCTCATTTCATCGATAAAATAGCTTTACGTAATACAATGCATATAATAATTAACAAAATTGTTCTAGACTGTTTAATATAATTTTCCGTTATCTGTTTTATGTTTTGAAGTTTATGGATCCTATTTTCTTTTTTAAATATGAAGTATAATAAGAAATTTTGTCAGATATAATAATGAAATAGTAGACATTATAAACAAGAGTATTATGTTATCTGATTTTGTATTAATTAACTTCAATTTATGCAGGAAAAATGTTATATGATATGGAATGAAATGCGAGATATCTGAACGTGTTTTATCAAAATATGAAATTATTAATTATATTAACACCAAACCACAATTCCGAAAATGTATCTAAGTTCTTTTTAAATAGGGTTACATTTTACATAATATCGCTTGCAGTATTTAAAACATAGCAATGTACAATTACAACAATCTATTTTGAAATATTCATTCGAAATATTATTAGCAATAATACCTATAAAAATACACTATAAGATGAATCAGGGTAAAAGTATTTTGAACGCCTGAAATACAAAGAAATAGTTCATTGTTAATTTGCCTCTTATTTCATTACATGTATATATAAGGAGATTAGGTTAGATTTGATGCAAGAATTTGTTTAATGTATTTTAAAATTCAAAGGTATTACAATTATATATATATATATATATATATATATATATATATATATATATATATATATATATATATATATATATATACATATATATTCTACTTCTATAGAATGTTATTTAAAAAAAAATAAATTCAGGAAAATTATTAATTTAAAACCAAAATCCCACTCAATTGATTAGGAAATATGTTAGAAATTTCAACATTATTCATTAGATTTTTTTTTATTTTATTGAAATATTTTGCTTTATTCTTACAAGATTATAAAATGTACTCTTCCGGAAATTAATAAAAATTCCAACCTATCAATTATTATTTTTTATTTGATAATTTTTAAACTTTCAACTTAGATACATATTAATTATATATATATAACTTATATATATATATATATATATATATATATATATATATATATATATATATATATATATATATATAACTTATATATATATATATATATATCACTTATATATAAAGGGTGTATCTTAAATGCTTCAACAAACTTAGAGGGATGATAGTACTCATGAAGACGAACAAAAAATGCAATGGAACATGGGGTTGCAAAGGACGTTTAAATGATGAAAATCGAGAAAATTCGTCTGGAAATGGACAAACTGAGACAAGAAAGAAACACTCCAGAAAAATATTTATTGCACAGAATAGATACAACACAGCTCATGATGTCCAGAGAAAACAAATATTTTACAACAATTGTTCAAAGTGTCGACCACGGACATTATTACATAGAGTACATCTAAGTAGGAACGACTGGCGGAAACACTCGAAAATTCCGAGAGTTTCCTGTATTTCTCCTGCAGCGGTCACAATACGTGCGACTACTTCTTCTGGCGTTTCTACTGGCGTCTCATAAATGAGGGATTTCATCTATCCCCAGAAGAAGAAATCCAATGCTGGGGTCCGGCGAGCGTGGACCCCAGCAACAGGGCCACCACGTCCAATTCATCTTGCGGATAAACTCCATCAAGGTGGTTACACACGTCCACAGGAAAATGAGGCGGAGCACCATCGTGCATGTACCAAATTTGTCGCTGCACTCCAGCTTGTATAGCAGAAAGCAAACCTGGTAGGATATTTATTGGTTTCTAAGAAGATGGAAAATTTGCATACGTGGATTCCTGCTCACAGAATTGTTTGGATTTCTTCCACGTTTTTGTTATCTCTTTCTGACCGGATATGCACAAAGTGAGAGGAAAACCAGCTTCGTGCTACTAGCCAGTTTTGCGAAAAGCAACATGCGAGATTTCAATATTTTTATTAGTTTTGCGATTTTCATCCTTTACACGTCCTTTGCGACCCCATGTTCCATTGCATTTTTTGTTCGTCTTGATGAGTACTATCATCCCCCTAAGTTTGTTGAAGCATTTCAGATACACCCTGTATATAAGTTATATATATATATATTAAATTCAGCAATACCTTCTATTTTCATTCAATAATGACAGAATGATTATTTTTTACATTTCTAACTTAATGAGAAATATGCAACTGTATTTGAACTGCAAATATACATATTTTTGACATCGAATATTTAATTATATTTATTTCTTAAAAGATTTTTAAAATAATCTCAATACATTAATCTACTATGTTACATTTCATCTACTATGTATTGTTTTAAGTTATCATCTTTTTATTTAAAAATATCTTCATACTTACAAATTTTAAAATAAATAATATTTCGTTTTAGAATGATAGTGTACGTCCATTTCATTAAAAACTGAAAAGAAAATCACATTTTGCTACCACTTTAAATTATTTTATAAGGCGTTGACTGAATTCCAAAATATATATTATGGTAATGAAGTTGCTCTGTTAGGATGAAAAAATGTTCTTTCAGGAAATAATAGAATTCTGTTTTTTGGAAAAATGTGTTTCGCAAATCGTACTTATGTTTTTCAGAGGGAAAAAGTACATAATATATATATTTATGAAGTTGGAGTTATTGCATTATATTCTATAAAATATTACATAAAAGAAACATGGATTAGCGTTGATGTATAGGTATGCAGCCAAATGATATTTATTAAGATTATTTATCATTTAGCCTCACATAAGATTATTTTGTTCCCTTTCAGAAAAATAATTTAAAAATCTATTCGAAATGCATGAAAAATAAATCACAAAGCTCCATCGTATCTTATTGTTGCTGAAGACATGCCTATTGAAATTTTATTTTAAAAATATAAATTTTCATTATTTTTAATAAAGTACAAACAAGTATAAACAATTATAAATATAAAGTATAAGCAGTATTTATCATAAAGGATAAAATCACACTTGTATATATTCGAGAGTATTTAATTAGCTGCTCTCTTCATCAGGTAATTTGTAGATGCAGTTGGTTGTCTCAACAAGATTAAAAAATATTCTGTAAAGATTATTTCAATTATTTGATATAAATAAAGATATTAAAAATAGACTGTAAGCGCCAGAGTTAAAAAAAAAAAACTATTATTGCGACAAAAGAAGATTTGAATGACTTGTGTGGGGGAGGAACGGGGGGGGGCATGAACCACTTACACAGACAAACACAAAATAGATTAAAAGAGATAAAGAAAAGGTAGAACAATCTGATGCAGAGTAATTTATGTTGTACAACATCTACATAAATTCTAATTTTATAGAATGTTATTTTTTTTTAATTAAATTCAAGAAAATTATTAACGTAAAACCAAAATCCCACTCAATTGATTAGAAAATATGTTAGAAATTTCAACATTATTCATTAGATTTTTTTTTATATTATTGAAATATTTTGCTTATTTCTTATAAGATTATAAAATCTACTCTTCCGGAAATTAATAAAATTTCCAATTTATAAATTATTAATTTTTATCTGATAATTTTTAAGATTTCAACTTATTTCATTTTCTGATACTTTAGAACAATCCATGTATTAATTATTATTGTGATAATGTAATTGACATAAAATATTTTTTTCTTTCATCAATATTTATTAATTTACTTATCTTTCATTACTTAATATTATCATGGTGCTTTTAAGTATTCCAGTTTTTAAAGTTTTTTAACTCGATTGTTTCTCTGTTTTACATAATTCGATCATTTAATCTGAGACAATGTTCCGAAAACTTTCGTTAACAATTTGATCTCAATTCAAATGTTTGACTTTATATATATGTCAGTTGACTTACATTGAGTACATTGTAGAATTAGTTTATCACATCTGAGTGTTCTACTTTTTTTCAAAATTTTTATCTCTCCTTGTGTATACGTGTGTGAGTGACTTGGCCATCAAACCTTCCCCCTTACTTACATTAATATATTGTCTCTCATTTCCATTTCGTATTTACATAAAAAAATTAAAAACCTGTTTGGACAATTTGTTTTAATATTGATAAAACGTGATATCTTATAATAAGCAAAAAAAAAAAAAAAAAAAAAAAACACCATAGAAAAATCAAAAATACAATTTAAGTCGCCAAGTATCTCACAGATACATCATCATGTTTTGGCAAACATGTGCATCTGCCGAGGTCTTCCTATTCATGATGCGAGAGACCTTCTAAAATAAAGAATATATATACGTGAGGTTCTTCATAAGACCAAGCGGTCGAGATAGACAACATAAAAAAATATATACTGTGTATTTTTAAGATCAGGTGAGACCTTCCGAGTGTTAAGAATAAACATCTTATATATAATGAAGCAGAACATTGATAATAAAATGCATATATTAGAAATCTTGTAGTGTATTGACATACCTTTTTTTCCAGAAGTAAATAATAATATAATAATGAACAGGATTAAAAAAATTGTCATATATATATATATATATATATATATATATATATATATATATATATATATATATACTAGCAGGCTATGCCCGCTGCGCTGGCCCATTTTCCAAATGAACCTTGAATCAAACGAAATGGTCATTTCGACCACGTATTTTCAAATAATGTGGATCTTCATCTGGAAAGTCCTTCCGCATTACTAAATACAATGCGAATGCCATTGCGTTATTATTTTATGCATTATACCAAATTCGAGCTATTAAAAAGCAACACTTTAATTTGATGATTTATATGAGAGTTTGGTAGAGAAATCTGGCCGTTGTGACCAAAAGAAATTAAAATGTTCTCTGAATCGCTACTACTAAAAATGGGAGCATTACAATTACTGCAGAGATTGACCATTGTACTTAAATAATGTTCGGGTTATTCATTTTCGTTTGTTAGTTCTTGAACTTTGGACCTCTCAGTTTGGTGCTATGTGTGGTTCTGGTAGCTTAAACACAATCTCACTCTAAGTTACTTTATATTTCGTTATATACTCATCTTCTGGCAGGTCTACTACAGTCTTCTATGTTTGGATTCCAGCAGATAAATACAGTGAAAAATGTAATAAAATATTTGGACACAAAGAACAGTGTTTAACTTTCATATTTAAAAGGAATCTGAATCCTAAAAAAGTGAGTTTATAAAGCTGAATTGTTTGAATAAAATTAAAATTACGTTATTTTTATTGCCTTTTCATTTTATATACTAATTGCAATCATGTAACCATTAACCTGAAAAAAAAAACCTCGATAACTGATTCTGGTAAAAAAAAAAAAAATAATAATAATCTTCCAATATGCATCAAATAAAATATTCCTAATCTTCTTAATGGGGCTCACAGCCAAGTTTGAAGTCAAACATTAGAAATTTTTGCAACGATATTACAAATGTACCAGAGTTAGCTACAGAACGAAGTTAATTACGCGCCAAACTACGTTCCATTAAATATTATAAAATTGCTGCCTGCGGAATTATAGATCTTTCAAAAATAAAACTCCCTGAGAATGATAAATAAATTTAGTTTTGCAAAATATTTAGTAATAATCTTTTTTGTAAAGTCTTGAACCGAAGAATTTTGTGCCTTTCTCTAATGAGCATAATAACTCGGAGAAATAACTCGACTTGCTATTTCTTTTATTTTCAAGATTACATTATTATCCAGTCTGTTGTTTAAATAAACCCCACAATGTACATAATCCATTAATTTGTCCCTAAATTTAGCGGCTAGTGCTCCTCATTAACAATTTTTTTTATTATTTATAATAATTAAAATTATTTTTAATCTGAATTCCAGGTACGTTTTTTCTTATCTAAGTTAAAATGATAAATCAACAAATATTTTTCTTGGCCATCATTGGCATTTCAAAGTATTTTTCGTACATTGCAACTATTCCTTTCTGGTGATAGTAAAATAACTGTAGATGCAAAATATGTAACAGTAAGTATTCTTTTGTCCATTTCCTTCATACTGAAAAACCATAAATTTACTAATCACTGAGTATAAATTCGCTGCATTCAGATTCACCGCCAAAAGTATTCTTGCAATATAAAAGAAATTTCCAACAACATAGTAAATACGCCAATTGGCGGGTGAACTGTTTATAGAATTTTGGTGCAATATGGTTAAAAACCTTTAAAAAGAAGAAAATATATGTAAAGAAAACTAAAAGAAATGAATGGTGAAAGTTTTTTTAAAAATGTGTGATAATAATTAGTGCGTTGCAGAGATTTAAACTAAATTTCCATATTTGTCTCTATTTTTATAATATTAACTGTGATTTATATAATTTACATTTGAATATAAAAAAAATACTCCAAAACTGCTGTCGTACACTTGAAAAAACACCATTATGGACATGCATTATTGTGCCATTATTGTGACCGATGTCATGCTTATGCTTTTTTTTTTGGCTTAAAATCAACTTGTTTGGCAAAAAAAGTAAAATCAAAATCGTAAATAAACAAATAACATGTGACTCCTAATTACGGTCATTTTTATAATTACATCTGCTAGTTTCTTCTGTAAGTCACACGACGCAGGAGTTAGATAAAAATAAAAAGTTAAATTAAAAAAAGAAAGGACAACTCAAAAAAAAATTGTTAATCAGATTTCTTCTAATAAAATTTTCAGATGCACTTTTCTTAACCTGACGCAAACGATAAATCGCCAAATATGGTTTCAATTGCAATATTTCACATTGAATATTTTTTTAAGCATTGCGAACATTCCCTTTCATGTATAAATTAAATATTTTCGTTTTAAAACATTATTTTTCATCAATACTGTTTTGCTTATTTTATTTTAAATAAAATTAGTAAAATTTTTCTTTTATTTTTGAGTGTTTGTATTATTTTCTTAATGATATATACGTTTCAATAATTTCACCAACGATTATGGTCGCCCAAAAATAACCATTGGTAACCTTTTCGTCCAAAATAACCGAACTTTCTATCATAATTCTATAACTAATGTACGTAGAACAATATGTTATATACTAAAACCTTCCCTGAACAATTGTCTATCGTACAGTGCAAGTTCCATTCAGCGAAACTCGAGTTATAAAGGAACGGAACGAAATTTTCGTTTGTGTTTTATATATATAGTAGTTAGTAGATATATACTTAGATAATTCATTTATAAAGAAAATGATGTGTAACAGATGTTTAAAGATTTAGATAAATGAAACAACATCATTAATTAGTACAAAGTAAAAAATTTGAAATTTTATTCTATTTAGAATCATATAAATAATGTAAAATAAAAAAGAATATAACTAAACATCTTTTTTGAATACAGGTTTGAATAAATCGGTCAAGTTACAGTATAACTCGCGCTCAAAGGGTTTCGAGCATTAAATTAATTAAAATTTATTTATTAAGTAATAAACTCCTACTACACCTAATTTTTTCATAATTTTAGTTTCAGTCTATTCGGAAATAGCAGGTGGGGGCACATATTTTTCCAGTTTACTTTTGATGATATCTTTGAAAATATAATACATAAAATGAAATAAAATATATTTTTGAACTCGATGTTACGAAATCTTTCGAAAGATATCGTACACGATAGATAGAAAGAAATATTTTTAAAAGCAACTTAATTAATATCTCGGCTAATTGTAATACAGAATACATAATACATTGTAATACTCGGAAAATGCAATACATAAATTTAAAACAAATATATTTTGTGTTCGATGTTACGAGATCTTCCGAACGATAACATACACGATATATAGAAAGATTTTTTCCCGAGTAATTTAATTAATATCTCGGATAATTAAGGACATTTTTTTTGAAAATCATTATCAAATATCCTTGGATAATTCTGCGTCAATAGATATCTCGAGTGCCCGCCAACCCCCCCGGTGACTTCCCAAAAAGGAAATTTACTGCGTAACTGAAAAATGAGTTTTTCTCAAAAACGATGTTATGTAGGAAAATCGCTATAGTTTTTCTGCAAGGTTTAAATAAACTCCTACTCCCCATAATATTTTCAGAATTTTAGTTACAGTAGATTAGGAAATAAAGGGAGGGGGCATATTTTAGCGGTGTATTTTCGATAATATCTCTGAAAATACCGGGTGAATCAAAAGTTCGTTAAAACTTTAAAAATTCATAAAAAATGAAGAAATTATGATAAAGAAGTGCGGTTTGCAAAAAAGCGGTTACAAGGTTGTAGGATTTTTTTTTTTAGCAGCGAAAAAAAAAAGTTAAAAATGTCACTGGTAGAGTGCGCGAACAACCCGAAACACAAGGAACAGGACAACAGTACGCTTCATCCATTTATTCTTGCAATAACAATTGTTCAACATGACCTCCACACCACATTCTTCGTCTTCAGTCCTTTCGCTGGGCGAAATTTTCGCAACGCAACGGCTGCTGATATTCCGTTCAAATAGAACAACTTCACCAACAACGCTCGATCGAGTAATGATAACATTCTGAAAGCGAATGAGAAATCCTCTTGTATCCCGGTCTTTTATTGCTGGATTGATTTGCATAATTCTGCTGAATCTCTGGCATGTTAGCGCCATCTACAGGCGACTTTTTAACTAAAAATTTTCTGGATGCTAAAAAAATCCGACTACCTTGTGAGCCCTTTCTTGCAAACCGCACTTCTTTATCATAATTTTTTCCTCTTTTATGAATCTTTAAAGTTTTAACGAACTTTTGCTTCACCCGGTATATACCTAAAATTAAAACAAATATTTTTTTGAGTTCGATATTACGAGATCTTTTACACGATACCCCGCATGATATACAAAAAGAAAACTTTTTTTTCAAGTAACTTATTTAGCCCCCTAAATTTTTTCTAAACATATTTGTGAATGACTAATAATCTGTAAAATATGTGGGTAAAAAGGCTTGAAAGTTTGAACTTTCCATGTCTCATAGTTTACCAGAAAAAGGGCTCTGACAGCTGTACAGACAGACACTATGGTAGACTTATAATGGTTCCGTTTTTACTTTTTAAGTACGGAACCCTGAAAATGATAATATATATATATACATATATATATATATATATATAAGAGTAAGTGTCTGCCTGCCTGCCCGCGGATTTCTCCGTAATTATAACACCTAGGACTCTAAAATTTTTGTCATGTGTAGATGTTGTCACCGGACAGTATACCTCGGGGCCAGATTTTTAAATTTTAATTTAGATTTTTTTTTTAAATTAAAACGTGTATATGGAATTTTGGGTTCGAGGCTATTTCAAGCTCTCCCAGCGAAGCGACAGCAAACGTGCATATGACATTCTGGTTTGAGGCTATTTACAATCCGCCAATGCGAGCAGGCGAAAGGTCTGTCCATAGCCCCAAACATTCACTGCTCCGAGCTTATCCGCCAATGAGAGCAGGCGAAATGTCTGTCCACAGCCCCAAACATTCACTACTCGGAGCTTTGAGCTTGGCTAACAAGATCAAACAACAGTTTTTACTGTTGAGCTATAGTTTTCTATTTTTAAACATTTTAGTATTGTAAAACATATTTTTTACTAATTTAAATTCCCGTAAGTTAGTTTCTTTAGTTTCTGTTCCTTTTTATATATTTATTTTAAGTTTCCGTAAGTTATAGTTTATTTACTTTCTGTTCAGTGAAGTGTAAGATGAAATAGGCCTAAACCCAGTGACAGAACTATTTTCGTGTGTCTGCAACGCTAATAATATTTCAAAAATAGTTTGAAATATGCAATATATATCATATTAAGTTCCCGATAGTTAGTTTTGTCACTGGGGTTTAGGCCTATTTCATCTTACGCTTCACTGAACAGAAAGTATATCTTCATGTATCTGCAACGCTTATAATATTTAAAAAAAACTATTCTTGACTGTATTTTTAGTTAGTTTGTTTCATTTTTTAACATTTTTAGTATGAAAATTTTCAGTAAATAATTTGTGCAATGCTTAATATATTTTAAAAAAACTGTTTTTGACTGTATTTTTAGTTAGTTTGTTTCATTTTTTAACATTTTTAGTATGAAAATATTCAGTAAATAATTTGAGTTCTTGGGCGGTTAGGAATCCATTGTGATTTATTTTTTACCTCATACTTAGAAATTAAATATTTTTGATGGAAACAAACAATTTACATTAAATTTTTTAGTATTTATTTATTGTTTACAATTTTTTTCCTGTAATTGTTTTGGACTACATTTTTAGTTCCCGAGAATGGTGAATTCATAACATGCGATAAATTGTTAAGATGTATGTTCTCATTAAGATTTGTTATTGAACTTCATTTAAGAACCATTTTTAACTCCATTTAAGAAGTTTCATTTAAGAACTTTTTTAGTCGCCCAAGAATCTAATGTTTTTCTTAAACTTTACTTAGAATAACATGAAAACATTCAGTAAATAATTATTAAATTGTTTTGATGAACTGATTGGAAATTCCAAATGTGTGAAATATTTATGATTTGCATTTTGTGACATGAGTTTCATAAAAATCACACATGAATGGACTCTTAATCACCTGAGAACGGAAATTATTTGCTGAATGTTTTCATTTTTTTGGAAGTAAAGTTTAAGAAAAGCAGTCGATTCTTGGGCGACTGAAAATATTCTTTAATGAAACAGATTTGCTGAGCTGTTTCTATGTATTCATTATTTTTTTGTTGGGGCGTTTTTGAGTGATGTTTATGACTTCATAGATAGAAACAATATTTACTTAATGTCTTACTTTTTGATAAAACTAACATATAGGACAAAATTAGCACTCGGCAATCGGCGAATAATACTGAAAATTTGTCGATTGTCTGTTTTGTCATCACTGGCAATCTTATTAGTCACACTCGCCAATTTTTTTCCCCTGCTATCTTTTGATGTATTTCAAAACCATTTGGTAAGTTTCACATCCCCCCCCCCCCAAAAAAAAAAAGACAGCAAATATTTGACAAATTGTGATTTTTTTTTTTCGAAACCATTTGCTTTTTTTTTCCCTGATACCATTTGATGAATTTTGAGATTTTTCAACTATCAAATGATGAATTTTGCAATTTTTCAACTATCGATTGATGATTTTTGTTATTTTTCTGCTATCAATTGATGAATTTTGCGATTTTTCTGCTATCAGTTGATGAATTTTGCGATTTTTCTGCTATCAGTTTTTGAATTTTGTGATTTTTCCACTATCGGTTGATGAATTTTGTGATTTTTCCACTATCGGTTGATGAATTTTGATTTTTCCGTTATCAGTTGATGAATTTTTTTTATTTTTCCGCTATCGATTGATGATTTTTGTTATTTATCGACTCTTTATTAACGAATTTCAAGCTTTTTTTTCCATGAACATTCAACAAATCGCACACGCTCTTTCCGCTGACGTTCGAATTGCGCACTTTATTTCCACTGTCGTTCGATGAATTTTGCAATTCTGTTCTGCAATTATTAGATGAATTTTGCAATTTTTCTCACGTGATTATTTGATGAATTTTGATATTTTTTTCTGAGACTATATGACGGATTTCTCAATTTTTTTTTTTTTTTTTTTTTTTTTTTTACGACAATTTGACAAAAAAAAAAAAAAATTCTGTAATAATTTTGCGAATTTCGCTATATTTTTTGAGATTGATTGACAAATTCTGCTATGTATTTCCATGATTCCTTGACAATTTTTTTTTTTTTTTTTTTTTTTTTTTTTTTTTTTTTTTTTGTGGTCATTTCATGAATTTTGTGATTTTTCCTCAACTGACAAATTTTGCGATTTATAACCGAGACAATTTGCAGAGTTCTATCACAGGGGTTTAGGCCTATTTCAATTAAGCGAAATTTTTGAGTATTTATTGTAATTTACAAAAAAGTAAATAAACAACATGAAGAAAATCCGGCTATTTTTCCCCCCTTGCCAATAAATAAATACTCAAAAATTTAATGTAAGATGTATGTTTTCATCAAAACTAAACTATTTAATTTGTAAGTATGAGGTAAAATTAAATCACAATGGACTCCTAATCGCCCAAGAACTCAAATTATTATGAATGTTTATATAATTGAATGTTTTCCTTTTATAGAAAGTAAATTTCAAGAAAATCATTTGATTCTTGGGTGACTAAAAATGAAACAAACTGTCTAAAAATACAGTCAAAAAGAGTAATAGGAAGACAGATTGTAAATGACAATGAATAAATACTCAAAAATTTTGTGGAAAATTTATGTTTTTATCAAAATAAAATAACATACAAAATGAAATAGATTCTATTATTTTTAAAAAGGAAATAAAAATAAGTAAATGATAGTTTGATATAAATAAATATTGATACACGTTATTAGCATTGCAGACAAATGAAGATAGTTCTGTCACAGGGGTTTAGGCCTATTTCAATTAAGCGAAAATTTTGAGTATTTAATGTTATTTACAAAAAAGTAAATAAACAACGGGTTCCATGTAACACGTAAATATTGATGTCATAATTAATTAGCACTACAACTGTAGCAATAATAGATTTATATGATATATATATTGCGTATTTCAGACCATTTTTGAAATATTATTAGCGCTGCAGATACATGAAGATATATTTTCTGTTCAGTGAAGTGTAAGATGAAATAGGCCTAAACCCCAGTGACAGAACTAACTAATGAGAACTTAATATGATATATATTGCATATTTCAAACTATTTTTGAAATATTATTTCAATTGTGAGTTGCAGACACACGAAGATAGTTCTGTCACTTGGTTTAGGCCTATTTCATCTTACACTTCACTGAACAGGAAGTAAATAAACTAACTTACGGAAACTTAAATTAATAAAAACAATAAATTTCACAATATATGGAATGATACATGTAGTTAGCGCAGGCAAATTTTTTATAATGCCTAAAAGATAGGCTTTTGGTTTATGGCTAAAACATAAAATAAATATTTGATCTTTTGGCGAAATTTGCGTTTTCCCCGCGATCCTTTGATGAAATTCGCATTTTTCCGTGATCCTTTGACGAAATTTGCTTTTATAATGATCCTGTAAAGAATCCACGATGTTGTGTGTTTTTGAAATGGGGTAGCGTGGAGCCGTTTCACAATTGATCACCTTCATTAAGTATTTCAGAACAAATTTTATTTAAAAAGCGTTCTTGAAATTTCTAGAGGTAAAAATTATTTACAACAATTTTTTTTAGCTGAGTTCGCTCGACTTGTAATTTATAGCAAATCACCAAATAGTCCAGTCTTTTACAGTAGTTTTAGAATCTTAAAGTCTTAACTAGTGCTACTTTTCACTCTCCCCGAAAGGTCAAATCCAAGGCTGTTGCCTTGACTTCAGAGAGATCGCACTCTCTCATTCAAAAATCTGTCAGCAAACCTGTCCTTCCCTACTAAGAAGGGAATCCGTCCTGAGATGAGTGTTTTCCACCAACACTCGTTCTCCTGCCGAAACTCTCACTACCTTCTCTCGATCCTCTTCTCCGGTCCGTTTGGTCGAACAAAAGATTCTCCGATCACCAATCAAAAAAGTTTTAGTTTACGTCATTGGATAAAGCCTTTTTAGGGAGGTCTTACTGAACTTTTAAATGTTCACGCAGGAAATTCCCACGATCTGAGACCCCACATATAGACGGTCAGATCAGAGAAATATTTGCTGTCTAGCAATTTCAGTTTCACAAGATTGATCGAAGCTCATCTTTTCCTATTGTAGTAAACGGCATTCTTGTCACCCCCACAGCTAAGCGTGAGAAAAGTTTTCCAACTCTTGGGAACTTCTATCTTTGATTACTCTGCCTAATTAGCAGACTGTGAGAGATTTACTGAAATTGTTACAACACCCCCACCATCAAAACATTTTCCGGGTTAAAACGCGGAAAATCTGCAAAAAAAGGATTAGCTCAACATATTTGAGTGGCTCAAATAACATTTCAATTTAACCTCACTATATACATCAGTGACCTAATTTCTTATATACTGCTTACCATTGCTTGAACATCTAGCTTTAGAGACTTTTTTTTTTTTTGAAAGATACTTTTTTACTACACATGCCCAAAATAACAATAAAACTAAAAATAATCAAATATGTACAAAAGATTGGATTTTACTCAAATACTTACTACTGAATTTCTTTACTTGTGTTTGCCGAACAATACGTTTTACACAACCGTTCAATTTCTTTAACAAGAGTGTCACAAAGGCGTGAATTTCCACTGTCCCTACTCTCTTTCAACAGAATTTCGAAGGATTTTAGAAAACTCTTTGTGAATCCGCTCACTTCCTCCAGATTAACTTTCGAATGATAACCCTTCCTGTCAACACTCACTTCCATATTTTCGCGTTTATTTTTCGAATTACCCTGCCGGTCGAAAACCAACTCATCTACTTTCCTTGACCTTTTCAAAAGGGTTTCTTTTTCCCCAATACACTGAGAACGGTGGTTCTTCATTTCGGGGGGGAATGACGAAAGAATTTCTTCCTGCCCTTGTGGATCTGTTAAAGGGTTTATCTCAATCCCCGGGTTCTCAAACCTGGAATTAGTTTGCGATTTTTGCTTTCGCTTTATCTTTTCATTTATTAAAGCCTGCGTCTTATTACCTAAGATATAGTGTTTAATTTTAGAATGTCTAGGCAGGATTGCCGCTTTCGTATTTACATATCCGAGACCTTTTATTTCCATTGTTATACGTGCCACTCTAAATCGTTTTGGATATTTATCAAATGTCTGTTTAAGCCAAACATATTCATTGCCTAATTTGCTCTTATTTACCAAATTCCATGGGCAAACACACTACGAGCTACCTGAATCTCTAAGTACACACGCCTTCTTCCCATTTATTTTGTTTTCACTCAAAAAAGGTCGGAACAAGCTTTTGTCTTCGCTTATATCGCCTAAGTGATTTATGCTCTCGAAAGACTTTACTTCCGTAATATCCCTTTGTCTTTTCGGACAACGTGCCATTAGGTGAAATTCGCTTCCACACGTATGGCAACGCCTCTTTCGTTCAAAGATATGTTCCCTGTTTTTAATTTCTTTGTCTCGCCAATTTATTTTTTTGTCGGAATTTTTTTCTTCTCCAGAATTTCCCTCGAGTTTCGTTTCTTCAGATTTCCTATCATAAAAAGATCTCGCATTCTCTTTTTTATCTGAAATCCCTTTCACTGCTTCATATTCGTCCAGACATTTTGCCAAAACTAACGGGTCTTTGTAGTTTAACCACGAATCAATGAAATGCTCTTTCATTTCACTAGAAGCACGGAGCTTGATCTGGTCAGTTATCAATAAATTTTTCAGACTACTGAAATCCGTAACACCTAAACCATTCAACCAACCCTCTAAATAACTGTTGATCTCGAAAATAATATCTTTCCATGGAACATCTGGATTGCGTGGATGTTTCATTAATTTTTGACGATACGATTCGGGACTCATACGGAATCGTTCAAGCAAAAACTTTTTGACGTATTCAAAGTTATCCGTCTGATCTTGCGGTTCCCTTAAAATTAACTCTGCAATTTCTACCGGCACTAAAGCTAATAAATGCGTCACTAAGTCACCTGTCTCTATTTCCGCTTTGGTCGCCTGTCGTTCGAACAAATTTAAAAACAAAGTTATATCCGAGCGTTCTGGATCAAATCGATGCATGATTGTTCGAAGCGGCAATTTAGGTGGGCGTTCCGACCCGGTACTGTTAGTTGAACTACGTCTATTTGCATCTTGCGTCAATCTAAGTTGTTCTAACGTAAATTCGCGTTCTTTTTGTTTTTCCTCTCTTTCTCTTTCTTCTTTCTCCCTCTCATATTCCCTTTGTTTTTCCTCATATTCCCTTTGTATTTCAGCCTTTTCCCTTTCTTTATTCTCTTCTCGATCTTTTATGATATACGCAGCTTGCGTGAATGCAAAATCTTTATCGTAATCATCGGCAGCTTCGATTTTTTGGATAATTACCGGTATCCTGTCATTTTTCCCTATTTCCACTCCCAATTCTTCCGCTAAATTCTGCAAATCAATTTTCCTGCACTGTTTCAGATCAGTTACTTCTTGCATTTTAAAATTTTATGTAAATACAATATAAAGATGAAAATGATAGTTTCGCTCGCTAACTTATGCAACAGGGATTCTAACACTTTATGGAAAATTTTCTGCTACTACCCACATAATACTAACAATTTTAAATACAATTCAATTTGAGGAATAATAAAAATAGTATACATATAAAAATAAATTTTCAATATTGTAAAATTTTCAATACACTGACACGTTTTGGTGTAGGTCATCCAAATTTAAAACAAATTTAGAAATTTGAAATTCTGTGCTCATAATTCAACCAATACTTGATATTTCTGACCCCACAGGTAACAAAATGACCACTTTTTGCAACTGCTAAAAAATTTTCCTAACATCACATATTCAAAATATTTGATTATCAACAACATCTATTGTTTCACTAATAATATAAAAAAGTACACCTTTGAAATCTTTCAATCATGAATAGACAATCGACTTATTTGAAAAATCAAAATTTTTATCTCTTTTTTTTTTCGGGAAAAAAAAAATTATATATATACACATTTAGCCTGACAATCCTTATATTATTTTACTGCCAAAAGAAAGTTCACACTATCAAATTTTATGCTGATAACAAATATACATAAAATTTTTCCAAATATGTTAAAAGTTATTAGATTTAAAAATTTATCATAATTTATCATATATCAATATTCACATAAAAAATTTCTCAGAAATGAATTTTCCTCACTAAAGAATATATAAACAAAATGAGAGCCACTCAAAAATGAATTGAGCTTACCTTTTCTACAGTCTTTGTCTGCATTATCTGTCGCCGGTTTCGGGTCTGGCCTAGACGTCGTCGATTTCACAGGTTATCTCGGTTTGTCGACTCCTGATGTTTCCTAGAAAGGGCTTGCTTCGGACTTGTTCTCTGTAAGCACGGGCTTGCTTCCAGGACGGAACTGTGGTCTGTCGTGACAATGCAAGGGCTTGCTTCGGGCTTGTTCTCTGTAAACACGGGCTTGCTTCCAGGACGGAACTGCGGTCTGTCGTGCCAATGCAAGGGCTTGCTTCGGGCTTGTTCTCTGTAAACACGGGCTTGCTTCCAGGACGGAACTGCTGTCTGTCGTGACACTGCAAGGCTTGCTTCGGTCTCTGCTTTCCTCTCCTGAACTGGCGTCAGATCTTGCGCGCTTAGATGCGGGCGGGCGTCACTGCTACTGTCTGGACTCTCTTCACTAATGCTAATAAATTTTTGTCGAAATATCCGACTCGCTTGCCACCAGCTGTAAAGAATCCACGATGTTGTGTGTTTTTGAAATGGGGTAGCGTGGAGCCGTTTCACAATTGATCACCTTCATTAAGTATTTCAGAACAAATTTTATTTAAAAAGCGTTCTTGAAATTTCTAGAGGTAAAAATTATTTACAACAATTTTTTTTAGCTGAGTTCGCTCGACTTGTAATTTATAGCAAATCACCAAATAGTCCAGTCTTTTACAGTAGTTTTAGAATCTTAAAGTCTTAACTAGTGCTACTTTTCACTCTCCCCGAAAGGTCAAATCCAAGGCTGTTGCCTTGACTTCAGAGAGATCGCACTCTCTCATTCAAAAATCTGTCAGCAAACCTGTCCTTCTCTACTAAGAAGGGAAACCGTCCTGAGATGAGTGTTTTCCACCAACACTCGTTCTCCTGCCGAAACTCTCACTACCTTCTCTCGATCCTCTTCTCCGGTCCGTTTGCTCGAACAAAAGATTCTCCGATCACCAATCAAAAAAGTTTTAGTTTACGTCATTGGATAAAGCCTTTTTAGGGAGGTCTTACTGAACTTTTAAATGTTCACGCAGGAAATTCCCACGATCTGAGACCCCACATATAGACGGTCAGATCAGAGAAATATTTGCTGTCTAGCAATTTCAGTTTCACAAGATTGATCGAAGCTCATCTTTTCCTATTGTAGTAAACGGCATTCTTGTCACCCCCACAGCTAAGCGTGAGAAAAGTTTTCCAACTCTTGGGAACTTCTATCTTTGATTACTCTGCCTAATTAGCAGACTGTGAGAGATTTACTGAAATTGTTACAATCCTTTTACAATATTCGTGTTTTCTCTGCTGCCTTTTGATTAGATTCATGTTTTTTTAGCGATCCTTTTACAAAATTCGTGTTTTTTCAGCGATAATTTGATGAAATTCGTGTTTTTCTTGCGAACCTTTGACGAAATTTGCGTTTGCCAGCGATTCTTTGATAAAATATGCTTTTTTCTCCTATGATAGGGAAAAGCGGATTAGAATAGTTAGATAGGGAATAGATAAAGGGGGGGGGAGGAACGACTTTTTATTTAATATCGTATTTATTCTACATCAACATCCTCTCACCACCAGGGGGCGCTTTGATATCTGTTTCTATGGGCTGGATCACGACGGTGTATGGCTCTTTCCACTCGACATCAATAGAGATTACCGATTTTAGTTCGGATTTTCACCACAGGGGGTGCTTTCATATCTCTGGTTCTATGGGCTGGATTACGACGGGGTATGCCTCATTCGACTCGACATCAATAACCTTAGTGATTTCAGTTATGTTCGTATAGAACATGTGCCCCTTGGCGGTGGAAGGTGTAACTAAAGGATTTTGCAGCTAACTCTGGTTCTATGGGTCACATCACGACACGGTTTGGCTCATTCGACTCGACATCAATAGAGCTTACTGATTTTAATTCCAAGTTTCACCACCAAGGGGCACTTTTGTATCTCTGGTTCTATGGGCTGGATCATGATGGGCTATGCCTCATTCGACTCGACATCGATAACCTTAATGATTTCAGTTATGTTCGTATAGAACATATTGGGCCCGCTGGTGGTGGAAGGTGTAACTAAAGGATTTTGCAGCTAACTCGGGTTCTATGGGTCACATCACGACATGGTTTGGCTCATTCAACACAACATCAATAGAGCTTACCTATTTTAGTTCTGAGCTTCACCACCAAGGGGCGCTTTCCTATCTCTGTTTCTATGGGCTGGATCACAATGGGGTATGGCTCTTTCCACTTGACATCGATAGAGCTGACTGATTTTAGTTCGGATTTTCACCATTAGGGGTGCTTTCCTATATCTGGTTTTATGGGCTGGATCACGATGGGGTATGGCTCATTCAACTCGACATAGATAGAGCTTATCGATTTTCACCACCAGTGGCGCTTTTCTATCTCTGGTACTATGGGCTGGATCATGATGAGTATGGCTCTTTCCATTCAACTTACGGTAATGTATGGGAGTGTGTATGGTACGCCCAGTGTTTGCTGTCTAAGATAGTGGGGCCTCCAACATTAGATTTGTTTAAAAATAAAAAATTGTTCAACACTGATTTCAGGTACATTTAAGGTAATTGGCACGGGCAACGCCGGGTGGGTAAGCTAGTATATATATACACAGGGTCGTTCATAATTCCCTCCGGAGTTTCGAAACGTTATAGTAAAAAAACGAAGACGAATATGAAAAAAAGAAACATATGAAATTATTCCGAAACTATTCAAGTTTTACTTACATACATTACAGGTGTTCTATGTGTGAACCCTTGGTCACACGGCATACATCCATGCGATAGTCCAGTTCCTGCCATACTCCGTTTCTTTAAATTTCCGGTACCACACATGAATTGTTTTGTCAGTTGGTCCCTGTTTTCGATATTTATTACGAAAGACCCGTTGAACTGACACCACTGATTCAGATTTAAAGAAACGGAGTATGGCAGCAACTGGACTATCGCATTGATGTATGCCGTGTGACCAAGGGTTCACACATAGAACACCTGTAATGTATGTAAGTAAAACTTGAATAGTTTCGGAATAATTTCATATGTTTCTTTTTTTCATATTCGTCTTCGTTTTTTTACTATAACGTTTCGAAACCCCGGAGGGAATTATGAATGACCCTGTATATATATAATCAAAGACTACGACTTTATGCTTTAGTATTTTAAGTTATTAGTCTAACAGTTTTATCATTTTTCACTTTTTTAAGAAAATTTATTGTTATTGCTGGTTTTGTTAATAAAAATTTAAAGAAACGTACTAAATCACGAAATCAGAAAGCTTAGAAACATAATCTTAATTCATAAAAGTGATTTATTAAGAAAAAGTATGCAAACAAACAAATGCTCTTTATAAAAATAATTGTATTTTTCTTTTAGAATGCATTAATTATGTTCTCCTAAATTATGTCTGATTTAAATAAGAGAATTAAAAAGTAGCTATTTAAATTTTAGCCCAAGAGTAAAAGGAACATTTTTCAAACGTTAAAAATAATATGTCAAGGAATAGTTCATTAATTATTTTCATCTTTTTTATTAAAATCGTTCAGTTCAAAATAGCTATTCTTATTATTTGCGTTTATAAAAATATTCTTTTATTTTTTTTCCATCAAACGTTTGTTTTTAAGCGCATTTCATAATTTTAATTGTTGCATTTATAATGTTGCAAAAAACTCATAAAATTAACAAGTTGCTTTGTCATTTAGTATATTTCGCTACTGAAATTTGTAAGAGCTCGAGGGTATTTTGTTAAGCATTTGTCGATATTGCGATAGAAGTTTTCTTTTCAGGGATTAATTTCTGGAAGTGAACTTACCCGATTTTTCGTATTCATACCAGAAAAAGACTAAACAGCGCATAATCCCAAACAGACATCACTGATTTCGAACCCCCGAACATGGTCCCATGCTCCTCAATTTTCTGTCAGGAGGACCGGGGGACTCAGAGGGAATACTGAAACTTGGAAAATCATAGAAAAAATTGTTTTCTAAATAATGATGATTTTGTTTCAAATCAAAATACATTCAATTTTATTTCATTTACATCGTTTGTGGCTTTATGTTTGGGAAATCAGGGAATTTTATCCCACCAATTTACAAAATTAGTCTACTTTAATTTAATCTACTGTATTTTCTTATTACTAATTATAAGAATTTGATAAATGCATAGATTAAAAGTTTTAGTAAATGTGTATGCATAATGCTTTCTTATGTTTGTTCATAACACTCCAGTAATCAAAATATAAGAAACAATTTTGTTTTCATCGCATGATTTTTTAAGATATTTTTGTAAATTTCGAAAGGAACTGTTTAGGTGCTGAATTTTCGTTTTCATATCTCATTTATTTATATTATAGAACTTAAATGCGTGAACACTTTATTCAATGATATTTTCCAGAGCCTATAGTCATCAATTTTACATCCTTTTCATTAAATAATTGCAGCAGTAAATAACTAATCTCCTAATACGTTCACGATATTTTATAGGTTTTTTGCGTCATATATAAAATTAGTTATAAAATATAATACGGATAATGTTTATAAAAGTTTAACACTTGATTACGTCTGTTAAATTTCACAGAAAGAACTATACGCGTGCTTTATACCAGGTGTTCCAAAATTTGACCGACAAATTAAGAATAAATAAGTAAATCATACTATAGAACATGGGATCGCAAACAACGTTTAGTGGGAGAAAATCGCAAAACTATTTATGTAGGGTGTGACGTCGAGTGGGACAATAAGGGCCAATAATAAATAAAAAAAAAACATTTATTTGACGTAAATCATGATTACAATGCATTAAAGTTCAACGTGAGAAAGGAGACAATCCTTCGTCCGTCAGTGTCGGCATTGCAATGACCTTCGTGGCGGCAACTTCGAACAATTGCTATAAAAATGTTTGTCGTCACCTTTCTGGTGTTGGACTGTAATGCATTGGAGTCATGCATGACGTCAAAATATTTTTTTCCTACTTTTTATTGGTCCTTTTTCTTCCACTTGACGTTACACTCTTCATAACTATTTTTGCGATTTTCTCCCACTGAACGCGGTTTGCGACCCTGTGTCCTATACTAAGTTTTCGTTCTCTTGATGCCTTCTATGATCCATCCTAATTTGTTTGGAATACACTGTATAACTGCACAAATTTGTGCAATAAGCTAACAGAAAAGGAAATAAAAACGACATTTTTTCTTAAAACTTGTTCTATCTGTATATAAACAAATATTTAAATATTTAACTGTGCTCTAGTAACACCAATACCATTACATTTTCTGATTACATTCTCATTGTAATATCGCTGCGGTGTTTCCGTGTGATCTCGGAGAAAGAAAGTGCCTGTAGTGAAAAATTATCTAGAGAGTTATCCCGTTAACTGCGCAGTATATAATGCTTTACCTATATCTCTTCTGAAAGTTTATTAGAATATTTTAAAATCTTTGTAAGTTATTTTGGAAAAAAATGAATCTATATTACATTTTGAACTTCATAATGATTTTTAATTGTCGAAGAAATATTATTACAGCATCTTAAGTAACAGGCATCATATACAATAATTAAACTATATATTGCATAATAATTCCAACACTGCGCTAAACTTTAAAAAAAATCATTATTATAAAAATATAATATTTTAATTCCAGATTTAATTGATTCATTACATTTTCTGCTAAAAATATCAGGATTTGCTGTCGGATTTTTTTGGAAGCACCTCATATTAAAACTCGTATATAACTTCACGAATAGTACACTCTCCGTAGTTATACCAAACTGCAAATGTGGCGCAAACTAAATCATTTAGAACCAGTTTTATATTCTTAAGTTATTTCTATATAGTTATTTTATAATAATGAAATTCAATGCCTAAGAATGAATATATATATATATATATATATATATATAAATTAAAATGCTGTAACATAATATATATTTACATTGTAAATTTCAACGAAACATTTTCTAGAAATAAACAAGAACGAAGAATCATGCGTCAAGCATAGATTATGTAACACTTACCAAATATTCCAAAATTATTTTACAAATAATTACCGTTTAATAAGCTGAAAGACAACATCTAAGTAAACAATTTGGAAAACGCATAACATATTTAAAAACGTAATTTCAGGAATTTCCAATATATACAATATTCGGAAAAATATCCGAATACATTTATTCAGCCCTGTATATGATCTATAGATTTGTATATATACTACACAGAATGCTAAATTTTAGTTTAGTTAGGAAACGCGTAGCACAGTTTAAAATTTTCCTTCTGGAGTTTCTGTCAGTAAACGGAAATGTGTTCGCGAAATTTTGTGCTGCCCTGTATGTGATCTACAGAATTTATATACACCAAGTAATAGACAAAAAGTGAGTTAAATTTAGAATCGCGTTCAGCAACTTAAAACGCACTTCCAGGAATTATTGTTAACAGACAGTAGAGAATTCTTTTGTGTGTCCTTGTAAATGAACAATGACTGCTATACACACAATATTCTGTAGTAAGCCTCTTGTAATGCACCTTAGTGATATATATAAATTTCAATGTGTTTAAAACAGTGAAACATTATTTATTTAAACCGCAGACGGTTTTTCTCCATAGACGTAATGTAACGAAATTCTTTTGACTGTCCCTGTAAAGTAACTATAAGTGCTATGCACACCCTATTCTATATTAAGCTTCTTGTACTGCACCTTAGTGATGTATATCAATTACAATGTGTTTGAAATTGTGTAACATCATTAAAATAAACCGGAAATGATTTTTCCCCATAGACCGTAATGTAACGGAATTCTTTTGAGTGTCCCTGTAAAAAAAACTATAAGTGCTACACACTTCAGTTGAAATAGGGAACATGTATAGATAACGACAATAACATATAAAAATTGCAGGGCAATCCGAGCATATTTACGGGAGTTAGAGCACGGCCAGACAAACCGAAGTCATAAACACTTTTCAACTAGGTTGGAAAGTGTTAAAAAACATAAAATAGAATATATAATATTCAATATCTTATCTCTTATGTATGTTAATATTTAAAACATTATTATTGAAAAATCATATTTGAAATGGAAGTGACAATAAATGGAATGTTGCTCAATACTCCAAGCACACAAGAATTGGAGACATGACTTTTATGAATCCCATTTTAATAAAATAATCGATCAATAAACATTTCATTGTTATGCTTCTTCTTCTTGGCATGTTTGACTGATGTGCATTCTGATAGAATTAAGTAGAGCTCCTATTGTACAGATGCAATTTTATTGATCGAGTTTATGTATTTTTATCCTACTGATACATGCATTGTATTTTAGGAAAAGTGTGAATAAATCAAAACTCATACATGGATCATACTTTTTTAATACCTTCTCACAAACAATTACGACTAATAATGCAGTTTGTAAATTGTACGCCATGGCAGATAAAAATGCATTCATATTTATGATACTTAAAATATTATTAAATTATGCACTATACGTACACATTACATAGCATTTGAGTAAAGAAATCGCAATTTAAGCCAAACGTTTAAAATATAAATCATTGGTTTAATATACAATTAAATATTTAAAAAAATCTTAGAAATATAAATAACGTAAAAATGAATGTATATATTTCCTTATGTGCTTTTAACATGCTGTTATCATAAAAGTTGTGTACAAACTTTTAAATATGATAGAAATACCACTACAAACTTTTTTTTTGTATAGAAACCTATTGTCTTAAATACAGCAATCAAAAATATATTTCAGTCAAAACTACAGGATGACTTGAAGTCTTGAGAGAAACTTAAAGGGAGACCTTCAAGACTATTAAGAATTTCTAAACATAACTTTAAAATGGTGAAAAAAATTATCAAAATATTCAACAGAGCAACTTTACTTTGTGTGAAATTATGATACCTCAGGTCGTTCATTGTAGTGACATCATATGTACTTTGAGTTAAATTCCAAAAAGGGAGCCTGTATTTCATAGTTGTATGACAGCGGATCGTGGTCATTTCCAGCATTTCATCACATTTTGTAAAACGCAATTCAAATCTGTTGAAAATACAGTTACAGTGTTTTAATTAGTCTTAGAAACAAAATTAGAGTTTAGGTAGAAGCCAGATATCCTGTACTTAGACATGAATAAGCAAGGCTTCCTAATAATGATAGTAAAATAGTCTGGCTTCTTAAATACAAAATGTTGTTTACGGTGTGATCTATCGCAATTTAAATTTTGTGCACGAAATTGTGAGATAGACTTTATATTGACTTTTTAAAAAACTTCCTGTGAGGAATTATGTAAATTTTCATGAAAAGGTGCTTATTATTTGACAACGTGACTTTCAGAAATCCAATTTTCATAAATTAATAGTAATTAATAATATTGTTAAGTAATAAACAATCTTCTGTTACACATGTATTTCTAGGCAAGTATGATTGGTGGGAAGTATGTAAAGAGTTCGTCCCATATCTTTTAGATGAAAAATAACTGTTTGTTTTTACGTATTCTTATTATATGAATATGTGTTTTGTATTTAAGGAAAAATATATGTGCCTAAGAACTCTTGAAACAATTGTATTTTCTATTAAACAAATTCGACTGTGCTTAATAATGCATATTGTATATTGCATGCATGGGACACAAGACCCATATTTAAAAAAATACATATATGTACTTGATACTATACCTTCTAGGACATATTTTATAAAAATACTTTAAATATAGAATTCAAAAGTTTCAACGAAATTTACCTAAAAGATCACGACGGAAATAAAATGGAGCATATTCATTTAATTATTGAGTTCCTAATAAATTTTGAGTTAAAACGTAACCCTTTTGAAATAAAACAAATTGAATTACAGAGACGCTAAATGAAACGTTGCTTATTATTTCAAATAAATAAAAATTGAAGACACGACTTCAAGAAATTCCATTTTCAAAAAGTAATCGATAAATATACGTTCATTTGTTATGCTTGTACTTCTTGCCATGTTTGACTGATGTGCATTCAGATAAGATTACGTCGGTTCCATATTCTGCAAATGAAAATATATCGATCGAGTTTATGTATTCCAACTACATGAATGCGTGCTCTGTATGTGAGGAAACGTGTGGATACATGTAACTGTATAATCTAGCCACGTACTTTTGTAATCATTTGTTATTATGTCTTCGAAAAGTATATCTATGTTCAATAATGCATGTGGATAATTGTATGGAGAGATAGATGAATAATATATATATATATATTCATGATAAGAAAAATTGAATTGATTAATAATAAGTAGTAATCTAATCGCATTTTTAGGTGCGTTCGTAATTATATAAATACGTAGCACCTATTGTCGTCGTCTGGTACGTCCTCCTGTCTGCCCGTCCGTCTGTCTGTCAGTCCGTCCGCATATAACAACGCAAAAACTATCCAACCGAATGGTTTGAAATTTAAGGTATATTATCTTTGCAGAATTTTGTCGAGATATTTCAGATTTTATGAAAATCGAATCAAAACTTTAGAAAATATTAATAAAAACATTTATTAAGAAATTTGATTTTTTTTATTTAAATCGGTGCTTTCTTTTTATAGCAGCTTCCGAGGTTTAATCGTCAAGCGATCGAGATACTTATTTTATTACAAAAACTAATCTGCAGACGATATAATTCATTTCACAGAATTAAAAATCATCAATATCTGAATATTTATATAACTAGCTATAGTATGAACGCACTTCATTTGTCACATTTGACGTACAATTTCCAATTTGTTACTATTGATTATCATTCATTCTTCTAGATTTTTTATTTATTGAGAATATACACTTATTAGTTCCATTTTTTATGTGTCAATAATTAAATTTATTTACAAGATTAACTATGATTAGAGAAAATTAGATTTATTTAGTACAAAATGGGATTGATTTGGTAATATTTTTTAATATAAAATTTTGAACATGTATTAACATTTTTTATATCAAAATCAATGCGTATTAGTATAATGAGTCAATAAGTAAAAATGTGTGAGGATTTTTCCCAAATGTTTTACACAACTAGTCACAATGAAAATCCAACAGTTGCATCTTAATCAACACGTTAAGTGACATAGTAGTGATACCATCTGCAAAAGATTTTGCTTTATAAAAAGTAAGTTCTATAAATTTAAAATTTCGATTTTCCCAAATAATTGAAATATATGCAAACCAGTGGGCCCGTGCGAAGATTTCGCACGAGTATTTTTTAACAATATGTAATATTTATTGGATTCAGGTTTAAACGATAATTGCAGAAAATTGACGATAAAAATATCTGCAAACAACATTTAACTTTTAGTCAAGCCAGAATACCATCTAATTTATTCCATCAAAGTTAGAGTAAAAACGAATCCAAGATTGCAAAAGGCACGCGCGAGAAAAAAAAAATTAACAATCGTATTTTAACTGCATTAGAGGATGACGTCATCCGCTTCGGGAAAAACATGGAACATAGAAATATAAATCTAAACCTTTAAATTTCAATTTCGCTATTTAATCGTAAATATAAAATAAATCCTTGCGGTGTTTTTTATAATCATTGCTGAGCATCCTATAATGTGGTATTTTATTTTTGTGGCAACAGTAATTTGAGGAAAACCTTTCATTTCTTTCATGAAATCAATGCTGATTCAACTTTTAATTATCATCAAATTTTAATTAAAAAAACATGTTTTAGGGACATGTAAGTGTACTATGTCAGAAACCTGTTCAAAATCCTTTCATATGGTATCTCATTCGTCGTTCTACGTTTCGTATTTTCTTAGAAAAAGGGATATTGACAGGAGAAATAATATATACGATACTAAACTTTTACCGCAATGAAGTGTTTCGTTAGTCGATAAAATTTTATAAGCATATTGATAAAAACGTGAATCTAAATTTGTAATTATTTAATCAGTGTTGATATTGGGTGTTCCGCTTACATATTGAACATTTTAAATCAATATAGGGGCATTCGCAAAACTAAAACTATAGAATTATACAATGAATGTCTATGTCGTGCTAGACATAGATCCATACAGTGGATACCTTTTTTTATAAATCTTGCCAAAAACACAAATATATGAAATAAAAATCAAGCTTGAAAATTATTTTTAAATCCAGAAAATAAAGCAAATTGAGATACAGTTTTTAATTAATTTAAATTTTAAAATAAAATTTTCTCTATATACGATACTGTAAATAAATTGGTCAAGTACGAGTATAACTCGCGATCAAAGAGTTTACATTAAATTTATTAATTAATAAAATCCTAATAACACTAAATATTTCATAATTTTAGTTTCAGTAGATGGGAGAGGGAGGACATATTTATCGAGTATAATTTCGACGATATCTGTGAAAAAAAATATTACCTAAAATTAAAACAAATATATTTTGAATTCGATGTTATGAGATCTTTCGAACGATACCCTTCACGATATATAGAAGGAAAAATTTTTCCAAGAAACTTAATTAATATCTCGGCTAATTACCGACAATTATTTCGAAAATAATTATCAAATATCCTTGGATGATTCTGCGTCGATAGATACGTCGAGTGCCTCTCAACTCCCCGGCTGACCGCCCGAAAAGTAAAGTTTGTGTGTAACAGAGAAAGCGTTTTCCTCAAAAATATGGCCCCACCAGTGGCTGAGAGGTTGTGCTCTCGAAGCTGGTAGACGGGAGGTGCTGGGTTCGATCCCAATCGCGCCCGTCGGCCTAATCGTTCGGAGTTTTCGTGGTTTTCTTCGAGCCGTGGATTTATCCATGCGTAAATACGGGTTAGGTTCCCTTAGAAAGACCCCCACGAAGGGCACTCCCCCCGGGCCTATATCCCAAGTGCAGATAATTGGCCGTCAACAATCAACCCAACCCAATCCAACCCTCAAATACATGTTACATAGATATATAGTTTTCCCTCAAGATTTAAATAAACTCTTACTACCCCTAATTTTTTCATCATTTTAGTTTCAATAGATTCGGAAATAGAGGGAGAGGTGACATATTTTTAGGTGAATTTTTGATATCTCTCAAAATATAATACCTAAAATTAAAACAAATATATTTTGCAGTTCCATATTACGAGATCTTTCGCACGATACCCCACATGATATACAAAAAGAAAACTTTTTTTTTTCAAGTAACATAATTAGCCCCCTAAACTTTTCCTAAATATATTTGTGAATGGCTAATAATCTTTAAAGTATATGGGTAAAAACTCTTTATAACATTCCCAAGTTTGAACTTTCTATGTCCCATAGTTTACAAGAAAAGGACATTGACAGAGGAACAGACAGACAAAGAAGTGATTTTTAATGGTTCCGTTTTTACTTTTGAAGTACGGAGTACGATGTCTGGAAGCTAAAAACTTCTTGGTCAATTCATTACCACTGTCAAAATGACGACCGCATTACTCACAAACATATATTTGCTTTATAATATATATTTTTTGTTAATATAGGGGCAGATAAGTATGTTGTTAATTTATTAGAATGCAAATTAACAAAAAGTTAATATATATATATATATATATATATATATATATGTAGCATTTTGACGAGGTTGAGATATTACGATGAATACTATTCCATGAAAAGATGGCAGTCCTTCAACGATATAGCAAGTTGCAGTCGAATTTAGCGAGTATGGCGAAGTAGTAAGGCAATGAAATGAGATCACAGAATTTCTCCAGTAAATCCAGCCAATCTCCAGACAAATAATTTTATTAGAAGACGAACAACACATAAACGATTCCCAAAGGTCTAAAACTTATAGCCCTCGGGCTAACGTTGCTTCACTTCATTGAATTAAGATGTTACTGGACCAGTTGAATATTCTACGGTCATACAATACAAGACACATATTTGTTTAGCTTCCGAAAACGTCAAAAATCTCTCGTTCCGACCGGTGCGGGCCAGTTTTGATCTCTCCGCGGAAACATACACAGAACTGCTTCACGAGCTCACAACCCAATGAGTGAGAAGCTAGCTCCAGCCCAACGAATGAGGCTAGAGGGCGAGGCTAAAACAGTAAAGAATCCCTTAGTTCGGTGCGGACCAATTTAGAAGTTAAAATCCCAAGCGCGCGAAAGAATCAGAGCAATAATAATAATAATAATAAAAAGAAAATGGCTTTTAAAAAACATTCGAAATGAGAACGCGTCTCAGAATTTTATAGATTGGGGAACTGATAAAAGTTACGAATGATCTTAAATTTTAGATTAAGATTTGGAATAAAATAATTATTAATATACGGATATTTACTTCTAAAAGGACTTTAAATAGGAATAGATATTATTAAGAATTAAGGAAATACTGACTATGACAGAAGTTAGATTAAATTTAAAAGATTAATGCGAATAAAATTGAAAGAAAACGAAGGAAATAAATTTTTATATAACATTATCCCCCCCCTAAAAATCCGAATGACGGGTAGATCCGTTGATCTACAAGTTCATTAAGGCAAGCAAGAATTTGGATTAAAAAATATTTATCTGGTATTCTAGTTAATGCCAAAAATTTTTTGATTTTATTAAAGTTAATTCAATAGTTATTTTTGTAAACGCGAACCTCTGGGAATTGTTTAAATACAGAAATACATACAATTACAATATAAATAAGTTAGTAACAAATAATTTTTTTTTCACTCTTCAAACATAAATAGTGAAAAGGATGAAAATGAAGTAAACAAAGCATTTTTGTTTAAGCAGTGAAAAGTATAAATGTCTAATAGTCCTCTTAATCAGTAACAGTCTGAGTTATAGACCTCTCATTTCCAAAAAAAGTTTCTTGGTATGGATATGAAGGCACACATATGTCAAGTATTAACCAGTAATACAGTTTACGGCAATACAGTGTATTGATTCTGTAGTAGGATAATTCTAGTTAATCATAAAGTTCAAAAACATAAGAAAGTTTCATCACCACTAAGGTCAATAAACAATTAAAGTATTGGTTTGTGATGCTTGATAAGTTTTGTGCCTTGATAAGTGCAATTATTAAGTGAAGTCCAGTCAGTTAATAATGTTCCATCAATTAGATATGAGTATTAAATGTTTTGCTAGTAAGATGTGACTGTTTATCATCAACTAATATACTATCAGTGGTTCTCTTTTATCACAATTCTCAAGAATATTCTCTTTTATAATCTTATCACATAATAAATAACAACAACAAATTTATAATAACAACATAATATCAACAATAACAAACAACTTCAAAATAATACTAAATCAGTAATTCATCTGTATATAATTTAATTCCTCATTCTTTTTCAATATCAGTGAGGAATGAAAATATGCTTAATAAAATGAAACAAAAATAATAAATAGTAAACTAAGAAATATCTGTGAAAAATTATCAACAATTCAGTAAGATAATGTGCTCCCTGTTTTCAGTCAAACAAGAGAAACATTGCTCAATGAAAATAAGACCTTGAAGTGTATGGTGGATAATAAGTTTAATTATTACTATTAGTAGAGAGTTTTATTCTATTATTATAATTTAATTTAATAAAGTGAATTTTTATTCAATTTATTTTAATTTAATGTATTATTCTAATCTAATTTGCAATTCCAATTTATTTTATTGTTCTAATTCAATTCGCTCCAATATAAAAAATTCTTAACTCAAATCAACTAATTTACGCCTGCATAAAAAGTTAACTCAAGCAAAAATATTGGCAGTAATATTCTTGGGAATTCCTATATTCAAGAACATACTGTTATACAGAAGAGAATTGATTAGTCAATTATAATTTGATTTCATTAAATTTAGTTAATTTTTGCTTTACTAAGTTTAATATTAAGCTATTGATTTAACATTAGTTTGTTGTTGCTCATGGGATAACTTTAATTTGTCAGGAGGGTAATAAGGGCGTAATTTTGATACATGGACTATTTCAGTAAATTTATTTTGAGTCTGTCTATTAATTTACACATTTACATCAGATAATTTTTTAAGGATTTGATAGGGACCACTAAAAACTTGTGAGAGCTTTCTGGTATTGGGATAATGGAATTCTTCATAGATAACAAGATCTCCTATCTCAAATTTTGGCTCCACATAATTTCTATCATAATATTTTTTACTTTTCCAGTAAAATTCATCCGAGCGTTTTTTAGCAATGTTGAGGGCTTCCTGGACAGGAGGGTAATAATTTTGCTTAAGAGGGGAATCATAGGGTAATTTGCCAAAAAGTAAATAAGCAGGAGGGAATTTGGTTATGGAATGGGGTGTATTATTGTATTCATTAACTACTTCAGTCAGAAGTTTGGTCCAAGGAATTTTGGAGGTAGTAGAATTAACTTTACACTTTAATCTTGTAACTATTGATTGATTCACTCTCTCACACTTGCCATTCGTTTGAGGGTGATGTGATGTGGTTAAACGTTGCTTAATATTGTGATTCCGCAAAAATTTTTTTAATCTAGGTGAAGTAAAGGCTGCATTCCTATCACTTAATACCTTTTGAGGACCATGTATATCGAAAATTTTGTTGAAACCGAATAATTGTTGAGGGAATTGAATGTTGAAGACTTGTTTTAAGCAATTTGTGTATGTTTCTGTGGTAACACTTTTGGAAGGAAATGCCCAAACATATCTGGTTGCATGGTCGATGATGATGTGTAGATATTTTTTGGTGGAGTTATAATAATTGAATCCTCCCACAGTATCAATAGAAAGACATTCAAAAGGTTGATCTGTGGTGGGCATAGCTTGTAATAAGCCAAATTTTTTCTGTCTGGGTTTTTTATTCTTTTGACAAATATCACAATGTTTTACAAAATTGGTTATATCTTGCGTCATGTCAGGCCAATAATAATTAGGGGAGATTAAATTTAACATTTTTTGGATACCAGGATGACCAAATTTTTCATGAGCAACATTTAGTATTTTTCTCCTTAAAGACATGGGGACTACTATTTTTCGAAATCCTTTCCTTTTAATAATCATAAGTCCATTTTCCTTTAGATAATTTTTACCACATACATTATCTTTTTCCTACCTCTCTATAATTTCTTTAACGTCCAGAAGAAAAGTAAGTGGTTGAATAAAATGTGAAACTGGGTTTCTCGACAACATGTCGGCTTCGACATTTGTGGATCCCTTTTCGTAAACTATATTATATTCAAACATGCTCAACTTCAAAGACCATCTAAATAACCTGCCTCTCAAATGTTTAGTATTTTTTAACCATACAAGAGATGCATGATCAGTATGAATGGTAAAATTTACACCATGAAAATAATGATAGAATTTGTCTAACGTGTCAATGATGGCAAGACACTCTAACTCGGTAATAAAATAATTTTTCTCATAACTTCTCAATCCTATAGAGTAATAAGCAATTGGATGTAAAAAATTATTACTATCAGGTTGTTTTAAGACTGCACCTACTGCCACTTGTGAGGCATCAACAAACATATGGAGGGGTAACTTAGGGTCATAAATTTTTAAGATAGGTTTGGCTATTAAGGCATCTTTTAATTTTTGAAAAGAATTTTGACAATCTGTATTCCATTCCCATAATGTATTTTTCCTGAGTAATCTGTTAAGAGGGACTCGAATTTCGGCATATTTATCTAACAACTTGTGATAAACATTGATAGATCCTAAGAATCTCTGAAGTTCTTTTACATTTGAAGGGGGTTTTAGTTTTTTTATTACCTCAATATTAGCATTAGCAGGGGTCTCTAAACATAATTTTTTTCTTAAAACGTATTATTGTATAAAATGTCTATGCATATGCATAACTCTGAATATTTGTATAAAAAATGAATGGAGAAAAATATATTCATCACTCAAATTTTATAACGGTAAGGAATAATTTAAGTGTAGGTGAAAGTTTTTTTCATAAGTTTCATTTTTTTTATTGTTATTTTCATTAACTGCATTTTGTTATATATGTATGAGAAATGGGTCACGTAGATTTACATTATTGTTAATTAAAATATCAACACTTAAATCCTAATGCTTCAAACACATACTTCAAACTGAAAAATTATATTACGTAGAAATGAATATTTCCAGTGTTATTAAAGAGTTTAACTTAAGACCTAAAGAAGCCCTATTTATATGGCTTATAAATTTATAAGGCAGCTTTATAGTATTATAAGGCAGCTTTTAATGGGAAGATACCATTAAAAGCTGCAAGTAGGTAGATATTTAAAAAAAAAAAAAAAGGATACTATTTTCCCAAATGGGCTAAAACAATCTATATATTTAAAACGCTAAGCGTTTTATTTCGACAATCCGTGAGAACAAACTACTGCATCAAATTACACCATTCTTTTTTTAAATGAAAGATATTTGGACACAGATTTGTTATCGTGCATTAGTTTGCTCGAAAATTTAATTAATAAGCCGTAATTTTCAAGTAAACTTTTACTGCTGCTTATGACGTCATAAAGTCGGCAACTCCCACTGTTGCCAGGCATAGAATTATTTTCTGAACTCTGTGGTTCGCCAATCTTTTGACATTAGCTAATATAAACTAGGTAATATTTTAACATTGTAATATTAAATCTTAAAAAATTTACTTAAAATTAGCTAAAATATAATCCTAGTAAAATATCTAAACATAAACATATCAATATGAATAACAAATGTCACGTACAATATTGAAATTTAAATTATTCCAATTGAAAGAAGATTTGGAGAGTTATCCCTGACGCCCAGCTAACATAAAAGTACCAATTTTATTTTATTTATTTACACACATATTCAATTTTATTATAAAACACCAGGTTGCCATACAAAGCAAAAATCGTCATTTAGGCGCCAAAAATTAACCCCAGTTAAAGCGCCTAGAATACATTTTGTTCATAGAATGACAGACATGTATATATATATATATATATATATATATATATACTTCACTGGCGCCCGGCTAACCGAAAAGTACCCCAAATTATTCGCCAAACTGTAGCGCCCAATAAACGAATAGAAGAATGTTGCCATTAAATCTCAAAATTAAAAAAAATAATAAAATAATAATTAGGAAAAGCCCCATTTACTAAACTATCATTTATCAGTAACTTTAAACAATATAATTTACAATATATTAATGAAAACAGAATAAAAAATAATCTTGGATATTTATTTATTTATATTATTTCTCTTAATTATCCCTTTCGACTGTTGGATAAATGTTTGTGACGTCATTTGAATTTTATCGATTGTACGAAACTACGAATCACAACATTTTTTCAATGCTTTTTCTATTTTAATATCATGGTTTCAAAGACGCAATTTTTATTTTAATTAATGTAATAACTAATAAATCAGTAAAATATCATTATAAATACATTTAACGTAGAATTAAAAATCACTTGATGAGAACTTTTAGGCCGAATTTTTTAATTTGCAAGTTAAATTTCGGTGAAAATATTTATCCCCGTGTTTTATAAGCGAATAATAATTCATATTTATTGTGACGTCACCGGAATATTGCCCATTAGGTTTGTTATTGTTGTTGGTTTGGCACAAAGGGCCCGATTTTGCAGCTTTCTATTTCTATATAGCTGTCATAATCCACTACGCTTGATCCACAAACTTGATTCCTAAATCTCCTAATTTTTGAACCAATTCCAGATGAGAGATTTGCATCCGGATTGGCACAACGCTTATCTAGAACTTCGAGGACTTTGGAGCCACAAACAGATTTAACGTGCTCCAGCTCCCATTAACGTACACGGTCCCACAGCAGAGGCAAACGAGAGAGGATGCACCCTCCCAAGCAGTGACCTTGGTCGATGCTGCTTGGCTTTCGGTGATCTTATGAGAACCGAGGCCCATTAGGTTTATTTTATCATTATGCGTTATAACTTTGTTGATGCCATTTTTTCATTACAATTAAATACAAAATATATTTTTATTTGTAACATGGTGTTTAAGCATAAAAGTAACTTATACAAGTAAGTGTGAAAAGTTTGCGCCAGGGAAAATGACGTTATGCTTAGCTTGAAATGCATTTTAACATTGATAAAACTAAAAAGAAAAAATAATTGTGTTAACATGACGTAATTTTACCTGATTTTTCAATTTTTAATTTTAAAGGTCAGAATTTAAGCCTTTATTGGGTGCTTCATGTTGATTGCGTACCTTGATTACATATGACCAATTACTTTTTTTTCTAAATTATAGGTTAGAAGATTTCCTTTTTTTATAAAAAAATTCACAAAAGTAAAGAATTTCAGAAAATTAAAATTATTAAAAATAGTGTTATGCGAAAAAAACTTGAAATAATGAAACTTGAAATTGTATTTTTAGCTAGAATAAATAATGTAAGGCTAATATTTTATAGGGATTATTTTGGTAGGTTTGTTATAAGTTCATTTAACAGTTCCTTATTCTTCCACTGTGAATTTCTCTTTCGATGTCAAAAAATGATAGTCTACTTTTGGATGCCAGCCAAAACACAGTTGCAATTTTTAGAAATGTATAACGGTTGTGACAACAAACGGCCCTATCGCTTTGCTTTCATCGCACTTCTGAATACTACAAATTTCAATTTTTTACCACATTTTACAATTTCAGTTCTTACATCATCAATTAGAAAAAAAAATTGGTTCGATTGAAATTTATTTGAAAACTGCCGCTTAATTTAACGACTTTTTAAATAATTTTCAAGCATGAAATATTTGTCAATTCTATCTCAACAATGATCCTCAGTTTGCTTTGATAATGTAACATAGTCCCTGGGAAAGTTTCCCCAATTGAAAATAGATTTTTTTATCCATCATAAAAACTGAAAAAGAAAAATAATAGAAACCCCTGATAAATCATAAGATCAGATTATCCAAAAGAAAGAGCATTTTGGCGCTAAACTAAAATCTGTCAAGAAAAAAAACTATTTATAGTTTATGATTAACATAAAATTGATATGCTGAATTCGTTGATGTATATGTTGCATCAGAATATGCTAGGAACTGTATTTTATTATTTTTTTTTTAAAGATCCGTTGGATATTTAACTGTGTAAAAATCTGACTTATCTGCAGATTGATTTATTATTGTACAAAAAAAAATCTTCATCTTTACATAGAAACTGATTAGCTTAAAACAATGGATGCGTTTCAGAAGATATGGATTTGGAACGAACAATGATTAAAGAAAATATTTTAAAATTTTAATTAAAACATTTTAAAACTTTTTTTAACGTCGAATTTTGACGGTGCCTTTGGTGAGATGCAATGCACATGCGCATAGGAGCTCATTTGGTTGCATTATCACAAGGGGGTGGGGGAGATGCGTGCTTTATTTACTATGTTCTTTTATTGACTGAATATGAGATGAACGTAGGGATATACTATTTGTATGATATACTTTATAGGTCCAGGAAATTTTCTTTCTTGCCGTGGGGAATATGGCGGTAATGTCAAGCTGATTTGCATTACACAGTTGTTTACGGATTGTTTGTTTGGAGTTTGCTTCGGAAATAGTACTGTAATTCACCGGGGGAAAAAACTTTTAAAATAAAATATTTGAAAGACTGTTTCATACGCACCCCTTCTTATGTAATAAAGAAGCTTATTTTACTAATATTGTTATTGTAATTTTTTTCCGGCAAGTTTTGACGGGTTCCATCTAGTTAATAATAATCAAGCTAAGCACTTTTTAAAGTTCTTTTTGGTACGATAAACTTTGTTTATTTGCTCGGAGATAATTAAAAACCATGCAGCATACAAATTATGTGTAAACTTTTTGGAGGAATCTCAAATAACCATTTCACATTTATTATTACACTTTATTATTTACATTTGTTGGCTATTTATATATATCTACTACACTGTTAAAAATTTTGGTTCAACGTTTCACCAAAAGATGGTACAAGTGTAGCTGCCACCATGGGATGGTAAAACCTTTCTCCATCCTTTGGTGCTTTGTTTGAACCACGATTTGGTAATAGGTTGAACCACTGTTTGGTGATAGGTTGAACCATGATTTGGTAATAGGTTGAACCACTGTTTGGTAATAGGTTGAACCATGTTTTGGTAATAGGTTGAACCATGATTTGGTAATAGGTTGAACCACTGTTTGGTAATAGGTTGAACCATGTTTTGGTAATAGGTTGAACCATGATTTGGTAATAGGTTGAACCATGTTTTGGCAATAGGTTGAACCATGTTTTGGTAATAAGTTGAACCACTCTTTGGTAATAGGTTGAACCATGATTTGGTAATAAGTTGAAATTATTATTATTATTTATTTAATCTTAACAATATATATGTATTTATTTATATTTTTTAACTATAATTTGTGAATAAAGTATATTATTTTATTAATACTTAACTATATTTCATTTTTTTGCTAAGTTGATAAAATGTAATTTCGTGCGTATAATATCAAAAATATTATACGCAATATTTTGAAAATAAATATCAAATATGTGAAAATATCAAACTTCATGATATTTTAAAAATAAATATCGGATATAGTATATCATCAGGAGTCGATCCAGGAAAAATTTGGGGCCTATTTAGGGACCCTTCACAAAAATCTATTTAATAAAATGGGGCCCTTCACAAAAATCAGTTTGATAAAATGGGTTCCTTCACAAAAATCAATTTGATAAAATGGACCACTTCATAAAAATCAGTTTGATAAAATGGACCCCTTCACAAAATTCTATTCCATAAAAACTTACTATTTATTATTTATTTATTATTTTGTGATGTTTTAAAATGTGTAATTTGTAAACAAACAAGTTCACCATAGAGGAAAATTTCAGCAAAAAGGATTAAAAAAAATTTTGTTTAAAAAATGCTTGGTTCGAATTTGATTAACTGGATTTCAACTTTTGTTGAAAAATGTTATATTTCACAAAAATATAATAAATTTCACAAAAATAACCTTTACTTTTCACAAAATGGGCCCCAAGAATAAAAACCTGCATCGACCCCTGATCATGATATACATCCATTGATACATATCACCGAACCCTGTATGTTCAACAATTGAATATTACTGTCATATAAAAATTTCAACACATTATATTAGTTTACGCTAGAAATCAAATATAATCAAGCAACAGGTCTCTAAGATTTCAAATACACGTTACAATGTAAATAGTACTATTGAAATTCTTGACGAATCAAACTCCTAACCTGGTAATAACTTTACGCTCAGCTAGTTAGCAAAAATTAATTCACAATATCAGTGCCTAATCCAGAACATAAATTATATCTGATACGCAAACTATACGAAAAGAAAATAAATAAATTCAAACACGCAATACTCAATTAGGCCTAATACAGACACATTATAAAATTACATTTTATCAACTTAGCAAAAAAAAATGATATATAGTTAAGCATTAATAAAGTAATATACTTTATTCACAAATTATAATTAAAAAATATAAATAAATACATATATATTGTTAAGATTAAACAAATAATAATAATAATAAATACCTTGTGCTTGCTTATTTTTCTCCGGAATACAGCTACACGAGGTTTTACGCACGCAGTCACGTGAAGTGCAAGCGAACTCTGAACTCTGACGTGGCGGACGTGTGAGGGACGGCAGAAGCAGATTCGCATTCAATGGCGGGCGATCTGTGATTGGATGCAACGATTTACTATCGGATGGTAAAACGTTGAACCATAATCCAGGATTCACCAAAAAGAGGGGTTTTGAAATAGAGATCGAACCATCTTTTGGTACTTTTGCTGACTTTGAACCATGTGATGGTTCAACATTGAACGGAAATTTTTAACAGTGTAGTCGTCCGAGAGATGTTAAACAAATTTAGGGTAGGTATTTCAGGCACACTGAAAATTTGTTTATCACTTCTTTTGTAATGCCTGAATACAAAATCGAATACAAGGCTGAAGGGACGTGTGTTTTATCCAACCCGTGAATTTTTAACTTTGCGAAAAATATTTTCGCGTAAAAAAATCCTTGAGGCATTTTGAAATTTAATATCTTCAAATTTAATAGTTAATGAAATAAAAAATAAAAAAGCCACATTATTTAGTTGAGTTTAAAAGTTTGCCAGGCGGTTTCAAAATAGTATTTCATAAGTATTGAAAAAAAAATATTTCAGTAACGCTGACACTTAGAGAGAATAATATTTATACTCAGAAAAAATATTTTGAAAATGTCAGGCCGTTTTGGTGGAACGTTCTACCTGCTAGATGATAGGGAATGTTATACTTGAGTGCGAGTATGACTGAGATTGCGGTGCCTCGCTTAAGATAAACTTACTGACTTACGATATAAATAAAGCGTAAACCGTATTGCAGTACCTCGCGATCTTACTCCAAACTGAAAGCTATATTAAGATGAAGCACAGGTGGATTCGCTCGTAACCGCAACAAATCTAACTGCTGCATCTGATTGGATAACTGCAAGAGGACTTACGCTAAGGCACCGTGACTAGAAAAGTGATAGGGGTGGAGAGATCTAGCAATTATTAAATTGATTGAAAATATAATTAATGCCCAACACTGTCTAGAAAATAAAATTGTATTTATATAGCTCACGTTTTAAATGAGGTTTATATTGACAGGAGAATATGTATTAGTAAATAACTTAAATTTATTTTCAACAAATTATTACAACATTTTTGTAATTTTTTTGCACTTCACATGCGTAATCTGAATATTGACTATTTTTATAATTTTGTCAAGACTGCCGATAGTTTTTAAATTGTCAAGCGAGCGATAACGAAAATAGTATTTCATAAATATCGAAAAAATATATTTGAGGCACGCTAACATTTAGGAAGAATAATATTTATACTCAGAAAGAAATATTTTGTAAATGACAGGCTGTTTTGGTCGGACTTACTACCTGCCAGGTGATAGGGAATATGTTGTACGTGAGTGCGAGTAAGGCTGAATTACGGTACCTTGTTTAAAATCAACTTACTGATTTACGATATAAACAAATCGTAAACCGTATTGCAGTGCCTCGCGGTCCTACGCCACCCTGAAAGCTATCTTAAGAGCCTATATCAGTCACGCGAAAAAACGCTCCAGCTAATGTTAAGTCTATGGGAAGGTTATCGCGCGATTTCTCGCTCTCATTTTAATATTTTTAAATGATTTTTTTTTAATAGGATAGCTGAGTTCGATCTCTAGCGTTGTTAGTTTTTACTTTTTCAATTTTGGTTTCAGAATTTTATATATGGGTACTTTCTCTTTCAGAACCGGTTCCAACCGGTTCCAAAATTAAAAATGTCCGCTTATAAAAAAAACCGTAGCCAAAATCAAAAAAGTAAAAACTAACAACTTTAGAGATCGACCTCAGCTATCCTATGCCAAAAAAATCTTTTAAAAATATTAAAATGCGAACGTGAAATCGCGCGATAACCTTCCCATAGACTTAACATTAGCTGGAGCGTTTCTTCGCGTGACTAGCGTAGGCTCTTAAGATGAAGTGCAAGTGGATGCGTGCGCAATCACAAGAAATCTAACTGCTGCTTCTGATTGGCTGACTGTCGGAGGACTTACGCTGAGGCACCGCAAGACGAAGTTAAGGTCTTGCACAGAGAAGTGATATAGGTGGAAAGAGCTTTGGGAACCCTAAAATGGATCCAACATAACAGTCAACTGACTATAATAGTTAGTTAGGTGATATGTACTTTTATTTTCTTGTCTTATTTTCATTGACGAAACGAAATTACGAAAATTGGCATCCGATTTTATCGTCAAGAGCTAGTAATAAAATAAACAAATTATAGTATCGTTTAAATTAAAACCTAAATCTTCTTTTACTATTTTAAAATAGATTTTAAGTTGCTTTGTTTTACTCCGTTTATGTTTTTCCCTTAGCTTATTCTATAATTTCATTTGATATACAATTAATTTATATTGTTAATAAAAGGTGCCTTGATTTTTTTTTTAACTTGAGCATGCCGTCTATAAATTATGAAATGTAAATGATAAAATCGATTTTAATATTATATAGTTCCTTTTTTCCCTGCATTCTACAAACAGGGTTTTTTTTTTAATTTTATATGCTAAAGATTCCATCTATTACAGCTAGTTCAGACATCAACATATATATTTGCTAATATAAGTTGAAAACAATATTGTGAAAATGATTAAATAGTTGAATCTAGCAAATGTTTATTTCATTAAAGATTTTACTGAATCTGTCCCTGTCTGAAAAATTCTATCTTCAATATTACTTATTGATATTAAGGTATCAATATTCATTTCAAAATTAAAATATCATAAAACTAGAACACAAGAATAGGTTAGGCTTACCTAAACGGTCCTCTTTCGGGAGATAAGATATCTTAAATTATTCTGACTTTTCGAGAATAAATGTTCATGTTGTTAAAAAAATAATTGAATCTACACAATGTAGACACACAAACATATATATTGACAATCACGAAAACAATATACACAACGTTTTCACGCACATCATAAATATTACATATTATATTCCGTATTACATTTTCTAGTTCATTTCATAAAACATTCTAAGACAGATCCATTTTTTATCAACAGAAAAACATCGTCTGCGCGAGGCGCAAAATAGAAACGATTAAATTAAAACCTTGGAAGTAGCGATAAAACGCAACACACTCCCACCTTTGAGTTTCGAATTCAATGAAACTCAAACTTTACTTTGGGTTTATATAACAGACCATATCGGAATCGTTTTTCAGGTACAGTCACCACAGGAGAGTCAATAGCACCTTTATGTATAATAGGTTCAGTAGATTCAGTATCTAAAAAGCAGTCTTTAACAGAATGTTGGATCATCCGCTTACTCGTAGCAGGGTCTAAATAACAGTTTTTATCAGTCAATTTTATCGTCGGTTTGGTAGGAGCAGGATCTAAAGGACATTCTTTATCATTCGACTGAACTGTAGAATGGAGTTCAGTACCTCTTTCATGGGTTACTTCTAGAGGAATCAATCTGAGAACAGGACGTAGAAATTCGCCGCCTTTTATCTTTACCTTTACCAATCGTACATTTCCATCTTTTGAAGGATAAAGTTCAATAACTTTGGCAAGTGGCCATTCAAGTTTTATAACATTCTCACTAGTCACAAGAACAACGTCACCAATCTGGACAGGTCTCTGATTTTTGCCAAATTTCGAGGATTGTTTTAAATATCCCAAATATTCAGCGCGGAATCTTTTTCGTAAATCTTGTTTTAGTCGCTGTCTATAAGCATGTCTCTTATTAATAGACGATGAATCCAAAACGTCAAGATCAGGAATACCTGATTCTCTAATGTCTTTTAAAACATAGAAGGAGTAAGTGGTATTAAATCATCAATTTCCTCTGAAACATAGGTCAAAGGCCGCTGATTAACAATGTTTTCAGTATCGCAAATAACAGTTTGAATTTCTTCTAAGTCAAAAGAACTTCGTTCTAAGACTTTTCGAAGGATCCCTTTTATTACGCCTATCAAACGTTCCCACCATCCACCCCACCACGGCGCAGATAGAGGGTTAAATTTCCAAGTGATCTTCTGAGCTGTGCTGTACTGAGAAATAACATCCCAATCAATTTGCTTAAGTAAATTTTCAGCACTCGTGAAATTTTTACCGTTGTCAGAATATACTATCGAAGGTCTACCTCTTCGTGCTATAAATCTTCTAAAAGCTTGCAAAAAGTTGTCAGTCGATAAGGATGTGGCTATCTCTAAATGTATGGCTCTGTAGACAGCACATGTGAAAATAACTATCCAAGCTTTCTGACCACCTCGAAAAAGTAAAGGACCGGCATAGTCAATCCCTACAACCTCGAATACTGCAGCTTCTTTTGTACGATCTTCCGGAAGAGGTGCTTCTATAATCGGTTTAGGTCTTGAATTAAATCTTTTACAACGTACACAGTTTCGAATTACCTTTCTAACAGTCTTCCTGCATTTCAAAATCCAAAAGTCTTCTCTTAAATTACTCATCAATATCTGGGTACCAGCATGATTTAAACTAAGATGTCTTGTTCGAATAAGTATTTCCACAACTGGATGGCTACAGGGTAACAGTATCGGGAATCAGAAATTTCTTTTATCTTCTCTCATCAGAATACGTGTCTTTACTTTAAGTAGTCCATTCGATTCTACATAAAACTGAAGTGATTTTAAGCGTTTATCTTCAGTTCCTAAAAAGGATTCCTTTTGTACTATTTTTAACAAAGATATTTCAGCTCTATTTATTTCTTCTAGAGTTAAGAGTCCAGAAATCCGGTTGGCACGTTCCACTTTACAGTTAGTAAAAAATCTAAAAATCCAAGCAATAGTTCTGATCAGTTTGTCGTACGACGAAATTCTGTTATAAATTTTTTCAGTTGATTCTTTATGATTTGTAGTGCTAACAACAGTTTTTCTCTTTTCGGAATATACTATGTTGAAATCAGGAACAACATTGGATTTTGGCTATTCTTTTTCCGGTCTTCGCAACCTTTCCGGGCCCTCCCACCATTTCGATTTCACTAAAGTTTCTGCATTACAACCACGAGAAGGGAGGTCTGCTGTATTTAATGATCCAGGGATCTGATACCAATTATCAGGTTCTGTCAAAGATCGGATTTCTTTAACTCTATTGAAAACAAAAGGAGCCCAATTTTCAGTTCCCTTGATCCAATATATAGCATTTGCTGAATCAGACCAGAAAAATTTCGGGATATCTTTCAACTGAAGATCGTGTATAACAGTTTGTGCCAGTCTAGCTCTTATATTACAGGAAAGTAGTTCCAATCGAGGAATAGAAATGGTTTTCATTGGAGCAACCCTGCACCTAGCCTGTACAAGTTGACAAGATATTGTATTTTCAGTCGCACTTCTTAAAAATATACATGTAGACTATACATTCTTGCTTGCATCGCAGAATATGTGCAAAGAAAGATTTTCTGGCGCTTCATAATTGGAAATAATACATCGAGGGATTTCTATTTCTTTTAATTTAGAGACATCCTTCCGCCATTTTTCAAATTTCTTGGTAATAGATTCAGGCAATTCAGCATCCCACGAAACTTTCAATTTCCAACATTCTTGAAGGAGAATCTTTGGCCCCAAGGTGACAGGACACATGAAGCCAATGGGGTCGAAAATTCTATGAACAGCACTCAGGATTTTTCTTTTGGTTACAATAGTAGAGTCTTCAAAACATTTTCGTAAATCTATTTTCAGAGTATCAGATTTTACATTCCACATCAGTCCCAAAACTGGAATATTCTATTCTTCTAATAACGGGAAGTTTTCTGCTTCTGTTTTGTTGAGATTATACTCCCACCATCGAATATCAAATTTAGCATTTTGGAGAATAATTGTGGATTCTTCAATAAATTTTTCAAGCTCCTCATAGTTTTCAACACTAGTGACGCAGTTATCTACGTAAAAAGACTTTAACAACTTGTCTGCTGTTTCTTTAAATTTAGAAGGCACATTCTTCAGATGATATCGGATAATTGCACCAAGTAAATAAGGCGAACATGTAATACCGAAACCAACCCTTTTATGCTGGAAAATTTTGAACTTTTCGGGGTCACCTTCCTCACACCATAAAAACTTCAGAAATGGTCTATCTCGCTCATTTAAACCAAGTTGTAGAAAAGCCCTTCGAATATCTGCAATCACGCCTATTTTCTTCAATCGAAATTTATTTAATACAGTCAGAATGAGCTCTACGATAGTAGGACCTTTCTCTAAACAATCATTGATCGATGGTGAATCTTTTTGTCTAGCTGAGCCATCAAAGACTGGTCTAACTCTGGTGGTAGAATTTTCTTTGATCACAGCTCTGTGTAGCAAGTAGTGTTCACTTTCGTCATTACAAGAGTTTTTAACTTCTTCAATAACGCCTTCTTGTACCCATTCTTTTAATACATCTTCATACTCTTGTAATGTTTCTGTTTTCTTTAGTGATTCAACACAATTTCTTAATCGTCGTTCAGCGATTTTTCGACCAGTTGGTAAGGGAGGATGGTTTTCAATCCATGGAAGGCTCACTTCTTACCTTCCTTCTGCATCTATTTTTATATTTTTATTAAAATGCTCTTCAGTTGCTTTTTCTATTTCTTGTCGGTTTCCGCTTTCGCCAGGATCGAGAATTCCAAGTGTGTCTAGCCGCCATAAATCTGAAATTTTTGCATCATTGACATGAAGTGACATGACGCTGTTTGTGCTATCGGATATGATACATAGGTCAGTTTTCCCCATCAAATTCCAATCAAGACGTGTTTCCATAAATACTAAGCCAGAAATCAATTGTTTGATTTTTCCGGTGTACAATTTACCTGCTACATCAGCTCCTATAAGCCCATGAATTTCGTTAGGTGAAAACTCGTATAGCAATTCAACCTGGTTATTCAAATCAGAGAGTAAGATTTTTTGTTTCTTAATTTCACTCATAAATGAGCCACGAGGAATTTTAGGAATGTCCGAACAAATTTTTTCTTGATCTAATACTTCGACACAACAGCGATAATTATCAAAGAAGTCGCTCAGACTGATCAAATATTTCTTATGTGATAATACAGTCTCCGTGCCACCGAATAAACTATGTGTCAAATTATCTTCCCCTATGCATTTATATCCCATCTCGGCCAATGCAAAAGATGATAAATAAGATTTACTACTACCTGAATCAATTAATATTCTTATATATTTCATCTTATTATTACATCTAAGACGGACAATAAGCGTTTGTAAAAGTACGCGACGAGTACCTGTTTTATTGGATAAAGCAGTGTCTTTCTTACTTTCGATATCTGACTTTTCCATAATCGGGTTTTCATTATCATTTTTTGCTGGACACATTATTTTGAAATGTAATTTACCGCAATCACAGGTGGTATTTTCGTTCTACAAAAACGTGATATGTGTTTTCTTATCTCTAAACATTTAAAACAAGCCCCTTTTTTCATTAATATTTGTTTTTTCTCTTCATGAGATAAACTATTAGCATGTCTACATTCGTTACTTAAATGTGACTTGTTACAAAAAATACACGTTTCCCTTTTCATTTTTGATGAATTATATAATTCCGTAGCCGTTGGAATATCTCTTTCTCGCCTATTTCACACTGTATAAATATTTTTGTTTACATTTTCTAAATTAAACCCACTTCTAGCCAAACGGACTTTTTCTTCGCTTTCGATTTCGTGCTGCAAAAATTTCATCAAAGAATCTAACTGATTATTACTTTCGTCTTTTGAATTTAAATTAATAGAGTTTAAGGTTATTTCCCAAATTCTCAATATTTCAACTGGTAAGCACGATTCAATCAATGGATAAAGAATTACAGAATAATGTTCGCTTGAAACACCTAACATTTTTAGTGATCTTAAATAGGTTTCAATTTTGTCGTATAATTTAAAAAGAGGAATTCTTGGCCCTTTTCCTGTAGCATTATTCATCATTAAAGCGAGCACTTCTCTTATATATACTTCTATTAACATATCAGTACGACCAAATCGAGCCTTTAAACATTCAATAACATTTTCATAACTATCACCAGTAGCGGGGTACGACTCGACTATTTCTCTTGCCCTAGAACCCTTTAACGTTGCTTGTAACAAGTACTGATATTTATCTTCTTTCGCGATTTCAGAATCGTTATGTATTTTTTCAAACTGAGCCCAAAAGGCCAACCACTCCTTAATATCTCCCCCAAATAATTTAAATTCTATCTTAGGAAGTTTAAACTTCCGTTTCTTGATATTTTCAGTTTCGAAAACATTTAAAATCTTTTGAACTTTCGTTTTTAACTTAATAAATTTCTCTTCATACACGCTAAAATTTCGTATTCCTTATCATAATTTTCTTGAGAACATGTTTTATCGTTTAAAAGAAGATCTAACATTTCTTTTTCTTTTGGTTGTAGATCTGTCCATTTTTCACCTAATTGAGCATATAAAATCTCAATTTCTTCAATATCTTTATTTTCATCAGTTAATTTGTTCTCAAGTAAATTAGCAATTCGCGTAAAAGCGCTTCTTAATAGAGTATGCAATTTTTTAATCTGTTCCATTATCGTATTTTATTTTCTTAAATAATGTAATATCCCGCTAGAGAGATGCCAAAATAATATTGAATCTGTCCCTGTCTGTAAAATTCTATCTTCAATATTATTTATATTGATATTAAGGTATCAATATTCATTTCAAAATTAAAATATCATAAAACTAGAACACAAGAATACACTGTAAAAAAATTTCGGAACGTTTCAGGAAATTATCCCGAAACATTTCGCATATTTTACCGGAATTTCGAATTTCTTCATGGCCCACATCAATTACGGCAATAATTCGTGTAATATTTTCGAAAGGTTTCAACTTTTCCGTAAACTACATTCTGCGCATGCGTGCTTCATGTTTTATATTGCATTAGCCATTTTGATAACTAAAGAAGAAAAAAAACAGCTGCCTAGGTACTTAGATGCAAATGCGATCTGAAAAAATACCATTCTTTGTTTGAATATCAGCCGATAAAGTAAGTAGCTAATTTAAATCTTTTTATGCTTCATTATTTGAATTTTCATTTTATCTGTAATACGAAACTTTAAAATTTAATTGCTTAAATAACACACTGAATAAAAAAAGTATATTGATTATTGAAAATTGGAATATTTCACTACTTTGTTGTGAAACGTAACAGCAAAAAGCCGTGGCATCTTAATGCCACCACCTTTTCCCGGAACCTTCCGGAATTTTTTTTACAGTGTAGGTTAGGCTTACCTAAACGGTCCTCTTTCGGGAGATAAGATATCTTAAATTATTCTGGCTTTTCGAGAATAAATGTTCATGTTGTTCAAAAAATAATTGAATCTACACAATGTAGACACACAAACATATATATTGACAATCACGAACACAATATACACAACGTTTTCGCGCACATCATAAATATTACATATTATATTCCGTATTACATTTTCTAGTTCATTTCATAAAACATTCTAAGACAGATCCATTTTTTATCAACAGAAAAACATCGTCTGCGCGAGGCGCAAAATAGAAACGATTAAATTAAAACCATGGAAGTAGCGATAAGACGCAACAGATTTAAGAAATGCCCAACACTGGCTAGAAAATAAAATTGTATGTATAAAGCTCACGCGTTTAAATGAGGTTTATATTGAGAGCAGTATATGTATTAGTAAATAACGAAAAAAAATTTCAACAAATGATTACATCATTTTTGTAATTTTTTTGCATTTCACATGCGTAATCGGGATATTGACTATTTTTATAATTTTTTTCACAACCGGCGACATTTTTGAAATTGTCAAGCAAGCGATAACGCGCCAAATCTGGAAAACTTTACATAAGTAGGGCTGGTCATGTTGGCGCCACTTTTCAAGCGATTTCTCTACGAAAAGCGCACTCTACCCCTATGTATTATCTAAGATATCATGGCTCTCGCAAGACCACGTGACTTATGGCAAGCGTGTAGTTTTAGAAAGAGTATGCAGTTGTTAAAATATTCTCATTCGTAGTGAAACACATGTAGCTATAGAAGTGCTATTTTGTTATTGCATTTGAATTTCATTGGTTTAATGTAGATTGTAAGCCGCAATTAGTGTTAGATGCTATTGTTAATGAAAGAGTCGAGAACGCACATGAAAACGTTTCAGGTAAATTTAAACATTTCTTTTCTTTCATAATTGCTTCATTTGTTTTATTATTAAGTGAATAAAAATGCATTATCAGTTTCAGATAATGCAGACGAACCGGAAGATGAAGAGTAATTCAAGCTCTGATGCAGTCTTCGCTGATGATGATGAAGCAACAAATACTGAAGAAGAATAAACACGATCCAAGAGGCAAATACAAATTTTTAAACCCATGTAATAGTTCATTCTAATAAATTTGATCATGTAATTTTATTGTGGTATTCAGTCATTTTTTGTCCATCTGTTATATTTTATTATAATAAATAAAATACAATTAAATTAAAGTAAAATTAGGTTAAATAAAAATTATTTTATTCGTTGTTATATCGCGTATCAATAGATATACATCATATCTTTTTCATTTAATATTAAATATATGAAAAAATACTATGAATGAGAATATTTATTTACTCCAAAATTTTTCTAACAACTGTACGATTGCTATAAGTCACGTGTTCCTGCGAAAGCCTATCACACAGCAGTACGCTTCAACTTAGCCCGTCGCTGATATACGCTCTTTCTGACACTTCAACCTACTTATAGCGCTACTTACTCGCACTGACATATAACATACCCTGACACTTGGCACATAGAAAGTCCCACCAAAATGGCCTGTGCTTTTCAAAATAATTTTTTCTGGGTATAAATATTATTCTGTCTAAATGTCAGCATGCCTCAAATATATTTTTCGATACTTGTGAAATTCTATTTTGAAACCTCCTGGTAAACTTTTAAACCCGACTAAATAATCTAGCTATTTCAATTTTTACTAGCAGAGGAGAATCCGCTTCTCTGTTTTTTTGGTACATTTGTGCAGTTTTTTCCGGTATTTAATATAGAAGACGTGCACTAAAAGATATTTATTTTTTGTTGTTGTTTCTTCTTTAACTTTTTAGAACAGTTTGGTCGAAATATGAAAATACTCTAGGTCAACCACTTTCAACCACCATATCTCTTACACCCCCACAGAATTTTCCTTGAACAATCATAACTTTCTCGATTCTTCCGTTCCATATGTAAACATAATAAAAATTCTGTATATGTATGTATATAAACTCGCGTTTGTAAAAATTTCAACACCATGAAGGATTCATCAGAATGAAATGAAATTTAATACACAAACGACTGGTACTGTTCAAACAAATGATTCAATTTTCAGAACAAAAAAAACTATATTAAATGTCCAAATCAGTATTTGGTGAAACCACTACGCGATGCAATAAGTGTTGCTACACGATGTGGCATGAAGTTAATCAGATTTTGAATGTCTGCCTGGGGAAGAGTATTCCATATTGTTTGTATGCGCACCCAAAGTTCATGTGTAGAAGATGTAGGACGAGGATCACGAGCGCTACACCGACCAACGTAATACCACACATGTTCAATAAGCAACTTATCCTGCGAATACGCAGGCCACGGTAGAAGTTGTATGTGTTCTGCTGACAAGACGTCTTGAACGTTCCATGAAACATGCATTATCCTGTTGAAAGATAGCTTCAGAAATGCGTTGAAGGAAAGGACCAACTTCGTGCTCCAGCACTTCATTGATGTACCTGTTTCTGTTCATATTACCCCCAATTCGTACCACCTGCGATCTTCCATGATACATAGTCTCGCCCCAGAGCATAATTCCGAGTTTTCGTCCAATATGACGTTCTGTAATGCACTCTGAAAGGTAGCGTTCACCAGAATTGCGTCTAAGATGAATGCAACCATCATGATACTTCAAATTAAAGCTAATGTTTTCAGAAAAAAATAATTTTTGACAATCTGCACGCCAGTCTCTATGTTCATGAGCCCATTGCAGCCGCAAGCGTCGATGGTTTTGCGTGAGGGGGTTCCTGTATAAAGGAGTTCTTACTCACAGTCCACGGTGCAGCAGACGCCGACGGATTGAAGACGCAGACAGTGATACACATGTAGTAGTTAACCAATGTGCTACCTACTGTCTAGTTGAAATTATACGGTCCGACAGTGCTATGTGAACCAGGTGTCTATCATCGCATGTTGACGTCGCCTTTCGGGGTCAAATCCCAGATTTCCGAGTTGTCCGATTCTCGTCGGTCCACTGTTTCCAAACTCGCATCACTGTTAAAAAGAGTTTGAATGAATGGTTAACCTGCACACGAGCTGCTGCTGAACGATAGGAAAATCCTCCTTCAAGGAAGCCAATGATTCTACCCCCCCCCCCCCCGTTCAAACTCCGTCAGTTTTTTAAATTTCGCTCTCTATCATCGAAGATGCATAGTTTCGTCATACCTAACGTTTAACACTAGCAGATAACCATAGACTATTTTCAACGTACCGCTACAGCCCCCTATTTGTACGTTTTCAGCAACAGTCCAGAGGGTGCTGTTCAGCCCGCGCATGCGTGGTGACTCTGAAATTTTAATCATTTGCATAACACGCTATACTTTACATTTGCTGAAAATTTCAGCTCAGTTGCGTCATTCTTTCGTGGTGTTGAATTTTTCACAAACAGGAGTATATATGTTGTGGCTAATTGCGAAATCTGGCTGTTTGCATAGAGGCCAGACTATTTGCAAAGAGTTGGGCTAATTGGAGAATCATATTCCTTTCTCCAATCGGCTTGATCACTTTCAGGCTTATTGCAATGAGCCTAGAGAGCATTAGGCTAATTGCAAAATGACCACTTGTTTCACAGTCAACCAGATTTTGACCAGCTGTTTGTCCAAATAGGATGTTGTACCCATCCTGAACCTGAAACTTACTTTTGAAATCAAACCGCAACACAACCTGAACCTGACAAAAATAATCCATCTATACGTAACCCGATCCGAACAAGAAAAAATAATTTCCATCAACACACAACCCAACGCAAACATGAAATTTCCATTTGAAGTCAACCCGAACACCCACAAAATGTTCCATCGGAACGAAAACTGATCCGAACAGGACAAAATAATTTCCGTCGACAAGCAACCCAACCCGAACTTGAAAATTACATTTGAAGTCAGCCCTAACCTCAATAAATGTTCCATCGAACCAAAAACCGATTCGAACCAGGTAAAAAAAAATACGTGAACATGCAACCCAGCCCGAATCTCAAAATTCAATTCGAAGTCATCCCGAACCCAAAGAAAGTTCCTTCGATCCGAACAGGAAAAATAATTTCCGTCGACATGCAACCCAACCAGAACATGAAATTTCCATTTGAAGTTGACCCGAACAAAAAAATATTCCCAACGAACCAAAAACAGATCTGAACAGGACAAAATAATTTTCGTCGATAAGTAACCCAACCCGAACCTGAAAAATGAATTTGATGTAAACCCGAACCAAAAAAGTTTCACACAACCAAAAACCGATCCGAACAGGACAAAATAATTTCAATCGACACGCAACCCAATCCGAACCTAAAAAATGATTTTGAAGTCAACCCGAAAGCAAAAAAGTTCTATCGAACCAATTACCGATCCAAACAGGACAAAATGATTTCCGTCGACATGCAACCCAACCCAGATTTAGAGTTCTGCAAGTCGGGACGTTGGGATTTTTACAAATAAATTAATGAAACTAAGCAGATTTATGTTTCAGATGAATTAAGTAAAATGTATTAAGTTTTTTAAACATTTGCTATAATTACTCTTTTAAAATTATTCTTATATATTGTAGATACTTTTCAGTTATTAAAAAATGTATTTTCCAATTTTAAATGAATCATTAAGTTGATCTCCTGAAAAATTAATCTAATGCTACTACTTTAGTAATTTTTTTTTAATTTTCTTTAATAATATTTAAACACACTATTAGTTTAATGTTAATTTGGGTTTCAATATAGGTGCGTTGGGATCAGGCAGGTTTGCGATTTGATAGAATTATTTTGTCGGGTTCTGTTCGTGGTCCGTGTTGACGGAAGTTATTTTGTCGTGTTCGGATCTGTTAGTGATTCAATGGTACTTTTGTGGTGTTCGGGTTGACTTCAAATGAAAATTTCAGGTTCGGATTGGGTTGGTGTTAGTGGAAATTATTTTGACCTGTTTGGATCGCTTTTCGGTTCGATGGAACTTTTTTGTGTTCTGGTAGGCTTCAAATTGAATTTTCAGGTTCGGGTTGGGTTGCGTGTTGACTTCCAATGGAAATTTCATGTTCGGGTTCGGTTGCGTGCAGACGCAAATTATTTTGTTCTGCTCGGATCGGTTTTTCGTTTGATGTAAATTTTTTGGGTTCTGGGTAACTTCAAATTGAATTTTCAAGTTCGCGTTAGTTTGCATGTTGACGAAGAAAACTTTTGTCCTGTTCGGATCGAATTAAGGATCGATTGATTTTTTTTTGGCCAGGCTCGGGACGGGTACAACACAATATTTGGACAAATAGCTGGTCAAAATCTGTCTGACTGTGAAATAATGTGGTCATTTCTCAATTAGCCTAACGCTCTCTAGGCTATTTGCAATAAGTCTGGAAAGCATCAGGATGATTGGAGAATGGAAGTTGATTCTCCAACTAGCCCGACTCTTTGCAAGCAGCCTAGGCCCTTCGCAAAGAGCCGGATTTCGCAATTAGCGTACGACATATATATGTTAAAATATATAACAGTGTATAATATATAACAGTGTAAAATATATACAATATATGTATGCATACAATATAAAAACATTTTAGTATATTCTAGAACGTTATAGTACATTCAAGAACATTCAAGTATAATCTAGAAGATTCCGAAGAAGATTTTTAGAACACTTTGGTCGAAATATGGAAAAGCCCTAGGTCTACCATTTTTAACACCATATCACCCCCCCCCCTCCCAAAGCTACCATACATGCAGCCACCATAGTGCATGATGGGAGACTCGAGGCTACTACCACGAAAAAACACTAGTGGTCTGAGCTACATTCTAGAAGATTTCAAACATTTTTAGAACATTTTGGTCGAACTATGAAAATGCCCTAGGTCGATCAATTTCAACCACTATATCTCCCACACTCCCACAGCTACCGACATGCAACGAGAGTAGTGCATGATGGGATACTCTAGACTACTAGCACACACAAACTCCAGTGGTCTGCGCGGAGTAGTTTCGGCTGCAATGTGAAATATACGGACACACACGTCTATTTTTATATAGATATATAGATTTCGCAAAATACTAAATTTGAAGGTAATAAATTTCAAAATGCCTGAAAGATTTTTTTTTTCTTGCAAATAAAATTTCGAAATGTTAAAAATTTACGGGTAGTTTAGACCAGGCATGTGAAACTCTTTTACAGCTGCAGGCCAAATTGAGCATTATATACAAAGCCGCGGGCCACATATAAAAGTAGATAATACTATTATCATTGCACAGGTTAAAATGCATACGTACAAAACACAGCCATGTTAAAGAAACATTGACGTAAAGTTCCAAAGTATTATTATTCACAGTTTTTATTATTTTTTTTTTTCTGGAAAAAAAACACTTTACATTATTTTTTATCAACCAAATCTACAAAATTTGATGGAATTTTCTAAATTATATTTATTTTTAAAATTGATTCTACACGCTGGTCTGTTAATCTTTATCTAGAAAAAAATATCTGTCAATCTTCCAGATTTTTTTTTTTCCATAGTAAAAACATGAATTAGAAAATTTATTTAATAAATTGTGTCTTGTATCTATGCACTACTTATTTGATTTCCTTTATTAAATACATATTCTGATACAAATTACGTTTATTCGACTTGAAAAATAACAAATGTCGGTAGCTACACAATAAGTGCGCTACAGAATATAGCTAAAATATGCCTAATTGCATACCGTACTTCAAAAAATCGGTGACTGATAAATAATTATAGAAATTTGGAAATACCATATCCATTTTTTTTACTGTAATATGGAATCGCACTGAATTTTGATTAACTGCAGTAATAAATTCTAAACATAAATTTTAACACTAATCATAGATGTTAGTTAAATAGATTAAACTATAATTTTTATATTTATTTCAACAAATCCTTTGAAATCATTTTTGAATTTATTTTTAGTATGTTTAAAAAACTCCCACTCCTAGAAATTTTTGTAATAATGCCTGACAAAATTTAAAATGAAATACATTTTATTTTTGAAAATTATTTTGTTAAAGTAATAAATTCTTATACACTAATTAATATTTCAGCAGAGCTGAAATTATTGAAATACAAAGGATGTGAAATATCACATTACCAAACAGCGTATAACCATTAGAGTGAAATAATGTCCAGAACGGGGTTCGATCACGGATCCCTTGGTATAGTGAACCAAGTGCTTAACCAATTAAGCTATCCAGACGACATCCAGTCTAGCATTCTCTCACTCTTATATGGCAAGGCTACAAACACGCAGCACAAGATGAAAAGTCAATCATGAGCACAACACCGTTGGCATGCATGAGACAAATTCAACCCAGTATCGGTGAATATTATACAGTGATATACGTATTATACGGTACAGTATTATACGGTGATATTTCACATCATTTGTAATAAATTCTATTATAAAAACTCTAATACTATCACATATCATGATAGCATTATGAAATTCGCTTTGAGGTTGAAGTTTACTCAAGTGGTTTATAATTTTAATAATGAAAACTCCAAATACATTATTGAAAAAATGAAAATAGTCACTTTGTTTAACAGTTCTAATTTAAAAGATTGAAAGCCGTCAAATTTATGTATACGAAGGTGCCTGTTTATCTTCAATATTCATCTTTCCAAGATATTTTCTTGATTGATGATGATTAAGCATATGCACATGAATATTATATAACTTTATAAGCGCCACAAATTTTTAAGCCGGTTATTATAAATCTATTTAGCTATATATAATACTTTCTATCAGTGGTACTTATCCCTATAGTATTTTAAAATTTCTTTAACTGCTCTGGACATCATTTCTTCCATTTCGTAGTGAATGACTTCGACTCACGGAATATTTAATGTAATAAAGACAATAATTAGATTTATAAAGAAAATGTATTTTATTCCATAAGCTTGGTGAAAACACGTTGTATCTCTTTTAAGAAGAATCAGTTTGAATTCTGACTGTTTATTTTTCTGTAGAGGTCCTGCAGCTCCTTTTAATATGTACATTCTTGCCAACTCCAACAGTGCCGACATATCAAACATAAAATTTCTATTTCTTTTTAATACAATGGTATTGTAAGTCGCCTTTTAAAAAAAATATGTGTTGTTCATCTTCAGTTAGTCATATTTATTCATACTGATAGCTTTAACATTTCAAAATAAATAAATCTTGGGATGTATGTATGTCAGTGAAATGCGTGTTTATCAATAAAAATTGAAAGAAAGATCACGCAGGATTCGTTAAAAATGAAACAATTACTAACCTAAGTACTGAAAATAAAGAATTTAAATCCAAAATCCATATGTTCGACTAAACCTCGCGTAAAGTACCGATATCCAGAGGTTTTGTGTCAAGCACAAAAGTGATAATTTGTGCCACTTTCAAAGAGACTCATTTAAAAATTATTTAATTTTATATTCAGATTTTTAAAACATTTTAAATGTTCTTAGTTAGAGGCAAATTTTATTTATTTTATAATACATATCTTAATAAATACAGCATATGCAAAATCGAAGAAAGTAGGTAGTAAAAAAAATTAGTTTCGACATAAAACCCATAAACACTATAAGTAAAATACTGTAAAAAAATACGAATCTTTAAATTTTCTGACTCAAGTTGCCGGACTTTGCTAGATTTTGGTTAGATATCTTTGTATCCGGAATATTTTGAAGCTGAAATTTAAAATTGAGTTACATCTGTTTATATACATCAGTGTTGCCAGATGAGCAGGATTTGTTTTATTCCGAATGCTACCACATTCTGAAGAGAAATATTCTTAATTCCCCTTATTTAATGATGGAATACATAAGACAAAAATTACTATTAAAAAATAGGGGTAGAACTGAATACTAATAATAAACAAGAACGAAAAATCATGCGTAAAGCATAGATTATGTAACACTTACGAACGCTTCCAAAATAATTTTACATATCATACCGTTTAATAAGCTGAAAGATAACATCTAAGTAAACAATTTGAAAAACGCATAACATATTAAAAACCTAATTTCAGGAATTTCCAACGTATACAATATTCGGAAAAAATATCCGAATACTTTTATTCAGCCCTTTACATGATCTATAGATTTGTATATATACTACATAGGATGCTAAATTTTAGTTTAGCTAAGAAATGCATAGCACAGTTTAAAATTCTCATTCTGGAGTTTCTGTCAATAAACGGAAATGTGTTCGCAAACTTTTGCGCTTCCCTGTATAGGATCTACAGAATTTATACACACCACGTAATAAACAAAAAGTGAGTTAAATTTAAAATCGCGTTCAGTAACTTAAAACGCACTTCCAGGAATTATTGTTAACACACAGTAGAGAATCCTTTTGTGTGTCCCTGTAAATGAGCGATGACTGCTATACACAGACTATTCTGTAGTAAGCCTCTTGTAATGCACCTTAGTGATATATATAAATTTCACTGCGTTTAAAATAGTGAAACATCATTAAAATAAACCGCAGACGATTTTTCTCCATAGACGTAATGTAACGGAATTGTTTTGACTGTCTTTTTAAATTAACTATAAGTGCTATCCACACCCTATTCCATATTAAGCTTCTTCTAGTACACCTTAGAGATATATATCAATTACAATGTGTTTGCAATTGTGTAACATCATTAAAATAAACCGCAAATGATTTTTCCCCATAGACCGTAATGTAACGAAATTCTTTTGAGTGTCCCTGTAAAACAACTATAAGTTCTAAAACACTTCAGTTGAAATAGGAAACGTTCTATAGATAACGACAATAACATATAAAAATTGCAAGGCAATCCGAGCACTTTTACGTGAGTTAGAGCACGGACAGACAGCAGACGGCACACGGCCATACGGCCAGACAAACCGAAGTCATAAACACTTTTCAACTAGGTTGGAAAATGTTAAAAAAGCTTGCCTAACTAGCAACAATGATATACATATGTTTCTGTTGTTTGCCATCTCTAAGACCATGTATGGTGTAAGTTTGTTCGCGCAAAGTGTATTTTCAGTATGCGTGTTCGAACAACTGAATTAAACACAGGTATAATGCCAAAAGCTTAGTGGGCCACGTGTTTGGCATGCCTGGTTTAGATCCACACCGCTTCATCCAGGTCTTCAATTTTGTATCCAGACATTACCAAAGAGGTGTTACACAAATTTTCACGGAGCTTCAAATACCTATCCTAAACTCTTTAACAGATCAACTACAAACCTTTATTGTCTACCTTACTTTTTTAAACAATAATTCTTAATTCTAAACATCACGTTCACGGGATATTTCAAATTATTTCAATATCTGTTTTCGAATAAGAATAACACACAGTAAAAAGTTATAAATTAAATTATGTAAAACAAATATTTACTGTGTAATTAGAAAGTTTAATACCTCAACAAAAACAAGCCATCTACATCATTTCCTTGAGGAGATACCTTAAACATTTGCAATTAATTTGCTTTCTTGTAAAAAAGAAAAAAAAAGGAAAAAAGCTATTATTTTTTACATTGGCTACAAAAAATAAACAAGCAACAGAAATTCTAACAACTTCCATCTCTTTTCTTTAGTAAATTAGAGAAAGATGTTTCACAACATGTAGCATTAGCTTAAGTATAAAACTTTATTTAATGATTCTTGAATGGTTTTTAGAATGTTTTCTAAATGTGAAGCATAAAACATCATATCCGATTTTAATACTTCTTTGAAAAGAATGGGTTTGTGTATTTATTTTTACATTGAAAGATTTTTACTATATTTATTTAACGTTTTTGCAGCACTGAACTGCAAATCTCACCTTTGAGACAGGCTTAAAATCAACAGTTATTTGACATTAGTACATGGGATTTGTATTAGAAAAATTCAGTTTGTTTTAAAATACAATATATATATATATATATATATATATATATATATATATATATAACCATTAATGAAACATTACCATAACACCAACTGAAACATGAAATTATGATTTAGGAAATAATAATTTATTGACAACGAAATAGAAATTAAATTAAAAATTGAATGAAATAGAAAGAATGAAATTTGTGGAATTGATACAGAATTATCAAGTCCCAAATGCATAAATTCCACAAAAAAATGAGTGGTTTCATCTTCATATTAGCATTAAAATTGCTAAAGAATATGAATTTGGGACGACCACTCTATGACCATAACCATCTAGTTAAAAAAAACTTAAAATTCAGAAAACAAATACAATACTTAAAAAGAGAGAAACCTTACCCAGAATTATAAGAGAAGAACTGGATAATAGATCACCAAATGCCATAATCTACACGATGAAGATGGATTCCTGCTCCCAACACTTACAGATACATGAAGACAAATAAAGGCAATGAATTGCAAAAAAATAATTTACTAAATGTTGCCAAAAACAGTTTTAGAAGATTAGAAACCCTGTTGCCAATTTAGAAAATGAATTACTTGGATATGGAATTTAAAGCATCACAAACAATGGTGCTGCCATCTATGATTTTGAAAATGAACTACATGGAAATACTGAATATTTTAATGCAAACAAGCCATGGTGCTGCCATCTATGAGCAGAATATGTAGTGAATATACAATGGAAAAATCAATATTAAAAATGAATTCATTCTATCTTAAGTGGTCGTAATTAGTTAATAAATATAAATGAAATAAAAATAAAATAAATAATATTTAATAATAAATATACATGAAATTAAATATAAAATGAATAATAAATCCAATTACATTAAAGTAGTAATGATTAATTAAAAAAATAAAAGTGAATAAAGATGCTATGGAGATAAATTTAATATTAAACATATGATACAATAGGTTAGGGAATAATATTAATTTAAATTAATACATATAATTTTAGCATTTAATAAAGTATTACATTATATTAGAATATGATATTGCCCACCGTGGGCAAATTAAAATACTAAATATGTGAATTAAGATACTATAGATTTAAAAATAATATTAATTAAATATTGAAATTAATAGTAACAAATTATGTTTTTGCATAGAAAGTTAAAATTTAAATTCACATGATATAAGTTGTTAGGGAAGAAAATTAATTTGAATTAATATATATTATATTAGTTATTAATAAAGTATTACATTATATTAGAATATGATATTGTCCCCCATGGGCATAAAAGTAAATACAATAAATCAATAAACATTCTTAATAGTAGTGAATAATACATTTAAATTAATTAATGACTTAAATATAACTACGGTAATTCACATATAAAAGTACTACATCAAAGTCCATTACAAAAATTGTATTAGTAAGCGTATGTGTAAATCAAAATGCCCTCTCTCTCTTTTTTTTTTTTTGTGTGTGTGTAAAATAAATTTACCATGCGTTTTTTCCATACAACTCCGCCACACACCTCCTCAATCCAACATCTACCCACCCAGCCGTCCTATTATAATTAATTAATTAATTAATTAATTAATTTTTTAATACATTTTTAACGCATGTGTTAATTTGGTTGTATAGATCATATAAGTACTAATTATATATTAAAGAATATATGAATTTTTTTGGAAAACCATGTTGTAATGCATCATAGATTAGTTTTTTAATGTTGCTGTCAATGTGTTGAGAAGAACATAAACTTTTTATTCTGTAAATATGATTAAGGAGTATATTACGATATACAGAATTATGAAGACAGGATTTAAAATTAGTAAATGTATTAACTTTAAATTTAAATTCTTTACGTTTATCAAAAAGATGAATTATTGTTTTGTTTTCTTTAAGTGTAATTTTAAGATCTAAAAAGTTAATAGTATTGTTAGAAAGTAGGTTATATATATATATATTTGGTACAAAAGCTACCATTTTATTTTTAAAATGGAATATTTTCCAAGAATTTAGTCATATTATTAACACTTCAAGGGATAGCTTAATTGAATTTAACATTGTTTAACGAATAATAAATATATAGCATGAAAAGTGAAGTATTAAATTACGTAAAAGGGAAAAATTGTTGCCTTATTAAACGGCTTAACTTAAGACGTAATCAAACCCTATTCATCTTTCCCTATTGAGATACCTAAGCATCTGCAGCTAATTAAATATTTTGTAAAAAGAAAAGAATTTTTGTTTTCTTTTATGAGCTACAGAAAATAAATAAGCAATGAACTTAAAAAAAAAAAAAAAAAAAAAAAAAAAAAAAAAAAAAAAAAACATATTATTTAATTAATTAATAATTATAGAATAATTGACATTTTTTCTTTCACGAATCGTTTTGTTTGGTAATTTGGGGAGAGATATTTTACTATATGCAAATAATCGTATATTTATTTTCTTTACTATGTGATCCATAATGTTTTTTTGACTAGTATGTAAAAGTGCAGTTTTTTTCTGTAATTCAAATTAAAGAAAGGGAAGGATAATTTATTTACACGGAAATATACTTTATATATTAAAAGTAATCTTAAGTAATTATTTCACTTTTTTATTAACTTTTTTTCTTAAAGTACATCCTAATGTATACGTATATAAAAAATTTTATTGTGCAGAATAAAAAACTTTAATATTTAATCTTAGTTTTAAAAATTTACTCTCCATGCATAACCAATTAAGTTTACTGTGATATAGCGAATAAAAATGACACAACCTGAGAAAATATTAATTATATCACGTAGAAGTAAATATTTACGATGATAGTAAGTGGTTTAATTTAAAATCTAAATAAACTCTATTCATCATTTTAATATTTTTATTATTTTTTTTTTTACATATTTGTATAGATATATTATGATTTAGTTTTTTGTCCACGATAAATGATACGAAACTGTAACCCTTAAATGTTTTTAATTTATTCCATATGTACACTTCATTGAACTTATGGGATTCAGCGATTAAAAATGTCACATAATGAAAATTGGGAAATTAAATTACGTAGAAGTGAATATTTACTATGTTACTAAGCGGTTTAACATAAGACCTAAACAGACCTTATTCCCCTTTTCCTTCCCACCCTCAACAAGTGTAAATATTTAGCTTTCTTGTAGATAGAAAAAAAATAAAAAAATCACCAGTTTAATATTTTTATTTTTATTTTGACGCATCTTTTTATACAAATATAATGAATTATTTTGTTGTCGAAAATTAACCCATAATTTTATAAAATTTAATAGAACGAATAACTTGAGTTTAATATGGTTTACCGAATGAAAATGACACATTATGAAAAATGGGAAATTAAATTACGTAGAAGTGAATATTTACTATGTTACTAAGCGGTTTAACATAAGACCTAAACAGACCTTATTCCCCTTTTCCTTCCCACCCTCAACAAGTGTAAATATTTAGCTTTCTTGTAGATAGAAAAAAAATAAAAAAATCACCAGTTTAATATTTTTATTTTTATTTTGACGCATCTTTTTATACAAATATAATGAATTATTTTGTTGTCGAAAATTAACCCATAATTTTATAAAATTTAATAGAACGAATAACTTGAGTTTAATATGGTTTACCGAATGAAAATGACACATTATGAAAAATGGGAAATTAAATTACGTAGAAGTGAATATTTACTATGTTACTAAGCGGTTTAACATAAGATCTAAACAGACCTTATTCCCCATTTCCTTCACACCCTCAACAAGTGTAAATATTTAGCTTTCTTGTAGATAGAAACAAATAAAAAAAATCACCAGTTTAATATTTTTATTTTTATTTTGACGCATCTTTTTATAGACATATTATGAATTATTTTGGTGCCGAAAATTAACTCATAATTTTATAAAATTTAATAAAACGGATAACTTGAGTTTAATATGGTTTACCGAATGAAATTGACACATAATTAAAATGGGAAATTAAATTACGTAGAAGTGAATATGAACTATGTTACTAAGCGGTTTAACTTAACACCTAAACGAACCTTATTCCCCGTTTCCTACACTACCTCAACATGTGCAACTAATTAGCTTTCTTGTAAGAAGAAAGAAAAAAAATCACCAGTCTAATATTTTTATTCTTATCTTAACACACCTTTTTACAGGTGTAATATATTATGAATTATTTTGTTGTTCAAGATAAATGATACGAAAACTGACCCTTAATTTTATAATCGAAAGAATTGCTTAATTCAGTATAATATAGCTTAGCGAATGAAAATGACTCACAATGAAAAATGAGAAATTAAATCATGTAGAAGTTATTATGTTTAACTTAAGACCTAAATGAAACTTATTCCCCATTTTCATCACGCCCTCAACTTGTGCAACTAATTAGCTTTCTTGTAAGAAGATAAAAAAGAAAAACCCACTAGTTTAATATTTGTATTCTTATTTTGACGCACCTTTCTACATATATGATTTATTATTATTTATTTTGTTGTTCACGAAGAATAATACAAAAACTGACAATTAATTTTAAGAAAATAAATGGAACGAATAACTTAATTCAGTTTAATATGGTTTAGCGAATGAAAATGACTCACAATGAAAACTGAGAAATTAAATTATGTAGAAGTTAATATGTTTAACTTAAGACCTAAACGAAACTTATTCCCCATTTTCATCACGCCCTCAACTTGTGCAACTAATTAGCTTTCTTTTAAGAAGATAAAAGAGAAAAACCCACCCGTTTAATATTTTTATTCTTATTTTGACGCACCTTTTTACAGATATATTATGAATTATTTTATTTTTCACGATAAATGATACGAAAACTAACCCTTAAATTTATAATCGAAGGAATAACCTTACTGAGTTTAATATGGCAAAGCGAATGGAAATGACATATAAGGAAAAAGGGGTATTTAAATTACGTAGAAGTGAATAATAACTATGTTACTAAGCGGTTTAACTTAAGACTTAAAGAAACTTATTCCCAATTTCCTTCACTCCCTAGTACATGTGCAACTAATTAGCTTTCTTGTAAGAAGAAGAAAGAAAAGAAATCACCAGTCTAATATTTTTATTCTTATGTTTACGCACCTTTTTTACATATATATTATGAATTATTTTGTTGTTCAAGATAAATGATACGAAAACTGACCCTTAATTTTATAATAGAACGAATTACTTAATTCAGTTTAATATGGTATAGTGAATAAAAATGACTCATACGGTAAAATGGGGAATTAAATTACGTAAAAGTGAATATGAACTATGTTACTAAGTGGTTTAACTTATGACCTAAACGAACCTTATTCACCAATTACTTCACACCCTCAACATGTGCAACTAATTAGCTTTCTTGTAAGAAGGAGAAAGAAAAAACCCCACTAGTTTAATATTTTTATTCTTATTTTGACGCATCTTTTTACAAATATAATATATTATGAATTATTTTGTTGTTCAAGATAAATGATACGAAAACCGACCCTTAATTTTATATTCTAACGAATTACTTAATTCAGTTTAATATGGCATTGTGAATGAAAATGTCTCATACGGAAAAATGGGAAATTAAATTACGTAAAAGTGCATATAAACTATGTTACTAAGCGGTTTACCTTATGATCTAAACTAACCTTATTCACCATTTCCTTCACACCCTCAACATGTGAAAATAATTAGCTTTCTTTTAAGAAGAAAAAATAAAATAAAAACGCCAGTTTAATATTTTTATTCTTATTTTGACCAACCTTTTTACAGATATATAATGAATAAATTTATTGTTCAAGATAAATGATACGAAAAATGACCTTTAATTTTATAATCGAACGAATAGCTTAATTGAGTTTAATATGGCTTAGCGAATGAAAATGACTCACAATGAAAAATGAGAAATTAAATTATGTAGAAGTTAATATGTTTAACTTAAGACCTAAACGAACCTTATTCCCCCTTTTCTTCACGCCCTCAACATGTGCAAATAATTAGCTTTCTTGTAAGAAGATAAAAGAAAAAAAACCACCAGTTTAATATTTTTATTCTTATTTTGACGCACCTACATATATAATATAGTATGATTTGTTGTTCACGAGAAATGATACAAAAACTGACCATTAACTTTAAGAAAATTATTCGAACGAATAACTTAATTGAGTTTAATATGGCTTAAGGAATAAAAATGACTCAAAATGAAAAAGGGGAAACTAAATTACGTAGAAGTGATTACAAACTATGTTACTAAGCGGTTTAACTTCAGACCTAAACGATCCTTATGCCCAATTACTCTACACACTCAACATCGCCAACTAATTAGCTTTCTTGTAAGAATACAAAAGAAAAAAATCCCTGACGGCTTGGCCTACAGGTTCGATTTTGCTTATTGACGAACTTGACCAAGATTTTATGTATCAGTTTGGAAGAGATTTGTGCAGCAGAATTATGGGAGTTATCGTCGTGTCCATAAAAAAGTGACACACACACACACACACACACACACACACACATATATATATATATATATATATATATATATATATGTGTGTGTGTGTGTATATATTTAAATATAAAGTTTTGAACTGGGGGTGGTTTTGAGTTCTGGGAGTCATGATCGGCGTAGATCTGCAAAAAGTTTTTCAAAATTTCCAACTTAGGGCAGAATGTAATAGGTAGTATTTCTTACGAAATCCACCTAAAAATTACAGTTTAATATTTTTATTCTTATTTTGACGAAACTTTTTACAAATATATTATGAATTTTAAAAAATGTTTTTTTTTATCAGCTGAAGAAAATAAATCAAAAATAAACTGTAATATTTTCTTATAGTGGTATCTAAAATTGCAATATTTAATTTCACAAATTAAAGCAATGTGAAACGAAATTTTTTAGTCTTGAAAAATGTACTATATTTTAAAAGTAAACTTTCTTAACGATTCCATCTTTAAATATAAGTAATTAAAAACTTGAGTTATGATAAAACATACTCTTTGAATCTATATTTACCTTGTACTATAACTACTAATTAAAAACAACATAAATGTCCAAAAAACATATACGTACCATTTCGTAATATATTTTACTAAAGATGTTTGACTTCATATACGTATTGGTTGTCTATGTAAAATACAGTTTTGTATGTGAAGTCAAACACCTTCAGTAAAATATTTTATGAAATGGTACGTATATTTTTCTTGGACATTTATGTTGTTTTTAATTAGTAGATTCCATCTTTTTTATTCTTATTTTTCTTTGAAGGTATATTGATATATATGGATAAAAGTCGGTTTATTGTGCACAATAATTTACTTAGAATTTTTAACTTAAATTTAATATATATATATTCAACACTTAACTCATTTGAGATTACCCTAGTACGTTGCGAATAATATAATCTTACACGAGTACTTTAAATAAGTAAATATCTTAAATGAATTCAATATTGTTCAGCGAATGTAAACGATACATAAACAGTGAGAAATTAAAGTGTACCACGTGTTTTTTAAACAAGAGATTAATTCATCCCACATTTATAATTAAATGAACATTCTTAAAAAGTCAAAATATCCCCTTTTACAGCAACGGTGAGGTAAAACTGCATGGATATGTTAATCGTCCTTCTATATTAAAAAAAAGTAATCTGGAACTGAGCCAAAAACGATTTTGAAATGGACCAATCAAATTTTGCGTAAATATTCCGGGTTATTCTCATCGCTATTTTACTAGGGACTTTTTTGAGAAGTTATTACTTTTTTTCTAGCCATCCTACGGATTCGACCACCAGACGCGAAATATAACAAGCTTTCAGAAATTAAAAAAAATATCACGGTCGGACAATAAAAACTCAAAAAACCCTTAAAAATCGAGTAAAAAATCTTTTATTGAAAAAGTCATTTTTTTATATTGTTGCCAATTTTTGAATAAGCGCAAAGTATTATGTTTGATCTCAAATGTATTTGCGCGAGACTATTAAAAATGATAATGAAAGTTTAAAATAATAATTAAATAATGATCACGTGTTGAAAGCAGGAAATAAAGAAAATTACGTCATAAAAATTGTGTTTACACATGAATATTAAAAATAAAAAAGATGAATTAAATGAAAAGCATTACAACCAGTTAAATGAAAAAGCATTATAACCTGATTACAGAAGATAGTCGCCGTTCGTGATATCATCACCATCATCTTTTTAAAACAGGATACATTACCAGGTTTTAAGAGGTTGTGAAATCAGAATGGGGGTTGGTGAGCGCAGCAAGCAGGGGGCAGAGTCCCCTTGTACAGGAAAAGAAAAAGGTTTGACTGATTAAAAAAAAAAAAAATAGAAACAAGCATTTGTGTCATTTCTGATATCAGTCTCCCTTTTTCTCTGCACATACAATTAAAAAGTTAACATTTGAAAGATTTGCTAACAGGCGTTTGACATAGCGCACTCGTATTTCTTTAAAAACTTTGCTTAATTAAACATTGCAGTTAATTAAAAATTAATCAAAGATATCATCATAAACTCTCAATGGTTGCTTTGTAAACGCCTCGCATGGCTAGACTGGTATATTTTATTTCACAAGATTATCTGCGGAACTAAACTGATAATATTTGATTTATAAATTTATATTTAAAGAAAAATGTTTTTCATTACAATTCAAGAAATTTTAGACAATAAGTTCACCTTTTATCAACTTTATAAAAATCATAATCACTCATTTGTCACTCATTTTGACCGCCTTATGTTTAAACATTGTTTATGTGTTCTTCAATTATTATTTTGCAGCACCCCTTTTCAATCCTACGCAATATGTCCAGTTTTGCTCTAAGAGAGTGAAAATCGCAAGGAAAGTTATAAAATTGCAATTATAAATGCTAGAAATAACTTATAAATGCTGTGGGAAACAAATCTTTATTAAATATGCTACACACAATAATATAAAGAGTTAAAAAAAATAATAATATGTTCGTATTTAATTCGTTTTTAAATATAGCAAACAATGAAAAAAATTATAAATAAAATATTCCAAAACAGAAACTATAAAACTGCCAATATGGAGATATCATAATGGTTTATTCTTCTTCTTGCCTTGAAATAAGTATTTCATACATAAGTCGCCAGAGGGCTAATCTAATGGTGTCAAAATGAGATATCTGGTTTCCACATGACTATACGATAGTACTGTCCCCAAGATTTTACAGAGTCTGATACATTACAATTTTTCATTCACATATGAAGTTTTATAACATTATTAACTTTTTTCGATCATAATTTTTTATCATATTTAAATCTATCAAAACAAAGAAATGAGAACACTATAAAATATTTGGTGTTTGTAATGACTTATCTTCAAACCTTTCATTTTTTTGCATTTAAATATTGGATATGCTTTCAGTGATATAAGTACAAAATTTCTGTTTTGGCTTTTGTTTTATAATCATTTAGTGAAAGTGAATGCACAATTTTACATACTTAATATTTTGATGAAATATTTTTGAAAACGTTTTTTACTCATAGCAAGAAACCCATACATCAATATTCATTTGTTATATCCAGAAAGTCAGGTTATTTAAGCATATTTCGTAGAATTTTCCATGATTATAATATTTTCTTGGTACCTAGACCTAAATCAAAATCGTGCCAATGATCTAATATTATACCTGTATCCTCCAATTAGACATGGGTAATGGAAAGGCGAACATTTTACGTCAACCAAATTTAGTATGGGCTTGTGATTCAATGAGTTAGATTTGTTTTAAACATCATGATTAAAACATAATCAATGGTTATTTCATATACAAAACAAAATTACTTTCCAGTACTTTTACTCTAAATAATAAATTGTAATAATATTATCTATGTAGTAGTCATGTTACACTTTATAAATTGTTATCCTTTAAAAATATAACTTTAGTTACATTTTTCTCATTAACTAATTCAAAAATTAATGTTGAAATAACTTTATGTCACATAAAATTGCCTCATTGTATAAGTTAAATATTAGAGAACTTACTTGTATTCCTAATCATAGATTTTATTCAAAGAAAAGTCACTTTGAACATTGACTAAAGATATTTCTATTGTATACTTTATCGTGGAAAAAATTGCGTAAAACTATTTATTAAAATTACAGTACTTGTGTTAAAAATAAAATAAAATAAATAAATAAATAAAAATTCGTGAAAAACAGAAAATATGCTGGCAGCGAATTTTTCTACTATTCTCCGTTTTGTTCACAGTACATCCGTTTTGGTATTCCCCCGTTTTCAAGATGGAAGTTTTCCTGTATTCAAGGCGGTAATTTCTGTCTTTTATATAAATATGAGCAATAGCGCCATATTAAAAAACATATATGTATAATAATTATATAGAATGATGGATATTCACACATAACAGGTATTCGTATTGATATCTGTTTTTTATCATCATGCCTTCCTTCAGATTCCAACCTTGATACTCGGTATTACAGGATGAATTCTCTGCCTCCTACACCATCTGGCCACATCCAACGATTTGGTTATAGACCAAAACATCAATTACGAAAATTTAACTGGAATTTTTCCCTGTACGGAACTGTCCGTTTTCTCTCAATAGTAAAAATCATTTCCGTTTGTTACTTACCCATCATACGTAGTATAGGGTAAGTCTTGTAATCGTTTTGAAAATCGAAAAAAAAATGACGGATTTACACGTTTCAGACACTGGAGATTCCGAAAAACATATTTTTAGAAAAAGAAAATTGCCGTCCGTCTGTGTATCTGTAAACGCTCTATCTCCCGAAAAATTTGAGATAGAGACTTGAAATTTGGTATGTACTTAGTATGTAATAATAGAAAGAAGCTTATTGAATTTCAGTAACCTCGATTATACGGAACTATTTTTTCCGGACTCTCGAGATAAAAGCTATATAAAAATTTTCGAAATTGTTTATTTTAAAGAGTGAATATAAAATACAATAAAAAAACATAAATTTTGAGTAAAACATGAAGTCGATCGGATAATTAGTTGCCGAGATATTTGTAATCCTATTTTCCACACTCTTCGATTTTTCATGACCCTGTATTTCAACCAAATTTCAATTCAAAGATATATTTCAATTGGAAATAAGACGCTTAATCAGATGCAAGAAACCGCTAGTTAATAGGATCATTGTTTATGGAATTATAAGGATGTTTCTTTTAAGCAATTCTGTAATCGAGTCTTTAAAGTTTATGACGTCATCAAGCCACGATTTTATTCGAATTGCAATGCATTTTATAAGTAGTTTACACATTTTAATATTTTATATTACGCATATCCATGATGGGTAAGTATTACGGTGGCCCCCAACGACTAGTTTGTCTTGGGAGGGGAATTTCCGTTACATTCAACGAGTAACGATAAAAAGGAAAATTTCTTTTCATTCCAGAAAAACTTACCACTTCCACTCAAAATAGAAAGTTTCCGTTAAATACAGAATTTTGATATAAAATCAACCTTAGATATACGGATGTTTTTTACAGTTTGTATTTCTTTTCGGGAACTATTGATATTATTGCAGTTTTCTTGGAATTACAAATAACTAGAATGCGGTCAGTTTCTCTTTTTTAAACAAATTTCCTTTATAGTAAAATTATTTTTAAAAAAACCACTTAAAACTATAGACGAGTAACTATCGAGTTTCTTTATTTTTATTTCTTTCATAACGTTAATTGTATAGATTAGTTACTTCTAAAATTCTAAAAAAAGTTGCTGAAACCATTTCAGCAGTTTCCAAGAAATATTCTCCGCAATATCATCCATTTTCTATAGGTATTGACAAGTTTTGTTGTTCAGTTAACCAGAAACATCTGCGCCGTCACAGAAAGTTAAGTCGATTCAAAAGAATGGGACTTTGATCTTCAATTTCACCTTACTTGTCTGTTATAATGTCCTGCCCTCCATTATATTTTAAAAATAATACTTATATAGGGTGGTCATAAAGACTTTCCCTGATTGCAATAATTTATTTCAGAAATATTAATATAATTAGTCATATGCTAGCTTCAATATATTGTAAAGGCATTTACGAAATTTTTAATACAAGTACTTACGTGAGTAAATTTCAACATGAGCACCCTTGGTAAATGGAAGAATGTCAAGGTTGTATTTCCTTTCTCGCCACGTATTGCCCAACATTTGGGCAATCACACTAGTCACAACATCTGTGATTCTAACCATGAGTGTTTTAATATATTTTACTTGTGTTGCAAACACTCTGTCCTTTACCCCCAAAAGAAAAAAAATCTAGAGGAGTTGGTATATCCCTCCCGATCCATCTTCCAGGAAATTTTTCATCAAGGTACTCACGAACGACGGTAGAAACTGAAATAAAAACCCCCATAAGAACATGACTTTTCCAAACTAAAAATTTTACAGTATTACATTCAATGGTTATTTCGTAATAATTTTTGTAATCAGGGAAAGACTTTATGACCATCCTGTACTATTAGATATAAAATGAGCTCGCGTCGCCAGGAGCTCACGGGGGTCGCCGGTTCGTGTTCCGACCATCACTCCCAAGTCTCTAAACGACTTATATCGCACCAGAGGCTATATCACATATCCCTTTATTACACGAAGTACCGTACAATAAACTGTTCTTTTCTTACCCGAATACTTTCGGAGAATTGCTTGGCATGTAAAATAAATCAAGTTGGAAATTGCACGTCAAACGTGACAAATGAGGTGCGTTCGTACTATGGCTAGTTATATAAATATTCAGATCTTGATGATTTTTTATTCTGTGAAATGAATTATATCGTCTGAAGATTAATTTCTGTCCTAAAATAAGTATCTCGGTCGCTTGACGATTAAACCGCGGAAGCTCCTATAACAAAAAAGCACAGATTTAAAAAAAAATCACATTTCTTAATAAATGTTTTTATTAATATTTTCTAAAGTTTTGATTCGATTTTTATGAAGTTTGAAATGTCTCGACAAAATTCTGCAAAGATAATATATCTTAAATTTCAAACCATTCGGTTGGGTAGTTTTTGCGTTGTTATATGCGGACGGACGGACAGACAGACGGACAGACAGACGGACGGACCAGACGACGACAATAGGTGCTACGTATTTATATAATTACGAACGCACCTAATTATGAAATTACAACGATACCTACAAAATTGTATGAAATTATTGAACAGCAACAGTTGCAAGAAAATTATTAGAATAGTATACCTTATTTCATGCAAATTATTTAACAACAGTGCGAGTATGACTGAGATTGCGGTGCCTCGCTTAAGATAAACTTACTGACTTACGATATAAATAAAGCGTAAACCGTATTGCAGTACCTCGCGATCTTACTCCAAACTGAAAGCTATATTAAGATGAAGCACAGGTGGATTCGCTCGTAACCGCAACAAATCTAACTGCTGCATCTGATTGGATAACTGCAAGAGGACTTACGCTAAGGCACCGTGACTAGAAAAGTGATAGGGGTGGAGAGATCTAGCAATTATTAAATTGATTGAAAATATAATTAATGCCCAACACTGTCTAGAAAATAAAATTGTATTTATATAGCTCACGTTTTAAATGAGGTTTATATTGACAGGAGAATATGTATTAGTAAATAACTTAAATTTATTTTCAACAAATTATTACAACATTTTTGTAATTTTTTTGCACTTCACATGCGTAATCTGAATATTGACTATTTTTATAATTTTGTCAAGACTGCCGATAGTTTTTAAATTGTCAAGCGAGCGATAACGAAAATAGTATTTCATAAATATCGAAAAAATATATTTGAGGCACGCTAACATTTAGGAAGAATAATATTTATACTCAGAAAGAAATATTTTGTAAATGACAGGCTGTTTTGGTCGGACTTACTACCTGCCAGGTGATAGGGAATATGTTGTACGTGAGTGCGAGTAAGGCTGAATTACGGTACCTTGTTTAAAATCAACTTACTGATTTACGATATAAACAAATCGTAAACCGTATTGCAGTGCCTCGCGGTCCTACGCCACCCTGAAAGCTATCTTAAGAGCCTATATCAGTCACGCGAAAAAACGCTCCAGCTAATGTTAAGTCTATGGGAAGGTTATCGCGCGATTTCTCGCTCTCATTTTAATATTTTTAAATGATTTTTTTTTAATAGGATAGCTGAGTTCGATCTCTAGCGTTGTTAGTTTTTACTTTTTCAATTTTGGTTTCAGAATTTTATATATGGGTACTTTCTCTTTCAGAACCGGTTCCAACCGGTTCCAAAATTAAAAATGTCCGCTTATAAAAAAAACCGTAGCCAAAATCAAAAAAGTAAAAACTAACAACTTTAGAGATCGACCTCAGCTATCCTATGCCAAAAAAATCTTTTAAAAATATTAAAATGCGAACGTGAAATCGCGCGATAACCTTCCCATAGACTTAACATTAGCTGGAGCGTTTCTTCGCGTGACTAGCGTAGGCTCTTAAGATGAAGTGCAAGTGGATGCGTGCGCAATCACAAGAAATCTAACTGCTGCTTCTGATTGGCTGACTGTCGGAGGACTTACGCTGAGGCACCGCAAGACGAAGTTAAGGTCTTGCACAGAGAAGTGATATAGGTGGAAAGAGCTTTGGGAACCCTAAAATGGATCCAACATAACAGTCAACTGACTATAATAGTTAGTTAGGTGATATGTACTTTTATTTTCTTGTCTTATTTTCATTGACGAAACGAAATTACGAAAATTGGCATCCGATTTTATCGTCAAGAGCTAGTAATAAAATAAACAAATTATAGTATCGTTTAAATTAAAACCTAAATCTTCTTTTACTATTTTAAAATAGATTTTAAGTTGCTTTGTTTTACTCCGTTTATGTTTTTCCCTTAGCTTATTCTATAATTTCATTTGATATACAATTAATTTATATTGTTAATAAAAGGTGCCTTGATTTTTTTTTTAACTTGAGCATGCCGTCTATAAATTATGAAATGTAAATGATAAAATCGATTTTAATATTATATAGTTCCTTTTTTCCCTGCATTCTACAAACAGGGTTTTTTTTTTAATTTTATATGCTAAAGATTCCATCTATTACAGCTAGTTCAGACATCAACATATATATTTGCTAATATAAGTTGAAAACAATATTGTGAAAATGATTAAATAGTTGAATCTAGCAAATGTTTATTTCATTAAAGATTTTACTGAATCTGTCCCTGTCTGAAAAATTCTATCTTCAATATTACTTATTGATATTAAGGTATCAATATTCATTTCAAAATTAAAATATCATAAAACTAGAACACAAGAATAGGTTAGGCTTACCTAAACGGTCCTCTTTCGGGAGATAAGATATCTTAAATTATTCTGACTTTTCGAGAATAAATGTTCATGTTGTTAAAAAAATAATTGAATCTACACAATGTAGACACACAAACATATATATTGACAATCACGAAAACAATATACACAACGTTTTCACGCACATCATAAATATTACATATTATATTCCGTATTACATTTTCTAGTTCATTTCATAAAACATTCTAAGACAGATCCATTTTTTATCAACAGAAAAACATCGTCTGCGCGAGGCGCAAAATAGAAACGATTAAATTAAAACCTTGGAAGTAGCGATAAAACGCAACACACTCCCACCTTTGAGTTTCGAATTCAATGAAACTCAAACTTTACTTTGGGTTTATATAACAGACCATATCGGAATCGTTTTTCAGGTACAGTCACCACAGGAGAGTCAATAGCACCTTTATGTATAATAGGTTCAGTAGATTCAGTATCTAAAAAGCAGTCTTTAACAGAATGTTGGATCATCCGCTTACTCGTAGCAGGGTCTAAATAACAGTTTTTATCAGTCAATTTTATCGTCGGTTTGGTAGGAGCAGGATCTAAAGGACATTCTTTATCATTCGACTGAACTGTAGAATGGAGTTCAGTACCTCTTTCATGGGTTACTTCTAGAGGAATCAATCTGAGAACAGGACGTAGAAATTCGCCGCCTTTTATCTTTACCTTTACCAATCGTACATTTCCATCTTTTGAAGGATAAAGTTCAATAACTTTGGCAAGTGGCCATTCAAGTTTTATAACATTCTCACTAGTCACAAGAACAACGTCACCAATCTGGACAGGTCTCTGATTTTTGCCAAATTTCGAGGATTGTTTTAAATATCCCAAATATTCAGCGCGGAATCTTTTTCGTAAATCTTGTTTTAGTCGCTGTCTATAAGCATGTCTCTTATTAATAGACGATGAATCCAAAACGTCAAGATCAGGAATACCTGATTCTCTAATGTCTTTTAAAACATAGAAGGAGTAAGTGGTATTAAATCATCAATTTCCTCTGAAACATAGGTCAAAGGCCGCTGATTAACAATGTTTTCAGTATCGCAAATAACAGTTTGAATTTCTTCTAAGTCAAAAGAACTTCGTTCTAAGACTTTTCGAAGGATCCCTTTTATTACGCCTATCAAACGTTCCCACCATCCACCCCACCACGGCGCAGATAGAGGGTTAAATTTCCAAGTGATCTTCTGAGCTGTGCTGTACTGAGAAATAACATCCCAATCAATTTGCTTAAGTAAATTTTCAGCACTCGTGAAATTTTTACCGTTGTCAGAATATACTATCGAAGGTCTACCTCTTCGTGCTATAAATCTTCTAAAAGCTTGCAAAAAGTTGTCAGTCGATAAGGATGTGGCTATCTCTAAATGTATGGCTCTGTAGACAGCACATGTGAAAATAACTATCCAAGCTTTCTGACCACCTCGAAAAAGTAAAGGACCGGCATAGTCAATCCCTACAACCTCGAATACTGCAGCTTCTTTTGTACGATCTTCCGGAAGAGGTGCTTCTATAATCGGTTTAGGTCTTGAATTAAATCTTTTACAACGTACACAGTTTCGAATTACCTTTCTAACAGTCTTCCTGCATTTCAAAATCCAAAAGTCTTCTCTTAAATTACTCATCAATATCTGGGTACCAGCATGATTTAAACTAAGATGTCTTGTTCGAATAAGTATTTCCACAACTGGATGGCTACAGGGTAACAGTATCGGGAATCAGAAATTTCTTTTATCTTCTCTCATCAGAATACGTGTCTTTACTTTAAGTAGTCCATTCGATTCTACATAAAACTGAAGTGATTTTAAGCGTTTATCTTCAGTTCCTAAAAAGGATTCCTTTTGTACTATTTTTAACAAAGATATTTCAGCTCTATTTATTTCTTCTAGAGTTAAGAGTCCAGAAATCCGGTTGGCACGTTCCACTTTACAGTTAGTAAAAAATCTAAAAATCCAAGCAATAGTTCTGATCAGTTTGTCGTACGACGAAATTCTGTTATAAATTTTTTCAGTTGATTCTTTATGATTTGTAGTGCTAACAACAGTTTTTCTCTTTTCGGAATATACTATGTTGAAATCAGGAACAACATTGGATTTTGGCTATTCTTTTTCCGGTCTTCGCAACCTTTCCGGGCCCTCCCACCATTTCGATTTCACTAAAGTTTCTGCATTACAACCACGAGAAGGGAGGTCTGCTGTATTTAATGATCCAGGGATCTGATACCAATTATCAGGTTCTGTCAAAGATCGGATTTCTTTAACTCTATTGAAAACAAAAGGAGCCCAATTTTCAGTTCCCTTGATCCAATATATAGCATTTGCTGAATCAGACCAGAAAAATTTCGGGATATCTTTCAACTGAAGATCGTGTATAACAGTTTGTGCCAGTCTAGCTCTTATATTACAGGAAAGTAGTTCCAATCGAGGAATAGAAATGGTTTTCATTGGAGCAACCCTGCACCTAGCCTGTACAAGTTGACAAGATATTGTATTTTCAGTCGCACTTCTTAAAAATATACATGTAGACTATACATTCTTGCTTGCATCGCAGAATATGTGCAAAGAAAGATTTTCTGGCGCTTCATAATTGGAAATAATACATCGAGGGATTTCTATTTCTTTTAATTTAGAGACATCCTTCCGCCATTTTTCAAATTTCTTGGTAATAGATTCAGGCAATTCAGCATCCCACGAAACTTTCAATTTCCAACATTCTTGAAGGAGAATCTTTGGCCCCAAGGTGACAGGACACATGAAGCCAATGGGGTCGAAAATTCTATGAACAGCACTCAGGATTTTTCTTTTGGTTACAATAGTAGAGTCTTCAAAACATTTTCGTAAATCTATTTTCAGAGTATCAGATTTTACATTCCACATCAGTCCCAAAACTGGAATATTCTATTCTTCTAATAACGGGAAGTTTTCTGCTTCTGTTTTGTTGAGATTATACTCCCACCATCGAATATCAAATTTAGCATTTTGGAGAATAATTGTGGATTCTTCAATAAATTTTTCAAGCTCCTCATAGTTTTCAACACTAGTGACGCAGTTATCTACGTAAAAAGACTTTAACAACTTGTCTGCTGTTTCTTTAAATTTAGAAGGCACATTCTTCAGATGATATCGGATAATTGCACCAAGTAAATAAGGCGAACATGTAATACCGAAACCAACCCTTTTATGCTGGAAAATTTTGAACTTTTCGGGGTCACCTTCCTCACACCATAAAAACTTCAGAAATGGTCTATCTCGCTCATTTAAACCAAGTTGTAGAAAAGCCCTTCGAATATCTGCAATCACGCCTATTTTCTTCAATCGAAATTTATTTAATACAGTCAGAATGAGCTCTACGATAGTAGGACCTTTCTCTAAACAATCATTGATCGATGGTGAATCTTTTTGTCTAGCTGAGCCATCAAAGACTGGTCTAACTCTGGTGGTAGAATTTTCTTTGATCACAGCTCTGTGTAGCAAGTAGTGTTCACTTTCGTCATTACAAGAGTTTTTAACTTCTTCAATAACGCCTTCTTGTACCCATTCTTTTAATACATCTTCATACTCTTGTAATGTTTCTGTTTTCTTTAGTGATTCAACACAATTTCTTAATCGTCGTTCAGCGATTTTTCGACCAGTTGGTAAGGGAGGATGGTTTTCAATCCATGGAAGGCTCACTTCTTACCTTCCTTCTGCATCTATTTTTATATTTTTATTAAAATGCTCTTCAGTTGCTTTTTCTATTTCTTGTCGGTTTCCGCTTTCGCCAGGATCGAGAATTCCAAGTGTGTCTAGCCGCCATAAATCTGAAATTTTTGCATCATTGACATGAAGTGACATGACGCTGTTTGTGCTATCGGATATGATACATAGGTCAGTTTTCCCCATCAAATTCCAATCAAGACGTGTTTCCATAAATACTAAGCCAGAAATCAATTGTTTGATTTTTCCGGTGTACAATTTACCTGCTACATCAGCTCCTATAAGCCCATGAATTTCGTTAGGTGAAAACTCGTATAGCAATTCAACCTGGTTATTCAAATCAGAGAGTAAGATTTTTTGTTTCTTAATTTCACTCATAAATGAGCCACGAGGAATTTTAGGAATGTCCGAACAAATTTTTTCTTGATCTAATACTTCGACACAACAGCGATAATTATCAAAGAAGTCGCTCAGACTGATCAAATATTTCTTATGTGATAATACAGTCTCCGTGCCACCGAATAAACTATGTGTCAAATTATCTTCCCCTATGCATTTATATCCCATCTCGGCCAATGCAAAAGATGATAAATAAGATTTACTACTACCTGAATCAATTAATATTCTTATATATTTCATCTTATTATTACATCTAAGACGGACAATAAGCGTTTGTAAAAGTACGCGACGAGTACCTGTTTTATTGGATAAAGCAGTGTCTTTCTTACTTTCGATATCTGACTTTTCCATAATCGGGTTTTCATTATCATTTTTTGCTGGACACATTATTTTGAAATGTAATTTACCGCAATCACAGGTGGTATTTTCGTTCTACAAAAACGTGATATGTGTTTTCTTATCTCTAAACATTTAAAACAAGCCCCTTTTTTCATTAATATTTGTTTTTTCTCTTCATGAGATAAACTATTAGCATGTCTACATTCGTTACTTAAATGTGACTTGTTACAAAAAATACACGTTTCCCTTTTCATTTTTGATGAATTATATAATTCCGTAGCCGTTGGAATATCTCTTTCTCGCCTATTTCACACTGTATAAATATTTTTGTTTACATTTTCTAAATTAAACCCACTTCTAGCCAAACGGACTTTTTCTTCGCTTTCGATTTCGTGCTGCAAAAATTTCATCAAAGAATCTAACTGATTATTACTTTCGTCTTTTGAATTTAAATTAATAGAGTTTAAGGTTATTTCCCAAATTCTCAATATTTCAACTGGTAAGCACGATTCAATCAATGGATAAAGAATTACAGAATAATGTTCGCTTGAAACACCTAACATTTTTAGTGATCTTAAATAGGTTTCAATTTTGTCGTATAATTTAAAAAGAGGAATTCTTGGCCCTTTTCCTGTAGCATTATTCATCATTAAAGCGAGCACTTCTCTTATATATACTTCTATTAACATATCAGTACGACCAAATCGAGCCTTTAAACATTCAATAACATTTTCATAACTATCACCAGTAGCGGGGTACGACTCGACTATTTCTCTTGCCCTAGAACCCTTTAACGTTGCTTGTAACAAGTACTGATATTTATCTTCTTTCGCGATTTCAGAATCGTTATGTATTTTTTCAAACTGAGCCCAAAAGGCCAACCACTCCTTAATATCTCCCCCAAATAATTTAAATTCTATCTTAGGAAGTTTAAACTTCCGTTTCTTGATATTTTCAGTTTCGAAAACATTTAAAATCTTTTGAACTTTCGTTTTTAACTTAATAAATTTCTCTTCATACACGCTAAAATTTCGTATTCCTTATCATAATTTTCTTGAGAACATGTTTTATCGTTTAAAAGAAGATCTAACATTTCTTTTTCTTTTGGTTGTAGATCTGTCCATTTTTCACCTAATTGAGCATATAAAATCTCAATTTCTTCAATATCTTTATTTTCATCAGTTAATTTGTTCTCAAGTAAATTAGCAATTCGCGTAAAAGCGCTTCTTAATAGAGTATGCAATTTTTTAATCTGTTCCATTATCGTATTTTATTTTCTTAAATAATGTAATATCCCGCTAGAGAGATGCCAAAATAATATTGAATCTGTCCCTGTCTGTAAAATTCTATCTTCAATATTATTTATATTGATATTAAGGTATCAATATTCATTTCAAAATTAAAATATCATAAAACTAGAACACAAGAATACACTGTAAAAAAATTTCGGAACGTTTCAGGAAATTATCCCGAAACATTTCGCATATTTTACCGGAATTTCGAATTTCTTCATGGCCCACATCAATTACGGCAATAATTCGTGTAATATTTTCGAAAGGTTTCAACTTTTCCGTAAACTACATTCTGCGCATGCGTGCTTCATGTTTTATATTGCATTAGCCATTTTGATAACTAAAGAAGAAAAAAAACAGCTGCCTAGGTACTTAGATGCAAATGCGATCTGAAAAAATACCATTCTTTGTTTGAATATCAGCCGATAAAGTAAGTAGCTAATTTAAATCTTTTTATGCTTCATTATTTGAATTTTCATTTTATCTGTAATACGAAACTTTAAAATTTAATTGCTTAAATAACACACTGAATAAAAAAAGTATATTGATTATTGAAAATTGGAATATTTCACTACTTTGTTGTGAAACGTAACAGCAAAAAGCCGTGGCATCTTAATGCCACCACCTTTTCCCGGAACCTTCCGGAATTTTTTTTACAGTGTAGGTTAGGCTTACCTAAACGGTCCTCTTTCGGGAGATAAGATATCTTAAATTATTCTGGCTTTTCGAGAATAAATGTTCATGTTGTTCAAAAAATAATTGAATCTACACAATGTAGACACACAAACATATATATTGACAATCACGAACACAATATACACAACGTTTTCGCGCACATCATAAATATTACATATTATATTCCGTATTACATTTTCTAGTTCATTTCATAAAACATTCTAAGACAGATCCATTTTTTATCAACAGAAAAACATCGTCTGCGCGAGGCGCAAAATAGAAACGATTAAATTAAAACCATGGAAGTAGCGATAAGACGCAACAGATTTAAGAAATGCCCAACACTGGCTAGAAAATAAAATTGTATGTATAAAGCTCACGCGTTTAAATGAGGTTTATATTGAGAGCAGTATATGTATTAGTAAATAACGAAAAAAAATTTCAACAAATGATTACATCATTTTTGTAATTTTTTTGCATTTCACATGCGTAATCGGGATATTGACTATTTTTATAATTTTTTTCACAACCGGCGACATTTTTGAAATTGTCAAGCAAGCGATAACGCGCCAAATCTGGAAAACTTTACATAAGTAGGGCTGGTCATGTTGGCGCCACTTTTCAAGCGATTTCTCTACGAAAAGCGCACTCTACCCCTATGTATTATCTAAGATATCATGGCTCTCGCAAGACCACGTGACTTATGGCAAGCGTGTAGTTTTAGAAAGAGTATGCAGTTGTTAAAATATTCTCATTCGTAGTGAAACACATGTAGCTATAGAAGTGCTATTTTGTTATTGCATTTGAATTTCATTGGTTTAATGTAGATTGTAAGCCGCAATTAGTGTTAGATGCTATTGTTAATGAAAGAGTCGAGAACGCACATGAAAACGTTTCAGGTAAATTTAAACATTTCTTTTCTTTCATAATTGCTTCATTTGTTTTATTATTAAGTGAATAAAAATGCATTATCAGTTTCAGATAATGCAGACGAACCGGAAGATGAAGAGTAATTCAAGCTCTGATGCAGTCTTCGCTGATGATGATGAAGCAACAAATACTGAAGAAGAATAAACACGATCCAAGAGGCAAATACAAATTTTTAAACCCATGTAATAGTTCATTCTAATAAATTTGATCATGTAATTTTATTGTGGTATTCAGTCATTTTTTGTCCATCTGTTATATTTTATTATAATAAATAAAATACAATTAAATTAAAGTAAAATTAGGTTAAATAAAAATTATTTTATTCGTTGTTATATCGCGTATCAATAGATATACATCATATCTTTTTCATTTAATATTAAATATATGAAAAAATACTATGAATGAGAATATTTATTTACTCCAAAATTTTTCTAACAACTGTACGATTGCTATAAGTCACGTGTTCCTGCGAAAGCCTATCACACAGCAGTACGCTTCAACTTAGCCCGTCGCTGATATACGCTCTTTCTGACACTTCAACCTACTTATAGCGCTACTTACTCGCACTGACATATAACATACCCTGACACTTGGCACATAGAAAGTCCCACCAAAATGGCCTGTGCTTTTCAAAATAATTTTTTCTGGGTATAAATATTATTCTGTCTAAATGTCAGCATGCCTCAAATATATTTTTCGATACTTGTGAAATTCTATTTTGAAACCTCCTGGTAAACTTTTAAACCCGACTAAATAATCTAGCTATTTCAATTTTTACTAGCAGAGGAGAATCCGCTTCTCTGTTTTTTTGGTACATTTGTGCAGTTTTTTCCGGTATTTAATATAGAAGACGTGCACTAAAAGATATTTATTTTTTGTTGTTGTTTCTTCTTTAACTTTTTAGAACAGTTTGGTCGAAATATGAAAATACTCTAGGTCAACCACTTTCAACCACCATATCTCTTACACCCCCACAGAATTTTCCTTGAACAATCATAACTTTCTCGATTCTTCCGTTCCATATGTAAACATAATAAAAATTCTGTATATGTATGTATATAAACTCGCGTTTGTAAAAATTTCAACACCATGAAGGATTCATCAGAATGAAATGAAATTTAATACACAAACGACTGGTACTGTTCAAACAAATGATTCAATTTTCAGAACAAAAAAAACTATATTAAATGTCCAAATCAGTATTTGGTGAAACCACTACGCGATGCAATAAGTGTTGCTACACGATGTGGCATGAAGTTAATCAGATTTTGAATGTCTGCCTGGGGAAGAGTATTCCATATTGTTTGTATGCGCACCCAAAGTTCATGTGTAGAAGATGTAGGACGAGGATCACGAGCGCTACACCGACCAACGTAATACCACACATGTTCAATAAGCAACTTATCCTGCGAATACGCAGGCCACGGTAGAAGTTGTATGTGTTCTGCTGACAAGACGTCTTGAACGTTCCATGAAACATGCATTATCCTGTTGAAAGATAGCTTCAGAAATGCGTTGAAGGAAAGGACCAACTTCGTGCTCCAGCACTTCATTGATGTACCTGTTTCTGTTCATATTACCCCCAATTCGTACCACCTGCGATCTTCCATGATACATAGTCTCGCCCCAGAGCATAATTCCGAGTTTTCGTCCAATATGACGTTCTGTAATGCACTCTGAAAGGTAGCGTTCACCAGAATTGCGTCTAAGATGAATGCAACCATCATGATACTTCAAATTAAAGCTAATGTTTTCAGAAAAAAATAATTTTTGACAATCTGCACGCCAGTCTCTATGTTCATGAGCCCATTGCAGCCGCAAGCGTCGATGGTTTTGCGTGAGGGGGTTCCTGTATAAAGGAGTTCTTACTCACAGTCCACGGTGCAGCAGACGCCGACGGATTGAAGACGCAGACAGTGATACACATGTAGTAGTTAACCAATGTGCTACCTACTGTCTAGTTGAAATTATACGGTCCGACAGTGCTATGTGAACCAGGTGTCTATCATCGCATGTTGACGTCGCCTTTCGGGGTCAAATCCCAGATTTCCGAGTTGTCCGATTCTCGTCGGTCCACTGTTTCCAAACTCGCATCACTGTTAAAAAGAGTTTGAATGAATGGTTAACCTGCACACGAGCTGCTGCTGAACGATAGGAAAATCCTCCTTCAAGGAAGCCAATGATTCTACCCCCCCCCCCCCGTTCAAACTCCGTCAGTTTTTTAAATTTCGCTCTCTATCATCGAAGATGCATAGTTTCGTCATACCTAACGTTTAACACTAGCAGATAACCATAGACTATTTTCAACGTACCGCTACAGCCCCCTATTTGTACGTTTTCAGCAACAGTCCAGAGGGTGCTGTTCAGCCCGCGCATGCGTGGTGACTCTGAAATTTTAATCATTTGCATAACACGCTATACTTTACATTTGCTGAAAATTTCAGCTCAGTTGCGTCATTCTTTCGTGGTGTTGAATTTTTCACAAACAGGAGTATATATGTTGTGGCTAATTGCGAAATCTGGCTGTTTGCATAGAGGCCAGACTATTTGCAAAGAGTTGGGCTAATTGGAGAATCATATTCCTTTCTCCAATCGGCTTGATCACTTTCAGGCTTATTGCAATGAGCCTAGAGAGCATTAGGCTAATTGCAAAATGACCACTTGTTTCACAGTCAACCAGATTTTGACCAGCTGTTTGTCCAAATAGGATGTTGTACCCATCCTGAACCTGAAACTTACTTTTGAAATCAAACCGCAACACAACCTGAACCTGACAAAAATAATCCATCTATACGTAACCCGATCCGAACAAGAAAAAATAATTTCCATCAACACACAACCCAACGCAAACATGAAATTTCCATTTGAAGTCAACCCGAACACCCACAAAATGTTCCATCGGAACGAAAACTGATCCGAACAGGACAAAATAATTTCCGTCGACAAGCAACCCAACCCGAACTTGAAAATTACATTTGAAGTCAGCCCTAACCTCAATAAATGTTCCATCGAACCAAAAACCGATTCGAACCAGGTAAAAAAAAATACGTGAACATGCAACCCAGCCCGAATCTCAAAATTCAATTCGAAGTCATCCCGAACCCAAAGAAAGTTCCTTCGATCCGAACAGGAAAAATAATTTCCGTCGACATGCAACCCAACCAGAACATGAAATTTCCATTTGAAGTTGACCCGAACAAAAAAATATTCCCAACGAACCAAAAACAGATCTGAACAGGACAAAATAATTTTCGTCGATAAGTAACCCAACCCGAACCTGAAAAATGAATTTGATGTAAACCCGAACCAAAAAAGTTTCACACAACCAAAAACCGATCCGAACAGGACAAAATAATTTCAATCGACACGCAACCCAATCCGAACCTAAAAAATGATTTTGAAGTCAACCCGAAAGCAAAAAAGTTCTATCGAACCAATTACCGATCCAAACAGGACAAAATGATTTCCGTCGACATGCAACCCAACCCAGATTTAGAGTTCTGCAAGTCGGGACGTTGGGATTTTTACAAATAAATTAATGAAACTAAGCAGATTTATGTTTCAGATGAATTAAGTAAAATGTATTAAGTTTTTTAAACATTTGCTATAATTACTCTTTTAAAATTATTCTTATATATTGTAGATACTTTTCAGTTATTAAAAAATGTATTTTCCAATTTTAAATGAATCATTAAGTTGATCTCCTGAAAAATTAATCTAATGCTACTACTTTAGTAATTTTTTTTTAATTTTCTTTAATAATATTTAAACACACTATTAGTTTAATGTTAATTTGGGTTTCAATATAGGTGCGTTGGGATCAGGCAGGTTTGCGATTTGATAGAATTATTTTGTCGGGTTCTGTTCGTGGTCCGTGTTGACGGAAGTTATTTTGTCGTGTTCGGATCTGTTAGTGATTCAATGGTACTTTTGTGGTGTTCGGGTTGACTTCAAATGAAAATTTCAGGTTCGGATTGGGTTGGTGTTAGTGGAAATTATTTTGACCTGTTTGGATCGCTTTTCGGTTCGATGGAACTTTTTTGTGTTCTGGTAGGCTTCAAATTGAATTTTCAGGTTCGGGTTGGGTTGCGTGTTGACTTCCAATGGAAATTTCATGTTCGGGTTCGGTTGCGTGCAGACGCAAATTATTTTGTTCTGCTCGGATCGGTTTTTCGTTTGATGTAAATTTTTTGGGTTCTGGGTAACTTCAAATTGAATTTTCAAGTTCGCGTTAGTTTGCATGTTGACGAAGAAAACTTTTGTCCTGTTCGGATCGAATTAAGGATCGATTGATTTTTTTTTGGCCAGGCTCGGGACGGGTACAACACAATATTTGGACAAATAGCTGGTCAAAATCTGTCTGACTGTGAAATAATGTGGTCATTTCTCAATTAGCCTAACGCTCTCTAGGCTATTTGCAATAAGTCTGGAAAGCATCAGGATGATTGGAGAATGGAAGTTGATTCTCCAACTAGCCCGACTCTTTGCAAGCAGCCTAGGCCCTTCGCAAAGAGCCGGATTTCGCAATTAGCGTACGACATATATATGTTAAAATATATAACAGTGTATAATATATAACAGTGTAAAATATATACAATATATGTATGCATACAATATAAAAACATTTTAGTATATTCTAGAACGTTATAGTACATTCAAGAACATTCAAGTATAATCTAGAAGATTCCGAAGAAGATTTTTAGAACACTTTGGTCGAAATATGGAAAAGCCCTAGGTCTACCATTTTTAACACCATATCACCCCCCCCCCTCCCAAAGCTACCATACATGCAGCCACCATAGTGCATGATGGGAGACTCGAGGCTACTACCACGAAAAAACACTAGTGGTCTGAGCTACATTCTAGAAGATTTCAAACATTTTTAGAACATTTTGGTCGAACTATGAAAATGCCCTAGGTCGATCAATTTCAACCACTATATCTCCCACACTCCCACAGCTACCGACATGCAACGAGAGTAGTGCATGATGGGATACTCTAGGCTACTAGCACACACAAACTCCAGTGGTCTGCGCGGAGTAGTTTCGGCTGCAATGTGAAATATACGGACACACACGTCTATTTTTATATAGATATATAGATTTCGCAAAATACTAAATTTGAAGGTAATAAATTTCAAAATGCCTGAAAGATTTTTTTTTTCTTGCAAATAAAATTTCGAAATGTTAAAAATTTACGGGTAGTTTAGACCAGGCATGTGAAACTCTTTTACAGCTGCAGGCCAAATTGAGCATTATATACAAAGCCGCGGGCCACATATAAAAGTAGATAATACTATTATCATTGCACAGGTTAAAATGCATACGTACAAAACACAGCCATGTTAAAGAAACATTGACGTAAAGTTCCAAAGTATTATTATTCACAGTTTTTATTATTTTTTTTTTTCTGGAAAAAAAACACTTTACATTATTTTTTATCAACCAAATCTACAAAATTTGATGGAATTTTCTAAATTATATTTATTTTTAAAATTGATTCTACACGCTGGTCTGTTAATCTTTATCTAGAAAAAAATATCTGTCAATCTTCCAGATTTTTTTTTTTCCATAGTAAAAACATGAATTAGAAAATTTATTTAATAAATTGTGTCTTGTATCTATGCACTACTTATTTGATTTCCTTTATTAAATACATATTCTGATACAAATTACGTTTATTCGACTTGAAAAATAACAAATGTCGGTAGCTACACAATAAGTGCGCTACAGAATATAGCTAAAATATGCCTAATTGCATACCGTACTTCAAAAAATCGGTGACTGATAAATAATTATAGAAATTTGGAAATACCATATCCATTTTTTTTACTGTAATATGGAATCGCACTGAATTTTGATTAACTGCAGTAATAAATTCTAAACATAAATTTTAACACTAATCATAGATGTTAGTTAAATAGATTAAACTATAATTTTTATATTTATTTCAACAAATCCTTTGAAATCATTTTTGAATTTATTTTTAGTATGTTTAAAAAACTCCCACTCCTAGAAATTTTTGTAATAATGCCTGACAAAATTTAAAATGAAATACATTTTATTTTTGAAAATTATTTTGTTAAAGTAATAAATTCTTATACACTAATTAATATTTCAGCAGAGCTGAAATTATTGAAATACAAAAGATGTGAAATATCACATTACCAAACAGCGTATAACCATTAGAGTGAAATAATGTCCAGAACGGGGTTCGATCACGGATCCCTTGGTATAGTGAACCAAGTGCTTAACCAATTAAGCTATCCAGACGACATCCAGTCTAGCATTCTCTCACTCTTATATGGCAAGGCTACAAACACGCAGCACAAGATGAAAAGTCAATCATGAGCACAACACCGTTGGCATGCATGAGACAAATTCAACCCAGTATCGGTGAATATTATACAGTGATATACGTATTATACGGTACAGTATTATACGGTGATATTTCACATCATTTGTAATAAATTCTATTATAAAAACTCTAATACTATCACATATCATGATAGCATTATGAAATTCGCTTTGAGGTTGAAGTTTACTCAAGTGGTTTATAATTTTAATAATGAAAACTCCAAATACATTATTGAAAAAATGAAAATAGTCACTTTGTTTAACAGTTCTAATTTAAAAGATTGAAAGCCGTCAAATTTATGTATACGAAGGTGCCTGTTTATCTTCAATATTCATCTTTCCAAGATATTTTCTTGATTGATGATGATTAAGCATATGCACATGAATATTATATAACTTTATAAGCGCCACAAATTTTTAAGCCGGTTATTATAAATCTATTTAGCTATATATAATACTTTCTATCAGTGGTACTTATCCCTATAGTATTTTAAAATTTCTTTAACTGCTCTGGACATCATTTCTTCCATTTCGTAGTGAATGACTTCGACTCACGGAATATTTAATGTAATAAAGACAATAATTAGATTTATAAAGAAAATGTATTTTATTCCATAAGCTTGGTGAAAACACGTTGTATCTCTTTTAAGAAGAATCAGTTTGAATTCTGACTGTTTATTTTTCTGTAGAGGTCCTGCAGCTCCTTTTAATATGTACATTCTTGCCAACTCCAACAGTGCCGACATATCAAACATAAAATTTCTATTTCTTTTTAATACAATGGTATTGTAAGTCGCCTTTTAAAAAAAATATGTGTTGTTCATCTTCAGTTAGTCATATTTATTCATACTGATAGCTTTAACATTTCAAAATAAATAAATCTTGGGATGTATGTATGTCAGTGAAATGCGTGTTTATCAATAAAAATTGAAAGAAAGATCACGCAGGATTCGTTAAAAATGAAACAATTACTAACCTAAGTACTGAAAATAAAGAATTTAAATCCAAAATCCATATGTTCGACTAAACCTCGCGTAAAGTACCGATATCCAGAGGTTTTGTGTCAAGCACAAAAGTGATAATTTGTGCCACTTTCAAAGAGACTCATTTAAAAATTATTTAATTTTATATTCAGATTTTTAAAACATTTTAAATGTTCTTAGTTAGAGGCAAATTTTATTTATTTTATAATACATATCTTAATAAATACAGCATATGCAAAATCGAAGAAAGTAGGTAGTAAAAAAAATTAGTTTCGACATAAAACCCATAAACACTATAAGTAAAATACTGTAAAAAAATACGAATCTTTAAATTTTCTGACTCAAGTTGCCGGACTTTGCTAGATTTTGGTTAGATATCTTTGTATCCGGAATATTTTGAAGCTGAAATTTAAAATTGAGTTACATCTGTTTATATACATCAGTGTTGCCAGATGAGCAGGATTTGTTTTATTCCGAATGCTACCACATTCTGAAGAGAAATATTCTTAATTCCCCTTATTTAATGATGGAATACATAAGACAAAAATTACTATTAAAAAATAGGGGTAGAACTGAATACTAATAATAAACAAGAACGAAAAATCATGCGTAAAGCATAGATTATGTAACACTTACGAACGCTTCCAAAATAATTTTACATATCATACCGTTTAATAAGCTGAAAGATAACATCTAAGTAAACAATTTGAAAAACGCATAACATATTAAAAACCTAATTTCAGGAATTTCCAACGTATACAATATTCGGAAAAAATATCCGAATACTTTTATTCAGCCCTTTACATGATCTATAGATTTGTATATATACTACATAGGATGCTAAATTTTAGTTTAGCTAAGAAATGCATAGCACAGTTTAAAATTCTCATTCTGGAGTTTCTGTCAATAAACGGAAATGTGTTCGCAAACTTTTGCGCTTCCCTGTATAGGATCTACAGAATTTATACACACCACGTAATAAACAAAAAGTGAGTTAAATTTAAAATCGCGTTCAGTAACTTAAAACGCACTTCCAGGAATTATTGTTAACACACAGTAGAGAATCCTTTTGTGTGTCCCTGTAAATGAGCGATGACTGCTATACACAGACTATTCTGTAGTAAGCCTCTTGTAATGCACCTTAGTGATATATATAAATTTCACTGCGTTTAAAATAGTGAAACATCATTAAAATAAACCGCAGACGATTTTTCTCCATAGACGTAATGTAACGGAATTGTTTTGACTGTCTTTTTAAATTAACTATAAGTGCTATCCACACCCTATTCCATATTAAGCTTCTTCTAGTACACCTTAGAGATATATATCAATTACAATGTGTTTGCAATTGTGTAACATCATTAAAATAAACCGCAAATGATTTTTCCCCATAGACCGTAATGTAACGAAATTCTTTTGAGTGTCCCTGTAAAACAACTATAAGTTCTAAAACACTTCAGTTGAAATAGGAAACGTTCTATAGATAACGACAATAACATATAAAAATTGCAAGGCAATCCGAGCACTTTTACGTGAGTTAGAGCACGGACAGACAGCAGACGGCACACGGCCATACGGCCAGACAAACCGAAGTCATAAACACTTTTCAACTAGGTTGGAAAATGTTAAAAAAGCTTGCCTAACTAGCAACAATGATATACATATGTTTCTGTTGTTTGCCATCTCTAAGACCATGTATGGTGTAAGTTTGTTCGCGCAAAGTGTATTTTCAGTATGCGTGTTCGAACAACTGAATTAAACACAGGTATAATGCCAAAAGCTTAGTGGGCCACGTGTTTGGCATGCCTGGTTTAGATCCACACCGCTTCATCCAGGTCTTCAATTTTGTATCCAGACATTACCAAAGAGGTGTTACACAAATTTTCACGGAGCTTCAAATACCTATCCTAAACTCTTTAACAGATCAACTACAAACCTTTATTGTCTACCTTACTTTTTTAAACAATAATTCTTAATTCTAAACATCACGTTCACGGGATATTTCAAATTATTTCAATATCTGTTTTCGAATAAGAATAACACACAGTAAAAAGTTATAAATTAAATTATGTAAAACAAATATTTACTGTGTAATTAGAAAGTTTAATACCTCAACAAAAACAAGCCATCTACATCATTTCCTTGAGGAGATACCTTAAACATTTGCAATTAATTTGCTTTCTTGTAAAAAAGAAAAAAAAAGGAAAAAAGCTATTATTTTTTACATTGGCTACAAAAAATAAACAAGCAACAGAAATTCTAACAACTTCCATCTCTTTTCTTTAGTAAATTAGAGAAAGATGTTTCACAACATGTAGCATTAGCTTAAGTATAAAACTTTATTTAATGATTCTTGAATGGTTTTTAGAATGTTTTCTAAATGTGAAGCATAAAACATCATATCCGATTTTAATACTTCTTTGAAAAGAATGGGTTTGTGTATTTATTTTTACATTGAAAGATTTTTACTATATTTATTTAACGTTTTTGCAGCACTGAACTGCAAATCTCACCTTTGAGACAGGCTTAAAATCAAAACAGTTATTTGACATTAGTACATGGGATTTGTATTAGAAAAATTCAGTTTGTTTTAAAATACAATATATATATATATATATATATATATATATATATATATATATATAACCATTAATGAAACATTACCATAACACCAACTGAAACATGAAATTATGATTTAGGAAATAATAATTTATTGACAACGAAATAGAAATTAAATTAAAAATTGAATGAAATAGAAAGAATGAAATTTGTGGAATTGATACAGAATTATCAAGTCCCAAATGCATAAATTCCACAAAAAAATGAGTGGTTTCATCTTCATATTAGCATTAAAATTGCTAAAGAATATGAATTTGGGACGACCACTCTATGACCATAACCATCTAGTTAAAAAAAACTTAAAATTCAGAAAACAAATACAATACTTAAAAAGAGAGAAACCTTACCCAGAATTATAAGAGAAGAACTGGATAATAGATCACCAAATGCCATAATCTACACGATGAAGATGGATTCCTGCTCCCAACACTTACAGATACATGAAGACAAATAAAGGCAATGAATTGCAAAAAAATAATTTACTAAATGTTGCCAAAAACAGTTTTAGAAGATTAGAAACCCTGTTGCCAATTTAGAAAATGAATTACTTGGATATGGAATTTAAAGCATCACAAACAATGGTGCTGCCATCTATGATTTTGAAAATGAACTACATGGAAATACTGAATATTTTAATGCAAACAAGCCATGGTGCTGCCATCTATGAGCAGAATATGTAGTGAATATACAATGGAAAAATCAATATTAAAAATGAATTCATTCTATCTTAAGTGGTCGTAATTAGTTAATAAATATAAATGAAATAAAAATAAAATAAATAATATTTAATAATAAATATACATGAAATTAAATATAAAATGAATAATAAATCCAATTACATTAAAGTAGTAATGATTAATTAAAAAAATAAAAGTGAATAAAGATGCTATGGAGATAAATTTAATATTAAACATATGATACAATAGGTTAGGGAATAATATTAATTTAAATTAATACATATAATTTTAGCATTTAATAAAGTATTACATTATATTAGAATATGATATTGCCCACCGTGGGCAAATTAAAATACTAAATATGTGAATTAAGATACTATAGATTTAAAAATAATATTAATTAAATATTGAAATTAATAGTAACAAATTATGTTTTTGCATAGAAAGTTAAAATTTAAATTCACATGATATAAGTTGTTAGGGAAGAAAATTAATTTGAATTAATATATATTATATTAGTTATTAATAAAGTATTACATTATATTAGAATATGATATTGTCCCCCATGGGCATAAAAGTAAATACAATAAATCAATAAACATTCTTAATAGTAGTGAATAATACATTTAAATTAATTAATGACTTAAATATAACTACGGTAATTCACATATAAAAGTACTACATCAAAGTCCATTACAAAAATTGTATTAGTAAGCGTATGTGTAAATCAAAATGCCCTCTCTCTCTTTTTTTTTTTTTGTGTGTGTGTAAAATAAATTTACCATGCGTTTTTTCCATACAACTCCGCCACACACCTCCTCAATCCAACATCTACCCACCCAGCCGTCCTATTATAATTAATTAATTAATTAATTAATTAATTTTTTAATACATTTTTAACGCATGTGTTAATTTGGTTGTATAGATCATATAAGTACTAATTATATATTAAAGAATATATGAATTTTTTTGGAAAACCATGTTGTAATGCATCATAGATTAGTTTTTTAATGTTGCTGTCAATGTGTTGAGAAGAACATAAACTTTTTATTCTGTAAATATGATTAAGGAGTATATTACGATATACAGAATTATGAAGACAGGATTTAAAATTAGTAAATGTATTAACTTTAAATTTAAATTCTTTACGTTTATCAAAAAGATGAATTATTGTTTTGTTTTCTTTAAGTGTAATTTTAAGATCTAAAAAGTTAATAGTATTGTTAGAAAGTAGGTTATATATATATATATTTGGTACAAAAGCTACCATTTTATTTTTAAAATGGAATATTTTCCAAGAATTTAGTCATATTATTAACACTTCAAGGGATAGCTTAATTGAATTTAACATTGTTTAACGAATAATAAATATATAGCATGAAAAGTGAAGTATTAAATTACGTAAAAGGGAAAAATTGTTGCCTTATTAAACGGCTTAACTTAAGACGTAATCAAACCCTATTCATCTTTCCCTATTGAGATACCTAAGCATCTGCAGCTAATTAAATATTTTGTAAAAAGAAAAGAATTTTTGTTTTCTTTTATGAGCTACAGAAATAAATAAGCAATGAACTTAAAAAAAAAAAAAAAAAAAAAAAAAAAAAAAAAAAAAAAAAAACATATTATTTAATTAATTAATAATTATAGAATAATTGACATTTTTTCTTTCACGAATCGTTTTGTTTGGTAATTTGGGGAGAGATATTTTACTATATGCAAATAATCGTATATTTATTTTCTTTACTATGTGATCCATAATGTTTTTTTGACTAGTATGTAAAAGTGCAGTTTTTTTCTGTAATTCAAATTAAAGAAAGGGAAGGATAATTTATTTACACGGAAATATACTTTATATATTAAAAGTAATCTTAAGTAATTATTTCACTTTTTTATTAACTTTTTTTCTTAAAGTACATCCTAATGTATACGTATATAAAAAATTTTATTGTGCAGAATAAAAAACTTTAATATTTAATCTTAGTTTTAAAAATTTACTCTCCATGCATAACCAATTAAGTTTACTGTGATATAGCGAATAAAAATGACACAACCTGAGAAAATATTAATTATATCACGTAGAAGTAAATATTTACGATGATAGTAAGTGGTTTAATTTAAAATCTAAATAAACTCTATTCATCATTTTAATATTTTTATTATTTTTTTTTTTACATATTTGTATAGATATATTATGATTTAGTTTTTTGTCCACGATAAATGATACGAAACTGTAACCCTTAAATGTTTTTAATTTATTCCATATGTACACTTCATTGAACTTATGGGATTCAGCGATTAAAAATGTCACATAATGAAAATTGGGAAATTAAATTACGTAGAAGTGAATATTTACTATGTTACTAAGCGGTTTAACATAAGACCTAAACAGACCTTATTCCCCTTTTCCTTCCCACCCTCAACAAGTGTAAATATTTAGCTTTCTTGTAGATAGAAAAAAAATAAAAAAATCACCAGTTTAATATTTTTATTTTTATTTTGACGCATCTTTTTATACAAATATAATGAATTATTTTGTTGTCGAAAATTAACCCATAATTTTATAAAATTTAATAGAACGAATAACTTGAGTTTAATATGGTTTACCGAATGAAAATGACACATTATGAAAAATGGGAAATTAAATTACGTAGAAGTGAATATTTACTATGTTACTAAGCGGTTTAACATAAGACCTAAACAGACCTTATTCCCCTTTTCCTTCCCACCCTCAACAAGTGTAAATATTTAGCTTTCTTGTAGATAGAAAAAAAATAAAAAAATCACCAGTTTAATATTTTTATTTTTATTTTGACGCATCTTTTTATACAAATATAATGAATTATTTTGTTGTCGAAAATTAACCCATAATTTTATAAAATTTAATAGAACGAATAACTTGAGTTTAATATGGTTTACCGAATGAAAATGACACATTATGAAAAATGGGAAATTAAATTACGTAGAAGTGAATATTTACTATGTTACTAAGCGGTTTAACATAAGACCTAAACAGACCTTATTCCCCTTTTCCTTCCCACCCTCAACAAGTGTAAATATTTAGCTTTCTTGTAGATAGAAAAAAAATAAAAAAATCACCAGTTTAATATTTTTATTTTTATTTTGACGCATCTTTTTATACAAATATAATGAATTATTTTGTTGTCGAAAATTAACCCATAATTTTATAAAATTTAATAGAACGAATAACTTGAGTTTAATATGGTTTACCGAATGAAAATGACACATTATGAAAAATGGGAAATTAAATTACGTAGAAGTGAATATTTACTATGTTACTAAGCGGTTTAACATAAGATCTAAACAGACCTTATTCCCCATTTCCTTCACACCCTCAACAAGTGTAAATATTTAGCTTTCTTGTAGATAGAAACAAATAAAAAAAATCACCAGTTTAATATTTTTATTTTTATTTTGACGCATCTTTTTATAGACATATTATGAATTATTTTGGTGCCGAAAATTAACTCATAATTTTATAAAATTTAATAAAACGGATAACTTGAGTTTAATATGGTTTACCGAATGAAATTGACACATAATTAAAATGGGAAATTAAATTACGTAGAAGTGAATATGAACTATGTTACTAAGCGGTTTAACTTAACACCTAAACGAACCTTATTCCCCGTTTCCTACACTACCTCAACATGTGCAACTAATTAGCTTTCTTGTAAGAGGAAAGAAAAAAAATCACCAGTCTAATATTTTTATTCTTATCTTAACACACCTTTTTACAGGTGTAATATATTATGAATTATTTTGTTGTTCAAGATAAATGATACGAAAACTGACCCTTAATTTTATAATCGAAAGAATTGCTTAATTCAGTATAATATAGCTTAGCGAATGAAAATGACTCACAATGAAAAATGAGAAATTAAATCATGTAGAAGTTATTATGTTTAACTTAAGACCTAAATGAAACTTATTCCCCATTTTCATCACGCCCTCAACTTGTGCAACTAATTAGCTTTCTTGTAAGAAGATAAAAAAGAAAAACCCACTAGTTTAATATTTGTATTCTTATTTTGACGCACCTTTCTACATATATGATTTATTATTATTTATTTTGTTGTTCACGAAGAATAATACAAAAACTGACAATTAATTTTAAGAAAATAAATGGAACGAATAACTTAATTCAGTTTAATATGGTTTAGCGAATGAAAATGACTCACAATGAAAACTGAGAAATTAAATTATGTAGAAGTTAATATGTTTAACTTAAGACCTAAACGAAACTTATTCCCCATTTTCATCACGCCCTCAACTTGTGCAACTAATTAGCTTTCTTTTAAGAAGATAAAAGAGAAAAACCCACCCGTTTAATATTTTTATTCTTATTTTGACGCACCTTTTTACAGATATATTATGAATTATTTTATTTTTCACGATAAATGATACGAAAACTAACCCTTAAATTTATAATCGAAGGAATAACCTTACTGAGTTTAATATGGCAAAGCGAATGGAAATGACATATAAGGAAAAAGGGGTATTTAAATTACGTAGAAGTGAATAATAACTATGTTACTAAGCGGTTTAACTTAAGACTTAAAGAAACTTATTCCCAATTTCCTTCACTCCCTAGTACATGTGCAACTAATTAGCTTTCTTGTAAGAAGAAGAAAGAAAAGAAATCACCAGTCTAATATTTTTATTCTTATGTTTACGCACCTTTTTTACATATATATTATGAATTATTTTGTTGTTCAAGATAAATGATACGAAAACTGACCCTTAATTTTATAATAGAACGAATTACTTAATTCAGTTTAATATGGTATAGTGAATAAAAATGACTCATACGGTAAAATGGGGAATTAAATTACGTAAAAGTGAATATGAACTATGTTACTAAGTGGTTTAACTTATGACCTAAACGAACCTTATTCACCAATTACTTCACACCCTCAACATGTGCAACTAATTAGCTTTCTTGTAAGAAGGAGAAAGAAAAAACCCCACTAGTTTAATATTTTTATTCTTATTTTGACGCATCTTTTTACAAATATAATATATTATGAATTATTTTGTTGTTCAAGATAAATGATACGAAAACCGACCCTTAATTTTATATTCTAACGAATTACTTAATTCAGTTTAATATGGCATTGTGAATGAAAATGTCTCATACGGAAAAATGGGAAATTAAATTACGTAAAAGTGCATATAAACTATGTTACTAAGCGGTTTACCTTATGATCTAAACTAACCTTATTCACCATTTCCTTCACACCCTCAACATGTGAAAATAATTAGCTTTCTTTTAAGAAGAAAAAATAAAATAAAAACGCCAGTTTAATATTTTTATTCTTATTTTGACCAACCTTTTTACAGATATATAATGAATAAATTTATTGTTCAAGATAAATGATACGAAAAATGACCTTTAATTTTATAATCGAACGAATAGCTTAATTGAGTTTAATATGGCTTAGCGAATGAAAATGACTCACAATGAAAAATGAGAAATTAAATTATGTAGAAGTTAATATGTTTAACTTAAGACCTAAACGAACCTTATTCCCCCTTTTCTTCACGCCCTCAACATGTGCAAATAATTAGCTTTCTTGTAAGAAGATAAAAGAAAAAAAACCACCAGTTTAATATTTTTATTCTTATTTTGACGCACCTACATATATAATATAGTATGATTTGTTGTTCACGAGAAATGATACAAAAACTGACCATTAACTTTAAGAAAATTATTCGAACGAATAACTTAATTGAGTTTAATATGGCTTAAGGAATAAAAATGACTCAAAATGAAAAAGGGGAAACTAAATTACGTAGAAGTGATTACAAACTATGTTACTAAGCGGTTTAACTTCAGACCTAAACGATCCTTATGCCCAATTACTCTACACACTCAACATCGCCAACTAATTAGCTTTCTTGTAAGAATACAAAAGAAAAAAATCCCTGACGGCTTGGCCTACAGGTTCGATTTTGCTTATTGACGAACTTGACCAAGATTTTATGTATCAGTTTGGAAGAGATTTGTGCAGCAGAATTATGGGAGTTATCGTCGTGTCCATAAAAAAGTGACACACACACACACACACACACACACACACATATATATATATATATATATATATATATATATATATGTGTGTGTGTGTGTATATATTTAAATATAAAGTTTTGAACTGGGGGTGGTTTTGAGTTCTGGGAGTCATGATCGGCGTAGATCTGCAAAAAGTTTTTCAAAATTTCCAACTTAGGGCAGAATGTAATAGGTAGTATTTCTTACGAAATCCACCTAAAAATTACAGTTTAATATTTTTATTCTTATTTTGACGCAACTTTTTACAAATATATTATGAATTTTAAAAAATGTTTTTTTTTATCAGCTGAAGAAAATAAATCAAAAATAAACTGTAATATTTTCTTATAGTGGTATCTAAAATTGCAATATTTAATTTCACAAATTAAAGCAATGTGAAACGAAATTTTTTAGTCTTGAAAAATGTACTATATTTTAAAAGTAAACTTTCTTAACGATTCCATCTTTAAATATAAGTAATTAAAAACTTGAGTTATGATAAAACATACTCTTTGAATCTATATTTACCTTGTACTATAACTACTAATTAAAAACAACATAAATGTCCAAAAAACATATACGTACCATTTCGTAATATATTTTACTAAAGATGTTTGACTTCATATACGTATTGGTTGTCTATGTAAAATACAGTTTTGTATGTGAAGTCAAACACCTTCAGTAAAATATTTTATGAAATGGTACGTATATTTTTCTTGGACATTTATGTTGTTTTTAATTAGTAGATTCCATCTTTTTTATTCTTATTTTTCTTTGAAGGTATATTGATATATATGGATAAAAGTCGGTTTATTGTGCACAATAATTTACTTAGAATTTTTAACTTAAATTTAATATATATATATTCAACACTTAACTCATTTGAGATTACCCTAGTACGTTGCGAATAATATAATCTTACACGAGTACTTTAAATAAGTAAATATCTTAAATGAATTCAATATTGTTCAGCGAATGTAAACGATACATAAACAGTGAGAAATTAAAGTGTACCACGTGTTTTTTAAACAAGAGATTAATTCATCCCACATTTATAATTAAATGAACATTCTTAAAAAGTCAAAATATCCCCTTTTACAGCAACGGTGAGGTAAAACTGCATGGATATGTTAATCGTCCTTCTATATTAAAAAAAAGTAATCTGGAACTGAGCCAAAAACGATTTTGAAATGGACCAATCAAATTTTGCGTAAATATTCCGGGTTATTCTCATCGCTATTTTACTAGGGACTTTTTTGAGAAGTTATTACTTTTTTTCTAGCCATCCTACGGATTCGACCACCAGACGCGAAATATAACAAGCTTTCAGAAATTAAAAAAAATATCACGGTCGGACAATAAAAACTCAAAAAACCCTTAAAAATCGAGTAAAAAATCTTTTATTGAAAAAGTCATTTTTTTATATTGTTGCCAATTTTTGAATAAGCGCAAAGTATTATGTTTGATCTCAAATGTATTTGCGCGAGACTATTAAAAATGATAATGAAAGTTTAAAATAATAATTAAATAATGATCACGTGTTGAAAGCAGGAAATAAAGAAAATTACGTCATAAAAATTGTGTTTACACATGAATATTAAAAATAAAAAAGATGAATTAAATGAAAAGCATTACAACCAGTTAAATGAAAAAGCATTATAACCTGATTACAGAAGATAGTCGCCGTTCGTGATATCATCACCATCATCTTTTTAAAACAGGATACATTACCAGGTTTTAAGAGGTTGTGAAATCAGAATGGGGGTTGGTGAGCGCAGCAAGCAGGGGGCAGAGTCCCCTTGTACAGGAAAAGAAAAAGGTTTGACTGATTAAAAAAAAAAAAAATAGAAACAAGCATTTGTGTCATTTCTGATATCAGTCTCCCTTTTTCTCTGCACATACAATTAAAAAGTTAACATTTGAAAGATTTGCTAACAGGCGTTTGACATAGCGCACTCGTATTTCTTTAAAAACTTTGCTTAATTAAACATTGCAGTTAATTAAAAATTAATCAAAGATATCATCATAAACTCTCAATGGTTGCTTTGTAAACGCCTCGCATGGCTAGACTGGTATATTTTATTTCACAAGATTATCTGCGGAACTAAACTGATAATATTTGATTTATAAATTTATATTTAAAGAAAAATGTTTTTCATTACAATTCAAGAAATTTTAGACAATAAGTTCACCTTTTATCAACTTTATAAAAATCATAATCACTCATTTGTCACTCATTTTGACCGCCTTATGTTTAAACATTGTTTATGTGTTCTTCAATTATTATTTTGCAGCACCCCTTTTCAATCCTACGCAATATGTCCAGTTTTGCTCTAAGAGAGTGAAAATCGCAAGGAAAGTTATAAAATTGCAATTATAAATGCTAGAAATAACTTATAAATGCTGTGGGAAACAAATCTTTATTAAATATGCTACACACAATAATATAAAGAGTTAAAAAAAATAATAATATGTTCGTATTTAATTCGTTTTTAAATATAGCAAACAATGAAAAAAATTATAAATAAAATATTCCAAAACAGAAACTATAAAACTGCCAATATGGAGATATCATAATGGTTTATTCTTCTTCTTGCCTTGAAATAAGTATTTCATACATAAGTCGCCAGAGGGCTAATCTAATGGTGTCAAAATGAGATATCTGGTTTCCACATGACTATACGATAGTACTGTCCCCAAGATTTTACAGAGTCTGATACATTACAATTTTTCATTCACATATGAAGTTTTATAACATTATTAACTTTTTTCGATCATAATTTTTTATCATATTTAAATCTATCAAAACAAAGAAATGAGAACACTATAAAATATTTGGTGTTTGTAATGACTTATCTTCAAACCTTTCATTTTTTTGCATTTAAATATTGGATATGCTTTCAGTGATATAAGTACAAAATTTCTGTTTTGGCTTTTGTTTTATAATCATTTAGTGAAAGTGAATGCACAATTTTACATACTTAATATTTTGATGAAATATTTTTGAAAACGTTTTTTACTCATAGCAAGAAACCCATACATCAATATTCATTTGTTATATCCAGAAAGTCAGGTTATTTAAGCATATTTCGTAGAATTTTCCATGATTATAATATTTTCTTGGTACCTAGACCTAAATCAAAATCGTGCCAATGATCTAATATTATACCTGTATCCTCCAATTAGACATGGGTAATGGAAAGGCGAACATTTTACGTCAACCAAATTTAGTATGGGCTTGTGATTCAATGAGTTAGATTTGTTTTAAACATCATGATTAAAACATAATCAATGGTTATTTCATATACAAAACAAAATTACTTTCCAGTACTTTTACTCTAAATAATAAATTGTAATAATATTATCTATGTAGTAGTCATGTTACACTTTATAAATTGTTATCCTTTAAAAATATAACTTTAGTTACATTTTTCTCATTAACTAATTCAAAAATTAATGTTGAAATAACTTTATGTCACATAAAATTGCCTCATTGTATAAGTTAAATATTAGAGAACTTACTTGTATTCCTAATCATAGATTTTATTCAAAGAAAAGTCACTTTGAACATTGACTAAAGATATTTCTATTGTATACTTTATCGTGGAAAAAATTGCGTAAAACTATTTATTAAAATTACAGTACTTGTGTTAAAAATAAAATAAAATAAATAAATAAATAAAAATTCGTGAAAAACAGAAAATATGCTGGCAGCGAATTTTTCTACTATTCTCCGTTTTGTTCACAGTACATCCGTTTTGGTATTCCCCCGTTTTCAAGATGGAAGTTTTCCTGTATTCAAGGCGGTAATTTCTGTCTTTTATATAAATATGAGCAATAGCGCCATATTAAAAAACATATATGTATAATAATTATATAGAATGATGGATATTCACACATAACAGGTATTCGTATTGATATCTGTTTTTTATCATCATGCCTTCCTTCAGATTCCAACCTTGATACTCGGTATTACAGGATGAATTCTCTGCCTCCTACACCATCTGGCCACATCCAACGATTTGGTTATAGACCAAAACATCAATTACGAAAATTTAACTGGAATTTTTCCCTGTACGGAACTGTCCGTTTTCTCTCAATAGTAAAAATCATTTCCGTTTGTTACTTACCCATCATACGTAGTATAGGGTAAGTCTTGTAATCGTTTTGAAAATCGAAAAAAAAATGACGGATTTACACGTTTCAGACACTGGAGATTCCGAAAAACATATTTTTAGAAAAAGAAAATTGCCGTCCGTCTGTGTATCTGTAAACGCTCTATCTCCCGAAAAATTTGAGATAGAGACTTGAAATTTGGTATGTACTTAGTATGTAATAATAGAAAGAAGCTTATTGAATTTCAGTAACCTCGATTATACGGAACTATTTTTTCCGGACTCTCGAGATAAAAGGTATATAAAAATTTTCGAAATTGTTTATTTTAAAGAGTGAATATAAAATACAATAAAAAAACATAAATTTTGAGTAAAACATGAAGTCGATCGGATAATTAGTTGCCGAGATATTTGTAATCCTATTTTCCACACTCTTCGATTTTTCATGACCCTGTATTTCAACCAAATTTCAATTCAAAGATATATTTCAATTGGAAATAAGACGCTTAATCAGATGCAAGAAACCGCTAGTTAATAGGATCATTGTTTATGGAATTATAAGGATGTTTCTTTTAAGCAATTCTGTAATCGAGTCTTTAAAGTTTATGACGTCATCAAGCCACGATTTTATTCGAATTGCAATGCATTTTATAAGTAGTTTACACATTTTAATATTTTATATTACGCATATCCATGATGGGTAAGTATTACGGTGGCCCCCAACGACTAGTTTGTCTTGGGAGGGGAATTTCCGTTACATTCAACGAGTAACGATAAAAAGGAAAATTTCTTTTCATTCCAGAAAAACTTACCACTTCCACTCAAAATAGAAAGTTTCCGTTAAATACAGAATTTTGATATAAAATCAACCTTAGATATACGGATGTTTTTTACAGTTTGTATTTCTTTTCGGGAACTATTGATATTATTGCAGTTTTCTTGGAATTACAAATAACTAGAATGCGGTCAGTTTCTCTTTTTTAAACAAATTTCCTTTATAGTAAAATTATTTTTAAAAAAACCACTTAAAACTATAGACGAGTAACTATCGAGTTTCTTTATTTTTATTTCTTTCATAACGTTAATTGTATAGATTAGTTACTTCTAAAATTCTAAAAAAAGTTGCTGAAACCATTTCAGCAGTTTCCAAGAAATATTCTCCGCAATATCATCCATTTTCTATAGGTATTGACAAGTTTTGTTGTTCAGTTAACCAGAAACATCTGCGCCGTCACAGAAAGTTAAGTCGATTCAAAAGAATGGGACTTTGATCTTCAATTTCACCTTACTTGTCTGTTATAATGTCCTGCCCTCCATTATATTTTAAAAATAATACTTATATAGGGTGGTCATAAAGACTTTCCCTGATTGCAATAATTTATTTCAGAAATATTAATATAATTAGTCATATGCTAGCTTCAATATATTGTAAAGGCATTTACGAAATTTTTAATACAAGTACTTACGTGAGTAAATTTCAACATGAGCACCCTTGGTAAATGGAAGAATGTCAAGGTTGTATTTCCTTTCTCGCCACGTATTGCCCAACATTTGGGCAATCACACTAGTCACAACATCTGTGATTCTAACCATGAGTGTTTTAATATATTTTACTTGTGTTGCAAACACTCTGTCCTTTACCCCCAAAAGAAAAAAAATCTAGAGGAGTTGGTATATCCCTCCCGATCCATCTTCCAGGAAATTTTTCATCAAGGTACTCACGAACGACGGTAGAAACTGAAATAAAAACCCCCATAAGAACATGACTTTTCCAAACTAAAAATTTTACAGTATTACATTCAATGGTTATTTCGTAATAATTTTTGTAATCAGGGAAAGACTTTATGACCATCCTGTACTATTAGATATAAAATGAGCTCGCGTCGCCAGGAGCTCACGGGGGTCGCCGGTTCGTGTTCCGACCATCACTCCCAAGTCTCTAAACGACTTATATCGCACCAGAGGCTATATCACATATCCCTTTATTACACGAAGTACCGTACAATAAACTGTTCTTTTCTTACCCGAATACTTTCGGAGAATTGCTTGGCATGTAAAATAAATCAAGTTGGAAATTGCACGTCAAACGTGACAAATGAGGTGCGTTCGTACTATGGCTAGTTATATAAATATTCAGATCTTGATGATTTTTTATTCTGTGAAATGAATTATATCGTCTGAAGATTAATTTCTGTCCTAAAATAAGTATCTCGGTCGCTTGACGATTAAACCGCGGAAGCTCCTATAACAAAAAAGCACAGATTTAAAAAAAAATCACATTTCTTAATAAATGTTTTTATTAATATTTTCTAAAGTTTTGATTCGATTTTTATGAAGTTTGAAATGTCTCGACAAAATTCTGCAAAGATAATATATCTTAAATTTCAAACCATTCGGTTGGGTAGTTTTTGCGTTGTTATATGCGGACGGACGGACAGACAGACGGACAGACAGACGGACGGACCAGACGACGACAATAGGTGCTACGTATTTATATAATTACGAACGCACCTAATTATGAAATTACAACGATACCTACAAAATTGTATGAAATTATTGAACAGCAACAGTTGCAAGAAAATTATTAGAATAGTATACCTTATTTCATGCAAATTATTTAACAACAGTCTTTATAATTTGGCCTATCTTGCCACAAAAATTCACCTCAAGATTGTTATGTTCATATTTTGTCAATAATGTAAGCAACAATTTGCCATTTATTTGGAAATATATCTAATATTTCAATATTATTTGCATTGTTTTGCAAATATGTCTAATGTAATGTCACTATGTGACAACTAGCTATATCAGTTGACCTATTTCCGATCAAGGAAATATTGGTGCAATGTTCCCTAATACAGGAATATAGTTCTACAAAATTGGATAACATTTGTGAACAACAATAAATATATTTTTTATAGGAAATATGGTCGTATTTTTTACTTTTATTAAATCACAAATATCTGATGTTTCACACTAGCCGACCATTTTGACTCATAACTTTAATAATAAGGAAGATATTTTATACATAAAAAAGGAATAATAATTACCTTTCTTAAAAGGGACGAAACAAACAAGAGTGCTTGAAATGATTACCTAGGCCTCAACAACATTGAATTAGACTTATGATATTTCGGAATGTAGATGACAGTTAATGCAGCCTCACTGATTGAATGAAATTGTATTTCTAGTGCTTTTCATGACGGCATCTTTATAGACATATTTTTATTTTATAGACAGCAAACTAAGTCTTTTGAAAATATTATTACGACAGCTTCCTTGCTGTTTTTAAGTTATGAATGAAAATCTGTGTTCGGCTTGGAGTAATGCAAACTATTATTTTTATACAATACGTGAATTACGGCAGCAGTTTCATGTACAACAATGATTTCTTGTTGTGTTAATCTCTGCATTTTCCATTTGAGTATTTTTAAAATAACTATAAATACTTTGTCTCTATTATTCATAAATAGTACTTTAATTGGTGTGTATTTAGACTTACTTTGACTACCCTGTTTAACTAACATGTGGGGGTAAACAGATCACCCTGTGGAATAACGTGTTTATACATATAGCTTAACGAAATTACTCGCAGTACTTTCAGAATTGAGACCTCCATAAAGACTAAGACTGTCAGGAAGGAGGTAGCCCTTATAGTGTAGCACTTATAGTTTTTTTACAGGGACACTCAAAAGAATTCCGTTACATGACGGTCTATGGGGAAAAATCATTTTGCGGTTTATTTTAATGATGTTAAACAATTTCAAACACATTGTAATTGATATATATCACGAAGGTGCATTACAAGAAGCTTAATATGGAATAGGGTGTGCTTAGCACTTATAGTTAGGGACATTCAAAAGAATTCCGTTGCATTAAACGTCTATAGAGAAAAATCGTTTGCGGTTTAATTAAATAATGTTTCACTATTTTAAACGCATTGAAATATATATATATACTAGCTGTTACCCGTGACTTCGTTCACGCAACATTAAAAGAAGAATAAATGCATTAATTAAGCAAAATTTTTCACTCTCGATAATTAAAAACGTAAATAATTAACTAATTCTTTATCACATTTCATAGGAAACAATACGGTATTCTTTGTTATAGGGACCTTGACATAACCCAGTCTTAAAAAAGTGAAAATTTGTACTAAATAATCGCGAAAATGAAAAGGCAACCAATTTAAAATGGAGGGCCAAATAAAATCGTGGAAATTGACGAATTGGGTAAAATCAAATGTCAATTTTACCTAATAAACCATTTTATTTTTAACGCTTTTGTGAAACGTTTTACTAACCGTCCTCCAAAACTAATTAATTGGAAATATTATATGTTTTTTCTTTAAATTCAATTCTGCCTCCTTGATTTAATGTATAGCTGAAACAAATCTTGTTTTCTTAAAGACAATATGTTGACAGACGATTTTTGTTCTGGAGAAAAAAATTGATTCATGAAGTTTGAATATGTGAAAATATGTTTTTTATTTTTCGGATAATTTACTGAAATCAAGATTTTGTTTTCACCATCTATTCAAATTGAAAATAAATTATGTTTTCAGTTTTAATGAGAAAATGGCGTAACAAATATATTGATCCGTTCTATTTCTCCTTTTCTATCCACAAATATGGAGTAATTTACTTGCCGTTTTTAGAGAAACTTCGTTAAAAATTTACAATAATAATAATAATAATAATTTATCGGAATCTAATTCAATTTTTTAAATTCTGAGAGTTTGTGTGACATCCTCGGATCAATGATAACCGATGTTAAGTAAATCACGTTGCATCCGATAGTCTAAGAAGAGTAGTTGCGAAATATAAACAGACGGTCAGATTTTAATATAATAGATTCGTGTTCATTTTTCTTTTCTTAAAATTATGATGTGATTTTAGCAGAAAAATCTCATCTGTATATAACTGATAATCATGCTTAATAATTAGTATAGCTAAAAAAACATTTCTATTTTTCGTTTTAAATATGGCGTGAAACTCATCTACTTTCTATACTTACTGATCTTTGTATTATTAATGTATGGAATTGATTCACGCTCCTTTTAAAACATATTTGGAAATTCACATTTTATTTACAATATGATGACGCCACTTTTTCCCCCAGAGAAATATCTTTTTAATGATATAATTCTTAAATTCGTCGTTGTACGCTGTGCAGTAAAGTGATAATTCATATCCGTTTATTTATATAACTAGGGGGCTCTGCCCCCTGCGAGCTACGCTCGCCAACCCCCGTTCTGACACCACGAACTGTAAAAACACTCCGATTTGATCAACCTTTTAACGATTGCGGAAGATTGAATTATAATTAAACGACCTGCTGTAATCGGCTGCTATAATCGGCTGCTCGCTGTAATATCTGCTATAATCGGGTTTCCATTCATTTTCCTTTGACAAAGGGATTTTAAAGCCGAATCAACTGCTTTCGAGACAGCTAACAACTGTTGATAAACTAAGGTTAATTAAACATTTGAAAATCAACTCGTGCAAAATGGTTAAGTAGGCAATGTCATGGCATCGGGAAATTTTATAACGATGCTATAGAAAATTGGGTATTACTCCATTATCCCGACTACTACTTTCTATAAAAGAAAAGAACTGTCGCCAAAATATAGGATTTAAAGCCAAAAGTGCATATCTGTGGCGTCGCATTCAATTGATACCAGATGCGTTACGCGTGGTAGTTATGTCATCGAGTGATCTTTAATTCAACGTTTATCTGTATTTTTAATTATATTTTACCAATTTATTAGTTATTTCGTTGATTTAAACGTAAGTATTAAACGTAAAAATATAGCTTTTAATTGAAGGGAAATATTATTAATTACGCTGTTTTAAAATTTGCAATAATAGATAAAATATTTTGTCGAAATAAATTAATCTTACTCTACTTAATGCTTTGAAAACTCGGAATAATTTAATTATTCATCTTTTTAATATTCACGAGCAAGTACATTTTTTATTCCGTTATTTTCTACATTTATTGCTTTTAACACGTGGTCATTTAATTATTATTTTTAAGTTTTATTTCTGTTTTTAATAGTCACGTGTTAATACATTTCTCAATTGAAAGAGAATATTATTACGTGCGCTATTTTAGAAATTACTAACGATTCGAATAATGGAATTTATGAAATATGAAATAAATCTTCGTCAAAATAATGAAATTTTTGAATAAAAAATTGAAATATAACCTCAAAAAATGAGTCAAATTGAAAAAAATAATTGCAGTCTGCACACCCCAACCTTGTCAACTATATCCTTACAAATTATTGTTAAATTCCTGTGCATAGTTTTCGTTTCTATAAAACTTTTATAAGAAAATTATTTTGACCAATTTTAATATTAAATATCTCTTAAAATAATTCTTCGATTTATAAACTGTTTGCTTCAGCGTATTTATCGAACATTTCTTTATAAAACTACCAATTTTTAAATTTTTATATGCAAGAGTTTTCTGGATATTAGTCCAGAAAGACTTCAAGGCACAAAATCTTAATTGACAGCGGCGGACGCGGCGGTGGTTACTTTTTTTTAATATAGAAAGATTTTTAATTTTCTTTTCCTGGCAATCATGATGTAAATTTTAGCATAAAACTCACATCTGTATGTAACTGATATTCAACCTCAATTGATCTCAGTATCGATAAAAAAATATTTCAGTTTTTCATCTTAAACATTACGTCCATTATCTATCTACTTTCATACTACTATATACTGATATTCATGCTCCTTGTATTATTAGGAATATTTGAAAATATATGGTTTTATTTATGACGTCACATTTTTCCAAGCCAAGGAGGATCCTTTTCATAGTTCCATTTTCCAAGCGAAATCTTTTCTTAAAAATATAATTATTATTCATTTTTCTATCTATTTATATCGCAGTCTTTGACAGAAAATGTCTTCTCAATGTAACTGATATTCATACTTCAGGTATAACAACAAATACTCCATATTTGCTTTCAAATATCATGGCAATTCATCATCTTTTGAATTCTTTTGAATTTTCATTTTTTACGAGGAAATCGTTCAATTGAAAATTAATTGTTGAGGAAAAATTATTATTCCAGGTTTTGTATTTATTGGCAACGGTAATGCTTAGCAACGTAAAAATATTAATTAAATTTTAAAGGGAAAAATGTCCATTTATTCTCTATGAAAATAACGAAATTTTGAATTATTAAGAAAAATATTTGAATAAAATAAACAAAAACCAGCCTATGTTCATTTCCGGATTATAATCAACCTATATGCAAAGATACAGGATAATTAAATTCTCCATTTTGACGCTGGCTTCAGCCTAACATTTGCGCACAATCGGATTTATAATATTATTAGGATCACTAAGGTGCATTACAAAAGGCTTACTACAGAATTTTGTGTATAGCAGTCATCGTTCATTTACATTGACACACAAAAGAATTCTCCACTGTCTATTAACAATGATAGCTGGAAGTGCGTTTTCAGTTGCTGAACGCGATTTTAAATTTAACTGACTTTTTGTCTATTACTTGGTGTGTATAAATTCTGTAGGTCCTATACAGGGCAGCACAAAAGTTCGCGAACACATTTCTGTTTATTTATAGAAACTCCAGAAGGAGAATTTTAAACTGTGCTACGCGTTTCCTAACTAAACTAAAATTTAGCATCCCATGTAGTATATATACAAATCTATAGATCATATACAGGACTGAATAAAAGTATTCGGATATTTTTCCTAATATTCTATATGTTGGAAATTCCTGAAATTACGTTTACAAATATGTTATGCGTTTTCCAAATTGTTTACTTAGATGTTATCTTTCAGCTTATTAAACGGTAATGATTTGTAAAATTAGTTGCGTTGGAAAGTGTTACATAATCTATGCTTGACGTATGATTTTTCGTTTTTGTTGTTTCTCCTAAAAGTAATTCTCATAACACAATCGTACTTTTAAATGAAGAAACAATAACTAATATTAATGTGTTTTCTAATTTGTAAATATGTTATTATGCACACTGGAAACACTATCCCATTGACCATTTTATCACCATAGACCCTAATAATGTATCAGAAAGATAATTTACATCAATATAATGTATAATTGGCAACAATTACAAATTTAACGTAATTTTTTATTTAAATAACTACAAGAATTTTCGATTAATAAGCATTACCTTATTTTATCTGTCATTTAAAAAGGCGATTTTTACTATTCAAAATTATGATAGAAAACTGTATAACAAAATCTTCTAAATCGGCAACACAGGTATACATCAATAACAAAACTTTACACTAACTGTCAACATCATTAGCACTATTTTCGATACCAAATCAGCCGAAATTTTGAAAATAAATTATAGTTCTTATTCAATCAAAGAATAATGGCCTTCTACAAAGATGAATTTTGTTTTTTTTTATAAAATGTATTTTTTTAAAGCTATTTTTTATACACAACTAAAGATGCTCAATTAACAAGTGCAGGATGCAGTTAAATGTCATTTTAGCACCAATTCCATCATCTATATGTATTTTTCTTTGCAAAACTATTTTGAGAATTAAAATTTTTATAACTAGTGTGATCAGTGAGTATTTGTTTAAATGCATGGTCCAAAGTTTAATCTTTTTTTGCTATAAATATTATTTTTTGATAAAAAGGGAATTTTTCAGAAATACGTTAATTTGTAAAACTATGTTTAAAAATACCGTAAAGTGTTTATTAATTAATGGAAATTTTCTTTAACAAAGCCCTCATTCGTCGTTAATTAAAGTTTCAAGTGCAATTTCTCTCAAAGATCAAAGGAATACGTCATTAGTGTCATCTTAAAAGCTTAATTATGTCTAAAGTTGATTCTTTGTCACAATTATTAAATAATTTAATATTTTAAAGAATATCAGAAAGAATATACACAATTAATTACTTTTTAATTACTCTTTGAAAACGTACGGATAGTTATTTATGTAAAATGCTGTTATATTTCTTAATTATTTTATTTTAAAAACATGTGAATAAATATTTTTATTTTCAATAACCTCAATATTAGTCAAACATATCTCCTGTTCATTTTAGATTTTTTCCTATTTATGTTACATAAGTAAACGGAATAATAAAATATGAAAACAAAGTGATATATGTTTAATACTCATAGGTAATATTCTTGTTATTTTCCAATATGTATTTCATTAAGTAATTTTTTATTCATGAAAGCAGTATAGTAGCGTAACTATAAAAATAGCACCATGTGCTACATAGATTAAATAAATAAATAAATAATAATAATAATAATAATAATAATAATAATAATAATAATAATACAGATTAAACGTTTTTTGAGAGTTTTGTGTAAAGTACGAAGCATTTCGAATAAATAAAAATAATTAAAAAAATAACGTTTTTTAATAATTATTTATTATATATTGTTAACAAAATATTATCGTTTCCAACATACACTAAGCTTGTGCTATTTATCGTTACACTGTTAAAATTTTAGTTTAAAGTTAAAATATGTAATCATGTTACGTAATTAAATGAATCACAATACTGCTTTTCTTAAATTTTAAAGAATTATCTTCAGAAATCAAACTCTGAAAGATTTCGTCCCAAAAAATGAACTATTCTACAGCCTACAGTATAAAAACATCAGATCTAGGAAAATACAAAATAACCACAAACGGAAATATAAAATCACCTCTACGAAATTATTTAAGTATATTTGACTACGTTTAAAAAGTGGTTTTCGACCAAAATTGTCAAAATGCTTTTATTACACTTTATTAAAGCCCAACTTTTTACCTTTCCAAAACTGTATTTATTGTTATTGCATGATAAAAAGAACCGGAGTTGTAGCGGTTTTTAAACTACTCAACAGCTATCACTGTATCCGGAAGTAATGTTTAAAGGACTGGAAGTACTATTTAAAGTACTAACTAGGAGGGGGGAGCAAAACTATAGCCTTCTAGAAATGAACAAAGGCTCAGTACTTAAATAAAGAGTGAGAGCTCATAAAAACAGTGAAGTTTATATGCATATTACTGTGTAAATTCTTGAAGTAAAACATAAATCTAAACTTTAAACGCATTTGTTGGAAAACGTAATTTTTGGTGAAAATTCCATACGCAAAACATGATTTCTCAAAAAGTTATTAAAATATCACTATGGAATTTAAAATGCATGTTGTTTACACTATTGTGAAGGCAATGAACTTCAGTCTTAATTTTAGAATAAATATTTTTTGTTTTATGGATGTTTTCGTGGAAAGAAATACATGAATTTTAAGAAAATCAGCATGTAAAAAGGTGCGATATGCTATAAGTTTTGAAACAGTTAAAATATCTCTTAGATTTTAGTTCATTGCCTTCACCAATGTCATAAGTAAGAAGTGTAGAAAGGAAATTAAGATATGTACAATATATTTTTCTGTAGCGCGTTTTGCGTATTGGGCCAAATTTCACTAAATTTTAACAAAAAATCCCCTATTTACCGAAATTTCATCAGTGGATTAAATATATTTTTTTTCTTTTTTAACAGTTTCTAGTCATAATCTTATTAAAAATAAGTTCAAAAAATAATTAAATAGCTTTTTTTGGAAAAAATGCTCCGTACGTAGTCAGACATCTTAAGATTCTGAGAAGAGTTCTATATCTTTAGAAACGTCTAAACCAATATATTTTTGAAATTTAAAGAATTTTTTTTTTAAATAAAGTTTGTTTGCTGTCACTGTTTTTCGCAAGCGTTTTCGTATAGCTTTTACAGTCAATTAATCAGTTATCTCCAGTCGTAATATAGGTTTTCCGGATGCTATCCATTCTCAAGTAAACATTTTCATGTTCAACAAACATATTTTACGGGCAAACATGATTAATTAACAGCATTAATATTAACAGTAAAATTAATAATATATTACTACTCCTGCAAGTATAACCCCAATTATGCAGCTAAAAAAGTTTAATTGAGAATTAATAGCTTCCTAAAAACCGATATTCTGATTTGAGTAAACTTATTAATATACTATAAAAACTACTCGGAAATGTTTCCGAAAATAAGTGGCAGCAAATGAAACTTAGTTTTAATAAATTATTCTTTAAATCAGAAAAATATATTGGGTTTCCGGGTTTTTAATCATAAAGAATGTATTTGAAATCATGGGTAAATCGGATGTGATTATTTTATATCTCCGTTCATGGACTCGTGGTTATATTATATTGTGTACATTAAGAAACATTTTTTTTTTTTTTTACAGCGTACGAGAACAAATAGTTTTATACATTCTGAGTATGCAATTTTAGAGCACGAGGATACAGTGGTTACACTAGATATTAGATATTGTGTTTTTTCGAAAACAAGATCTAATCAGAAAATAATCCTTAGCATGATTTTTCAAGATTCTTGTAATACGTACCTCCCACACACTTCTACTATATATATAAAACACAAACGGAAATTTCGTTCCGTTCCTTTATAACTCGAGTTCTGCTGAATGGAATTTAATAGAACTTGCACTGTTGGATAGATAATTTTTCAGGGAATGTTTTAGTATATAACACATAGTTCTACGTATATTAGTTATAGAATTATGATGGAAAGTTCTGTTATTTTGGACGATAAGGTTACCATAGGTCATTTGTTTGGCGACCATTATCGTTGGCGAAAGAATTGAAACGGCTATATCAGAAAATAATGCAAATACATAGAAAAATAAAAGAAAAAATCTGTTATTAATTTTATTAAAATCCCCCCCCTCCCACCCCCTCCCCGCAAAAAAAGAAAGAAAGAAAGAAAGAAAGAAAGAAAGAAAAAAGAAAGAAAGAAAGAAAAAAACTGTTTTAATGAGGCATAATATTTTAATATTTAATTTAATCCCCAAAGGAATGTTTTTAATGCTTAAAAATATTTGCAATGCATGAGATTGCAATTCAGATTAAGTCAATATTTGGCAATTTATCGTTTGCGTCAGGTTAACAAAAGATGCATCTGATAAAATGATTTAATAAAATATGAGTATTTTTTTCCCTTTTTTACTTTCTGTTAATTTTTTTTATATCATGTGTCTTACAGAAGGAATTACCAGATGTAACTCATAAATGCAGTCATTTTTACAATTACATGTTATTTGTTTATTTACGGTTTTGATTTTACTTTTGTCGCCAAGCAATGTGATTTTAAGCCAAAAATGCATAAGCGTGACATCAACTTGAGCGGTATTAGCAATAATAGTGTTTTTTCGTGTATACAAGATCCTTTTTGGAGTAAAATTTTATATTCAAATGCAAATTATGTAAATAGCAGTTAATGTTATGAATATGGGATCAAATATTTAAATTTTAGTGAATGTCTGCCACTCAAACACATATTGTAAAATAATTAAATTTTAGACATTTAAAAATTTACTACGGAAACATGCCGGTTTGTTTTCACCAAACATATTATTTTTATAGCCTCGAACTCAGACCAGCGAATATATTATCTATTCTTTTATTTTTATTTTATTACTTTTTTAGTATATCGCCAATTTCACTTATAGAAATATTCATTGTTTCAAAAGTTAGGAACCAAAGAATATTCTTAAGGAGATGTGTGCATTTATGCGTTATTACTATCACAAAAGGCTACATTTTGCAATAAAAATTGTTTGCTGAAATAAATTTTCGATGCTCTTTTTTATTCGTCATTTCTTTTTAGTTTTTTACTGCATATCTTCTCTTCTTTCAGGAAGGCTTTTAAAAAACATTGTACTAATTGTCCGTATTCCGGTCACCTGCCAGTTGGCATTTTAACTATATTGATGGATGTTTCGTTTAAGTTTGAAAGGTTACTCTGGACGACGATTCAGATTACAGAAGATTAGACGACTTTTGAAATTAGCGATTGCTAAATTTATGGGGTTTTTTTCATTATGAAGCAAAGTTTTACCAAAAAAGCTATGCTTCCAATGTACGGTTGGTTGATTTTATGACGGCCGATTATCTACACGAGGGATATTGACCCTGGGGGGGAGTGCCCTCCGTGGAGGTCTTTCTAAGGGATCCTAACCTGTATTTACGGCAAGGTTAGGAAAAAACCACGGAAAACTCCAAACGGTTAGGTCAACGAGCGCGACAGGGGTTTGAACCCAGCACTTCCCGTATGCCAGCTTTGAGAGCAGAACATCTCAGCCACTGTTTTGGTGCTTTCAATGTACGGAAAACTTTGTAATGTCAATGGTGGCGAATGGAATAAATAATATTTGTCGATTTATCATTTCAGGCTGGATAAGAAAAAACGAGTACCTGAAATTCTGATTAGATAATTTTTCTATCATTATAAAGCCTTTTCGATCTACACACATCCCTAACAGCTAAACATGGTGAGAAATGAATTTATTTCTGCGTGTTATTATGCTCTTTAGAGAAATGCAAAAAAAAAAAAAATTCTTCCGCTTAAGTATTCACCAAAAATAATATTACTATACATTTTGCATAACTAACTTTATCATTGTCAGTTTTATTTAAGATATGGAATTTTGTTAATGAAAGATCTATAATTGAATTTGACATTATTTAATGGAACATAGCTTCGCGCGTAAATAACTTCGTTTTGTAACTAACTCTATGGTACATTAGTAACCATATCGTTTCAAGCACTTCTAATGTTTGACGTCAAACTTGGATATCGGCAAGATTATGGAAGATTAGGAAGATTTTATTGGATACAAACTAGAGGTTTATTCTTCGACCAGAGTTAATCATTGGGGTTTTTTTCAGATTAAAAGTTACACGAATGCAACTGGTCTAAAAAATGGAAAGGCAGTGAAAATGGCGTCATTTTAATTTTATTCATATTTAGCTTTAAAAATTCCCTTTTTATGTTACACCATTTTTTTAAATATGAAAGTTAAACACTGTTCTTTATGTGCAAACAATTTATTACAATTTTCACTCTGCTATTACTCTGCTGGAATCGAAAGATAAAAAACTGTAGTAGACTTGACAGAAGAGGACGTATATTGCGAAATATAACGTAACATAGAGTGAAATTGTACTTACGTTACCAGAATATCACATGGAGACAAGAAAGAGGGACGGAGTTCAAGAACTTACAGATGAAAATGAGTCACCCGAACATTATTTAAGTTCAATGGTCAATCTATGCAATCATTGTAATGCTTTCTCTTTTAGTAGTATGTTGACTAGAGAACATGTTAGTTCCAGTTGTCATAATCTTATAATGGCCTCATTCACCTACTAAACTCTACTATAAATGATCAACTAAATGAGTTGCTTCTTTTAGTCCAAATTTTGTCCAATGTATGATATAATATAACGCAATGTCGTTCATATCGTTTACAGCAATTTTGAAGGAAAATCCAAGTGAACGTCCCTATTGCTTTAAAATACATGCTCAAATCCATTGATATGTCTTTTGGGTTTGATTCAAGGTTCGTTTGAAAATATTTACTAAGGTAGCATCTATAGGTGAAGATCCACATTCCTTTAAAATACAAACCCATTTCATTTTATTTAAGGTACATTTAGAAAAATGGCCCAGCGCAGCGGGGGTAGCATGCTAGTCTCTAATAAAAAAAGACCCATTTCTAACAAACGTATGGTTTTATTTTATTAAAATAGTAAGGTATCATCCTAACTTTAATTTATGGCAAAAGTGTAGAAAAGACCACAAAAAAAGAAACTTTAATAGTAGATTTATACAGTAAGGGCGAATTTATGCTCTAAAAAGTCTTCTTGAATATTATACTGCTAAAAACGTTATTAAAACTAATCGAACTGCAAAGACGTAGTTGGAACTCATTATTTAAACAAAAACATTTTATTACTAACTTACTAAAAGTTATACTAAAATCATTCCATATTTTTAATTTAAGTAAGACCTTAATACGTAACTATACAAAAATATCCTTTTAAAACATAAACACAGATCGAAGAGATGTATTATCAAAGCATTCACAAAGACGATCACTATGGTATCAGCACATGCATCACTCTATCTGAAAACACATCACAATTTGAAATGTCTTACTCATAAATACACTGTTAAAATTTGTGTTGGGTTGAACCAAATTTTGGTGCTGAAGTAGCTGAATCCATAGGATGGTGAAATTACGTTTCAACATTTCGAGATAATGTTCAAACTGAGTTTCATTTGGTGGAACGAGGTTTCACTGTCTTACAGTTGCTGCCACTGCTTCACCAAAAGTTTGTTCAACCCAACAAAAGAATTTTAAAAGTGCGCTTCCTCAATAAAAATCAAAAACAAATGTTGAATAATTAGATTACATGATTGTAATGATGAGATGTACTTTTTTGTTCTTAAAAATACTTGCATAAATATAGATTAATTTGTATGAATGAATAGGTAAATGTAAATTGTTTGAAAGATAATACAACAGACATGCTTACTAGGCGGCGCTCCTCCAAAGAGTTAATAAATTCAAGAAAGCTGTGGTAGTTCCCTGAGTGGCTTATTAATCCCGAAAATATCTGGCCTAAAGAAAATAACTTAAAGATTAAATCATTCATTCCATAAAAACGATATAAAGTGTTTAAATAACGCTAAACCTCTTCCAAAGGAATCGCATTGAATTTGTTTGAAACCTTTCCTTGATTCCGAAGGCGTCCTGCATGGCTTGGGAAAACTGATTTTTCAGAGGATGAAAAACACCCGATAATTCTTCCGCCCAAAACAAAGTTTTCGGAATTCATAATTTGGGATGTTCATGCTAGAGTATTTCATTCAGCAGTTTCTCACACACTTGTACAAATGAGAGAAAAATTCTGGCTACTAAGGACCAGACGAACAATGAAAAATTAACTAAAAAAATACATAATTTGCAAACGGTTTTCTTCCAATCCAGGAGACCAGACGGTAGCTTCATTGCCATCTGATCATGTTGAACAGTCGACTCTCTTCAATGTAATAGGAGTCGATTTTGCGGGGCATGTATTCGTGAAAGATTGTGACAGTAAGCAGTATATACCGTGTGTCCCAAAAATGACTGATGGATTTTAAAATTCTATAATTTGCAAACGGTGGCAGTTATTTAAAAAATTCTTGAAGGATGGTTAAGTATGATGTCAGGAGTTTTCTTACTGTGATTCTGAATTTTAGTTCGAATTTCAAACAATAAATGTCGTTGACGGCGATTGGCGCTATGTCGCGGCCGAAACTGATGCCCCTGAGCATTGATGCACCGCCCCCTGACTATTAGGCCTAAGAGCTGACAAAAATGGCTGCTGTTGTAGACGGATTTTTTTCAGCGTTTGTACGGTCCCCCGAACTTTAACACCAATAATATCTAAAAGGTTTCTTTCTTTGACTTATTTGATCTCAGAAAAACTAGGCGAAGTAAACTTTTAGAAATTATTGGTGTTGAAGTTCGGGGGCTGCCTGGTGGGGTGGATTTTATGAAAGATTGGTCACAATTGTGAAAACCGCTCTGCGGAAGATTTTGGGCAGATCTTCTCTGACCCTTAATCAGTTGTATACAGTCGTAACGGAGATTGAAGGTATGGTGAACTCCAGGCCTATGACGTAGATAGGTAATGAAAGGCTGTGCCTCATGCCATTGAGTCATGCTTTTTTCTTATAGGGGAGAGAATATCTTCTCTCACTCCCGTACGGCTCCACCTTGACTCTAATTTCTGTTCTAGAAAAGAGTTGCTTAAAGCTTTTAACTATCGAGAACAATTGCTACGGTTGTTTTGGTCTAGATGGAAGGGTGAATATGAATTAAATCTAAGGTCAGACATCAAACGTTTGCACAAAACCAATCTTCCTAAATTTAAAATAAATGATGTTTATGGAGTTTAGGTAAAATTATAGAAATAATTCCTGGAAAAGATGGCAACGTGAGGGCCTGTAAAATAAAAAATGAAAAGTCGATTTCAAAATGACCAGTACCATTTCTGTATAATCTTAAACTGAGGACTGAAAGTGACACTGAACTATAATAATTAAATATTAACATAATCATTTTCTTTATTTTGTAGTTGAATTTATATGTGTTGAAGTTTAAATTTGCCTTGAAGTATGTATAACTTGTATGATTATTTAATATTTGTATTTGATTTAAAGTGTAGTGTTATATATGTTTTAGTGTTGAACACCCCTATGTTCATGATAGGGCAATGTGTTGCGAATCACGTGGGTGGCTGATATGTTGCGCCAGTGTCGGCCCGCACTCAATCCCCCAGCGACTCATGAAACAATCAGTTCTGTTTCACCCAGATAACTGCTGGAACAAGAAGCAGAACTGCCGCCACTCTCTGGAATTAATCTAGAAATATTAATTATTACTATTTCCTTTATGTTCTCCATGCGTTTGTGTGAGTGTGAATAATAAAGATAGGAAAGCCAAGAAGCATCTTGAATTCTTCGAAATACTACATCAGTAACACGAAATTGAATTATAATATATAAGTACTAAAATGTGTTTAACATTCTCTCTCTCTCTTTCATCAGTTACGATTAGCAGCTTAGATAGAGTCTTCGGCTGTGAGTATTCGCAAATGTGGTAAGAACTTGAGCTTTCTACTTGAATAAAGTGTCAACGGAAGCCACGGAATTTCTTTCATAACGATATTATCGACTACAGTTTTTTTAGGCTTGTGCAAAAACACCGGTGAGGTCATTTGAAGCCGAGTTAAGTGAATGAAATTTTATACATTTTGGGAATGAATTTTCTCTACTCAATATTTCATAAAATTGAGCTTAAGCTTATTTTTTGGCGTCTGCATTTAAATCTACAAAAGCCCCACTACTCATTTCATGTTTACTGTTATAAATAAATTCTTGTGTTTCATTAAATCTGTGTCATAGCCTCCTGCCAAATGCACAAACCGTATGCTTAGGCCGCAAATGGTTCAACCGAAACAAAAATATGGTGGAATAATTTAAAGCCAGAAATTGTTGGTTATTGAACGAATTATAATAAATATTTTCTTCATTTCATAGTTGTAGATGCTAAATTACCAACATTTATCCCAACCTATCATGAAAATAAGATAAAGTGTAAGAGGTTGTCTTTGTTAATTTCTATTTCTTTGAATCATTTTTAACTCTTTCAAATCTAGCTGAAAAATGTTTATGACTTCGGTTTGTCCGCCATCTGTCCGTGCTTTAACTCCCGTAAATATACTTTGATCGACCTAATTTTTTTGTAATTATTGACGTTTACTATAGCATGTTCCCTATTGAAAATGAATTGTGTAGCACTTAATTTTATTTACAGGTATAGTTAAAAGTATTTCGTTACAACAGTCAATACGAAATAATCGTTTAAAGTACATTTTGACTATGCTACGCCATTTGAAACATAGTAAAATTTTTATAAAGTTATGAAGCGCACAAAAACATGTTTTTTGTAGAATATGGGGTGCAAAGTATTTATTCTTCATTTATAGGATCAAACGAAAGATTTCTGTTACACAGTGTTTTACGGGTAAAAATCGTTTTCAGTGTAATTTAATGATGTTTTACTATTTTAAACATAGTGAAAATTTTATGCATTACTGATGTGTAATATAGATTGCTCTCTTAAAAGTGTGGTGTGCATTGAGTTTATCGTTCATTTACGGAGACACACAAAATATATCTGTTACAGTATATGTGCTATAGTTACCAGTCTATGTGTGATAAGTACTTTTCAACTTTGGTTTGCATTTTTACGTATAACTGAAACTTTGCATAGTCGTGGTGTGTATAAATTTGGTTGATAATATACAGGGCTACACAAGGGGATTTGTAAATATTACAGACTATGGGAGTGTATTGTTTAAGGGTAGTTTTTATTTGTGTTACGCAATTTCCTGTTGAACTGTACTTAATAGACTGATAGAAGTTTGTGGAAAATAAATAAATTCATATACAGGGATACTCAAAGAAAAAGATACATTGTCGTTTACGGTTGGTAATTGCTGGAAGTGAGTTCCAATGTTGCTTTGGCGTTTTTTGCCTGAATGCGTTTTTTACATTTTAGCTTCATATGTGGTGTGGACGTCTTTAGATAATATATAGGGCTGCACAAAATATTTTAGTTGCATTTCCATCGATTGGAAAAAATTGCTAAACGTGAATTTTCTAACTGAACTGAATTTTATCATTCTATGTAGTATATATCCAACTCTATAGATCATATACAAGGCTGCACAAAATAATTCGACTACTGTTTTGACAATGGGAGGTAATTTCGAAAACTTTATTTTTCAATTTGTTATATGTTTTCTAAACTGTTTACTTACATATCTTCTTTCACCTTATTTAACGGTGAAGTTTCGTTAAAGTTTTTTAGATGTGTTGGAAAGTGTTTCACAATCTATGCTTGATGCATTTTTTTTTGTTCTTGTTTATTATAATCTCTGAACATGAATGCATAACAAAACCGAAACTATAATGTCGTGATGTGAACAATTTGGGTAAAATAATTATATTACAAAAAAATTTTCTTTATAGAAAATAATAATCTCTATCTCTATAAAAGAGTAAGTGTCTGTCTGCCTGCCCGCGGATTTCTCCGTAATTATACCACCTAGGACTCAGAAATTTTTGTCATGTGTAGATGTTATCACCGGACAGTATACCTCACGGTCGGATTTTTAAATTTTAATTTAGATTTTTTTTTTAAATTAAAACGTGTATATGGAATTTTGGGTTCGAGGCTATTTCAAGCTCCTCCCATGAAATAGCCTCGGCAACACCATCCGTGGCAACGAAGCAGCCAGCCAATGACAGCAGGTGCAGCATCCAGGATCTAGCCACAGATTAAAGATATTCCATTACTCTATGGATCTAGCTACCAGCGACGATTTATTTACTTTCTGTTCAGTGAAGTGTAAGATGAAATTGGCCTAAACCCAGTGACAGAACTATCTTCGTGTGTCTGCAACGTTAATAATATTTCAAAAATAGTTTGAAATATGCAATATATATCATATTAAGTTCCCGATAGTTAGTTTTGTCACTGGGGTTTAGGCCTATTTCATCTTACACTTCACTGAACAGAAAGTATATCTTCATGTATCTGCAACGCTTATAATATTTAAAAAAACTATTCTTGACTGTATTTTTAGTTAGTTTGTTTCATTTTTTAACATTTTTAGTATGAAAATATTCAGTAAATAATTTGTGCAACGCTTATAATATTTTAAAAAACTGTTTTTGACTGTATTTTTAGTTAGTTTGTTTCATTTTTTTAGCATTTTTAGTATGAAAATATTCAGTAAATAATTTGAGTTCTTGGGCGGTTAGGAATCCATTGTGATTTTTTTTTACCTCATACTTACAAATTAAATATTTTTGATGGAAACAAACAATTTACATTAAATTTTTGAGTAATTTATTGTTTACAATTTTTTTACTGTAATTGTTTTGGACTACATTTTTAGTTCCCGAGATTGATGAATTCATAACATGCAATAAATTGTTAAGATGTATGTTCTCATTAAGATTTGTTATTGAACTCCATTTAAGAACCATTTTTAACTCCATTTAAGAAGTTTCATTTAAGAACTTTTTTAGTCGCCCAAGAAAAATATTCTTAATGAAACAGATTTTCTGAGCTGTTTCTATATATTCATGATTTTTTTGTTGGGGCGTTTTTGAGTGATGTTTATGATTTAAGAACTTTTTTAGTCGTCCAAGAATCTAATGTTTTTCTTGAACTTTACTTTGAATAAAATGGAAACATTCAGTAAATAATTATTAAATCTTAATCACCTGAGAACGGATTTTTTTTTTCCAAATTTGTTTCTTTTGTCACTTTATAGAATGCATACTTTGCGACGATCGGCCGGTAGCATCCAACCACCACCACCATCCATAAATATCATATAATACAATTCTAATACCGTGCAAGCGCCCCCCCCCTGGTTATTTTACGATTTTCCGTCGCATTAAGGGGGCAGATTAACGAGATTTGACGGTAATTATTAAATTGTTTTGATGAACTGATTATAAATTCCCAGTCCGTGAAATATTTATGATGTGCATTTTGTGACATGAGTTTCATAAGAATCACTCACATATAGGACAAAATTAGCACTCACCAATCTGCAAGTAATACTAAAAATTTGTCGATTGACTGTTTTGCCACCACTGGCCATGTTAATAGTCACACTCGCCAATCGTGATGATTGATTGAAAAAAGATTTTTTACCCCTGCTGTCGTTTGATTATTTTCAAAACCATTTGGTACATTTCACAATTACCCCCCCCCCAAATCATTTGACAAATTGTGATTTTTTTTAAAGCTATTTGCCGATATTTGCATCCCCCCCCCCCCGAGACCATTTGATGATTTTTGAGATTTTTTTCAACTATTGATTGATCAATTTTGTGATTTTCCGTTTTCTCACATTATGAGTTTCATCAGAAAGAAACAATTAAATAAATATGAATGATTTGCGGAGCTGTTTCAAAATAATTATAAAGAATAAGCCTTTAAAAATGTAAAATCAATATTATTTCTGGCGGAGTTTTTTTTTTAAATAATTATAAACCATTTTAATTTGTAAGCATGTTGTAAAAAAATCGCCATTTGTGACAAATTTTGTGTTTTATAAGAATCGCCCAAGAACGGACATGCAAATTTATGTTGTCATCGCACTCTTTATAATTATTTTTGTTCAGGGTTTTTGGGCGATGTGATTGAATTTTTGATAGAAACAGCTCCGCAAATCATTCATATTTACTTAATGTTTTAACTTGCTGATAAAACTCATAATATGTGAGAAAACAGGGATTTTTTTTTTAACTTCATATTTACAAATTAAATTGTGGAAGACAGAATAGGTTTGTTTGTGTAGAGGTTTGTGTGTGTGCTGTTTTTAATAAAGACAGTTGCATTTTACCCGCGACCCTTTCACGAAAGTTTTTTCTGTGAACCTTTCACAAAATCTGCATTTTTTCCACAATCCTTTGACGAAATTCGTATTTTTTCTGCGATCCTTCGATGAAATTCAAGTTTTTCCTGCAATCATTTGACGAAATTTGTTTTTTTTGTGATCCTTTAACGAAATTCGTGTTTTTCCACATACTTATGTCGAGATTCATGTTTTTTCATTGATCCTACGACGTAATTAGTATTTTTTTTTTCAGCGATCCTTTGAGGAAATTCACATTTTTCCTGTGATCCTTTGGCAAAATTTGCGTTTTCTCCGCAATCCTTTGATGAAATTCGCATTTTCCGTGATCCTTTGATGAAATTTGCTTTTTTAATGATCGTTTGACAATATTCGTGTTTTCTCTGCTGCCTTTGGACGAGATTCATGTTTTTTTAGCGATCCTTTTACGAAATTCATGTTTTTTCAGCGATTATTTGATAAAATTCGTGTTTTTCTTGCGAACCTTTGACGAAATTTGCGTTTGCCAGCGATTCTTTGATAAAATATGCTTTTTTCTATTATGATAGGGAAAAGCGGATTAGGATAGGTAGATAGGGAAACCCCATTATCTGATCGGGATGTCATTAGATGTAATTAAGAAACATTTGTATATTTGTAATAATTAGCGAAAATGGCGAGATAAAGGGGGTGGTTTGGAACGACTTTTTATTAAATATCACATTTATTCTACATCAACTGCCTCTCACCACCAGTGGGTGCTTTGCTATCTCTGTTTCTATGGGCTGGATCACAACGGGGTATGGCTCTTTCCACCCGACATCAATAGAGCTTACTGATTTTAGTTTGGATTTTCACCACAGGGGGGCGCTTTCGTATCTTTGGTTTTATGGGCTGGATCATGACGGGGTATGCCTCATTCGACTCGACATCGATAACCTTAATGAATTCAGTTATGTTTGTATAGAACATATTGTGCTCCCTGGCGGTGGAAGGTGTAACTAAAGGATTTTGCAGCTAACTCGGGTTCTATGGGTCACATCACGACACGGTTTGGCTCATTCGACACAACATCAATAGAGCTTACCTATTTTAGTTCTGAATTTCACCACCAAGGGGTGCTTTCCTATCTCTGTTTCTATGGGCTGGATCACAATGGGGTATGGCTCTTTCCACTTGACATCGATAGAGCTGACTGATTTTAGTTCGGATTTTCACCACAAGGGGTGCTTTCCTATATCTGGTTCTATAGGCTGGATCACGACGGGGTATGGCTCATTCGACTCTACATAGATAGAGCTTTTCGATTTTCACCACCAGGGGTGCTTTTCTATCTCTGGTTCTATGGGCTGGATCATGAAGGGGTATGGCTCTTTTGACTCGACTTACAGTAATATATGGGAGTGTGTATGACACGCCCAGTGTTTGCTGTCTAAGGTAGTGGGGCCCCCAACATTAGATTTGTTTAATAATAAAAAAATGTTCAACACTGATTTCAGGTACATTTAAGGTTGTGTTGGCACGGGCAACGCCGGGCGGGTAAGCTAGTAATGATATAAAACATTCTTTCCTCGCGTAAGAGCAATTCATCTCTGTGAAAGAAAATAAAGCGTTAACCAAACAAATTTCATAAGAGTGCAGACAAATTTTAAATTTGCGAAACAAACACTTTCAAACTGATTTTGTTTTAACGAAATTAAAATCCTTTCACGCGCGTGTACTTGATTTAAATCTTATCTATATAATATTTTATTTACTTAATGTTTTAATAAATTCAATGCTCCATTATGTGATTGATGTATGTGCAATGTGCATCTCATGTTACCATCCCGCCATTATTTTAATTAGATATTTCCCTTTAGTAAATTTGACATATACAAATAAAGAAAGATTCATGTGGGTGATTTAGATATAGTAACATATATATAGTAACATTCCGGACATATTGCAACGAATAAAATTCTCTGAAAAATATCTAAACAATGTATCACACACACACACACACACATATATATATATATATATATGTTATATAAAAATTTATTTCCTTCATATCCTTCCATTTTATTCGCATTAATATTTTAAAATTAATCTAACTTCTGTCATAGTCAGTATTTCCTTAATTCTTAATAATATCTATTCCTATTTAAAGTCCTTTTAAAAGTAAATATCCGTATATTAATAATTATTTTATTCCAAATCTTAATCTAAAATTTAAGATCATTCGTAACTTTTATCAGTTCCCCAATCTATAAAATTCTGAGACGCGTTCTCATTTCGAATGTTTTTAAAAAGCCATTTTCTTTTTATTATTATTATTATTATTGCTCTGAATTTTTCGCGCGCTTGGTATTTTAACTTCTAAATTGGTCCGCACCCAAGTAAGGGGATTCTTTAATGTTTTAACCTCGCCCTCTAGCCTCATTCGTTGGGCTGGAGCTAGCTTCTCACTCATTTTGTTGAGCGCTCGTGACGTAATTCTGTGTATGTTTCCGCGGAGAGATCAAAACTGGCCCGCGCCGGTCGGAGCAGGAGATTTTTGACGTTTTCGGAAGCTACACAAGTATGTGTCTGGTATTTGTATGACCGTAGAATATTCAACTGGCCCAATAACATCTTAATTCAATGAAGTGTAGCAACGTTAGCCCGAGGGCTATAAGTTTTAGACCTTAGGGAATCGTTTCTGTGTTGTTCGTCTTCTAATAACATTATTTGTCTGGAGATTGGCTGGATTTACTGGAGAAATTCTGTGATCTCATTTCATTGCCTTACTACTTCGCCATACTCGCTAACTTCGACTGCAACTTGCTATATAGTTGAAGGACTGCCATCTTTTCATCGAATATTATTCATCGTAATATCTCAACCTCGTCCAAATGCTACATATATATATATATATATTGTGAGAAATCACAATATCTCACTAGAAACCACTGTATGCATTCCAAAATCCGTATAGGAGAGGCCCATGTAAAATGGAATTTTGTAAAAATTTTAACAGAGTCCACAAATTTTCCGGCAAATATCAAGTTTTTCGATTCATCATAAAAGTTTTCCATCTTGTAAGTATGCAAAAAGCTATGATAATGCAAAAACCCAGGTGTAGTGCGTTTAATCTTGCCGAACGACCTCACAGGTAGGGAGCAGACGAAAGTGAAAGTAATATTGAGATGACACAATGAGAAATGATAACAGAAACCCTTATTCTTCTAGGCGATGAACAGAAGTGATATTATAAGGGAAAAGTCTGTTAAGAGTTAGTGAGTGATTGAAATAGGGTTCAGGCTAGCTGAATCTGGAATAGTGGAGTTAGGAACTCCAGTTGAAAACTTCGGGCGACTGATAAGATCCCCGGTGGAGAAGCCTTTTTCCTGTCTTATGTTTTGAGGTTGTTGCATGTCAGCCTTGTATACAGAGTCATTAAGACGGCGAAAATACTTATTACCGTCCCTTTTTTCCAGTGAATATTGACTTTAGACACTTTATATGAATGGGACTAAGTAGCGAGCAGTTTACCAAACCAGCAACCATTTTAGACTGGACTTTGATACTATTTCGTGCCGTGAGCACAAACTTTGATAAGAACTGGACTGTACTTCAAATTTATGAATGATTATAAGCTAAACGAACGATTACTTTATTTAATTTTTGTGTATCTTTCATTTAATCAAGAAATATGTTTTTACTGTTTGACGTACAAAATTTAGTAAATTCATTTTTATGATAAATGAGAGTGGTTCCATTTAAAGGCCAGCGGTATTTCTTCATAATTATAACATCGGGTCCTTTACAATATATATATATATATATAATATATATATATATACACTATATTGCCAAAGGTGACCGGTCACTTGCGATTTTAGACGTTTTGTTAACTATCTAGAAAAATACATGAGGAATTAACCTGAAACTGCAGGTGTGTAAACAGTATAGTATAGGTTATATATTTCCGCGAAGATTTTTTCCCGAAACTGCATAGGGGACTGTCAACAAATTGAAAAATTACGAATATCTTTTGGATTACCCTGTAAATCCTAATGTAGCAAAAGTGTTCAAACTAGAGATTATTAATAAGTGGTTTATTGTAATATACTGAGTTAATTTTTATGAAGATAGCATGTATACTCGAAGAGAAATTAAGATTTTTATAAAAACAGACCCAAATTTCACCAAGTTTTTTACTTATAATTTGCAGAGTTCTTAATATAAAAAAAAGTTATTTTGAGAAAATATGTCAAACAACATTGTACATAACACTCTGCAATCGGAATCAAAAAAATAACAAAAATTGGATGAAAAATGAGCAGGTTTACTAAAAAATGTTTCACTGCGCATGCGCGAATGCAATCAAAATATAATATGCATAATGTATTAGCTAAGTATATAGCGCAACTTTTGTAAAAGTATCAAAATCATAGCTTGAAAATTCTGAAAATTATCGTCGATATAATAAGTTCGAAATTCATTGTTCCCAAAAAGAAGCAAAATTATGAAGGGTTGTATCAAATATCTGTTGATTAGTGCGAAGATAGCGCACACAATTTTGCACGTACTACTATATTTGGATACAACCCCTCATCTTTTTGCTTCTTTTTGGGAACAACGGATTTCGAGCTTCTTGTATCGACGATAATTTTCAGAATTTTCAAACTATGATTTTGAGATTTTCACAAAAGTTGCTCTATATACTTGACTAATACGTTATGCATATTATATTTTGATTGCATTCGCGCATGCGCAGTGAAACATTTTTTAGTAAACCTGCTCATTTTTCATCCATTTTTTATTATTTTTTAATTTCGATTGCAGAGTATTATGTACAATGTTGTTTGACATATTTTCTCAAAATAACTTTTTTTTATATTATGAACTCTGCAAATTATAAGCAAAAAACTTGGCGAAATTTGAGTCGGTTTTTATAAAAACCTTAATTTCTCTTCGAATATTCATGCTATCCTCATAAAAATTAACAGAGTATATTACAATAAACCACTTATTAATAATCTCGAGTTTTAACAATTTTGATACATTAGTTTTTACAGGGTAATCCAAAAGATATTTGTTCTTTTTCAATTTGTTGACAGTCCCCTATGGGGTTTCGTGAAAAAATATTCACGGAAATATATAAGCTATACTATACTGTTTACACACCTGCAGCAGTTTCAGGTTAATTCCTTATGTATTTTTCTAGATAGTTAACAAAACGTCTAAAATCGCAAGTGACCAATCACCTCTGGCAATATAGTGTATATATACTCATGTATGCTCCGTCGGGTTTAAATAAGAACAGAATGCAGACTTCGCATATTCTACTTTTCAAAGTTTTAGATGATTGCACTTTGAGGAACGGCGTTCTCAAAAATGAAGGGAAATTTGCGTCCATTTCATCCCTGAATGATTTCATTCCTGTTGCTGCAGAATGATATTGCAACAAATCTGGCATGTCATGGTTCCGCGTTGGGCATGTTCGAGAAGCAGGACAACGCCACTCCTAACCAGGACTCCATTGCCAACTTAACAGGTTGTTCATTGTCATCTTCTTGGTTGCATTTTCTTGCTTATGGTGTTCTCCGTATGAATATGTAAGGTGAGTCAGATTGCAGTGAAATCTTTGATTCGTAATTAAACTAAACTTAGGCCCATTGTGTTGGTGACCTGTTACCATGTTCTCTACATAAAACTAACTGCGACCGACAGTGCGAGGAACACAATTATAGGCTTTTCGGACACATACAACATATTTTTTCAACCGCCTATCACAGTTTGCCTGGATATTGAGATATACGTGGGGGTCGGAACAGATCTGGTTTTGTTCTCTGCGCCTGCTTCTTTTGGAAGTGAACGCAAAATAGCAGTAGTTTTCCGGAGTTGTAACACGGGTAAATACATGTATGGAAGCGTCAACTTACGTTTGCATTCTCTTCGAAAAGATTCAACGCTGCAGTATGCGCGATTCCCTGTTCCTGGTATCCTTACATCTACTTCCACTTACATTCCAAACGACTGATATTTCTACAAATTTAATATCGTCTATGTGTGTTTTCTAAGCCACTGCTATTCCTCTATAGCAGCGATTCTTAAACTGTAGACCGCGGACACCTGAGGATCCACGAGTTTGCGGCTGGAGGTCATCAAACTCAGTTCTAAATTCAGATTTTTTGATTATCCTGAAGTAATTTCTGTAGTTCTTTTAGGGGCGTTTTGCAGGTCAAGAACTTCTTGTCTAGATCATTAATCATCATATAATACCAAATATTCCCATGGAGACAAATCAGTGTTTTACAGATGGAATGCCACACCCTCCCTTTCCTGGACAAAACTTTGAATGCATAACTACGCAAGCCATTACAGCATATTTTTTTCCTTTTCCCAGTTCGTTTTAAAATGCATATTGTTTCGAGCTGTCATAGTAGCAATCACATGACCATACGATCTGTTTATCGCTGCAAGAAAACGAAAGAAAAGTGTGTTTTTAACCCTCCGACCCCTTATCCCGCGATTTCCACGGCAAGACATTTTTATAAAAAAATATATAATACACAATTTATGGATCAATTTTGTTTTAAAATTCCGCAATCAAAGAGTAAAAATTCAAATGATAAATATCCTACATATTTCAAATGCATGATCACTTGAAATATGTAATAAGATACGAATTGCTTGAAAGGATTTTGAAAAAAATAATATTAAGCAGTCAGAGGATTAATAAAGATTCTCCATTAAAAAGAAATTCTAAAAATTTTTGTTTCACAATTATTTGAGATTTAAACGAAATACAAACATTTATTTTTAAACTTCTAAACAAAAAATAATAGAAGCTATGAATTTGTGAATTTTACTATTTAAAAAATACATTACTAAAATCTACAAAAAGTGCAGTTTCTACCAAAATTAGGAAATAATTTCAGACATAAAACAAGCACTACAAAAATCATAGTCCTTTTTCTCTTTATAAATATTCAAGAATTTTTATTTTTTAAAAATTAGGATGTACGGGTCAGAATTTTTTTAAAGAGGTAATAGAAACCGGTTTGCATTTTTCCAAAATCATTGGAAAACATGCGATATTGTTGCAGCCATTCTCATTTTTAAATGCACTGCTTATACAGGGTGTTTCACAAAGGACCCATAACTTTAAAAATTAATAACCCGGAAACGGTGATAGATAAAAACATGAAACCAGTGGTATGTTTATTAAAAACATCGTAAGAATCTTTCACATAAATTTCAAAAATTAGTTTAAAATTGCGCCGATAGATGACGCTGCGATAAATAGGCGTATCACATTAAAAGTGATTCAAAATGTGCACCTTTTACACAACAGACATGTCGCAAACCTAGAAGGAAATTGTCAGTGACTCTCTGCTGTATGTCACCGGCCTGTCTGTTGAAAAAAGTTTGTTGTTTTTTGGAAAAGCTCACGAATTATTTTCCATCTGGGCCTTTTGCGACTTTAAATGGCTTTTGATAACTGCTCCTTGTGGCAGTAGGGCTCTGATTTAATCGGTGGTACTCCAACACAATAAACACACGTTCCTTCACGGTATACATCACTTTCGGAATTATTTTCACTATACGCTAATATAAGTCAGATTAAAATGGCGAAATCTTCGAAGGTTAGTCTTTCTATGCTTCTGCACTCTCTGTAGAAGGATTCTTAACGCTCTCAGCGCCATCTATCTGTGTTATTTTTAACTAAATTTTGAGATTTATGTATAAGATTCTTACGATTTTTTAATAAACATACCACTAGTTTCATGTTTTTATCTATCACCGTTTACGGGTTATTGATTTTTAAATTTAGGGGTCCTTTCTGAAACACCCTGTATTTTTGTCTCTCTTGTTACGTATTTACATAGTTCGTCAATACGTTTCATTTAGAATATGGATGAGTAATTAAAAAGGCTGGCACATTAAAATGTAAAGATGAGAAGGAGTGAGATTTAAATGATGATAATTCAATACCTCAGAATTGAACAGGGAAGAAAACATCCCAATGGCAAAAGCGTTAGCCCTCTGAATAATATTTAACATTTGGATTTACGGACATCTATATTAATAACGAGGAACAATCAGTCTATTATTTGTAATGGTATACTGTCAAATCAGTGTATGAGACCAGTAAAACTCAGAAGACAAATTAAACACAAACAGTATGCAAACAAACCAAATGACATTTTTAAAAGCAAGTCAGACATTAAATGAAAAGACCATAACTGGTTCCAATAATGTAAAAGCTATTTTTAACTCATACCAGGTATCTCTGATGGTATCAAAGTCTCCAAAATTTCGCACGATTATAGCGAATTGAATTTTACCTGATGCTAAGCAATGATCGCAACAATGATAGAAGAAAAAACAGCGAATGTTTTAAATTTCATTTCATTATATAATGATACTTTTAAGAGCAGAATCAGAGACATTTGCGACAATTTTAAGAACTAATAGAATTGAACGGGTGAACATTAGACTAGATGAAAGTTTAGATATTTCCGATAAAGTTAATTTGATAGTTTTAGCTTGTTATGAATTTTGTACTAAGATATCTGAAGATTTTTGGAAATGTCTTCCAACTAGCACAAGTGCTGTACTATACACATGCTTAGACTATTTCATACAAGAAAGAGGAATATACCGGTTTAAGATGTATTGCAATAAGTGTAGATGGGGATTGAGCTACGAGTGGAACTGTTAATGATTCGATGTTTGATGAGCTTTGTTGAAGTTAAAATGCCACATGTAATTTGAGCATACTGTTGTATTAACCGTGAGCCACTATTTTCCTAAATATCCTTGAAGATTTGAAGACCACAGTCAACAAAGTTGTTTCAGTAGTAAATTATGTCTAAACTGACTAGTTTTGATATACTTTATTAATGAAACAACTAAGTTAACTTGAATTATACACCAAAATGTTGTGAGAAAAAATTCGGCGTGAACACAAGCAGCTATTTATGCATGCATTAAGTGGCTGTCACGAAGAAAAATGCGATTTAAAAATTTGAATTTCTGCTCTGTATGATGATACAAGAGATGATATAGATAAAATGGACTCTAAATTACGTTTGAAAGATATTGAGGAGAATTTCAATTATTTCTCCTGGCTTGTCAAGGAGGTATTTGACGGTTATTTTAAATTTCCTGAATAATATACATTTGGAAAGTCCATAAAAAGTATAAGCAACAATAAACAAAAGTATTTGCCAGTTATCGACTTGAAAATAATATTTTTGAATCATATGCAACGTTATTCCATATCTTCTAAACTTCTGACGGTACAATTTTCCCTGATATTATTGAACATTTTGTTGTACACCTGAAGCACTTGAAATAAACTTTCAGGCATTATTTTACTCCCTCGAAACAGAGTGTATGAGGGATTCATTTAGTTTCCAAGAAATTAGTGAAATCAAAACATTGACATTTTTAGAGCATGAACAACATTTGAAATTACCATGCGACGATTCATGAAAATTGCTTTTAAATGCCTTTCATTTTGGGTGTGTGTGATAAATACGTCTGCAGAACTAGCAGAAAAAGTTACTAAGCAATTACATCCCTTCTGCGCCGGCTATTTGTGTGAAAAGACGTTCTCGAATCTTGTGCACATAAGGAACGGAATTGAAACATATTTTAATCATTGAACCAAATATTTCACATTTAGTTGAAATGAAGCAGCAGCATCCTTCTCATAGCAAATAGTAGTATGTATATTTTAACTATCTTAATATGTGTGTTATAATTATTTTCTACTTATTAATACAGCTTATTTTTCTCCAACAATGTAAGCTAAACATAGAATATGTGTAATGAAAAATAAATAGGGTGTATGCATTAAAATAATTTCTTATCTTATATTACGTAAATTATTATTGGGGGTCTCCGAAATGTACTCCACATCAAAAGTTGTCCGCAAGAACCCAAAGTTTAAGCTCCGCTGGTCTATAGCAATCTCCGGTTTACACGCCGATTTGAACTACATTCTGTCGCAGCAATGTTTTCGTTGATACACTACTTTGACTGTTATTTTTGACGTATTTCCAGCGTCTTATGTTGACTTACTTCCGCTTGAAACACAAGCACATTATTACAAATTGGATTTATTGCCTTAATCCATGTGAAATTCTTTTTTGGAGCACATTTGCCTATGATTCTCAAATTTCCTTAATTTATGATCGTGTGTATATTCCATCTGTCATGGTAGTTTTTTTTCTTCTATGGAGAATCTGCAATAACATAAATTCTATTTTGCTTTAATACTATAATTGAAAAAATATCATTTAAAATATTTTTCGCATACAACTTCTATAAGAAGAAACAACACGCATTTACCGTTAATAAATAAGCATCCTTGGCATTATAATATTTAAAAATTGTTCACTGCTTTGAAAAAAGTGTATTTTTTCTTACAATGTTTTCACTGAAATATTTTACCTATTTTCGATCTCGTCAATATTTTAAATTTTTTTCCATGCGTCGTTTACTTTATATATATTTTTTTCTAATTTATTTAAATTGAAACATAAAAGGTCAATAGTTATTTTTCTAGCTTTGAAAAGTATAACTATTTATCAGAATGTACACTTTTATTTTCTTTTAGACATATCACATTGACATCGATAACGAGCGTAACATTTTAAATGGAAGAAAATATATAAGAAAATAAACAGTTTCTGAAGTTTCGTATTTATTTATTTATTTATTTTTTACTTTATCTGTTATTATTTTGAAACTATTGTATCGATTCCAGAATTGTGTTTGAGTTTCTAATCTATCTTGAAGTAAAGATTATATAATGCGTACGTATATGGCAGAAATGTGTAATGTAAAATGAATATTTTCATTTGAATATGCGTTATTTTACAACATTGTTTCATAATTAATATCGTTATGTTATTGCTTAAACAAAATATTTAAAAATATTTTTTTAAGCTTTTTTAACTAGGGAAATAGTTTTATAAACTTTGATTTTGTCCATATTGCGCTTATGTGCAAAATAACTAATATTTCATTACCAGAGGGCCCGTGCGAGGATTTCGCACTGAAATCTAATATTTTTTAGGTACTGCTCTATTATCCAGTCGACCACTTTTCATAACTAAAAACTATCGCCAAACAGTAAGATTAAACGCCTAAAATGCTGTCCCATTCACTTGATATCAGAAGCATTATATGCGTGTTTGTTACGTCATCAAGTTGATTAACGCGACATTTGCCTGTATTTTTCATTATGTTTTACTGATTTATTAGTTATTTCATTCATTAAAATAACAATTGTGTCCTTAAATTCTTATATTTTATTTATTTATTTATTTTGATATGCCAATGGCAACGTTCTCCCGTTTATTTGGCGATAGTTTTTTGTTATGAAAAGTGGTCGACGGGATAATAGAGAAGTACCATTTTTTATCAATATGTAACATTTCTTAGATGCAGGTTTAAACATCTAAAGAAAAAGTAAGGATAAAAATATCTGCAAACAACATTTAGTTTTTAGTCAAGCTAGAATATCATATAATTTATTCCATCAAAGTTATAGTAAAAACTGATCCAAGATCCAAAATGCACGCGCGAGAAAAAAAAAATTAACAATCGTATTTTAACTACATTAGAGGATGACGTCATCCGCTTCGGGAAAACATGGGACATAGAAATATAAATCTAAACATTTCAATTTAAAATTCGGTTTTTAATCATAAATATAAAATAAACCCGTGCGGTGTTTTTATAATAATTGCTGAGCCTCATATAATTTGGTATTTTATTTTTGTGGCAACGATACTTTGAAGAAAACCTTTCATTTCTTTTATGAAAACAATGCCGATTTAATTTTTAATTTTCAGCAAATTTTAATCAAAAACATGTTTTAACGAATTGTTAAGTGTGCTATGTCAGAAGTCAGTTCAAAATCCTTTCATATGCCATCTCGTTCGTCGTTCTGCGTTTCGTATTTTCTGAGAAAAAGGGATGTTGACAGGAGAAATAATATATATGATGTTACTAACTGATCCGTGCGCCGTTGCATGGAAATCAGTAACTTTTAACTTGCGGTTTCGATAAAAATAGTCATTTTTATCTAAACAAACATCATTCCGAACGAAACTCCGGCATTCGTCCAAGCTGACTATGGCATTGTATAGAAGTCGTGCTACACAAGCATTGCAATATCATTTAATTTTACTTTCCACCGCTAGGGCGCGCGAAATTATGTTACTTTGTTATCTATATCTTAACAAGTTCACGTTAAATTTAATGAACCATTTCCTATTGAAGAAGATTCCCAACATTTTTTAGAAAACTTTGGTCGAAATATGAAAATGCACTAGGTCAACGACTTTCAACCACCCTATCCTCCACACCTCCACAGCTACCAACATACAATCACCATAGTGCACGATGGGAGACTCGAGGCTGAGAAACACCATTGTTCTGCGCTGTGTATTTGTGGCTGCAAAGTGAAATTTAGGGACACACACGTCTATTTAAATATATACAGGGTGTTCCAAAATTCAACAATCAAATTTTGAGGGATGATATAAGGCATCAAGAGGATGAAAACTTACCATAGCATAGGGGTACGTAAACTATGTTTAGTGGGAGAAAGTCGGAAAATATTTTTGAAGGGTGTGACGTCGAGTGTAACAAAAAGGGCTAATAATAAGTAGAAAAACATTTATATGACGTCAAGCATGATTACAAGGCACTTCAATTGAACGTTAGAAAGGAGGCGACGACACATTTTTAAAGAAATTGCGGCCACGAAGGTCATGGCACAGCCGACACCAACGGAAGAGGGAATGCTGGGCGCGTTAAAAGATATTCCTATAAAAATGTCTCGTCGTCTTATTTCTGACGTTACACTGTAATGCATTGTCAACATGCTCAAATAAAACTTCAATCAACTAGGTTGGAAAGTGTTTATGACTTCGGTTTGTCTGGCCGTCTGGCCGTCTGTACGTGCTCTAACTCGCGCAATTAGACTCGGATTGCCTTGAAATTTTTGTATGTTATTGTCGTTTAGCATGTTCCCTATTCCAACTGAAGTGTGCACTTATAGTTTTATTACAGGGACAGTCAAAAGTATTCCGTTACTTCACAGTCAATGGGAAATAATCGATTCAAGTGCATTTTGATGATGCTACGTAATTTAAAACATGATGAAATGAATATATAATTATGAAGGGCATTAAAACATACTTTTTGTAGAATATGGGGTGCACAGCATTTATTATTCATTTACAGGGCCAATTAAAAGAATACTGTTACACATCGTTCTATGGGGAAATATCGTTTGCAGTGCGATTTAGTGATATGTTACTATTTCAAACATAATGAAAATTATATGCATTACTGAGGTGCACTATAAATTTCTCTCATGCGTGTATTGCATTTATTTACAGGGACACACAAAAGATACCAGTTGCACAGTACATGTGCGATATTTACAGTATATGTGTGATAAGTGAGTTTTCAACTTTGGTTTGCGTTTTTAAGTTTAACTAAATTTTTCATAGTACATGTGTGTTTATAAACTTTGTCAATCATATACAGGGCTACAAAAGGGAATTCGTAAGTATTACAGACTATAGGAGTGAATTTCTTAACTGTAGTGTTTAATTGTGTTACGCATTTTCTTTCTAAACTATATTTAGTAGACTAATAGAAGTTTGCAGGATATAAATAAATTCATATACAAGGCTATGCAAAGAAAAAGATACATTGTCGTTTACGGTTGGTAATAGCTACGAGTGAATTTTAAATTGCCTTTTAGCATAATATGTGGTGTATACAAAAGTCTTCAGATAATATGCAGGGCTGTACAAAAGATTTCGAGTGAATTTCCATCGATAGGAGAAAATTATTAATGTGAATATTCTAACTTAAGTAAATTTTATCATGCTATATATCCACATATGTTGATCATATACAGGGCTGCACAATATAATTAGACTGCTTTTTTGACACTAGAAGGTAATTTCGAAAACTGTATTTTTCAATGTGTTTTATGTTTTCTAGACTGTTTACTTACTTTATTCATTCATCTTAATTAACGGTGAAGTTTCGTTACAGTTTTCTTGCTGTGTTGGAAAGTGTTTCATAATCTATGCTTGACGCATGATTTTTCGTTCTTGTTTCTATTTATTTTTGGCCTTTTATGTTCCACTAGACGTCTAACTCTTCATAAATATTTTTGAGATTTTTCCCACTAAACGTGGTTTGCGACCCCATGATCTATAGTAAGTTTTCATCCTCTTGATGGCTTCCATCACCCCTCTTAATTTGTCGGTCTAATTTTGGATCACCCTGTATAGATAGAGGGATTTTACATATAAAGAGAAGGATCTATCATAAATTACTATCTAAAAAAATAGAAATATGTGTCTGTATACAGTCTTACATAATGTCATACATTCCTATGTACAAAAATGTCCCAAGCGTTTTAAAATTTAAGGAAAGGATTAAATTATCTAAAATATAGTTTAGGAAAATGGTACAGATATAAATGTATTTAATATGTAAGAAACCGAGCAACAATGGTCATAAAAAAACATACTAGAGTTGAAGGGAAATTATCCAATTTCTGAAATTAAGTGCAAGTAAGTTTTCTTTCCTATTATTCTCAACATCATAAATTTTCTGCAATTTCAGTAAATGATTTTTATCTGTCAACCCCTGAATGTGTTATCGATGTGGGCATTTCTTTAGTAATTCCATAAAATATCGGCTAATCACATGGTTAAGAAAAATTCGAGTCTTTTAATCTTCTTGCATCTTCCCGAAATTAAAAAAGTCCTTCCGGCCTGTACCGGGAGGAAAAGGTAGCTTTCCCATATCTTCGTTTTAAAATTTTAGCTAATGTTACACGAAAAGAGCAAGTTAAAATGCGAAGAAACGTTTACAAAAGATTCGTTAATACTGAATTTGAATAAGAAATTCGCTAAATTATTGAGCAATAGCCAAATTGGCTTCATTTATGAAAACTTATTTTGGTCGCCAAATTTGGCGATATTTCGCCAAATGTCGCCAATTTTGCCAATTTTGTCACCAATGTCGGCGCTAACGGATATGAATATGTAGTTTTATGCGTATGATTGGTAAAATTATTACAACAATGAAAAAAATAATTTGCGAGCGTTAATGTGCTGTTTTGTTTCAAAATGTCAGCCACCCTAGAATTTCAAACTGCTCTATCTCAGCCATTTTTTGAGATAAAGGTAAACCAAAAAATGCTCTGGAATCCTTGTATCAAGGCATAGCACGTAATTAAAAAATAAATTTTAATTTTTAATTTTTTTGTATATTTATTTTAGTTTTAAATATTTAAATGGCCGCCATCTTGAAACAAAATGGCGGGCCAAGCTGGCCAACGAACTCGGTCGAGACATTGGTTAGCTTAATACACACAATTAGTTTCATCAAAATTGATTTATAAGTACGAGCGTTATCGTATGACATAGCTCAGATATATATATACAGTGGAACTTCCATTTAACGAAGTCTCATCGTTACACTTAAAAACTCCGTTATGAAGAAAATTCGTTAAATAGAAATTAACTTAAATTCAAGAAATTTTTTCTTGAGATATGACAAACAGGTATTGGATTCAGAAGCATTTGATTCAGTTTTAATTATGAAGCAGCCTTTTACAAAACAGTTGTGTACGGTCGATGAAATCACGTCACATTCCCAAGCTTTTGCCCAACACAAGCTTTCATCAGCACACTGATACACAGAATCTCAAACTAATGTTTTCACTAAATCGGCTTTTTTCTGTCCTTTTCGATATTGTACTTCAAGATGTTTTATTATTCCTTAGACTAATGATTGAAGTTTAGCTGTATTGGCAGGAACAAAAATAACTGTGATGTTCTTCGATTTGTATTTTGAAGCACGTTCTTTTGGATGTACAAAGCAATTGTCTATCAGCAATGGAAGGTCGGAATGGTACCTGTCTGACTCTAATAGATATTTTTTGATGCAATGCATCTGACGCCATTGCGACACCTCATTTTCTATATCATTGAAGGTAAAAAGGAAATTTTGACTTCCCCCAACTGTCAGCGCTGGAGTCTAGGAGTGGGAGAATAGTGGTAACAAGTGTTTTTCTTAGTGTGAAAAAAAAATGTTTTATTTAGCACCAAGCAGAATGGAAATTATTTAAATGTGTTCATTCTCATACAATCGAATCCGCTGAAATAAATGTGCATATCCTTCGAACAGCAATCGCCTAATTTGAATTCTGTACACGTACAAAAGTGGAATAAACTTCGTTATATAGAATATATTTTTCGTAATGTGGAGATTAATTTACATGCTAATGGTGTTCAAAGTCAAAGTTCTGCAGAAAATTTCGTTAAGTAGAAAACTTCGTTAAATAGGGACTTCGTTAAAGGGAAGTTCCACAGTATATATATATATATATATATATATATATATATATATATATATATATATATATATATATATATATATATATATATATATATATATATGGATATATCTATATATATAAATCAACATTTGAACGGAGGGTGGTTTTGGGGTCTGGGGGTCATGATCGGTGAAAATATATCGAAATTTTCCGGAACTGCTTTCCTCCGAACGGCTGCACTAGGTAGCTTTATACTTTTTTGTATTGAAAGTTACCTAAAATGCATTTGAGTATAGTCCGCTTATACAAATTCATAATTATGTGAATTATGAATATTTCTATATGTCGATTTATTGTACAGAATGTTCAACTTTGTTTTATCTTATGTTAAGAGATGAAAAAAATAAAAAAAAATTCCTCCCACAGAAAAATTTTATCACATCAATATTGTTGTATGAAATGTACTGTCGAATATCCTGTTAATTAACAAATTTGGTACTTAACGACTGCAGACATTCATAACAAAATATTTTAACTTTTATCTCGACAGCATCGTGAAACTGGATGGGTTGGGTTGATTATTGACGGCCAATTATCGACACTAGGGATATAGGCCCAGGGGGAGTGCCCTTCGTGGGGGTCTTTCTAAGGGTACCTAATCCGTATTTACGCATGGAGAAAATCCACGGCTCGAAAGAAAACCACGAAAACTCCGAGCGATTAGGCCGACGGGCGCGATTGGGATCGAACCCAGCACCTCCCGTCTACCAGCTTCGAGAGCACAACCTCTCCGCCACTGGTGGGGCTGTGAAACTGGATGGAGTATAGTATATATAGAAAAGGATCAAAAATTGAAATGTCAGCATTTATTATTTGAACTTTAACAAACTAAAATTTTATTTTTATGTATAAATAAATAACAATATTTTTTCTTGATTGAAATACTGTATAAAGTAAGCAAAACAAAATCCGCTCCAAGCTTGATGATCCAGGTTCTGTTATTTTAAGTGCAAACTTGTGAGTCTTTCGTAATCAGGCTGCACGTTAGGTCACGTGTTTTAACGAATTCTATTGAATTCTTTATAGCATCCACCTATATTTAAACGAATATGGCTAGTTGTGAGTATCACTCAGGTTTTACGCCATTACTTGCCATGCATCACAGTCGCGGAGGATTAACGTACAATAATGTTAAATATTTTCCGCTCGAAGCAAAAAAAAAAAAAAAAAAAAAAAGTTGATAGTAAAGAGTTCCAACACTCCCCAATGAAATGCAGCTAATGCCTTAAAAACTAAAATTTTATAAACCTCCTGTATCCTACTCTCATTCATAATGTGAAAGCATTGAATTGGCCAAAATTGGGCAATCGGATGCTAACTGTTGTTACCCTTTTTCAACACTTTCCAACCTAGTTGAAAAGTGTTTATGACTTCGGTTTATCTGCCGTATGGCCGTCTGCCGTCTGGCCGTCTGCCGTCTGCCGTCTGTCCGTGCTCTAACTCCCGTAAATATGCTCGGATTGCCCTGCAATTTTTATATGTTATTGTAGTCATCTATAGCATGTTCCCTATTTCAACTGAAGTGTGTAGCACTAATATTTTTTTACAGGGACACTCTAAAGAATTCCTTTACATTACTGTCTATGGGGAAAAATCATTTGCGGTCTATTTTAATGATTTTACACAATTTCAAACACATTGTAACTGATATATATCACTAAGGTGCATTACAAGAAGATTAATATGGAATAGGGTGTGCTTAGCACTTATAGTTACTTTACAGGGACAGTCAAAAGAATTCCGTTACATTACGTCTATGGAGAAAAATCGTCTACGGATTATTTAAATAATGTTTCACTATTTTAAACGCATTGAAATTTATATATATTACTAAGGTGCATTACAAGAGGCTTACTACAGAATAGTATGTGTATAGCAGTCATCGTTCATTGACAGGGACACACAAAAGAATTCTCTACTGTCTGTTAACAAAAATTCCTGGAAGTGCGTTTTAAGTTGCTGAACGCGATTTTAAATTTAACTCACTTTTTGTCTATTACTTGGTGTGTATAAATTCTGTAGATCCTATACAAGGCAGCACAAAAGTTCAAGAACACATTTCCGTTTATTGACAGAAACTCCAGAAGGAGAATTTTAAACTGTGCTACGCGTTTCCTAACTAAACTAAAATTTAGCATCCTATGAAGTATATATACAAATCTATAGATCATATACAGGGCTGAATAAAAGTATTCCGATATTTTTACGAATATTGTATATGTTGGTAATTCCTGAAATTACGTTTTTAAATATGTTATGGGTTTTCCAAAATGTTTTCAACTTATTAAACGGTAATGATTTGTAAAATTATTTTGGAAGCGTTGGAAAGTGTTACATAATCTCTGCTTGACGCATGTATTTTCGTTCTTGTTTGGTTTTGCATAATTATTTCTATAGGTGCAAACGTTACTTTACGTTATTTTAGGAATCAAATTATTCTGTTAAGACAAATTTGACCCTGATATCCACAGTGCGATTTGATGCCATTTATTGATAAACACATGTCTAATCAACACTAGACATGACATGTTCTATTATGGCTGGTTAGATTTTAGTATTGTGCAATTTAATATCAGGCATCTAACAAAATCTTGCAATAATTGTTATTTTTCTTATTTTCGTGAATAATTTTAGTTACCAAATATTTAAACATTCATTTTATCGAGATAGCAAATAAAATAATTTTTAACTGACGCTAGGTTTAACTTAACCCGATAACTCCCAAATTAATTCTAATTGTAATATTTTGTTGCTTGTCATATATTTGAGTAAATAAATATTCCTATGAAAGTTAAACGCGAAATTTAAGGAATCTAGCATTTAGATTTTAAATTATAAACTTTTAAATAACGTTAGGTTTAATTTAACCTGATAACGCCCAAAAGAAATTATAATTGAAATATTTTGTTGCTTGTCATATATATGAGTAAATAAATATTCCTATGTAAGTTAAACGCGAAATTTAAGGAATCCAGCATTTAGATTTTAAGTTATAGCCCGTCCTTATTTGAAGACGCAGGGATTAAGCATAAGAAAAATACAGAAATGTTGAAGTTTTAATTCTAAGTAGAAGAATAATAACAGTAGCAAATAATAAAAAAAAAACACTGCATATATTTTTTTCAGGTAGTGTAATGAAAAGAAGTAAAGTAAATTAAATCCAAGGTATTCATAATAAACATATATATTTGGCATGAAATATAAAAAAGCAAGGAATGAATAGTGTTACATTGCATTTTTACGCAATAGGTATGAGGTTTAGCATCACAGTCTTCCTGCTGGCATCTTCTTTGCTTATCTCTTTTGCAAACAAAATGCCTATTTTTTATCGTAGTGTACACCTTTTTAATAAATTTTGTTGAAGATGACGCAGTGATTGGACGGCCTACTTTAATTACGAATACTTTCTTCAATTTTAAAATTGGTTACTAAGATATCGCGGCGACCTATTTAAAAATTTAATGAATATTTAACGATATAATAAATTATAACACCTTGTAATAATATATTCTTTTTAAATTCTAAAGGTGTAAATTAACAACAGAAATTAAAGAATATCATTTGCAGTAAAATTGCACCCAGAAAAAAGTTTTGTTGAATCAACAAAAATTTGATTGACCCAACAAAACTTTTTGTTTAAATATAGGTCAATGAAAATTTTGTTTGAATCAACAAAAAAATTTTTTGTATCGTCAGCAAAACATGTTTTGTTAATTCAAGTAAAATGGTTCAATTGTACTTGAATTTTGCTTAAACAACCAAAATGTACTCAACAAAACATGTTTTGTAGTTTATAATCAATTCCTTTTTTGTGTGATCCAATTAATTTTGAGAATTATTCAGGAGTATATGAAATACTTTTATTAAAGAAGACGGATCCAAGAATTACTACATAGGCATGACCAGCAGGAAATTTAATTACAGGAAAAAAAGAGCATATAACTGATATCAAATATAATAGAAAAACTACAGCCCTAGCAAGATTATATCAAGAAGAAACCATCCAAATAAATTTCAATGAAAGTAAAATAATATTTCCCTCCAGTCTATACTATCCGGCCATAATAAGAAAAACCATAGAGATACTAACACGAAAAATACAATATGTAACGATGCGGCATCTTTTAATTTACCGAAACTGTGACTCGAGTTACTCCATGGTCACAGATATGAAAATAAACAACCAAGTAAAAAATAATAGATAACGTGCGTAATTTTTTTTTAAAGTACATGAAAATAATAACTTCAAAGCCCGTGCAATTTTTAAATATTCTCATTTTGTTTTTGAAAATGACTCGGAAAGAGTCGAAACATGTAAAACAACTAATAAAAGTTATTTTAATTTATATTATTTTGTTAATTTACACCTTTAGCATTTAAAAAGAATATTTAACGAATTTTTTTTTTCCTCCATGTTTTAATTTGTACAACAAATATGAGTTTATAATAGACATGTCAATCATTCCATTAAAGAGGCATCAATATAATTTCTTTCCCCTTACTAATAATGAGTGTTTTTCTAAATACGAATCATGCTGATCCACTCCTCCCATATACGTATTCTAAGTATACACTGTACTCTGTAGATGGATGTGGAACATAAAATGTCTATTTCTTTATCATAAACCAGAACTACTATTACACCAAAGGATCAATTTTCTCAAAATAAATTACTATTGTGACAGTTCTTATTAAAAAAATACTTCGTTATAAAAAAAATGCCCATTGTCTGTGATTAATATCACATAGAAATATATTTCTTTGGGAGGACGTCAACAATTGTAAAAAGCATATGTTATAATAGCTGACTAACTGGTGTGTCGATCTATGTGTATTTCAGGAATATGTGTCATAACCGACGGCTCCTAGTCTCAAATGAAGCGAAAGTGTCCTTGTGAGGAGACATGCTTTCTTGTTATGTTTTAGCTTTGTTATTGTGTTTAAATGTATAATTTGACGTGTGCATTTAAATAATTTTACTTTTAATGTAATAAAATATATTTAGAATTGAAAATGGGTTATTTTTAAGCCTTTAAAAATCTAATTCATTGAATTATATTTACTGAAATACATTATCTAATATATTTAAAGCTTTTTAAAGCTGTGTCGGGGTTTGTCGGACCATTTTTGAATTACAGTCGTGTTTGTTATAGTTTTGGAAGCATTTTTTTTATGTTCTGCATATTGTTGCCATTTTTAGATATCAATGCCTTTTGAAGGACTGCAAATCTATTAAAAACACTAAAAAACTAGCATCTCTATACTATAAAGACTCAACTTTGATAAATACTAAATGCAAGTAATATATATATATATATATATATATATATATATATATATATATATATATATTATAGACATTGGTATATATAAATTATTAAACATTTATGTGCAATAAAATTAGCAACATTTAATTAAACATTACTTGTAAATAAAACAAACCTATCAAGAATTACTTCCCTCTTATAAACAGTAAACAAATAAGTAAACGTTGTATTATATATTTATTTTTTAAACAAATGCATGCATTTATGTATGTATAACATTAATTAAGTGTATTTACTAATAGTAAGTCAACGTCAATGATTTAAAGTTTAAAACACATGAAAAGTAAGCTAGGCCAGAATTTTCCCTCAAATACTGTCATACGTATATATATGACAGGTTCTTTTCAGCTCCAGTCCCATCATTCACATTTGTATGACAACCAATATTTTATATCAAACTGCATCGTTCCGGTATGTATGACTGTTAATGCCTTATAAACGGGTTTCTGGTACACTGGCCTTACGCTAGGTATTGTAATTATGTTCGCTTTGGCACTACATTAGGCTATTACCTTCGTATAGGCACGTATAAATATGCATAATAAATATGTATATATATTAAGGTAAAGCCAGGAGAGATGACGCAGTCGGAGAGATTGCGCACATAGAGGTTTGGGGGGAAGGAGTAGAGTGAGCGCGCAGAGATTCCAGGTAGTTGTACAACAGTAGTAGTGGAGTGTCTACTTGAAAGTGCACTTTGATTGTTTTGAGCGTCTATGATAAAGCATTGCATTTTGTTTTGTTTTCCCAAAGTAAGTGCTTGAATTTTCATAGCTATTCATCAGAATTTCTATACAATGTCACTAGTACAAAATATTTTAAACTTAAACGATTTCTCATAAGCAACTAACCTAGACTAACAATTTGAACATCAACGGTTCGTTTCAGTAGCGGCCATGTTTGCGCATCTGCTACTTAGGAGAGATGGTGCATTGTTCCCATTAGTTTACTTCCTAGGAGAGATTACGCAGCTTATTGCTAAATTTGCATAAAAAATGAAAAGTGAAAATGGACTAATTTTAAGTTAAACGTGTTTTCAAGTAACTTAATATTATTTTGTAATCTTATCTGGACTTGCTTTTCTGATCCTTTATTTTTTCCCCTTTAATCAAAATTCTTTAATCGTTTTAAAATTGTTTCTTTTTTCTGATTATTTAATCATTAAGTTCGAATATTCACTCCTAATACAATAATATTTGTTCACAAAAACCTTACAACTATGTCATTTAAGTGTAATTATTATTGTTGACAATTTAAATGTAGTAATTATTAGTAACAATCCCTCCTACCCATGTGCGCAATCACACCAACGCTGTAAGGACAGATTGCGCAAAATAAATTTCTTGGTTTTATTACAACTGTTCTATTAATTTACAACATAACAACAAAATAGCAATGGAAATGCATAAAAAACAAATGAAGTAAAAATTATTCATGGATAGTTTAACAAAGAATTAATATTTAGATTTTTTATTGTTATTCTTTTGAACTGTGCGCAGACTCCATTAGCTTTACCTTATGCATACACTCATAAATAAAAATAAATATAAACAGTTATGCATAAGTATAGATAGTTTGTTCGGTTATAGTTTAGGTAAACGTTCCTCGTAAACAATTATATATTTCGACCACATGTATAGAAAAAAATACTAAAATATTTCGCATAACATTTTTGTAAAAAAAAAAAATCACTAACATCTATACAACAGTTAAAATTTATATATATGAACGTAAAACGAATGAATGAGACCTAATGTAATAAACTACAAGTAAATAGTTGTTTCTAAAAAAATTAAAACAAATGTAATTACACGAGTAAAAGTAAACAAGTGGGTAAGCGTGATCGAAGATCGCACAAAGGGATTCGTTTAATATTCCTTTCAAAGCACTTTATCTTTCCTTTAATAAATCCAAACAAATTTCATTTTCCAGAAAAAAAAATGTCATGTTTTTTATAAAGTAAAAATTTAACGGTCTACTTTTTTCGAAAATCTGAACAGGTCCGATAGTGGGCGAAACATGCTATTATACTCTGCCACAATAATATCTGTCATGTGGACTAAATGCAATACCAAAAAAAAAAAAACAATTTCAAAATTAAACATGTTGTATAGAGACCTTCAAAATGTTAGACGGCAGATTAATTTTCTTTTTAATTCTCTAATTACGACATATTAAGCTGCTTTCTGTATTTACACATACTGATACTCCTTGTATTACCGAGAAATGTTTGAAAATTCCCATTTTATTACCAATATGACGTCATATTAATCTTTCTTTCAATTGGGGAAACTTTTTATTTCATTTTCATTTCTCACGTGGACACTTTTCAAAAAAAAAGAAAAAAATATTGTAGAAAGATTTTTATTGTGGTGTTTTAATTGTTGTCAACTGCTATAATTGAATTTAATAGGAAAAGGCTATTATAATTTTAGTTTTTTATATCTCTATATTAAAATAATACGGTTTTTTTCAAATTTTATGATTTTGAGCTTCATAATAGGTATTTAGCTATAAGTACACAAAATTCCATGACTGTAAGTTACATAGTTTATGAGAACGGGCTCTGTGACGGACAGACAACGAAGCGAGAGTAATAGGGTTTCGTAAGATGAACAAAACCCTAAAAATCGTACTTGAGCCTTTGCAGTTAATGTTTGAAAGCATTTAGCAAAATAATAATAATAACAATCGCAATGCTCAAACAGACTACAGCATATTTAAAAAAAAATTAAATACAAAATAATAATAATAACAATATAAAAAAATCATTAAAATGTTTTAAATAAATTATAAAATAAACCAATAATATTTAAATAAAATAATAATAAAAAAATCATTAAATCTAAAACTTAATAATAATAATATAATAAGATTGATAAAAACGATATATTTTAAGCACAAAAATATCTATATATAGAATTCTATTCTAGTTTATTTACGATTTACTTTAATGAATTTGTATCAATAAAATACATAATAAAAACCGTTTTGAACAGGTCATATGCATAGATAATGGAGCATTTTTACAGTTACGTGATCATTACTATACATATAAAAAAAAATTGCAAAAGTATTGTTAATAATGTCCTCACTTCTGTATTTCACTTATGCTACAAGTTATATTGAAACTTAGTTTATATGGTGATAAATACACAGATAAAGAGTTACTGATTATTTTAGCATGTATTAAAATTTCATAACATAACTGTAAATTGTTAATGATTTCATTTTATCTTTCTGTCACACATAACCTGTCTAACACAATAAAAATAAAAGTGAATATTCATTTATTTATAATTACTTTTGCGTATTTTTTAAAGCACATTCTGTATTTTTATAAATAATAATAATAAAAATAAATCCCTTTTATATTTTTCTCTTCCTATCATTAACATACTAAAATTTTCATCGATGGTATCTTTGAACAGAAGTAGCAATTTCAATATTATACGTGTGTTTATCTGAAAAGTGTAAGTGCCTTTTTTAAAAACAGTTATTAGCTTTTTATGTAATTTTTAAAGTACAATGTCTAACTAATTGCACTGAAATGAATAGACACACATATATAAATATAAAGTCGCTTTCGATACGATGTCTATAAACATAATTTTGTAAAAGGTATTTTTATGAATATGTGAATATGTTTAAGACTGCATAAATAAATTCATAAAAGGAAAATTGAATACATTAAATAACATTATCGGTGTACTATAAAAGTGCTATAACATAACAGTCAAAATAACACTGTTCAAGGAAAAAATGATAAATAAAAGAGTTTCCAAAAAATTCAGTTACAAAAAATGAGATAATAAACAATTATTCTTCAGAAAGAGGTATTAAAACGTATTTTATTAAATAAAGTACATCACAGAAAACTAAATTGTGGAATAAATGACAGAAAACAAACTAGTTAAAAATTAGATAATGGAGGAGGCAATTGACAATTTTCGAAAAAAATTAACATAGCTCTATTTATTATACTAAACAACAGCATTTAACTGCATGGAGGATAGAAGATTTTGTGTTTGTGAATTATTATATTATAGGCTTATTTGCATATTTTAGAAATTTTTTTTCATAATATACAAAACCGGTTTATTTGACTTTAAATTTTTTGTTTAAATTTATCGTAAACGAAGTTTATTTTAATATGTGTTACAATCGAAATGACATTAAAAAAGTGTTTCATGCAACACGAAAACAACAATATTAACAGAATAAAATGAAGAGTATGAAGTAGTTAGATATGAGGTAATGGCTGGTATAATTGCAATTTGAAGAGGAAACTAAACAATGTTTTATTTGTGATGCTAAACAATAGCACTTGTTACCTGAACTAATATTTTAAAGGTTTGTTTAAATGTATTTTTAAAATTATTTCCGATTATATACAAAAACATTTTATGTGATTTAAAATCAGTTCTTTAGTTTTATTTAAAGATATTTATCAGTATTTTATAATAGGCATAACCAAATTGATAGTTATTATGATATATAAAGCAGTCATTCCTAATGTACACAAGCTTGTTATCTTAAATAAGAAAGTGTTAACAATGCTTCGTTGCAAAGACAATTTTTAATTGCTATTAGAAAGATTCACTTTTTAAATATTGATAAGAACTACAATTTTGAAAAAAAAAAAAAAATTCAAATATTTTGAAACACTTATTTTGTGAATGTTATGTTAAAATCAACATTGTTATAAAAAATCCATCAATCAATCCAATATGAAAAAATACCGAATTATACAGTTGCATCCGGGCATATTTAATGCATATTAATATAAAACCGCATATTATTTTTATAATATATTTGAAACAATATTTGCATATTGTTTGTATTACACTTATTTTTATACAATATGGCCCACCGGGCAAAATTGTTTTGCTGGGCATTTTGATAATGTTACACTAATTCAAATATAATGTCTACGGGTAAAATTGTTTGTAACGTATTCTAATGATGTTACAGTATATTAGACACAATGTAAATGATAGAAATTTTCTTTTTCATGCTACCTGGTGCGTATAAATTCAGTAGATCACATACAGTGCTACAAAAAATAATTTGTAGAAAATAATGTGTATTAATTGAGCTATGTATTATCCAGCTGAACAATATACATACACTAAGGTGCGTTTGTAGAATATGCAGCAGAGTTTTATATACAGGTTGACGCAAAGAACAGGACATATCGCCGGCTATGAATATTAATTTATGAAAGTACGTTTTCGGTTGTGTGTAGCGATTTTTTTTCCTTAAATTAAATTTAGTATAATATAAGGCATGCATAAAAATCTATAGATAAATGTACAAGGCGCTGCAAAAGTTCATTTCCGTCTATCGGTTGAAATTTCCCAAGGTGAATTTTTGGCTGTATTATGAGTTTTGTAACTAAGCTAGCACACACTGTAGTATATACAGACAATGTACATAGATGCAAAAAATAATTACAGTACCTTTCCGACTATGGACTGTAATTGCTGATACATGGTTGTCAAAAGTGTTTGTGTTTTCTAAGTTGTATAATTGAGCCGTTGATTTCAAAAGTTTGGCAAGTCAATTTATTGAAAAAAAAAAACTACAGTTAAATATTATTGCAAATTAGCATAAAATGTATGTTTTCACCAATTCACAGTAAATATATTTTAATATGAGTATAAATTGGTTAGTAGTAATTTATTTGGTGAACGATATATGGGACATAGTGCCCCTCTGGGAGTCTACGGGTTAAAAGAGTCATTTTAATTATACACAAAAATTTCAGGTAGCAGACGAAAAATGTGTACATTCAAAAGCATAATTTCTGTAAAAATAAAACTTCCGAAGACAATTTTTTTACAGAAGTAATTATCTAAAAAATGTGTAAATAGCCTCTGTATGTTATTTACTAGAGTTGTAGATTGTATTTACTATATTTCCATTCCTGTCTACTTTGGAAAGAGCAAAAACAGTACATTTTTCCCATAGCTTCTTTAAAGGAGACATTTTAATTGTACACAAAAATTTCAGAAAACAGACAAAATATGTGTACATTCAAAATCATAATTTCTGTAAAAATAAAATTTCCGAAAATATATATATATGTATATATATATATATATATGTGAAACGTTCGTTTCATCATACACCCGGGACGACATCTCAGTCCCCGAACCCCACGAAATTTTATCAGATAATAAGATCGATGTAAGCGCAGTCGAAGTCACCGAAATCCATTCATGACATCCGTAGAGGGTATTACCCCGATTTACTCAAAATATGAAGACAACTCTTGGAGTACGAGTCACATCTGAAAAAAGTAGTGTCAGTACAATCGTGTTAGAGTCGAGCAGAGGCAATGAACTCCAGAAGAATTTCTCTAAGTAATAAGGAAGACGTAAAAGACGAGCAATGATTTTTATTTGACAGCAGATATGAAATCAACTCCACCTAATTTCACTTCATTAAAACTTGACACACATTAAAGCTATTGAAGAAATTGAAGAACAAGCTACCGACGAAACAATGTAGACTATCACAGTGACGGCTTCTAGTTGGCAACAATTAATTCGTGTAAAATCTGTCTCCGAAGCCAGTGCAACAGTATAAATATTCCAAAATTTTGCCCAAAGTTACAGAAGCACGAAAAAGCTGACCCACTCACAGCAATGTTCGGAGGGAAGCCAGGGGGATAGAAAAGACGGGGCCTGCTCGCTAATGGTCGATAAAAGGATACCAAGAGGGTGTGTACCTGACGTATTGCCAAAACTCTTTTTTAGAAGCGGCAATTTAAAAAGGTAAAAAAGCTTTGAGCGGAAAAAACGCGAGGAATCATGGGATGCCGAATGATAATATTAAATAGAAATGAAAAAAAATAGTATTACAAAATGTTCTAAAGAATAAAAACCCAATGTCTTAAAATAAGAAGAAATTAAGCAGGTGCGTTTTAGAGGCAGTGTTGCAATTTAATAGAATAAGGTTTTAACAAATACGTGTAGCTTTTAACAGATTAAGATTTTCAGGATGATAATTTAAAGAATAATTTGATTAAGTTATGGAATAAAATATAAAATAGATTTAAGACATATTTTAAAAGAGAGGAAAAAAGAATTGTAAGAATTTGGAATAAATTAACTAAGGAAAAATGGCGAAATTTTTTATTTTTCCATATATATATACACACACACACACAGACACACACACACACACACACACACACACATATATATATATATATATATATATATATATATATATATATATATATATATATATATATATATATATATATATGTAGTATTTTGACGAGGTTGAGATATTACGATGAATAATATTCGATGAAAAGATGGCAGTCCTTCAACGATATAGCAAGTTGCAGTCGATATTAGCGAGTATGGCGAAGTAGAAGGCAATGAAATGAGTCCACCAAAGTTTTCCAATAAATCCAGCCAATCTCCAGACAAATAATTTTATTAGAAGACGAACAACACAGAGACAACACAGAGAGGCTAACGTTGCTTCACTTCATTGAATTAAGATGTTACTGGGCCAGATGAATATTCTACGGACATAAAAAACCAGATACATATTTGTTTATGCTTCCGAAAACGTCAAAAATCTCGTGCTCCGACCGATGCGACCTGGTTTTGTTCCTTCAGCGGAGACATACAGTAATTTACGTCACGAACGTACAAACCAATGAGTGAGAGGCTAGCTCCAGCCCAGCAAATGAGGTGCGAAGGAGGAGCTAAGACGGTAAAGAATTCCGAACCAGGTAGCGGATTAATTTTGGAGTGAAACTACCTCAGCGCGCGAAAAATTTAGCATAATAATAATAATAAAAAGAAAATGGCTTTTAAAAAACATTCGAAATGAGAACGCGTCTCAGAATTTTATAGATTGGGGAACTGATAAAAGCTACGAATGATCTTAAATTTTAGATTAAGATTTGGAATAAAATAATTATTAATATACGGATATTTACTTTTAAAAGGACTTTAAATAGGAATAGATATTATTAAGAATTAAGGAAATACTGACTATGACAGAAGTTAGATTAATTTTAAAATATTAATGCGAATAAAATGGAAGGATACGAAGGAAATAAATTTTTATATAACATATATATATATATATATATATATATATTACAGAAAGAATTATCTAAAAAGTGTGTGAATAGCGTCTGTACCCAATTATCTAGATTTGTAAATTCTATTTCTTACCAATAAAATTCTTCATTATAGTCTTCATGCTATTGTCACATTCATACATATATTTCGACATGTTTTCCTTTAAAGAATAGAAAATATTCCCACGCAAAACTTTTAGGATAGCACGTTTAATCGAATGGACCACAATCAAGAATTTAATTTAATTTAATTAAACATTAAAACTAACATGCACATAGTGTAAAACCGACTTTTTATGTTTTTAATTGATTTTCTTCTTTAAAGAATCTTTAAACGAAATTAGTTTTCTTATGCATTATTAACAAAACTCATTTAAATAAACTTCAGTATTTTTGTGAAATTAAACATAATTTCATCCTTCATTTTTTTAGTTGTGTGTATCACTGAAAACTTTATTTAATAATTTAACAAACAAATCCCATTAACACTTGCAGGTTTTTCAATATAATGTGTTTCCGTATTTGTAAAATGAAAATGCTTTTGACAAGAAGAGCTTGATCCCACTTAATGTCATTTCTGAAGATCGACTATCCAATTTCTAATAGATTAAAACATTGAAGTAGACTTTATTTTCAAACTGTCTTCTCTCGACTGCATTTTAATGCATAATACAGATAAAAGTTCATAAAACTAAAAATGTGAGCACTAAGCAAGTAGATTGATGTGTCCAAATAACAAATTAAAGTGATGTTGACTATAAAAAGCACATTTTTCTAGTGTTATAATATATATTTATATTTATAAACAAAATATGTGCTATTAGAAAATATAAAAGGTCAGAAGATTTGATAAAACAATTATGAGATTTGTGCCTAAGGAATTTATTTTAAATTATTAATAAGTTTGTTTACTTATTAATTTATGGTTATTAATAAGTTTGTTTACACTGACATTAGTGGGTGAATCATAATTCTTGGGGAATGATAATGATTTGGAAGTTTTTTTTTTTTTTTTTTTTTTACAAGAATACAGCATAACGTTTCATACCAACATATAGATAATCACTTCAATCTTTTCATTATAAATGTTGAGGCACACTTGGTAATGCGACACACTTCAATTATATAACCAAGTTCTTGCCATTCTCCACTCACCATCTCACGTTCAGTGCTAGTGAATGCTTGTGTGATAATTCCTTCACATTCTGTTAAAACACCTGTATAATAGTAAAGAACGCGTGATTCTTCTCCAAGTAACTCCATAATAAAAAAAATCACATGGGATTAAATCATGTGATCATGGAAGGTATAAAGAAAAAGAATATCATTTTGCGAATCCGGTCAAAGATTTAAAAATTTAAACATATTATTTATAAGGTGATACGAAACTTTCTGCTGTATTCGTTATACAGTATTAAGAATATCCTTTCCAAACCCCAGAGGGAATAATAACCCTGTAGTTACACGCAACACAAACTTTTTATTAATATGCTAATTTCTCATTCTCCCAATGACGTAATTCGCCTAGAAAAAATAATAAAACAAAAATTTACCTTAAGGTACAAAAGGACAACAGCTGGTAAAGAAATGAAAGTTTGAAATTAACATTAGAATTAGTTTGACGATATACACCGAAACCTAATGAGCACCAATTTATGTTTTCCAACTGAATCTGAAGTTTGATTAAATTCCGTGTATTACCCCTTGAGATAGAGCTGCCACAAAAATTGTGTCAAAGAGAGACTGACAGAAATATATATATATATATATATATATATATGATCATACTTCTCGACAACTATTAGGTTTAATTATTTTGAATACAAGATGAGTAAAAGACGCAGCCAGGGGACTGTTAAAATTTGCAAAACGGCTAAAAAACTGAGGGAAGCACGGTTACACTCGCTTTTTGTGAATAAGCGGAAAAGTACCAGATCATGACGTAACGCGTGTTCTAACCAATGAGAGAAAAGGAATACGTGTACAATCTACGTCATGACCAATGAGGATGATAAAGTAAATAGTTCTAACATATTCTAAGCGGACGCATTTTATAGTGAAAAGAAACGAGCGCGGGAAAACTCAAGAAGAAAAGGAAAAATAAAATAAAATGGCTTTCGAAAAAACATTCGAATTCACAGAAATGATCAGAATTTGTGATATAATTTAAGATTAACTGAGAGCTTTATATTTAAGTGAATTGGGTAAAATAATAATGAATTTAAGGGGAATTTAATAGAATTAAATAGAATTAATGATAGATATTATTAAGGAATATGGAAATAGTGAAACTGTGTGTGTGTGTGTGGTGATAATTTATTATAAAACAGAGAAACATCGCGAAGGAAGATTTAATAATGTAACAATATATATATTTAAGTTCAGATCGTGTTCAGGACATCCCAAAAGATATAAAACCACGATAAACAGAAGTCGAATTTTTTTGTAATTCCAATTCTTTCTTCTTATGTATATAGAAGACAGTAAAACAGATATACAGTATTTTTTTGTAAATTAATATTCCATTCATCTATTAATCTTTTAAGTTAACTCCTTAAAAACTTTATTTAATAATTTATGAGTAAAATTTTATTAACAGAAACAATTATTTAACACATCATTTTATTCGTAAAATGAAACTGGTTTTGACAGGAAGACTTTGATCCCACTTTATGTCATTACAATAAATCGATTACATTACAGATTGCACAGAATGTAAAGAACTGAAGTGGCTTTCTTTTCAAACTGTCTTTTCTTAACTACTGTGCATAGTAAAAAAATTGATCATCAAACGAAGAATGAACGCATAAACAAGTAGATACATGCACTTAAATGTCAAGTTAAAGTGATGCTGACAGTAAAAAATTTAAAAAGTATTTGTAAAGTATTTTTCAAGTGGAAGAATTTCTAAAAGAATTATATTAAGTAAAGAAGCGATGACATTACTTTCCCAAGAATTCATATGTCAAAGAATTCATGCATTATGCATTTAAATCAAACTTAAATATTTTTCTGAACTTAGCTATTTATGATTGGCTTGGAATTTTTTTATGAACAATGTAAAATTGTTTCTTTTACATAATTTAAAACAAGTTTATTTTTATACTGTTTATATTTGTGCACTTATATACATTTGAACGCGACAGAAAATGTCAGAAGTGCAATAATTTTTTTCAATGGAATATATTTATTTTTATGAATGGACATTGTAAAATTACTTCTTTTATCTGTTATGATGTAGAGATACAAATAATATGTAATATGCTGTGTAGTAGAATGGGTCTTCTTAAAAGTTCATATTGCACATTTTTGTGTTTTATGTTCCATGTTTAAAATCTTAAAGAAGCAAAACATCAATAAATATGGATTAATTATAAAAACTGCAACAAAGTACTGTATTTTTTTTTTAATATGTGCAATTTGTACATTATATGCGTTGTTACTTAAAGAGGGGGGTATGGAAAAAATACAGTAATATAAAAACTGAATTTACTTAGTTTTATTCATAGTTTTACTATAAAAAATATTTGTATTATACAATAATTACTAAACTGATAGATATATTGTCAGTTGCATATAGGCATGTTGTGCGCGAATCACCGTGTAGCATGTAGCGCACAGCTTGTCAAAATCGCCTGAAATAAAAACAAAATCAAATACATTGAATTTGGGATACCATGAAATTATTTTTGGTGACATTGAACAAAATTTAGTAAAATGGTAGTCGTTTGAAAAAAAAAAAGCGTATTTTTTGTCGCCTTTTTTTTCTTTAACGTGGCTTAAAAGTATTATTATTATTAGGTAGCATATGCAGTAGTACAATAGCGCGCTCTAAAGCAATTAGGGTAAATATACAATTTCTAAGGAACATAGTTAATCAGCTTACCTTTATTTTCAACATATATCGCAGCACATCTCAAGCCAGGTCTCCAGAACACTTAATCCATAATTTATTATTTGTTGTCACATTAAATCCAGGAGTAATTTATTAATATGAATTAAATCCATTATTGAGTCTTTGGCATTTTTAATTTAATCATGTTTGTAGAATCTATTAATAGTAAGTGTATAAATATGAATGTTAACACAGTTTATAATTACACAGTTTATAATTACACAGTACTTTCTTTAAAGAATTTAATTAAACATTGCTAATTTTAATCAGTTGCATTTTTAATTTAAACATTAGCCTATCTTTAATAAATTTAAGGAAGAACGGATTACATCTTTCGTCTCCAACACGAGAAAAAAAGTTAATGTCTATCTGGAAATAAAAAATAGTTTTTTTTTCAGTTCCTTTTTGTGATGTCACTTCTTAGGCCTGCTATTGATTGTAAATGACGTAAAGTCAAGCGCACCTCACTCATACGTATAAGTACTTCCTTCTTTTCATTCACGTGTTAGGAAAAACACTTTGATGTTGCACTGAAGTTTCATTTCCTACTTGAAACTAGTTAATCTCTTTATCGGAACGAGTTTGCTATTAAAGTAAATTATCTGTCACTGAAAATCAATTAACAAAGATTACTTTTCGGATATTTCCCCAACAATTATTATTATATTATAATTTTAAATGTGAAAGGCTCATGGCCAAACAAAATAAATCATCTTTAATTTAAAAAAAGAAACAAAAAGATTGGTGGCATTTAAACACTATATTACACTGCTCGTTGAAAAATGTCGTTTCAAGAAAAAAACACTGTTAAAGTTTTACATCGTTTACAGTGTGTTAGTTTATGGGGCATTTGCATATAATGAAACAACTCAAAACGTATTTTTAAATAACAAATAAAATTTTAGAGAATATTAAGATATTATTGCTGAAGATTTATTGGCATAAGCTCCTTTGATTCGTCTGGATATTTTCGACAGACGAATACATTATTCTAAAGAATAATAATTTAATTCTGATGAATAATATTCCAATTCAATCCATCTCTCATTATCAATAAAATCATGTTTAATTTAAATAAAACCAAGTTCCTTGGCTGGAGTTGTCGACAAAGCGCCCTGCCATAATTACCGGTAAAACTTCACTGGGGGAATATTTGTGCGCAATGTTTACGCAAAAGGCGGGTGTTAATCAATGAAGACGAACCAAAAATTTACTATAAAAATATACTGCAAAAGTAATTCTCAAAGATACTTTTAAAAGACTCCGTGCCTCAACTACAATTATGACATTGATTAAAATATTGGTAAAGTTTTAAATTACTAACATATATTAAATTACTATTTTTTTTTATCAGAAAGCTACGCTGTCCCTATCGTTTTCCCTGGTTTCTTTCTACGTAAATGTTATTAAATATATATATATATATATATATATATATATATATATATATATAACTATATGATTGTTTTCTGAATGTTTGACATAATAAAGAATTTCACAGTATTTCGTTTTTATAAATATAATAAATTACTTCAAATACTGTAGTATTTTAAATAAATACAATAGTATTTTTTTAAATTAAATTTTGTCATTTTTTTAATATAATAAACTGAAGTTTTAAGGCTGGAGATGACGACAAAGATCCTTGTCATAAATCCAGTAAAACTGGAGCAATATTTACTCAAAAGGCGGGTGTTAATCAATAAAGATGAACCGAAAATTTACAACAAAATATCGTTAAAAAAATTCTCAAGACTGAATTAATAGACACTGTGACTAAATTAGAATTATAAAATTGATTAAATATACCCTTCTGGAATTTTCGCGGACCATTTCTGTGGGGGTGTGGGAGATATGGTGGTTGAAAGTGGTCGACCTAGGGCATTTTCATATTGCAACCAAAGTGTTCTAAAAAATGTTTGGAATCTTCTAGAATGTACTGGAATATTCTTGAATGTAGTGGAATTTTCTAGAATGTACTAACATATTCTTTATACTTTATACATACATATATTTTTGTTACATATATATACATACATATACATACTTTTTATTAGGTTTGCATATGGACCGGAAGGATCGAGAACGTTCTGGAAAGTTCAAGGACCATTCTGTGAATGTGTGGGAAGAAAATGGTCGACCTAGGGCATTTTCATATTTCAACCAAAGTGTTCTAATAAATGTTTGGAATCTTCTTGAATATACTAGAATGTTCTTGGATGTACTTGAATTTTCTAGATTGTACTAGATTGTTCTAGATTGTAATGTTCTTTATATTTTATACTTACATATATATATTTTTTATACATAACTGAAATATTGGCTGCTATGAAAAAATAACAACTGTTACTGAAATGGCACGCGAAAAAAGCGAGTGGCTTGAAGGTTGGTTATATATTTGCTCTTTCCGAAGAGAATTATTCATATTCCGTTATATTCAAATTATTTAGCAGGTGATAAGTGGAAACAAATGTCTCAATTGATGAAACGTGGATTTACATAATTGACTTTAATAAAAAAAAAAATCAATTCATTACCGTGAAAGAGGCCAAAAAGACTGAAAAATCTTTGGTTCAAACACTGCAAAGAAATTTTCTCTGAAGGAGTTATGGTTATTGCTGGAATCTATTACAACGGAAAATTAAAAATCAGTAAAATGAGAAAAATTTCAAAACTAACTCTACTTATTATCAAAACAATGTTCTAGTTCCTATTTTTAAAGACAAAATTCTAAAACTTTACACTACGGAAGTTAAAATTGTTGAGTTCCACCAGGATAAAACGAGCAGTCATACATCCAAATGTACAGTCGCATTTCTCGAAAAATTTACAATAAAAACTGAGATCAAGTGTATATTGTTTAATCATATTCTAACCAAGTCCCCACATATTTCACCAATGGATTACTGTGTCTTTGGACTATTAAAACAAGCTCTTGTGAAACGCCCAACAACTACGTTGAGTGTACTCGGGAAATGTGTGATGGAGGAATGGAAAAAATTCCACTTCAGTTTTACAAATGTTCTACTATCTTGGAAATCAAACTGCAGTATGATAGTCCACAAAAAGGGCTGCCAGAAAGAACATATTAAAAAAATAATTGTTTTAATTTATGTATTTTATTTTTCTTGTCAAAGGCTTTCCCAATATGTTTAACACCCTCTGTACATATTTTGTATGGGGTTTACATATGGACAGTAAGGATCGAGAACTATCTGGAATGTTCGAGGACTATTCTGTAGGGGTGTGGGAGATACGGTGGTTGAAAGGGGTCGACTTAGGGCATTTACATATTTCAACCAAAGTGTTCTAAAAATGTTTCGAATTTTTAGAATGTTATACTATGTTCTTGAATGCACTAGAACTTTATATAATGTACAAAATATAATGTTGCATATATATACACTGTAAGAATTTGCAGTAAAATTACGGGCAGAGGCCGGCAGCAGAGATTCCAGTCATACCATCAAAATCCACTGGCAAAATTTCAACCGCAGAAGATAGTCTTCTGGATTCAAATTTTGTACACGTTGAAAACGGAAGGGATGAAATCGATTTTCATTTAACACTCTCCAAACGGTCGGATGACTCACACCTAAATTCTGTGCAACAACTCTTGTACTTGATTCGGGCCTTTCCCTCACAAAATTCAAAATAAATTCTTCCAGGCTTGCACTGCGTACAGCTCTTTCTCGCCCAGTTTCCTGTCTGGTGACGTGGAAAGAACCCGTTTCAGAAAGCTGACGGTTTAAGCGCTGAAACTTTCTATGATCAGGCATTCTTCTGCGAGGAAACTGCTCCTGATACATTTGTAGGGCAGCTCTGGCGTTGCCATTTGCACGACCATACATGAAATGCATGTCGGCTTTTTTGTCATATATAAAGTCCTCCATGACGAACGATAGCACAATTAAAAATGGCAATTTCTTCTACTTGAATGCATGGTATTGAACGGCGACCAGTCACTTACTGCCCTCTACCGCCAGTGGAGTCAATCAAAAACTCCATTTCTATTTCAAAAAAATTCTATTGCTATTTCTATTTTGAATTCAAAAAATTTCGATTCTCATACCAAAAATTTTCAAAGAAGAATTTTATTATTATGTAATTATGAAATGTCAACAAAAGGATAGCATAAAATTTTTCTGGTACGAATGAGAAATTTTGAAAATTAAACAAGGGGCCTAATTGCCCCCCTGATGTTTTCACCTTAATGCGTCACTTGGTCCCATACATTCCTATACAATAAATGATTGTTACTGTGTGCTCTACCTACCCTTGAGGTTTGTACCATGAGTTTAGAAACACCCTGTATATATATATATATATATATAAACATATTTTGTGTTAGGTTTACACATGGACTGAAAGCAACAAGACCATTCTGGAATGTTCGAGGACCATGGGAGATATGGTGTTTGAAAGTGGTCGACATTGGATATTTTCATATTTCGACCAAAGTATTTTAAAAAATAAAAGAAGAAACAAAAAAGAATGTATTTAATTGCACGTCTTCTATCTATACTTATAAAGGAGTAGATTGATTTTCTCTTAATCAACGCCGAGCCTCAACTGTTTATCCTAGAACAATGAAATTTGGAAGACATGTTTTTTATACAATGTAGGCGCGTACTAAGAAAGGATTTTTGAAAATTCAAAGCATAAGGGGGTCAAATGGGGGGTCGAAAACTTTAGATAATTTCGTCTTTTCGGCATATCTCAGCAGGAGTTTTAAGTAAGAGTGTGAAATTCGGGATAACAATTCTGGTAAAGAATAGTTAAACATGTATTTCAGACGATTTTAAAAATTCAACCACTAAGTGGGTTAAATGGGGGGTCGAAAATTTTCGACGATTTCACATTTTCACCATATCTGATCAGCAATTTTAGGTAAGAGCGTGAAGTTCAAGATAACAAATCTACTAAAAAAAATAATTAAACACGTATTTCAGTGATTTTAGAAATTCAACCACTATGGGGGTTAAATGGAGGGTCTAAAGTTTTATGTCGTTTTGCCTTTTCACCATATCTCAATAACAGTTTTAATTAAAAAGCGCGAAATTCAGGATTACAAATGTACTAAAAGTTAGTTAAACACATATTTCAACGATTTTAAAAATTCAACCACTAAGGGGGTTAAATGGGGGGTCGAAAGTTTTTAGTCATTTCGAGTTTTCGCCATATCACAGCAGATGTTTTAGGTAGAAACGTGAAATTCAGGATAACAAATCTACTAAAAAAATAATTAAACACATATTTCAGCGGTTTTAAAAATTCATCCATTAAGGGGGTTAAATGGGGGGTCGAATGTTTTAGGTAATTTTGCCTGTTCGCCATATCTCAGCAGCATTTGTAGTTAGGAGCTCGGAATTCGGGATGACGAATCTACAAAAAATATAGATAAATATGTATTTCAGCAACTAAGGGGTGGTTAAATAGGAGGTCAAATATTTTAGGTCATTTTGCCATGTCTCAGTAGAAATTTTAGGTAGAATCTAGAAACTCTGGATAACAATTCTACTAAAAAAATAGTTAAACACGTATTTCAGCGATTTTTGAAATTCAGACACTAAAGGGGTTAAATGGGGTTCGAATGCTTTACGCCATTTTGCCATATCTCAATAGAAGTTATAGTTAGAAGCGTGGTATTCGGGATAAAAAATCTACTAAAGAATAGTTAAACATGCATTTCAGGCAATTTTAGAAATTCATCTACAAAGGGGGTTAAATTAAGGGTAGAAAATTTTCAGTGATTTCATCTTTTCACCATATTTTATCAGCAGTTTTAGAAAACAGCATGAAATTCAAGATAACAAATCTCCTTAAAAGATAATTAAACAAGTGATTCAGTGATTTTAGAAATTCGGCCACTAAGGGGGTTTAAATAGTGTGTGAAATGTTTTATGTCATTCTGCCATTTCGCAATAGAATTTACAGGTAAGAGCGTGAATTTCGAGATAACAAATCTACTAAAGAATAGTTAAACATGTATTTTAGACGATTTTAGAAATTAAAATACTAAGGGAGCTATATGGGGGGTCGATAATTTTCGATGATTTCACCTTTTTACTATATCTCATCAGTAGTTTTGGATAAGAGCGTGAAATTCAGGATAACAAATCTGCTATAAAAATAACTAAACACATATTTCAGCGATTTTAGACATTCACCCATTGAGGCGCTAAATGGGTTCGAAAACTTCAGGTCATTTCGAATGTTCACCATATTTCAGCAGCATTTTTAGTTAGGAGCTTGAAGTCACAGATTCAGGATAAAAAGTCTACTAAAAATAGTTTTTTAGTTTTTTCAGCGATTTTAGAGCTAGCGAGTTTGTGGGCAACATCGTTTGTGAACCCGATTGAGGAAGATTAGACGAAAAATAGAACTGATGTTGATTTTTTATTATATATGTTGTGTGACATTTTTTCCAAGGAATATCTTTTATTAATTTCCTATTTTATATATATTTTTTCGCTTTTCGTCTTTTAGCGATTGAATTTAAAATTTTAAACAAAATATTACACTTCCACCTTTTTTCAAAATACATTTTTTTTCTATTAAAATACTGATTGCCATATTTATGGGCTGGGGTATGCACAAGGATGCCTTATGGTGATTACCGTATAGTCAGATAACAAGCGTGCAACCGCATGTGTCCTGATAAAATTAATTAATTTTAATGATTTATGCACGCAAAATAACTGAACCACGTTATAGTGATCGCTGCATTAACTATATATGGCTACGAAATACACAGGGCACCGTTATTTTGATCGCCTCATTAATAATTTATGTGCGTGACAGTACCCATTTACAATAATCGCCATTTATCTTAGGCAATCCCATTTTTATTTATTTCATCTGAAAGTTCCCCGCTTATCTCTGATAAATACTCACAGGGCCAGTAGTATTTTGTCAGAGGGATTGTTAAAAAACATTATTAATGTCACGAAATATTTATTTACGTGCTTATATATATATATATATACTATTTAGTTATTTTCGTATAGTTTAAAATAAAGTATTTTATTTAAATTTCTCTGTTTGCATATAAAATGCAATTTCTGTGCCCCAAGGGAAGTCAAGACAGTAGGCTGCAGAATGTATTTGGGTCCCACTTAGAAGCGACCGGCTAAATGGGCGAAGACCGGTCAGTATATATATATATATATATATATGTATGCATACAGAGAGAAAAAAATGAGAGTGAAAAAGAGTGAACATATTATTTGTTTCAACGTTTCCTCTTGGAAAGATTTCGTTTATTAAATACGCCAAAAAGGAATAACTATTTTATCAAAAACAATTTATAAATATATTGATAGTATACAACCACGTTTTTAATCTTGTTATATATATTTCTTTCCTTCATCCATTTCTGTTATTGTGAAAAATATGCTGTATACAGATGTATTTCTGATTATATTTACCAAAAAATATAGTTCAAAACTTCACATGTTTATTTACATCGTAACAAACACGAAATCGCTGATATGAGATAAATATTTTATTTCTTATATAAACAAACGTGGAAATATTTAATTTTGTTCTTTGTTTGTTCTGCAGTAGAAAATTTATTATTCTAAATTAGCAATACTTTCTTCGATGATAACAAAAAAGATAATTTTCACTAAAAAATTTGCATATATTTCAATATTTGAATTTCTCTAATTATTCATACATAAGAAATTATAAATTCAAAATATAAGAGCCAACCGTTTTTCTGAAAGTATTTCTCAGTTACAATTCAATCTCATATTTGCATATTTTACACAATCAGTAATATTTTATTCTTTAAAATTGTATATTATTTAAGATTCTTCAAAATTTAAATTAAAAATACAGATAATTTATATAAAAACACATTTTTAAATGCATTTGGAAATAAATATATTTTTATTATTATTTGTTGAAGTTCTTGTGTTATAAATAATAGTTGTAATACTAGTTACAGTTTGTAAAATAACAACTGCAAATAACATTTAAAAATTTTCTCTACTTTTATTTAAAAGAATTTCTATTCTAGAATTGCTTTGAAAATGGTTTATTGTCAAGCATTCAAGCGTAAAATAATGTTAACATTAGTCATGAAGAAAATATGATAATAGTTTTGTTATAAGTCCTAAGATATTCTATTTAAAGGTTTTTTGCTTAATAAATATAGGATAACTTGGGGTGAGATGCCGTGTTGGACAAGATCTCGTATCACGTGGTTTTCCTATACGCAGGCGCTGTAGGGAGACGTCACTCAGTCATGTGGACAAGGCTTCCCTACTGATAGTTTAATTCCAGTTTGCTTTGTTATATTTAAATTTTAAATAGTGATATTCTATTGCTATTTAATCTTTACGCCTTTGGTAAGTGTCCAAAATCTTTTACGCTCTTTCTTTATTTACCTATATAAGTCATAGTTTAAACATCAGAGAAATAAATCTGATGTTTTTAGATAGTATTAAAGTCTGCCCTTTCCATCAAATGTAAATCACGACCGGTTAACTCTTCTTCACTTTAGTGGGGAGACCGGCGTATTTAGCAATACTTTGGGGCGAGTCGACTGAAATCTTTAGAAGAAGATGCCAGTTTTTTCCATTACCTGGTTGTTTTTTCAGTGTTTTAAATTACTTTTGGTATTCACTAAGGTGTCAACGATTTTAATCAGATGATTTAAATCCGTAATTAAATCGTTATTTAAATCAACTGATTTTTTTTTAATCATTGCTTAAAATCATAATCTTTGTAATTGTTAAAATGACATACAAGTAGTATTAAGAAACTGCTACCGCAGAAAATGGGATTGTGTTTCTAGAAGCAAAGAGAATGTTTCAAGTTAATCCAACAGCTATTCCAAGTCGAGCTTTCGTTGGGTCCAACGAACAAAATCACACAGCCCCAGTTTTTCAAGGATAAATCTACTTCAAAACAGTCGAGCAAACTCTCAAGACTATCCACTAAGCAGCTGATTCAAGATTTCCCCTAACCATGCACATCACTAAAATCACACACACAATCGACTAGCCTAACAATCAACTCGTCATTAAGTGATAAAGAAGATCTAGTGCCAAATGCCGAAAATATTACACAGTCTTCTCCATCAAAATTTCTGCAATAAATTTCACCTGTTTCAGTTTACGAAAAAAGAAAGCATAGTAAAAGAAGGAAAGAAGCTCAAACTCAAGTACTTACATCATCAGAAGTTATTGAAGAAAAGAAAGTAAAATGAAAAAACAAAAACAAAAACTAGACCTATAAAAGTGAAAACCGAAACAGAGAGAAAATAGCAGTTGCGAACTGTCAGATGTCTCAAGCCTTTCTAAAAAATAAGTGTTTAAGAATAAGTCAAAAGCTAGAAAGCGAGATTCTGCAACTGGAGATGATATGGATGATGATGAAATTTCCCACCATGATTCAGAAAATGAGTAATTTTTTTAAATGAGTGAGAATGAGTGTTCAGAACGTAGGGAAGAGTACAATAAAACATCGGAAAAATGTGACTGGATCAAGTGCATTCAGTGCAACTGTTTGTTACATGAAAGTCGCTCAAAGTTCCTAGACAAATGTTCAATTTTCGGCAGAGCTGAGATACTGATGAAAAAAAAAGAGGAACGTATGAAAAACATTAGCAAAATGGCTGGACTCTAAGGCACTTTATCTCAGTGGCTTTGCCATATTTCAGGTTGTTTTTAAAAATTAACTTATTTATGTGCCATAATACTTTTAAATGTTAAGCAGAACATAATCTTTTTTTTTTCAGATATGAGTTTGTTTTCTATTAAATTGACAATGTTTGTAACATTTATATTTTTCTAATTGCCAAATGCTAAGTAAGTAACAATTTTAGTATGTCTAAAATATTAGTTACTTTTTTTTCGTTCCATTATGCGTTAGACTGCTTCATAAAAATTATTGTTTACATTGAAAGTCAAGAAGGCATCTTACCCCAAGATTCGGGTAAGATTCCGAAACGCAAGCATTTACAAAAGCAAAAATTTGTTATGCTTTCTATGACATTTGTAAAATGAAATACAATTTTAAATAATGCATAAATGTATCAACTTTAAAAATAAATTAATGAATAACGCATTAAAACAACAGGCGAATTTATAAAAAGTTAAATCAAAAACTACGACATGTTCACCCAATCTACCTACATATAATATTAAAGTTTCATATTATAAATTTCACCCTTTTTGGGTGAAAACGTTTATATAGGTTGAATAGTTAAAATATAAAATTTAAAATACGATATCCTAGAAATTTCGAGAATGTTTACCAAATTGCCAGATATTAAACTGTATCAATATTTACATCTACAAATATAAATATTTAAAATACAATGATATTTTTTCAAGTTAATTTAAGTTTAAAGGCTATATATCATGTTTCATGCACTTGCACTTTAAATACAATGTGATCTATATTTTTAAGCAAATTATTATGATTTTTTTGGAATACAGTAGTATTGTGTTGTCTGTTTATTAAATAAATATAACAGTTATCATTCCTTTATATTATTTTTATAATTTAAAACCCACTTAAGCTTTGTAATTGTACTAAATTAAAAAATAATTCTTTACAAAAAAAAATGTGATTGAAGCTAATATTGGCAAAAGGACATTTTTCTGCTCATAAGACTTAAAGAGAGCACATTTAATTCTTTAAAAAATACGCAAATGTTAAAAGTATATAATCAAACAATCACGCTAAGAAATAATTTAATCACTTTAAATGTTTTAAAAAATATTTAATATCCTTAAAAATACTGTAATTATAAATATGCATTTTTCACCAAATAACAATAAAAGAATAATAAAAAACAGTATTATGTTTTTGCAAATTAAATTATAATTCTTCCATCCCTTTTGGCAGACCCATTATTAAAAAAATTATGCAATAATTTATCAAAAAATGTTCATCCACAAGTGCAGTCTTTTAATATAATACATCTCTTTATTTGCAAAATGAGAATGTTTTTGACAAGATGAAGTTTGATCCACATTATGTCATTACTGAAGATCGATTGACTAATAGATTGCACATAAATTAAAGCATTGAAGTAGGTTTTATTTTCAAAATCTATTTTATAAATTGCATTTTACTATATCGTTTACGAAATTTTTTTCATAAAATGAAGAATTAACGCATTAAGTAAGTACATAGATGGGCACGATAAAGTGATGTTGACAGTAAAAGGAACATTTTTCTAGTGGAATAATTTAAATATAAAAATAGATGCCATAATAAAGTATGTGAGATCAACAGATTACAAAATAAAAAGATGGTTTCTTTCTAATAAATATATATGTCAGAATTTGCATCCACTGATATATGTTAATGGAACATAAACACCAGACTAATGTACTACATTAGTACTTTTTAAAAATATATATTTGTTTCCATTTAAATAATATAAAATAGTTTATTTTATGTATTTAAGACCAAGATAATTTCTAATCTCTTGCCAGCTAAAATAATGGCATAATTTCCTTTGGAAAAACATTAAAAATAAAATATTTTTTTCAGGTTTGCAATGCAAAAAAATCCAGTGTCAACCTTGTAAATTAACAAAGTGGTTCTTGACAAGTACATACTATGTATATCAAAAAGAAGAATATTTGAGTCTTACAAAATATGTAAGGTTAACAATTAATATTTTAATCTATCACTCACTCTTAATAATTTTATCTGTCAATTTTTCTATATAATATATTAAAATTTAGTATAATATATATTCCGTTTGCCAGAGGAACACTAAATTATGTTTAATTTCCTAATTTTCTATAGTAGCAAACTATAAATTTTCAAAATATAAACTATAAATTAAAAAAAGAAACAATAAATGTTTAATAAATTCATCTATCTGTAAAACTGTCTGTTTAATATATAAAAACATAAGTATAATATATATTCCATTTTCAAGAGGAACATAGAATTGTGTTCCATTTCCAAATTCTTTATAGTATAAAACTAAATGTTTAACACAGCTTAAAACGAAGATTAAACGGTTTTTGTTGTTTCTTTGTTTCAACCTAGAATAGTTTTTGATTAAGACAATAGAGAATTTAACATTGAAAAACATTACGATGTAAACTTGAAGAATCAGATTTCCTTCGCATTGCTTATTGCTAATATTGACTTCGATCGTAAATATGACACCGTTGTTAAACCTAGTACTTCATATTGAAATAGCGCCAATTTTTATAATATTAATAACTGAACATAATTAACGATATAATCAAACAAACAAAAATTTCAATTCCTTATTGTATTGAAGTCAGTATATAACATGCACTATCCCATTAAGGTATAACAATTCTTAAACAAATGTATTAATTATTTCACTGTAAGCGTGAGCACATACTCTTACAGATTTTATTTCTGTAATATATATCGAAGCGTCTATTTTAGAAATCAAAACTGTGAATTAAAGTCAATCACCTTTAGATATGACCATCATTAAATTTTCCAATGTAATTTTAACTGAAAGTGTCATTGTGAATTCCATATAGCCTAAAATGATTAATATAATGATGATTCCATATAGCCTAAAGCTAATCTGCGTTACTTTTTATTTAGAAATATCTGTTTTAAATTTATCTTTTCTTATTTTCAAAAATTATTTTGTTATTGATATACAACAATTTAACCTTCAGCAGTTGTAATGTTATATGGAAATTTCACAATTTACATTTATTTTATTTATTATCCATGTATATATTATTTCTCAATTGTAAATGTAGTTAAAATAATTATTTATGTACTTACGGAGCTTATTTTTCATGATACAATTTAGCTCATTTTCAAAATTCAAATAATGGAATAAGTTGTGTACACATTTTATAAGATTATTTGCACAAAGAAAACCTTCTGTAGTATTAATGCATATCAAGTAAGCTTTCGAAACAATAAAACTGTCAGAATGACATAATGGGCAATAAAAGCATTTAAGCTTTTACGGAATGCAACCATATAAAACATGATCTATATTCTGACTGTTACGCACCGTTCAAGTGGCTTTTGTTCAACATTCCAAGTAAAAAAGTTTCGGTAAAACATGAAAAAGTGTTAAAGAGATTATTTCTTAAAATAAATGTAGCAACATTTTACGAATTTATACAAGTTTTTAATCATACAGTATCTGTTCAAAAATCTATGACGAAATAAAACATTTAAATTGAATCTTTATTTTTTAAATTTATGTTTATGTTGTATATATTTTTTAATATAAATTTCGATTACAATAGGGTAAAGTGCCGACATATGAACCACTTTTTCTTGATGTATTTTTTTGTTTATTTTCAAATGCTCTTTTTTGACCGAAAAATTACCAGTTGTAGAATCATTTCCACCTTATTATATTCTGAGGTCAATTTTGTTCAAAATTTAATATAGCTTGAAAAGAAAAAACTTTTAATTTTGGTGTGTCATTTGCAGGTTCCAGCGAAAGGGGTTCTTAATATGGTACACATAGGGTACCTCGACACCCAGTGCCATATTAGGCACCCATGCCAAAAATGTCGAAGTAAATCAAGATTTCAGGATGTTAAAGTAAAACGAAAAATCTCTTTCGTAAAATACCTTTATTAGACGAGAATATTTAATCACAAAAAAAAAAAAAAAATTCTCGAATATAAAATAAAGTTAGTGCAAAGGATCACATAAAAAATTTCCTAACTTAAGATAACTAGTCAAAGGTAGGTAATAAAAATTATTCAAATGAGTAGTTATGAAGAAATAAAAGAAAACAGAAGAAAACAAATAATTGAAATAAAAGTTTATAAAAAAGATTATAAAAAAAATAGATAAAGGAAAATTGAAAACATGGGGTGCACAGAAATAAGTCAGTATTCCTCCACCCACAATCCTTTTGAGACCACCTAATACACTAAGTGCATCTAGCCCACTTTTCTGCCATGCAATCATCAGAGAATTGTGATACACAAAGGAGACATTCAACGTCTTTTTCTATCTCACTGAACGATTTTGGGTGCATGTCAGAGTCTGTGTCAATCAAGGGAAGAACATCTTCATCGAGACTATCATCAACAATAGGAACAGCTCTTACGCATCTTTTTCCACTCACTTTCTTCCTGGCCTTCGAAATATGAATTTTTGCTGCAGACTTTCCTGACATTAATTTTTAAGAGGTTGATTGTCTTTTTTTTGTCTGTGGGAACACTCACTGCCAGTTTTTTCTATTCTTCTCTTTTTACATTTGCTCTTTAGCGGTTTTGTCATGCTTTTTTTGGCTTAACACTGTAAGGAGACGATGTAATATGTGAGGATTTCCCTGATCTTGATGACGTAGAGTTAAACAAGTCGTGAAGGCACAGGTGAGATGTCGTTAGGTGACACGAAGTTTTGAGTATATTGTACTGTGGTAGCAAGGTTCAAACCGTTAGTGGAAGAAATATTCTTATCAAGCACTCCAGGAGAAATTGATGAAGACTGAAGAAGAGCACCATCTGTAGAATCATTAGAATCGTTTATGTTTAAAGACTCCTCAGTATTATTACTTGGCATGAAATCAGTATCCCTGAAAATGTGTCTGTTAAAAGGAAATAGTCCAGCCTTCTTAAAGGCATTGATTTAAGTCAACATTGTCGCAGCTCTATTGTACGCCCTCCCAAACAATTCACCCACTTGATTCACCAACCCTTCCAGGGTGGTTTCTCAGCCATGTCTTGGCCTTAGTAACATTTGAGGATAGCCATGAACCCTATGTCGAGGGGTTGAATCTTGTGAGTTGAGTGAGGTAGCAACGATACAATCAACACATGATTTTACGCGCCATGTCTATGACATCCACATTTCGGGTGTGGCTGTAGTGGCCATCTAACAATAATAGAAGGGGTTAGAATCAGCTGCCCTTGTTAACTGAATAAAATGGTTTAACCATTTTGCAAAAAATCTCCTTGAACCCACCCAGAAGTGGGAGAAACCGAACCGATCCAGCAGGTGTTCCATCCATCAAGTTTAGTGACATATTTTTCCTAGGACATATTTTAGTGACATATATTTCCTAGGTTGAGTAAGCTTGGAAAACTATTGTTTGAGGATTTTCTCTCTAGAGTGAGACTTTTCCTTTACAAGATATAAGGTAGCGCCATATTTGGGGACTATACTATATTTGGGCACTTTGGCCTACTTTACAGATTTTAATTTATTTTTAATTTCCTAGATTAGCAAATTTATTAGAATCCTGTTCATGATTAAATTAGTTACTTTGGATGTATTTTATTATCAATGTTTTTAATTTCCTCTATCTATAAGAGAAGAAAGTATATTAATCGAATTTTTTTCGACTTCAGTTTTCGGCGGATTTACACGTTAATAAGGATCAGAGATCCCGAAGAACATGTTTTTACAATGTTTATGTCTGTATGTTTGTCTGACGTCCTCTATGTGTCATCGAAAATTGCATGAATTCATGCATAGAATAGTGCCAAATTACATTATATATATATATATTTTGCTCTAGCCAACAGTTCCCAATAAATTTGGGACTATTCCGCCAGCAGAGCACGCTGTGAAAGCGATTTTTGTGGGATTTTCTAGATTTTTCGTAATAATGTTGTGCATCGGTTGCTCGTGCAGCGCAAGGTGCATCGCAAAGTGCTTCGCATCCATGTAACCCAGCGATTCGCAAGTAACTGACGTATAATAAAATGACGAAAAATATTCATTTTATTGAAGCTGTGATATTTTGAATTTGTGCGAATTTTGAAGTTTTAAGATGTATGAGGTAGTAGAAAGTTTTCGGATTGGCACATCCGACTAGTTTATTTAAGTTATAGTATCAAAGTATACTATTTGAAACCAAGTAAGGATTTTTTATTTTTACCGGAGTGAATCAATTGTAAATGAGAATTTTATAAAATCAATAGAAATATTTAATAGTTGTTGTCATGGCATTATAAAGAAAATTTCGTGTAAGAAAGGAATAAACTATTTTCAGTTAGATTCAAGATTCTATTTTCTTTTAAATATAGCCACACAAAGGAGGAAAAGAGAAAAACATTTCTATAATTAGAATAATTTTATATTTTTAAAGATATAAAAATAATTTTTATCTAATAAACAGACCACAGTGTAACTAGAACAATGTAGGTCTTCATAAAATCGACAGCAAAGCGACAATGAATAATTCTTATATGTAAAATAATCGACCGTTTCATTGTCTCGGCGTCATTGGGTTACTACATTTGAAGAGGGCACAGCTAGAAATTTTAAAATGATTAAATTAAAAACCACATAACTCGACATTATATTTTTTTGTGAGAAAATAAAATAAAATTTTGGACCATGTTGCTAAGATGCTTGCCTTGGAAATATAATCAAAATACTTTATAACTGTTCCTGGTTGTTGGTCAGTAAATTCAAATCCCCAATTCCCCTCGCCAATGTTAAACTTATGGCCGTGGAATACAATCATATATTTAAAATATCTCTTCGGGAAATTAATATTTTTAATTTTTTTTTGTTAACTCTTCTTAAATCTCTTTTTCTTCTTTGTTGTCAAGATATTTCTAAAATATATACTTTATTTTATTCGAAGTATTAATATCGTACTCACCGCTCGTCAGCTTTCAACACATAAAATATTAAAGTAAGCATATACCTGAGAAATATTTTGATAACTAAGTATATATAAAAAAAAACAAAAAAAACATACATATTTTAAGAAGAACAGACAGTGTTTTAGCGTTTTAAACTACACACACACACACTGCTGGTTCTTAACTAAAAACATAGTGGACTGTATAAATGCGGTTTATTCACAAACAAAATAAAGCGAGCCATCACACGGCTTATTCTACAACATTTTTTCACATTCCAAAAACAGCAAGAAAACAGAACACTGGGTGTTGCCAAACGCGGAAAGTAAAAAAAAGAAACTTACATAAATTCGGAGCACATAAACCAAGTAACATGCAGCTTTATCTCGCTGCAGACGATATTTACACAAACATTCTGGCCCCCGTTGAAATCTCCTGGGATTTCAACAAGTGGTTAGTTGCTTACAATTTCTAACTATAATGAAAAAAGACAACTAATAACACAAACAAATTAATGCAAAAAAAAATAGAAAAATGTATCAAAAAGTTTTTAGTTCACAGTTTTTAGTTTCTATAGGAAGAGGGCACAGTTTCACTACTGGACGATTGATTACACCACTACTAGTCTTGATCTTCGCAACTCTGACCTTATTATCTGAACCTGGATGAAAAGTTAGTATTCTCCCTAATTTCCATTTAAGTGGTGGAAGATTGTCATCTTGTATGAGGACTAAGTCATTGACGTCTAAATTTCGCTGACTTTTCTGCCATTTAGGTCTTTGCTGAAGTTGAGCCAAATATTCCCGGCTCCATCTTTTCCAAAATTGCTGTAAGATGAACTGTCTCACATGCCATCTATCGAGGTGACTCAAGGAACTGTGACTTAGATCTTATTCGGGTATGGCAGTTAGAGAAGTTCCAACTAGGAAGTGACCTGGCGTTAGAGCAGTCAAGTCTGTTGGGTCAGATGATATGGGACACAGTGGCCTAGAGTTGAGGCAATCTTCAACTTGTGTAACCAAGGTTTGGAACTCAGGATAGGTTAATACAGTGTCACCAACGGTTTTCTTCAGATGCGATTTCATGGATTTTACTGCAGATTCCCACAGTCCACCAAAGTGTGGAGCAGAAGGCGGATTAAATGTCCAAGTTATTTCCTCTGAGACAAAAATTTGCAAATTTCTTCATTCTGCTTGCACTGCAAAAGATATTTGTTAATTTCTTTTTCTGCACCTTTAAAGTTGGTTCCACAATCACTAAAAATCTCAAAAGGTTTTCCTCTTCTTGCAATAAATCGTTTTAATGCACTTAAGAATGCCTTTGTTGAAAGATCTTCGACGACTTCAAGATGGACTGCTTTGATGACGAAGCAGACAAACACACACACATATGATTTAAATGATTTTACCCGCGTCCTGCACGATATTTAATCATGAATGTTCCTGAAAATCTGTTCCAACTCGATGAAATGGTCGTGATTGTGTTACTCTGGATGCTGGAAGATCAGCCATTATTTGTTTTGCAGTTTGAGCTTTATATCTGCAACGAGTAACACAAGCTCTTACCATTTTCCGAATAACAGACCTAGCAGTAATGATCCAAAATTGCTGTCTAATTAAAGAAAGAAGAAGTTCTGGACCTGCATGTAAGTATTTTTCATGATAATGTTTAATTATGATCTTAGTCACATGGTGCTTTGATGGTAATAAGATTGGGTGCTTTTCATTCTCCGACAGCTGTGCGTTTTTCAATCTTCCTCCTACTCTTAATATTTTGTTATCATCTAATATTGGACACAAGCACATGAGACTGCTATTTGCAGGTAGCTCTTTTCCAGCTTCTAAATACTGAATTTCCTTACTGAAGTTCACTTGTTGAACTATCCGAATAATGCAGCGTGTTGCGGCTTGAATTTCACTGCTTGATAAAAAGGATGTATTTCTTTCTACACGTGTTACCTTTGAATTGGAGATGAATCTCAATATCCAAGCAAATATGCGTTGCAATTTGGAAAACGAAGATATTTTTGATATAACATCAAGCTCTTTTACAGTTTCAGAAGCTACAAATGATAAGGTTTTACGTGCTTCTGGTAATTCTTCTTCATTTATGGGAATAGGTTCATGCACTGGAACCTTACTACTTCTTAACCATAGTGGGCCGTTCCACCACAAGTCATGGGACAGTAGTTCTGCAGGAAGTAGCCCACGTGATGCACAATCAGCAGGATTTTCTTTTCCGTCCACATGGTTCCAATTCTCAGCTGTTAAAATGGATTGGATTTCAGATACTCTGTTGGTTACAAAGACTTGCCATCTTTTAGGATTTGATCTTAGCCATGACAATACAATTTGTGAATCACTTCATGCGGGTACAGAATCTGGTTTTATATGTAATGCAGTTCTGACTGCCTGCATTAAGTGTGCCAGTAATACTGCAGAACATAATTCCAGTCTTGGAATCGTGACAGGTTTTAGTGGTGCTACGCGAGTTTTAGCTGTTAAAAGTTTCAAATCAATGTTAGAGTTATCACAAGTTTTAACGTAAATAACTGCTGAATAACCCTTTTCTGACGCATCACAAAATCCGTGAAGTTCACACCGAGAATAATTGGGCAAGATTACTTTTCTAGGTATATATATGGAATTTAAGAGTTTGACTTCTAGGCACAAAATTTTCCACTTTTGGTCAATATTTGCTGGTACTGGGTCATCCCATGATAATTGTAATTTCCACAGTTCTTGAAGGATCATTTTAGTTAAAATCACAAAAGGTGCAATCCACCCCAATGTATCAAACAACGTTGAGACAAATGACAGAATAATTCTCTTAGTAGGGACACCTTGATAATTTATATCATTGAAATTAGATTTGAACATATCATTATCAGGATGCCATTCCACTCCTAGAACTTTTGTGGCCTTATTGCCCACTACACTATGTATATTATCGTTAATTGTGTTTGCTAACCCAGCATTTTTCAATAGTGATGGTTCATTTGTGGATCATTTATGTAGCTCAAACCCACCTTTTTTTAGCATTTTTTGCAAATCAGATATCAATTCAGTACCTTCCTGACTATTCTCAACACCAGTTAAAACATCGTCAACATAAAAATCTCTTAAAACTATAGACTTTGCTTTTTGGAAATTAAGACCCTCATCAATTGCTAACTGACTCAAAGCTTTAGTTGCAAGATATGGAGCAGCAGCAGTTCCATACGTGACAGTATTTAAGCGAAAGACTTGTATTTGTTTATCTGGACTATCTCTCCACAAAATTCTCTGAAAATCCCTATATTTGTCATGAATTTTTACCTGCCTATACATCATTCTTATATCAGCTATTATGGCAATATTAGGAAATCTAAACCTTAATAAAATGCAAATTAAATCATCTTGTATTTTGGGACCTACCATTAGAGTGTCGTTTAAAGAAACGCCTGTTGTTGTTTTAGCACTCGCATCAAAAACTACTCTTAAATTGGTAGTTAAACTAGAATTGTTTAAGACGAAGTGGTGTGGGATTTAATAGTGTTTAGTTTCTAATTCACGATCTGTATTCGGAAAAAAGTCCATATGGCCCAGAGATAAATATTCTTTCATAAATTGAACATATTGGTTGTAAATTTCTGGCATGGATACTAGTCTTTTCTCAAGATAAATAAATCATCTGTGCGCCATTTGGCGTGAATCACCTAAAATATCTCTATCCTGTTTTAATGGTAATGCGACTGAATAGCGGCCTGATTTTTCTCTAAAATGACAAGTCTCAAAATGTTTTTCACAATGTTTTTCTTCAACTGTTAAAGGTTGCACATTTGGAATTTTTTCTAATTCCCAGAATGAATTTACTAACTCGTCAGTTTTTGTACTTAAATTATTTACATTTACTGGATCAGTTGCCAGCGTTTCAAAATTTGTAGTACCCGAAATTATCCACCCAAGTCTCGAATTTAAGGCAAATGGAAGGTTAGGTTCACGTTTGACAATTTCACCAGTCATTAAATGCATAAATACATTTACACCAAATAAAATGTCAATTTTTTGTGACTTGTAAAACAATGGATCAGCTAACATTAAATCACTGAAATTATCGCAAATGACTGAAGGTAAAGACACATAGGGAATATTATCTGTCACTTTATCCATCACGAATGCTGATGTTGATACTCTAAGATCCCTTTTTAAGTGAGAAGTGAATAATAAATCGACTTCTCCATTACTCACAGTATTAAATGTTCCCAAACATGACACAGAAATAGAACTATCTTTTACCTTTAATCCTAATTTGTTTACACATTCTCTAGAAATAATTGACTTCTGAGAGCCTGTATCACATAAACATCTGCATTTTACAAATTTTTGTTTAGAATTTTGAACTTTTATTAATGCGGTACACAACAAAATATGACTCTTTTGATTACTCTTTGCGTTTGATTCATAATGAGAAGCACAGACTGTAGACGAAACATTATCACTCGCTGACTCAACTTTTTTAGGGATAAATTCTTGTGCGTGTGGGGACATCCTATTAGTCTGAGTCTTATTCCTTGAATTGTTTACCATTTGCAAATTACTATGATGTTTCTTAAAGCAATGATGGCACGTATTTAGACTCTTACATTTATTGAGAAAATGCATATTAGATAGGCAATTGAAGCAATAATGATTATGTTTTACGAAATCTACTCGTTGATGAACAGGCAAATTAAGAAATTTCGAGCATTTAGCTAAACTATGTTCTTCTTTACAGTAACCAGAAAACAAAGTAGCTATAAAAGCATTACTCCTATTTGGAAGTACAGATTTAGGTACCTTATTTACATTTACCACTAACTTGCTATTTTGAAGAGTTCTTGCGTAATTCTTAAGAAATTCAATTAAGTTCTTAAGTTTTGGAATTTCATTGCTTTTAAGCTGACGTTCCCACCACAATTTTGTAGAAGGATCCAATTTTTGCAAAATTAAATAAGTCATTAATGTATCACCAAATTTGTCAATGGTTTGGTTCAATACTTCTAACGAGCAAATAACTTCATTAATGTTATCAACTAGATTTAAAATAGCAACAGCTGATTCTGTTTGAATTGCTGATAGACTTAGAAATCGTTTAATATATGCAAAAATTTGTTCTCTCTTATTTGAATATCTTTCGTCTAGTAGATTCCATGCAATTTCAAAATTAGAATCCGAAATTTGAATAGACTGAATGACGCGATACGCTTCACCTTTCAATGAAGCCTTTAAATACTGCAATTTTTGAGCATTAGATATAGTCGTATTACTGTTTACGCATGCATTGAAAAGATCTTTAAAGGCTATCCATTCAGTGATATTGCCTCCAAAAATAGGTAATGATAGCCTAGGTAATTTAATATTCTCAAAAATGTTTTCGGAAATTACACTATCAGATTTATTTTCACTCTTATTTAACTTCGCATTTTCGATTTTCAATAATTTTTCATCTTTAAATTTCCACAAATCAATTTTATCCGAAATTTCCTGTGCGGTATCTATCTCACTCTCTAATTGTTTAGATTCTGTAATTAAAATTTCAATTTCCCTATCAAGTTTTTTTAGTTCCGTTTCTTTCTGTTTTAACAGTTCAATATTTTCTTCTAATTCTGTTAAATTAATCTCACCATTTGCGATTATACTTTCGATTTTCTTTATAAAATTCGTTACACTTCTCCGTAGAGCAGTTCTTTTTGTTTTAAAAGTTGTTAGTTCACTCATTTTTACTTTAATAAAATCCAAAACTAGTTCTAAAATACGTTAATACGAAATTCAGTTTAAATCTATACTATTATTCTCATCACAATTTCACAGTTTTAAATAGCAATTATTTTTACACACGAAATATAATGTTCAAAGTTAACTTACCTCACAAGATGAGGTAATTTTTCGCCACAAACGACATCACAGCCGTTCAGAAAGATGTTCGATTCTACACTTTTTTTTTCACTAGCGCTCCGGCTAGACTTGTACCAAGAATGTTATTGCGTTTCAAACTACACACACACACACTGCTGGTTCTTAACTAAAAACATAGTGGACTGTATAAATGCGGTTTATTCATAAACAAAATAAAGCGAGCCATCACACGGCTTATTCTACAACATTTTTTCACATTCCAAAAACAACAAGAAAACAGAACACTGAGTGTTGCCAAACGCGGAAAGTAAGAAAAAGAAACTTACATAAATTCGGAGCACATAAACCAAGTAACATGCAGCTTTAGCTCGCTGCAGACGATATTTACACAAACAGACAGAACGAAAGAAGCTAAAAATAATAATCTCCTAGGGATATATTTTAAATACACGAATGCATTCTACGACCATATGTTTAACATTAGCGAGGGGAATTGGGGAGTTGACTGACCATTCCCATTAACATGAGATTTATCCGCATATTTTCAATTTAAAAATAGATTTGCGGCCGATGAATGACAGATCTTATTTATTTATATTATTTGTGAGTTCGTAAAAAGTTAAGCACAGCAATAAAAACAGAACAAATGAAATTACTTCATTTTCCTTTTTTAGCTCACAGGCTATCAAAGCCTGAGAGCTAATGCGCCCGCCCGTTCTGTAAGTACGTAACGCAATAACTCTTGACACAAAAAAACTTTTTGCTTCAAATTTTGTAAATAGGTTCATTGTGATAGGGCAGTTCCCTGATTCGTTTTGAGGGTTCATTGGTTAAGTATAAAGGGGAAAAGGGGGCTAATCCTGTGAGCTCAATTCCCCCAGATGAACTGTGAAGATTTCTTTTTTATATTAATGTTTAGTCCCCTGTATATGAGAAATTCATGGCTGAAAGGAGGTTGTGGCTGGAACAAGTATATATTAAAACTAGCTGTTACCCGTGACTTCTTTCACGTAACATTAAAAAAAGAATAAATGCATTAACTTAGCAAAACATTTCACTTGATAATTAACAACATATATAATTAACCAAAGCTTTATCACATTTTATAGGAGACCATACGGCATTTCTTTGCTATAGGGGCCTTGACATAACCCAGTCTTAAAAAAGTGAAATTTCATGCCAAATAATATATACAATCGCGAAAATGAAGCTGCAGCTAATGAAAAAAGGAGGACCAAGTAAAATCGTGAATATCGAGAAATTCCTGTTTGTAAAACGAAAAACAACACTGGCAGAGTTCTTCTATACAACAGTGCATTTTAGATGGTATTTGGTGTACAATTTGTATATGTGTGCATTGCTAAATATGCATTATTATATTGTTTATTTGCATAGACATATGTTATATATTTCTTACTACATTATCTTGTTTATGTATATATTAAATTAAGTGCTTCACGCTAAGTGGTGTAAATAGTGAACAAACTGCTTGTGGATTTTATAAATTAATAGATATATCACAGAGATATAACAATCTGATGCGATTCTAAAATGTAAATAAAGGTTGCTAGAAAGTACTTTAAATTCTGCCCAATTTAACCTCGATATTTTATCTATCGCGTCAAGAACACTATAAGCAAATAAATACCGACGACACAAATCTGATAATCTAAATTTACATATTTCTGTTAGTAAATATAGGATTATTTTGATTTATTTCATGTGCTTGAAATTTTTTTCGCTTTCTCTAGGGTTAGGTGTCGAATAAATGTACTTTCTTGTTATTTTATTTTGCCATTTCTATTTATTCTATTTTCCATTCATTCCATTTATGGATATTGATTTCATTTACATATTCGTGTCAAAGAATATTCTTTAAAGTTATTATCAGGATTAGGATAGGATACAATTAGGGTTAGGATTAGGAATAAAAATTGAACGACAATGGCATGACCGATTCAGGTTTAAAGGATGAACCAGGAAGTCTATTTACATCATGAAGCAATAAGAAAATTAGAAAATTATCGGCTAATATTTTTTAATATGTTTTACAGTCATAGTTGGCATCAAAGGTGAGCGGGGAAATGATCATCTAAAATACCATTACGTGTTTACCACGCAAAAAACAAATCTGGTTACAACAATGTATTTAATTTTGCGCCAAATGTCACTTGATTAAAAAAAAATCAAATTGACTATGGACCTAATTACAGACCCCTAACCTTCCTATTCTCAGAAATGTTCTACCTATATGTAAAAAAAATTCTACTGTATAGAACGCGCTTTCACCTTTAAATGTTATGAATTGGCACGATCGGCTTGTTCAATGTTTAAGTTTACACAATTCGGCTGGAAGAAAAGAGATTTATTACTTTTTTATTTCTTCTTTGCTTTTGCATTACGCGAATTTGTTGGTAAAATCGATTTTCTTTTCGATAGCATTGTTGTTTTTTAAGTTTAAAAAATATTGTAATTTTACTTAAACATTGCTGTAAAATCTATGCAATTTTTCTTATCCTGCAAGACTTTACAAAAATCTATTATGAAACAACTTTAAAAAAAGCTATATTTAAAAAAAAAGTTTTTCCTATTTTAAAACTAAAACAAATGTAAAATTAAATTCCGGTTCGAAACGACGATTTACAAATGTGTTTTTGATTGTCGGAAAATGATAGAGGAAAAATGCTGTTACTTCGACACAATCATATTAAATCTTAAGCTTTTATGAGAAAACCAACTTTCTTTTAAAAAATATAGTTATTTTTATTAAGATTTTCTGATTTTCGATACGGATAATTTTGCGATGCATATCACTGACATTTGCCAACCAATATTTTTTTTTTTTTTTTTTTTTTTTTTACTTTTTAAAATTTAAATTAAAAATATGGTATTTTTATGATAGCCGTGTGCAGACGATAAATCACCAACCTATCCCATCATTCGTATTGAATTCATTAAAAATATAAATCTTTCACTCATTTCATTTAAAACACAGAACTTTAATTTACAACACATACATTTAAAATACATATATTACGTACATTTAAAATAATTCCCTTCATGTGAAAAAGAAAAAGAAAAAAAAAAGAGAAATTAATCACAAATAATTTGATAACCCAAGATAATTTTATTTCAACATCAAAAGAAATCTGTTTTATTTTTCTATATATGACATCATATTCGCTTGCTTTCCATACTTACTCGTGTTTATGCACTTTGTATTATTATCAAATATTTGTAAACGCACGTTTTATTTCTAATATGACATCATTTCATATTCTGTTTAATTCTTAAATAATTCATTTCCTTTTCATTTTTCACGTGGAAAATTTTCACTTGAAAATAAATTGTTGATTAAAAATTATTACTCAGGGGTTTTATTTTATATTGGCAACGATAAAGTATTAGCAACGGTAAAATAAATTTAACCATTTTAAAAAAAGCTGCAAAACCGGGCCCTTTGGACCAAACCAACCAAACCAACCAACCATTGTAAAATATGCGAAAAAATGTCCATTTATTCTGTATGAAAATAATGAAAATTTTAATTTTTAAGAAAAATATTGAAATAAAATAAACGAAAACCAGCCTATATTCATTTGAGGGTTATAATCAACTTATATGCAAAGATACAGGATAATTAAACGCTTCATTTTGACGCTGGCTTCAGCCTAACATTTGCACACAATCAGATTTATAATATTATTAGGATTTATCAATGAGAATAACAACAAAAAAAGAAACGAATTAATAATTGGCATGTTTGTTTAAGAATTAAGGATTATTAATTTAAGTCCCCAGTAATTGATCTATATATATATTGATTCTACAGCAAGATTTTAGCACCCATGCTATACGTGTGTTAGTTATATCGTAAATATATTCTTGCAACATAAAATCTACTATATTTGACGCAATTTTTGTTATATTAAATTAACATTGATTGAAACATTAATAATATTTATAAAAAACATTTATTTTTATTAGTTTTTTTGTTTGTTTGTTTGATTGAATGCTTTTTTTTATTATTAACTTTTAGTCCTCATCATATCAGTCATTCATGTGAAAGAAGATTATGACTTTAATACGTATATATTAAAATATAGCACTGTTAATGGGAAAAATGAAACAAATTGATAATTCTCCTGCTTATGAATTATGAATTATGAATTTAAAGTCTGGATTTAGTGATTTAAAAAATAAAATGTAATGAGGGTTAAAAATGAAAAATAATTATGTTAGTAATATGACATACATATTCATTCAGCATAAAAATTGCTATATTTAATACAGTTTTTGTTATACTAAATTTACCATACATGAACACATTAATAATAGTTATAAAAATATTTACTTTCTTTCATTTTTCTTTTTTTTCCCATTTATCATTTCAGTTTGTCTTACTATGTTCAATTATTTATTTGTTTCCATTAGCAATATATTCTAACATTTCAACACAAATACAGAAATATAACATTAACTAAAATATGTGCTCATATTTTCTTTGCTAAAATCAGCGTTTGAATCCCTTAAATTATTCATATAGATTTGAAAAAATAAGCTTCAACTGCGTTTGTAAATATATTTCTCACTTACATTTAAATATCTCATTTGAATAATTTTAAACTATAACTTTTGTTTTATCTTTTAGATTTTAGATTTTAATATATGATATTTTCTTCAAAAATTTTAACTAAAAATTATATTTTAAAGGAAAATTGCAATTTTAAATGCTTTTTCAAATAAATCCTATATTTATTTTTTATTACTTGTATACGTTCAAATAATAGAGAAGAAATAGTTATAATACTATTTATAACAATTGAAGCAAATAAACATTTCAAATTTCTGTATTTAAAACAGGTGCTTTCTTGTTTTGAAGTGTTTTGCATATGTTATGAATAAATGCAGACGTAGGGCATTCATAATATATAAAATATTATTAAAATTAGTGATGAAGAAAATATGGTGATATTTTCATTATTTGTTTCAAAATATTATAAACACTATTTGATTTACTTATTCAAAAATATTTTTAGAAAAACATAGGTCTATTTTCTAAATAAACAAACATTTAAAATTGTTGCTTTCATTTAAAACATTTTTTTTTAGTTTTTATCCGTATGTGTTGCTACAAGAATATGTTTTCAAAATACGATTTTCTACAAAAATCGAAAATATTTATTGAATACCCTTTATCACCATATATAATGTCTTCTTATTAAAAGTACTTGCAGATATAAATGAATGGGAAATGGTTAAAATGAAATTCGGTGTATACGTTCCGGTGTATACGTCTATTATATTTCTCCTCTCTCATTTTTTAAAAATATTTATCTCTAATTGTATACACACGTGACATGACTATATTAATTTTGCCTCTGACGAATATTGCAAAGAAAGTAATGCCTTTGAAGTAAATGCAAGTTCAACACAAATATCACAAAAAATGAACGATCATCGTTTTTTCTTTCTAGACTTCTGAATGTTATTACTAAAAAATCAAAAAAAAAAAATCAGTAGGGGAGATGAGGGATGAATGGGACATTTTCACGAAAATATTTATTTTAAATATTTTATATAAGTTATTATCAATATTATATATCACATGTCAAACTTTAAGTGTTTGACTACATCTTATGCACAATATTTGTTCAAGATTATTATTATACAGATATATAAATTAAATTAAAAAAAAAATGTTCTTCTATGTCCCAATCATACCCACAGCAGGGTTGAATGGGACACAAATATTTTCCTCCCCGTATTCAATGTTAAGGACTAAAAGCTGACAAAAATGTCGCCTTGGCAAAAGCTGAGAGATTATAAATTGTAATATGATATCCAGGATTATTTGTTAGTCAATGATCTTGGACGCATCTCAGCTTTGCCTTAAAATGCCCATAAACGGTGGACTGAAGACAATGGCTACAAAGAGGATGAAATGTTAAAAGAATAATTACCATAAAGTATTAATTTATCAACCTATATAATATTATTTAGTTAATAAAATTTTGCAGTATCCTCTAGGGACGAATGAAGCAGTCCCATTCATCCCCATTTGAAATGTCCCAATCATCCCCATGATGCATATATTCAATTGTCAGCTATTTTGTCTCAGAAATTATTTTGTCACAATGGTTAATATGCATTCATTTTAATTACCAATATTGAGCCTTTAAATAAAAAACTACAACATATCTTAATTGTTTATATTGCATAAGATATTTAAGTAACTTCAAATATAAAAAAATTACTTTTAAGCAGAGTTTTCAGGAAATACAATTTTGAAGAAAACTGAAACAGCCATGTGCTCTTGCTTTTGGTTCTGAAGCACACAATGGTAGTGAAATCTATGAGGATAGGAAGCAACTAAAAAAAAATGTTTATTGCCTGAAATATTGAGAGTGTCCAATCCATCCCTTGTCCCATTCATCCTCCATCTCCCTTACATTTTTCCCGTCAATGCAGGAATCTTATTACTTAACTGATAAAGGTAACCTGTATTATTTTCATACTTTTTAATGCTTTTATACAACTAATGGAATTTTATAATGTAAATTATTATGGCAGCTTAGAATTCTGGAAATGATATTTTCATTTGTTTGTTTTTTTAAAGAAAATAAGAAGTCATAAGTATGTATTCATAAGTATCCAAGAATTCATCAGAAAGTATAAATATGCATGGTTAAAAGTTGCAGTTCATATTTCAAAAGTAGTATCCAATGTTCAGCATACACATATGTATATAGAATCGAAGAAAGGTAAGAGAAATGCTGTTTCTTTTTTCTCTAATCTGTTTTAAATCTTTAATCATATTCAAACAAACTCAGTTCTATCAATCATCGGTGGCCCATCTAAAGACTATCTACTAGACAAAGGATTGTATCTAATTACGACACGCGTAATGGTTCTATGAGGAAGAAATCAGCACTAAAAGTCAATGTTACATTCCGTTTCTGGATAAATCACTTTGACGATAACTCTAACTTAAAAAAATGTAATATTCGTTTTCTATGATATTCTTTGGTATTAATTGTAGGTCAGTTAAAGCTTGGCGTTTTTTGGACATTTTTCGGACATTTTTGGCATTTTTCGTCCAGTTGGAAAATTACAACTCGTATTGTTTCTTTACCAATTTGAATAATTGTGTTAAAATTAATCTAGTGTAATCACGTATCCAGCGTTTACTGGAGTTCCATTACCTGCGATCTATTCTGTTCAGCTGATTAAAATATCAGACCAGATGCTATGATCAATAAGGTTTACTGGATGAATTATGCCCTCCAAATTCGACCGGGGTAGCTCAGTTGGTAGAGCGTGGCAGCTTCAGGCAAGAGATCCCAGGTTTGAATCCTGGGCCGGTTTTTTTTTTTTTTTTTTTTTTTTTTTTTTTGTCAAGTTGGAAAATTACAACTCGTACACGCTTTACTTAATTATAATATATTAAATGACTTATAGGTTTCTGTGTGAGATTTAATCAGCTAAAACGGTCAGTATAATTTGGGAAATTCAGGTAAAGCTTTCGTGTGTTCCGTAATTGGGTGGGATTAATTTTGTTTACCACGCTTCATTGTTCGTTGGACTAAGATTTTATTGTCAACGTTTCTTTTGCCTTTTTATTACATGAGAGGACTGGCGTCTATTTTTATATTCAATCGTACCACAATTTATATATATTTTTCTTTGTAGGACTTATATCTTGAAAATATCCTAGTATAAGTGTATGGCAGAGAATATTTCTGAAAAGGTGGTAAAAAACAGAATAAAAAAACAGTCAATGGGATCTACGGTGTCCCAAATTCGTAATTGAAATAACCTTTCAAAAGCTTTCAAAAATTTATATATTTGTTTCTTTGTAGCACATATATCTTGAAAATATCCTAGTATAAGTGTATGGCAGAGAATATTTCTGAAAAGGTGGTAAAAACAGAATAAAAAAACAGTCAGTGGGATCTACGGTGTCCCAAATTCGTAATTGAAATAACCTTTCAAAAGCTTTCAAAAATTTATATATTTGTTTCTTTGTAGCACATATATCTTGAAAATATCCTAGTATAAGTGTATGGCAGAGAATATTTCTGAAAAGGTGGTAAAAAACAGAATAAAAAAACAGTCAGTGGGATCTACGGTGTCCCAAATTCGTAACTGAAATAACCTTTCAAAAGCTTTCAAAAATTTATATATTTGTTTCTTTGTAGCACATATATCTTGAAAATATCCTAGTATAAGTGTATGGCAGAGAATATTTCTGAAAAGGTGGTAAAAAACAGAATAAAAAAACAGTCAGTGGGATCTACGGTGTCCCAAATTCGTAACTGAAATAACCTTTCAAAAGCTTTCAAAAATTTATATATTTGTTTCTTTGTATCACATATATCTTGAAAATATCCTAGTATAAGTGTATGGCAGAGAATATTTCTGAAAAGGTGGTAAAAAACAGAATAAAAAAACAGTCAGTGGGATCTACGGTGTCCCAAATTCTTAATTGAAATAACCTTTCAAAAGCTTTCAAAAAGCTTAGTACAAATATAGAAAATACATTTGTTTTACTTCTAGAATGCAATTAAAAGTTCCAAAGCAAAATAAAATGCATATTTATTGAAAATATATTTTTAAGGCGGGCTGAAAACAAACACGATAAAAAATGGAAAATGCAATATGTAATAAAGGGTATGAGAAAAAAAATATAAATGCAATAAAAAATAAATAAATGATTAATGATAAGAAAATATTTCACTATTAAAATAACTAGGGCATCCAACCCGGTCTTCCCGAGATAGAGAATATATGTGAAAACCATTTATGTTTTTAAATTGAAAACTCTAATAGATTTTGTACATTTAATAATTTTTGTTTGATTGCCTGCTAACAACACCAAAGAGCATTTTTATATGAAATATGTCAATTATATAATCAAATAAACTTTTGAAATTTATTAAAACCGGTAATTTCGTATTGCCTTTTCGAATCAGAAGTTAATAGCCGAAGAAATCGCTAAAAATTTCGTTATCTGCAGCAGTTTTTTTTTTTTAATTATTCTGATAATTTCTGCAGTTTTAAGTGCTTATTTCAATTACATGTCTGTTAAATCTGTGTTTTGTTTATACTATTTTATTTACTCCTTAATGAAGTTTTTATTTCGTTATTGAATATTAGCTGGAAACAAATGCTGAACTTTTTATACTGTTTAAAGTGCAAACAGATTAATAATTTGTAATCGTCTGCAAGCGATAGAGATAGATGAAAAAAAAAATCATGCTTGAAATTTAATTTGAATGCAATAATAAATCAGTCAATTAAGATACAGATTTCAAACACATTGCAATTGAAAGTAGATTTTTTCCCTATATAACGATGTAAAAATTTAAAATGTGCGATGTTTAGAAATTAAAAAATTGCAGTAGCAAAAATCGCAAGAAATTTCATCGTCAACTGTTGTCATTCGCAAAGTAACGTCAGCATTACGCACGGACACGTTTGTCCTTTATAATATAGATTATGTAGGCTTCTTTCTAAACTAAATAAATTTTATTTTCTGGTTATGTTTGGATTCTGAAAGTTATCTGAAATCTACCTTCGGCCTTTTGCATGGATTGGTGAAAAAATATCTCATAATCGACATTTTGCACAGTTTCGAATTTCAAAAAATACTTGGTTTACTTAAAATTGATTGCATAAAATTTATGTTTCATTATATTTTAACAATATTACAAAATATATTATTTCTATCAACTATGTCATGCTCTTAAACAAAACCATTTTCACTGAACAACATTTTATATATGTAAGCATTTATGTCCATTTTTTAGAATCATATAATTAAAATAAATTAAACTGTGAAATTTTATCTAAACTTTATCAAAAACATCTATAAAAATAAAGCTGAACATTATAATTCAATTATATTTTGAAATGTAAACAGACATTTTATGAATAAATTTTAGCAAATAATTTATTGATTTTTTAATTTGAATTACTTTGAAAAGCTAATACAGAATGGAAATAAAAAATAAATATGTCAGGTACATTTGGTATTATTAATAATAGATTTTGTGTACGGAATATTTTTCTTGATAACTAATATAACAGAAACCATAACAATTATAAACGTTTAACACGTTATTAATTGTATTTATAGTATATTTTTAATCATAAATTTTAACCAATTTTATATATGATTTTTTTTTCAACATATTTCATGTGCCAATAAAGATTTACGATGAATAAAAATGTATCATAAGTGGAAGAGATTTAAAAAGTCACTGCGAGATCCTTAATATTACAACTTCCTTTATTAAAAAAGGTAAAAGGCAATTTTAAACCTCTTTGGATACAAAACTATATGGTATTTAAAACACGGCGAAAAATAGGAATAATGCTAGTGCATAATTTCAAAAACAAATGAATGATTTTTTATTTCAAACTGGAGTATTAAAATATCAATAACAAGAAATTTCGTGTATAAATTTTGATGAAAGATTTCTGGTTGGAGAAATAAAACAGTAAATTAAAAATAATGTTACCTGTATATCAAATTTCATTTTTATTTTATAAAGTAAATTAAGCTTACGAAAAGTTCTTTATTTCAGCAATGTGTTTGCAGACAAAAAATCGTCCAGAAATGATTTGAAAATATCTTAAAGTAAACAGATTACAAAGAGTTAATATCAGAATGCTAACGATTTAGAGAGCTCTATATTGCGAATACAAAATAATTTTGAGAATTTGAAACATAGTGAAATATTTAATACATATAAAAAATGAATTTTTAAGAATTCTGAATTATTATGTATATTCACTTTTCTTATGTGATGTATTTTTCAATTTAAATAAAAATATATTGTGATGTTAGGATTTTTTTTTTCAAATATATCTAAAACCTTATCACGTCAGAACTAATCTGTTATAGTCGAACATCTCTTTTCAATTCAATATGTATAAATATTTGTTCTCTGTTTTAGGAGTTGTAACAATAAGATTATCTTTATAAAAATCGCATTTATAGTTCCTAAAATATATATTGCATCTAAAATTTGAGCTAACTTAATATATATATTATTTTTATATAATATATTAAATAAATTTTATATGATATATATATATATATATATATATATATATATATATATATACATATTTTTTTATATATGTTCGAAATGCTCATATGTTTTTTTTATTATTATTATTCAATTTATTTTACTGTATACAGTTTTCATATGATTTTATTCACAGGTTATGACTAATGGACTAATATTCCTGATACATACATACTTTTATTTTATACAAATTTATATTAAACACAAGTTTCAGTGATCATTGTTTTTTAACATTTTTTAATTACATTTCTAATTAATAATGTTTTAATTTTTTAATTTCCACTTAACGCCCATTATTATACCAACCAGTCAAAAACAACAACAACAACAATTAAATCCTAGAGATAACTGAAGAAAAGAAAATTTTTCTTATTACTACAAAGAATATACCGCAAGAAAAAAATAAGTTAATTGATTTTGATATATTTTTCAATCATCTATGCATAATTTAAAAAAAAATTATTCCAAAAAACCTGTTTGGTTTTAGCGGCATTATCTCAATTTCTGTATTAAATTTTAATCTTTTTAGAATGTTTTATAAACGAATTTTCACCACCGACTATTACATAAAAATATTTTTCTTATGCATTTTTAATTAGATATGTAATGCGCCGATTTTTTGTTCAATTTGTTAAATATTAAAAAACGATTTATTTTCATACTTTGAATTTTTCAAAGTAATTAATATTTAATTATGAGATTAGTATCTACTAATTTTTTTTCTAATAGAATGAAATCATTGGTACAACTGTTGATATTTTAAAAATGTATTGTTGAACATATCATTGAATAAATAAAACATTTTCTCGACTGCTTTCAAAATATGCGTACTTATTAATTATTTCGTTTTAAATTTTTTAGAACCTGTATTGAGGCGAAAATAGAGTGATTCTTTTAGAAAATCATAGTTGAAAATGTGATCGAATAGAAAGTACAAACAGTGAAAAACTACTATTGTACTCTCCGTATATTTTTTCAAAACTCCATAATTCATGAAAAATTACTTTATGGACACATAATTACAAATTTCTATTAAATATGAGCAGGACGTTTTGTATAATTTAAGTTTTTAAACTTAAAATAACTTAAAATAACTTTAAAAACTTAAAATAATTAAAAAAATTTAAACTTAAAATTTATGGAAAAAAAACGTTTATATTTCACAGATGATGAGTCTTTTTCCATTAAAAATTAAGATTTGGTATGTTTCAGCTGCAAGAATACCTTTAAAAACTACACATATAACAATATTGATCAAATTTTGTAGAATTTAAATTTGCGTAATTCTTCTATAAACAATTTCAAGCAAAAACAAATTTAAATAAATTATTTTTTCTTGTTACGCTTGAAATATGCATTGTATCAGAGCTATATAACATACAAAGTTATATTATACTTGAAAATCGACGGAATTAATAAAATAAATTTCATTTAATATGCTATGATATTGCTTTAATCATGAAGTTTTCTAAAATGGCTGACGGTCTTTAAAATATAATAGGAGGGAAATAGTGACAGCCATTAAAGGTGTATAAATGTATAAATCACATTTTTTTCGGAAAATGGCGAAATTCTCATTTTTTAAACTTTTTGCTTAAAATTATTTAAGACATTCGCAGTATATCTCTACAATGTGCCAGAAAGATATGATTAATAAAATTTTTCAAAAAAAAGATTTTTAGTTAACCCAATTGAAATTCTTCCTTCAAATCCTTCATAGTTCCAATCTTTAAATTTATTTTTCTCAATTTGTGTTTTTTGAATATATTATTATGTTCTAAGTGCTAAAACTTCAACAAATATTTTTCAATGCACTCGTTTTCATTTTGGCGATCCGTAAGGTGAATTTAAAAAAAATAAGAATAGGAATTTAAATTATATAATGTTATTATTATTATTATAATTATTATTATAAAACAGTTAAAAAATACCCAGTTTTTACTGTATTTTCTAAATATGTAATGCCATTTGTTTTTCTTGATCTAGTTAACATTTCAGAAACTGATGGTTACAGTTTTAGATCGCACTTTTAAGTAACGTGGGCAATAAAGTATTTTCAAGATTTAAAAAAAATGTAGTAGAGGTGTCGTTGTAATTTTGTTATATATATATATATATATATACGAATTTTTATAAACAAAATTTGAACTTTTCCTTTATTCAGTCTTTTTTTTTAAATTAAAAAATCACACTAAAATTCATTAAGATACAACTAAATGTAAATATATTGCTTGAAGGTGCGTAAAAACAAACATAAAACATTTAAAAGCACATTAAAGTCCTTTTAAAAATTCCAAAACGATTTCAACCGAACTACTCGGAAATCATCAGTGGAAAAACTAAATTGTTGAGTTGAGTTGTTGTTAAAACATCACAATAATACATCAGAAAGATGTTATAAAATATTTAAAGATTTAAAATAGTTCAAAGGGTTCCGAAAATCTATAAGATTTATTTTGCATGAGATTAATATGTGATGTCTGGAATTTCTTTAATATTTTTCCTTCTTTTTGTGCGAAATGGTTCCGACAAAGTGCGTTGCTCGTTATATATAAGCAACTAGAAAATTTCAGAAAATGCTCTTATATGTAAAAAACGCAAAGATTTGTTGCAGTTACAACAGCTAAACTGAATTAAGAGTAAGCATTGATTGAACTTTGATCTTTGCTGTTAACATATTTTTTTCCTTAGAGTTTAAGAAAGCACATTTAAGAATGAGATTTTGCATTGGAACAAGAACCATACTAAAGAAATTTTCTACTTCGCACATTAGTTTCCTGCAAGCATAATTTTAATAAATGTTAACTTTGCTTGTTATTTTGTATTAAAACCTTCAGTTTATTTTAGAACATCATACATATTGTATCAGACAATATTATTGTTAAATAATTTCACTAAGTGTTAAAAATTAGTAATGTCGCTAAATGTAATCTTCATTGTATTATTTCCGTTATCGTACAATCTGTTTTCTTTTGAAAATACTGCTGCTGTTTTTCAATAAGTTTACAATATTACAACATGAAAACAGCAAAAAAAAAAAATAATAATAATAATAATGTTCTAAAATATTCAGACTTTTAATTGTTTTTCCCTTGTGGAATTTGCACAAAAAGAAGAAAAACTTATATAATCCTGAACGAAAAGTATTTACTCAATCATTTTAAGATAAGAAATAACTAATCATAGTGTAAAAATACATACATATTTGTACAGTTTCTGAAATATTTTTAAGTGCACATGTGACATCTCCAAGAATAAAATGAAGCAATTTTAACGCAAAATTTCAGAGTATCTATTTTAGAAAAAAATTGTAAACATTAAACTTTTAATCCTTAAAATACATGTATGACAGGACAGTACATAGATAACATGAAAAATAATTAGTATTTATAAATGTTTATTAAATATAGTTGCTTAGCTTCTAATTACATTAATTAATTCTCACAATGTTTCCGTTTCAAACATTTCAATCCAAAACTACATAACCTATTTTAAACATGTGAAACATGTGAAGTTATTTCTCAGATCACAATATACAATTCAATGAAAAATTCAATAGAGAAATTCAATATTTCTCAAAAAAATATATATAAACATGTTTCACATGTTTAATATTCAATAAAAGCGTAATTTCACTGCTGAAAATTAATTTTAAAAAAAATTAATTCAAAATAACTACATAACCTATCCCTTTAAAAAAAATTATGGTTATTAGGAAAATACATATTAATATTAAAATGAAACTGTTTATGGTTTCTTTGAAAATAAATTAAATTATAATTTTAGCAACAATTTTTGAAATTAATGGAAATTAAAATAATATCTTATTTTATATTAGTTTAAATATTAATATAATGATAGCTATTATTTTCCTTATTATCATTAAATGCCATTCTTCTAATTTTCATAAAACATTTCGAAAATTGCTTTGTAGTTTTTGAGTAAAGTGCTTAAATCGGAAAAACTTATGAAACTTAATCAATCAAATGTAAGGAGAAATTAAACAAATTTATTGAATAAACAACTGTAAATAGTAATGATTTTTCAAGTTATAAATATATATACTGCAGTATGCATACTTTAAAGAGTAAAATATTAAAGTTTACAGATTTGTTACTTTATGTAATACGTACGTTTAAACTGTGCATTAAAATTCTTCATTTGACGGATCGTGGTATCATATGTGCCCTTATTTCGTTTTTAATTAAAAACGTATATATTTTTTCATTATAATAGTATATATTTTTTTTTACTTTTAATAAAATAAAGTTTATATTTTTATTTAAAAAAATGTAAAATCCTTTATGAATTTTATCTAAATCTCATAAAATTGTTCATGTAATCATAATAGATTATCTAACAATGTCCTTAAATAAACGCCGTAAAAATTTAATATTACACATCTCTTTACTTGTAAAATGAGAGTGATTTTGACAGGAATATTTTGATTCCACTTTATAACATTATTAAAGTTGACTACCCAATTGATAGTACTTAAATTAACGGCCACGTGTAAATTTTCATTCTAAACGATCTTTTGTAAACGAGACATTAATGAAAAAATGTACGTAAACAAATTTATGTAAAAAAAAGCTAAAGCATTAAATAAGTGGATTGTGTAATTAAATAACGAGATAAAGCGTTGTTAAGAGTAAAAACAATTTAATAAAAAAAACATTTCTCAAGTGGGAAAACTTGTGAACAAAAGAGTTTTTCATAATGTAAGAGATAAGAGTAATGGATTACGGACAGAAAGGAATTTTTTAAGCGGAAGTATTTTTAAAAAACCCAGAAAGTATACTCTTTAAAATTAAGTACATAAATGTGAATATTACGTGTACAATTATGCATAACATATAACTTTTTTTTCTTGTTGAGTTTTCATTTTTCATATTAGTAACCAAGGAAACTAGTCTTTGGGGGCCACCATAATACTTACCCATCATGGTTAGCATAATATAAAATATGAAAATAAAACATATGTAAACTACTTATAAAATGCAATGCTCGAATAAAATCGTGGCTTGATGACGTCCTAAACTTTAAATGCTCTAATACTGAATTGCGTAAAAGAAACATCCTTCTAACTCCAAAAATTATAATTATATTAACTAACGGTTTATTGTGTCGGATTAAGCGTCTCATTTCCAATTAAAATATATCTTTAAATTGACATTTGGATGAAATACAGGATCATGAAAAATCGAAGAGTGTAGAAAATAGGATTAAAAATATCTCGGCAACTAATTATCCGATCGACTTCATGCTTTATGCAAAATTTATGTTTCTTAATTGTCTTTTATGTCCCCTCCTTAAAATAAACAATTTCAAAAAAATTTGTATGCATTTTATCAGAACGGAAATTTCGAGAGTCCGAAAAAAATAGTTCCGGATAATCGTGGTTACCGAAATTCAGTAAGCTTCATCCCATTATTACATACTAAGTACATACCAAATTTCGAATCTCTATCTCAATTTGTTCGGGAGATAGAGCGTTTAAAGACACACAGACATACAGACACACAGACGGACGGCAATTTCTTTTTTCTAAAAATATGTTTTTCGGAATCTCCAATGTCTGAAAAGTGTAAATCCGTCAAATTTTTTTTTCTATTTTTAAAACGATTACAAGACTTACCCTATACTACGTATGATGGGTAAGTAAAAAAGAAGAAGAAGAAGAGAAAATTAGCAGAAAAAAAATTGATTTAATTTTATTTCCTAAATACTTTGAGTTAACGTGTAAGCTATTATTCCAGTCAAACTGCTTCTTAAACATGATACACGGTTAATCACTTACACGGAACTCGGAAATATGAAAGAAAACAAATCGGTTAATTGGGAGTATAACTCGCGCTCCAATGGTTACGTACATTAAATTTATTAATTATTCTTTATTAATTAACAAACGCCTAATTTTTTCATAATTTTAGTTTCAGTCGATTCATAAACAGGAGGGGAGGGACATATTTTTGCAGTACACTCTCGACGATTTCTCTGAAAATGTAATACCGAAATTAAAAGAAATATATTTTTGAGTTCGCTGTTACGATATCTTTCGAACAATACCCTAGCCGAAATATAAAAAAAAAAATTTTTTTTTTTTCAAGTAACATAATTAATATCTCGGCTAATTACAGACAATTGTTTTCGAAAATCATTATCAAATATCCTTGGAGGATTCTGTGTTGATAGATACCTTGATCGCCCTCAACTCCTTTGCTGAACGACCGAAAAGTAAGGTTTGTGTGTAACGGAAAAATGCGTTTTTCTCAAAAACTATTTGTCCTTGAAAAATTGCTATAGTTTTCTGCATGGTTTAAATAAACGCCTAATACCCCTAATTTTTTCAGAATTTTAGTTTTAGTAGATTCGGAAATAGAGTATCTCGGAAATAGAGTGTGGATGGCTCAGTGTTCTAATTTAAAAATAAATTCTTTAACATACAAAATATTGTTTAATAACATAAAAAGAACATAGAAAAGTATTTACGCCATGGACCAACGCAGCATATCTCAGAATCTACAGGCCAACAACAGATAATTTCTTTTGACTTCAGATCAAAAGGTGTTCAAAAGGTGGATACGCTCGCTGGCTAAATAGGCGTTTTCCGAATTAGTCGGAACAACAGTAATCTTGATACCATTGATTTAGCTTTGCTATGTGCTGTGTGACGTTATTAAGAATACTTTTCAACCACTTGAAACATGTCAGTACTTCTCTGACTGTATAAATATGACTCAATAAGTATATTTTTTAATGGTGCAACATTTTTTGAAATAATTAAAGTAAATTGTTTCAGCAGCTCTTAATCGATTACATATGCTATATTATGTTTTATTTTCTTTCTGCTTTTGCCAGATTTTAGTTCCAGTAACTGATATGTAATTTACTTGTGATTATATACATGTAATTTGATTTCTGGAATATATGTTCTTTCTTTGTTCAAATAGATTCGATTTATTTATTTTTAGAATTCCCATTTAAATATGTAATACAGAATTTCCCATGTGTTATTCTCCTTGTTAGCAGTAAACGTAACAACATACAGAAATGAATAAAGCCAATCACGTTATTAATATAAATTACCTCTCTTTCATTTAATGAATTTACCATTAATAGAATATTTATCTTCATAATCTTTTGTGGAATAAAATATATATTTATTTCTTAATGACAGAATCATTAATTTAAAAAAGTTTCAGCGCACACAGAATGAATAAATAGTCTTAAATTATTATTATGTTAATATTTATCTTTAGGATTAATTAAACTGAAAAACATATCTTTGAAAGAGAAAAAAATGCCACGAATGAAAATTAACTCATTTGACATTCCTACACTAAATTTTTCCTATTGACGTCTTCCCGCCTTGCTTTTGGCATCGGGTTCTGCTAACTTTCCTTCTTACCTCTTTTGCAATTTTAAGGAAAAAAAATTATACTTATATTATTTTTTTGCATCTTAATTGTATTTATACTTAATTATCTTTGCATCTTCAAAAATTAATTGTTTGAATCTTATATTAACTAATTGTTTGCATCTTTAAATCGTCTGCATTAGTTTTTAGATAAAAATATTAATTATGATAATTAGAAAAATTGTCTGGCTCTGATGGGGCCTTCCCCCTCCTCCCCCCTCCCCCCCCCCCTATGCTCACCATTCCGACTCCAATCAAAGTATCAAAGCGCACATCCAGATTGCTCCTACATCTGCATCATTCCACCGCAGCCTGCTGCGAGAGAACTTTTATATTTTTTAATCTTCTGATGCCATTTCCATAGACTGTTCTCATCTAGATGTGAAGTAAACGTAGGCATTACGCCCCACGTAGGCATTCTTCAGTAATCGTCTTTGATCTTTGACTAACACAAGAAAAAAAATACATACCTTCACCTGTATAATTCACAAATTAATAATAATTAAAGCTCATACAATGAAATATTTAGATAAGATACTTTTATCTGTAACGTAACAAGATTTTACAAAATATGCATGAGTAAATAACACATAAAATAGATTATGCAACGTAATATGGTATACTATGCTATATATATATATATATATATATATATATATAATATGTTAATAATTTATTAAAAACGTTCCTAGCAACATATTAATTATAATTATACTTTTTATGCAAAATTCATTTCTGAATAGGATTAAAAAAGTACATCTCTATTACAAAACAAAAACATTTCCCTGAGAAACGCTGACGTGTTATGGACGGTGGCAAGTAGCTGACCAATAAATTTTGCTTTTACTGCATTGTTATATCTCTTCTATTTGGAAAATTTCAATTTTTACACGAATAGAAAAATAAATGTTAATTTTCAAGCATGATATACATTTTTTTGTTTACCCCTTTCAGCCGGCTAGTACAAAAATGTAACATTTAATAAATTTCGAAACTTTTTTTTAAAAATACATTACCGGAAAAGGTGTAAATATGGGAACACTCTTTTGTTTTTGCTCCTAGAGTGACTTTCCTTTCTACATTTTTGACATTTTTTCACATCTATAACAAGCTTACTATATGAGAGGAGACAAAAAAATTATTAATATTAACTATTTCAATTCGAAAACGAAGATTTTAAAAAAGCTTTTAAAAAAGTACCAGAAGAAATGGGGTGCAAATATGGACCCTCTCCAAAAAAGTAAAACAAAAAGGTCAAAATTTTTTATAACAGGATAAAACAGTAAAAAATGGCAGATAGTTTATTTATTACAGAAAAAAATTACTTAAAGAAATCGCAAACATAATTGGCTCTTTCATCCCCGGCACAATTTAAGTGTGCCCACATTTGGCACATAACAGATTTAACACAAGCTTCTACCCGAGAGTCTTCAGAGAACTTTCCATCACAAACGATACAAGCTGCATCACTCGAGTCTGGTTTATCCCCATTGTTGATATCCAGGTTGATATCATCGCTGTCCACAAGGGGAGGGTCACAGTAATCTGATGAGTCTGCTGATGAATCGTATCTTTTCGCGGGTTGAATTTTCCTTTTTTTTTTAAGGTCTTAGGTCTTCCTACCCCTGCCTCCTAGCATTACGCTATTATGTTAGATTACGCATACTGTCAGATATATTATAAAATAAAACTAACGAATGCTTTGAGGATTTATAGATAATAAAGTTATTATTATCTACATCTAAGGTAAATTTAATGTTCTCTTACCTCAAAACATTTGTTAGGTTTATTTTATAATGTATTTGATAATGTGTATAATGTAGGTAATTGCTGTTTCATGTAAAAAAATATTGAAATAATTTATGTATCTTTAAGAGAAAAGGTTGTGTAATTATGGGCCGCTTCTAAATGGGGGCTCATATTTACAATATCCACACCTAAGAAAGATGGTCACTTTCACATGTAACCTAAAGACGTGCGTGACTAAAGGCGTGCTTCTAAAAATAGCTTAGGATCTCAGTTTTCCGAATATCACTGTGGCATTATTTTAAACTAACTATAATAACATGAAAAGAAAATGATTTCAGATAGCTGTCGAAAGTTTGCAGTCCAGAACATAGACCAATTCGCAAAATAACTCACGCTGCATCCACACTACCTGAATGAATGGTTTCAGCTGCTCGTTGCTATCCGATATCAGCAAAGGTGTCATATACAGTCCTGACCGTCAGTCTTCAGCACATTCCATAGCCACTTGGGTCGAAGTGCCCATATTTACACCTGTGCCCATTTTTATACCTTCTCCTGTATTGATATTTTCCATATAAATTTTCTTTTTGATCTTGATAACCTTTCAATACAAAGAATTATATTGAATTTAAATAACGTTTTAGAGTTTTGAATAAAATAAAAAGAAAATGGTTTTCACCTGTTTTCTGTAACCCGGGAAAATTGGGTTGGATCCCCTACTATTAGTATTCTCCCTAATCTTACTTTTTCTATTTAATATAAACAACCTATGGTATTCAAGCCAGTGAACGGAGTCTTATTAATGTCAAATGCATTTTAAAATATCCTCTTTCAATAATTTTTATTTTGCTAATATACAAAATTAAATCTTTGTATTTCTGATAATTAAGTTAAAGGAAATTTAGATTTGTTTGAGTACTAGGTAATGACATCTGTAGAATTGAAAATGAATATTTATGGGAAATTTCACTTAACGCATTAGACACCGCTATACCCATTAACCATTTTTTTATGGAATAGTTGTTTTTTCTTTATGAATAGGAAATATTTAAAGTGTTTCTGTAAAAAAAAATAAAAATTCAAATATTTAAGAGAAACAGCATGTTCCCAAAATGGGAGCAATGGTGACAAATAGGGGTAAATATTTTTAAAATTTTTACTTATGCCCCCGTGCATTTATGGTAGTTATTTCACAGTTCTTTAGCTATAAAAGGGATAATATTATTTTGAAATTGATATTTTACAAATAATTCATACTAATCAGTCCAGCATCCACATTTATAATAAAAATAAAAAATAAAATTACCGATTCCATAGGCATTTTCATTATCCACCTCTTTATTTTTCATCATTACATCATTACATCATTTCCGACTACTGTTGTACATGAAAATGATTGAACATTTTTTATGCAGCATATATTTCATTTTTTGTCGTTTCCTAAAATTGATTTTTTAACTTTTTTTTTTCATTTAGTTTAGTTTTTTGAATATTCCGATTTGAAGATTCGTCTGAACTTTCTTCTAAAATATCAAGTCTGCCTTTAATGCTTTGTGCTTTTTTAAACACTAAATAAGATATTACTTGACTGTCTGTTGATTTAGAATTTACGGAAAGTTTTACTCCACCCGATATATCATGCGGTAAATCGTCACATAAAATATTTTCTATTACATCTTCCTAATCTGTTACAATACTGTGATCAGGTGGCAAACAAACGATTTCCGGAACATACGAAAAATCATCAAAATCTAAAATAAAAATAGCTTAATATTATCTATGTAAAATACTCAAAATTAAAAAAAAAAAAATTATGCAATGATAAATAAAATAAAGAGATGGATAATGAAAATGCTCATGGAACTGGTAATTTCATTTTATTTTCTTTTTTTTTTATAATACAAATGTAGAAGTTGGTCTAATTTATATGGATTCTTCTTAAAATATCAGTTTCAGAATGATATTATCCCTTTTATCTATACTAATATTATAAAGGAGTAAAGATTGTTTGTTTGTTTGTTTGTAGGGGGTAAACTCTGGAACTACCGAACCGATTTAAAAAGTGATGGTGGCAAATTGATGGTGACAACCCCTGCTCCAACATAGACTATATTTTATGTCGGTGCCACTAACCCCAGGGGGTGCAGGAGCAAAAAACGTTCTAAAATTGCCATTTTTTAGCTATCAAACTGGCTATCAAGCCCTGAGAGCTTGTCAGCCGGTTCTGTATGTATGTATGTACGTACGTAATCCGATAACTCTTCATAGAAATATGCGTTTTCCTTCAAATTTTATTTATAGGTTCACTGTGTTAAGGCGCTTCCCTGATTAGTTTTCGGGATTGATTATTTAAGTATAAAGCAGGGGGGATCGGGGGCTAATCCCCCCCTTAATTTATATAAATGGGTTTTTCATGCAGAATTGTTCCGTTTTCCTTCAAACTTTGTTTATAGGTTCACTGAGTTAAGGCGCTTCCCTGATTAGTTTTCGGAATTGATTAGTTAAGTATAAAGGGGGGGGGGATCGGAGGGCAAATCCCCCCTTAATTTATATAAATGAGTTTTTCATGCAGAATTATTCCGTTTTCCTTCAAATTTTGTTTATAGGTTCATTGGGTTAAGACGCTTCCCTGATTACTTTTCGGGATTGATTGGTTAAGTATAAAGGGGGGAAACGGGGGGATAATCCCCCTTAATTTATATAAATGGGTTTTTCATGCAGAATTATCCCATTTCCTTCAAATTTTGTTTATAGGTTCACTGTGTTAAGGCGTTTCCCTGATTAGTTTTCGGGATTGATTGGTTAAGTATAAAGGAGGGAACGGCGGGCATATCCCCCTTATTTTATATAAATGGGTTTTTCATGCAGAATTATTCCGTTTTCCTTCAAATTTTGTTTATAGGTTCACTGTGTTAAGGCGCTTCCCTGACTAGTTTTCGGGATTGATTGGTTAAGTATAAACGGGGGGGGGCGGGGGGATAATCCCCCCCTTAATTTATAAAGATGGGTTTTTCATGCAGAATTATTCTATTTGCTTCAAAATTTCTTTATAGGTTCATTGGGTTAACACGCTTCCCTGATTAGTTTTCGGGATTGATTGGTTAAGTATAAAGGGGGGAACGGAGGGCTAATACCCCCTTATTTTATATACATGGGTTTTTCATGCAGAATTATTCCATTTTCCTTCAAATTTTGTTTATAGGTTCACTGTGTTAAGGCACTTCCCTGATTAGTTTTCGGGATTGATTGGTTAAGTATAAAGGGGGGGGGGAACGGGGGGCTAATCTCCCCCCTTAATTTATATAAATGGGTTTTTCATGCAGAATTATCCCATTTGCTTCAAAATTTGTTTATACGTTCATTGGGTTAAGACGCTTCCCTGATTAGTTTTCGGGATTGATTGATTAAGTATAAAGGGGGGAACGGGGGGCTAATGCCCCCCCTTAATTTATATAAATGGGTTTTTCATGCAGAATTATTCCGTTTTCCTTCAAATTTTATTTATAGGTTCACTGTGTTAAGGCGCATCCCTGATTAGTTTTCGGGATTGATTGGTTAAGTATAAAGGGGGCAAAGGAGGGCTAATCCCCCTTATTTTATATAAATGGGCTTTTCATGCAGAATTATTCCGTTTTCCTTCAAATTTTGTCTATAGGTTCACTGTGTTAAGACACTTCCCTAATTAGTTTTCGGGATTTATTGGTTAAGTATAAAGGGGGGGGGGGAACGGGGGCTTAATACCCCCCTTAATTTATATAAATGGGTTTTTCATGCAGAATTATTCCGTTTTCCTTCAAATTTTATTTATAGGTTCACTGTGTTAAGGCGCATCCCTGATTAGTTTTAGGGATTGATTGGTTAAGTATAAAGGTGGGGACGGGGTGGCTAATCCCCCCCTTAATTTATATAAATGGGTTTTTTATGCAGAATTATCCCATTTGCTTCAAAATTTGTTTATAGGTTCATTGGTTTAAGACGCTTCCCTGATTAGTTTTCGGGATTGATTGGTTAAGTATAAAGGGGGGGAACGGAGGGGATGTATAACAATATATTAACCCCCCCCCCTTAATATATTGTTTATTTCTTTATTTTTCGATGGGCTTATTTCAAATTCTTTGAAATAAGAGTACAATATACAATTACTGTGAATAGCCTGTGAACTCAATGCCCTCAGTTTAACTGGGCAGTTTTATTTTTATTTTTTATACTGAAGGAGCTAGAAATTTGAAATTTGTCATTGTAGTTATAAGATGTAAATGCTCTCTAAGAACAAAATAAAAAAGAAATTGAAATTTAAAAGTGTGAAATGAGCGAAAAGCGTTCTAAAAACAGTCTAAATTACAATTTCTATGAAATCTCTGGAACTACAGAACCGATTTCAAAAGTAATGGTGGCAAATTGATGGGGACAATCCCTACTCCAACATAGGCTATATTTCCTGTTGGTGCCACTAACATCAATGGGGTGCAGGATCGAAAAATGTTCGAAAATTGCGACTCTTTTATACTGAAGGGGCAAGAAATTTGAAATTTAGCATTGTAGTTACTTATAAGATGTAAATGCTCTCTAAGAATAAATTAAAAAAAAAATCGAAATTTAAATTGGTGAAATGAGCGAAAAGCGTTCTGAAGTCATTCTAAATTACAATTTCTATGGAATCTCTGGAACCACGGAACCGATTTCAAAAGTGATGGTGGCAAATTGGTGGTGACAATCCCTGCTCCAACAGCCTCTTTAATAAAAAACTATGCGTTGCTGACGACTGGGTTTTTCGCTTAATTGTTGCAACAGATTAATCTCCGAAAATGAAACATTTGAAGTTACTGAAAAAAATGATAGCTCAAAAAGTATTTGTCAGAAAATTGTTAGACAAACTGCGTTTGAAAGGTAAAAAATTGTATTTTTCTTGATATAAATATCAAATCCGTGCCTGTCAAAATCATTATGCCGTTTTTCAAATATTGAATTTCAAAAATTACCAAACTTTCCAATGGAGTACCATAGCGAAACCTTCATGCGTAAAAAGATAATGATAAGGGCGACGTGTCCTGACGTGTATATTGGCTATAGCACGAGTCACAAATTATAGTAGCCTTATTATTTTGTTAAAATATACAAGTTATTTATGAAATGTCAATATTTTGTTTGATTAAAGGTTCGTGAAAGAAATTGACCAGCGTAGCGGGCGTAGCTTGCTAGTAGCTAATAAACTGAAAAAAATAACAACCATAAATGCATGGAGTTTGTATAAGAAGCATATGAAAATGTTAAAAAAAGATTACCCCCATTAGGCGGCATTGCTCCCATTTTGAGAACAACTTATGCTTTCGGTAATTATGATTTATCTATTATACATATTAATTTCGGATTAAATGTTGTTTATATAATACACAGTTACAAGTAAATTTGAACTAAAAAATATAATTTTTGATATAAAGTTATTTAAAAAAATATATATTCTTTCAAATGCTACCAAAACGCTATTTTTTTGCCTTTTTTAACACGTTTTAAAAAATAGAAAATCCAAATGACACTTTTAAAAATCATTAAAGAAGTCATCTCATATATCCAAAACGCAAATAACATGAACCTTTTAACAATATATAAATACTCACTTTAGAAAAATATCCTAAAGCAATGTTCCCAAAATGCGAGCAATGACACCTAATGGATTTTAAGGAAGGATGTTGGTGTAACAACCGTTAAACTGAGACCGTTATTATTATTATTTTTAAATGACAACTTGTTTTCAATCTGAAATCTTCATTTGATAGGATGAACTTTAAACAACAAATTATATAAAAATAATATCAATCTGATCATAAAGAAACAAAACCATAAAATTATTCGTAATGTATATAATAGGAATTTTCAGGGTGATGGAGATTTCTACTTTGTATCAGTGACTCGAAAACAAATAAACAAAAATTAGAAAAGTTTCAATTTAATGCAGAACTCAGGCAAATAAATCATGTAATTTTTTTTAATTACTTATTTAATTTTAAAATGTAATTATGGAATTAAATTTATAAAAAATTTCATAGAAGCTTTTCGTAATCTTTTGTGCTTAGGACGAATTGGGTCTGCGTTATATAGATAGTAAATTGTTGGGACTTTATATTTTGTATATAGTAAAATATGCGGGTCCGATAAAAAAATGACGGAATTCCCCTGATAGCGGTTACGTTTACCATACAAAATATGAATGTACTGCGACAATTGGGATCGGAGATATCAGTGTTAAAACCTATTGAGCACATATATACACGCTAAATTAAAAGAATTCAGGGTGTTTGCTTAAAACGCAAACAGAATCACCTATTTATAACAATTACGTTTATCATACAAAATGTGAGTGATTTAATACAAATTTGAGAACGTGTTATAAGTGTTTTAAATTGGCGGCATCTTATATTTATGTTAAACTAATATATTGGAGGAGGGTGTGATATCGCTGTCGCATTTTTTAAATCACACGTTTTAGTCTTATGTTAGCGCGCGATGTGTTTAGGCCTAACATCGGCTACCTTTCCCAGAAGACGGCATTGCTTTTTTCTAAGCCTACTAGGGCGTTTCGTAGGAGCGTATTTAGCTGATGATGTTTCTCCAGTAACATCGCTTTCGTTCTGCGTGCACCCATAGGCGTGGCTTATTAGTTCCTATTTCATCCACGTTATCGCTGATGCTAGAGGTGTGTTTACTTTGACGTATTATAAGTTATGTTCTGGTTTCGATTTACATTATTTGTTCTTTAACGTTTATCGTCATTTCTTAATTAACTATTAAATTTAAATTTTCTCGTGCTATCCCATTTAGAAACCCACGTTATTTAAATATATACAATTGTAACGACATTTTACTTTCAGAAGAAGAAAAAAAAGATTATTTTTTGATGATGTAGCACGTTTATTGTTTCGGCGCCATTTCCGTTATCGGAACTTTGCATTGAATATGCCGAACTCAAATTCTTTTAAACCTCTTTAAATTTCTTTAATTAAGTTTGATTTTTAATTTAAAAAGTATTATAAAGTGAATTTATTTTATTTAAAATATTAAAGAGCTTGCCTGTCCAACTAAAATTCTCCAGTATATTTGGGACTTTCAACGTATGCCATCTGTCAAGACTTCAAAATATTTTCAATAAGATTTTTATTCTTAAAGAAATTAGCAGTGCAGTGAGCAAAATGTGTGAATCTTCAAATCCTTCCTGTGTTTGCTTAATGGATTAATAAAGTAGGGATTATAAAACAATATTATAGTCTTCTTCAATTACGGCCTACCAATTTGTTTTCTTCAACAGCATGTAAGATCAACTTATTTTTATTATTTTCACTTCTTATTACAACGTAACGTGGACCTAAAGAACTTTGTTGGATCGGGTAGTTTCTTTCATAAATATTTCTCACATCGCAATGAAAATTAAAAACAAGAACGAAAAATCATGCGTCAAGCATAGATTATGTAACACTTTCCAACGCTTCCAAAATAATTTTACGAATCATACTCTTTAATAAGCTAAAAGATAACATCTAAGTAATCCGTATACTTTTATTCAGCCCTGTATAGGATCTATAGATTTGTATATATACTACATAGGATGCTAAATTTTAGTTCAGTTAGGAAACACGTGGCACAGTTTAAAATTCTCCGTCTGGAGTTAAATAATACGGAAATGTGTTCCCGAACTTTTGTGCTTCCCTGTATAGGATCTACAGAATTTATACACACCACGTAATATACAAAAAGCGATTTAAAATTAAAATCGCAATCAGTAACTTAAAACGCACTTCCAGGAATTATTGTTAACATACAGTAGAGAATTCTTTTGTGTGTCCCTGTAAATGAACGATGACTGCTATACACACAATATTTTGTAGTAAGTCTCTTGTAATGAACCTTATATAAATTTAAATGCGTTTAAAATAGGGAAACATTATTTAAGTAAATCGCAAATGATTTTTCCCCATAGACCGCAATGTAACGGAATTCTTTTGAGTGTCCCTGTAAAAAAACTATAAGTGCTACACACTTCCGTTGAAATAGGGAACATGCTATAGATAACGATTATAACATATAAAAATTGCAGGGCAATCCGAGCATATTTACGGGAGTTAGAGCACGGACAGACGGCAGACGGCCAGACCAACCGAAGTCATAAACACTTTTTAACTAGGTTGGAAAGTGTTAATTAACACCAATATATTAATTATTAACGGCATTCATTTATTAACAGCACAGAGGGACGCTTCTTCCGAAATGAGACAGAATCTTCTTTTACAATGATTACGTTTACTATAAAAAGTATAATTCCACTGGGACATTTCGAATCCGAAATTTAGGTAATTCTCGCTCGCTCGGGTGCACTCGGGTTGAAGAGCTGAGGTTAACACGACGACTGTTCAATCCATTTCACATCAGAGCCTGGCGCCTGAGACGTATACACTGGAGAAAATGTGTGTTGTACGGATCGCAGCAAAATCATGGTAAAAATATATTGTTTTTTCACATTGATGCTATGCTTAAGCTATACATCGATATATCTTTAATTTGCAGAATAATTCTTACAAGCTACTATGTTACATGTAAAAATCCATTTAAACATTTTTCAGGTATATTTCTAAACAAATGGTTTTATATTTTCTTAAAAAAAATACTTTATTAAAAACCCCTTTTATCGGCTTATTCGTTTAATACGGGTAAAACTTTTAGGTATTATTTAAATATACCTTCAAGCAGCCAGCATGCCGTTATAAATTACATGATTCTTGACAATACATCAGTGGTAAATCAGAAACTAAGGAAAGGGATACTCCCATACTCTATGCAAATCGCCTCAAATGCCGTTTCTGCGCGTGCTTTGTATTTATTTCCCTTTTGTAATCTTATATGATAGGTGAGTTGCTGTGTTTTCAGGATTGTGTTAATGGGGTATTTTTTTTATAATGAAATTATTTTACTACTATTCAGCAAGGTAATTTTATAAAAGTACTAGCTGTTCCGTCCGGAAATCAGTCACTTTCTTCTGCGGTTTCGATAAATATAGTAATTTTCGGCGCGCATTCTGTTCTAAACAAACCACTTTCCTAACGAAATTCAGGCAATCGTCTCCACTGCCTGAGGCACTGTACACTGTTAAAAATTTGCAGCAAATTGTCCAGTCATTTGACCGTTTTTATAGAAACCGGTTAGATAACCGTAATTTAACTCTATTCTGACTATATTATTGCCCATATTATGGTCAGAATAGAGTTATATTACAGTTATATAACCGTTATCTATAAAAACGGTTGAATGACCGGACAGTTTGCTGCAAATTTTTAACAGTGTATAGTAGCAGTGCTACTAACGCGCTGAAATATCGTTTAGTTTAAATTTCCACCGCTAGGGCGCGCGAAATCATCTTGCTTCGTTATATATATCTTAATTAGTTCATGTTAAATTGAATGATCCAATTCCTGTTGAAGAAGATTCCAAACATTTTTTAGAACACATTGATTGAAATATGGATATGCCCTAGGTCGATCACTTTCAACCACCAAATCTCCCACACCTCCACAGCTATCGACATGCAACCACCATAGTGCTCCATATGAGACAAGAGACTACTACCACACACAAACGCCAGAGGTCTACGCTGGATAGGTTGGGCTACAAAGTGAAATTTATATATATATATATATATTTTATATATATATATATATATAATATTATATATATATATATATATATATATATATATTTCTCGTCTATGTATATATATATTTTTTTTCATGTCCCTTTAAACTGATGTTTGAAGATATTTTACTAAAATTTATAAAATATATGTCTAAAAGCGTTTTAAACAGAAAAAAATACCAATATTCATGTTTAATGATACATTATCACAAGAAGATATTCAGCCGTAAATATGAAAATGATCAATCTTTAAATTAACTTTAATATTACCTTATAGTGCTATTTTTAAGTGGGTTGTCTCAATAATACTGAAAATAATTTCACGCACTTTATAAATTTTAATTAAAAAATATATGTGTTGAATAAAACTAATTAAAAACAATTCTTTACATAAAAATGAATAAACCATTTTGTGTATTAAAACATTAAATGGTAATGAAAATATTCCAATTTATCTAATATATCGACTTTTTAGCCTGATATTTATTGAATATTAATTTCTTTAAGACAATATGTTGAAAAAGTGAGAAATTGTTATGTTTAACATTTTCGCCGTCAAGAGATCGGTGTTAGAGATCACTTTTACTTAAAATAATTTTTCAATATTTTTTTTCATTTTACTATTTTTTTTTTTACTTTAATACAATTATGGAAAATATTTCATAGTGAAAATTGAAAATTGAAAATATTACATGTAAACTTAAAATAAAAATCAAATTTTAGAGCAAAGAAATTCTATATTAAAAAATCGTGTGAATGTAAATTTTAGCATCGGCAATAAGAAGATTGTTCAAGACTTTAGCAGTTAAAAGAAAATATTTCTAAAAATAAAAATAAACAGGTGAAAATGTGTTTAAAAATTTAATAATTTTTTAGAAACTGTAAAACTAATAAAATGTAATTTCAGTCCTCTAACTTTACTCACAATGATTTTTCTTCATGCAGTAAAGTAAATTATTTTGAATACTGAAGCAAGAGTTCTGAGAAATAGTTTGTAAATTAAATAAAATCTTTATTTACTGCTCATAAACGTATACCTTCAGATATTCATTATACTTGTTCAAAAAGAAACAAGAATGAAACATCACGCGTCAAGCGTAGATTGTGAAACACTTTCCAACATTTCCAAAATGCTTTGCCAAAACTTCCCCGATTAATAAGGTGATATATAAGATTTAACTGAATAATTTGGAAAACTTATAATACATTTGAAAACCCAATCCCAGCAATTACCATTAATATACGGAAAAGTATCTGAATTATTTTGTGCATACCTGTATATGATATATAGATTTGTATATATACTACAGAGTATGCTATAATTTAGTTCAGTTAACACATAGCGCAGTTCTAAATTCCCCTTCAGCAGTTTCCGTTAATAGAAGAAAATGTATTCGAGATGTTTTGTGCTGCTCTTTATATTATCGACAGAATTTGTGCACACCAAGTAATAGGAGAAAACTTATTTTGATTTAAAAACACATATCAGAACTTAAAAAGCCTTTCCAGTAATCATTCTTCTTAAACTGTACTATAACCGAATTATTTTGTGTATCCCTATAAATAAACAATGAATGCTATGCACACCACAATCTATTGTAAGCCTCTTTTAGTGCACCTGAGTGATATATATCAATTTAAGTATATTTGAAACAGTATAATATCATTAAAATACACCACAAACGATTTTTCCCCATTTGCCGTAATGTAACGGAATTCTTTGGGGTGTCCCCGTAAATGAAGTGTAAACGCTACATACTTCATTTCCAATACCGAACATGTCAAAGTAAACATCATTAACATATCATTTGCATGACCAGCAGACTATATTTACTCGAGTTAGAGCACGGACAGACGGCAGATGTCAGATGAAAGACAGACAAACTGGATTCATCAAGACTTATCAACTATGTTGAAAAGTATTAAAAAGTATTAAAACAATTGGAAAACTTTTATTTTTAAGCAGGGCATACAGATCGTTTTACTTTATATTTCTTTAATTTCTCATTTTTATGATTATTTAGGATATATTACGAATAATATATGTAATTAAATATATAATATAGATGTATTAGGAAATTAATTCACACGCAAAATTTTTCACAACGTAAAATTAAATCTATACTATTTTTTCCCGAATGTCTTACATTATTTTAAAATTTCGGTACTTTTCGGTTAGCCGGACGCAAGTGATATATGTGCATATATAAATACATATGTATATACATATATATATATAGATACATACATATATGTATATATCTATATGTATGTATATATATGTATATGCAGATATATGTGTACATATATATGTGTGCGTATATATACATGTATATATATATCACTGGCGCCCGGCTAACCGAAAAGTACCAAAATTTCTATAGAAATTTAATTTAAATAAACATAGGTATATCTTTTTGAATTGACAGATATATTTATGAATCTGTATCGCACAAAGTTTTTAATAAAGTACGCAGGTAAAAAAATCCATCAATAAAATATTAAAAGTGAGAAATTTTAATTGTACTATACATTAACACAGTGCTATCTAATTGATTAACACATTTTCAAACAAGATATATAAACTATATAATTTCCAATGGCAATTTGAGAAGGATTTCTTATAATAGTAATATAATCATATGGAGGTTCATATTGCATATTTCTATCAAATGTTTTCAAGGAATTAATCACAAGTAATCTCGCAATGTGTAATACATTACATTTATTCCACTAATCAATGACAGTGAGCAAGATAATTCCTTAAGATTAATGATTCTCGAAATCACACTAGATTCTAATGCCTGAATTTCCATGGAAACAAAACTTTTACTTCACGAGCATTAATCCCGTTTGCCATTAGAAATATTTAGATAATGGTGATATAATAGACATAGTATAGAAGCAAATACATTCTCCCAAGTGAACATTATTAATGTTTATATATGTTTTCTTATTACGTACATATATCATGAAGGTTTATTATAAAAATAATTAACACACACAAAACTTTACAACAACATCAAATATTTATTCTATCTAGGAAATCTATCATTATTATGTTTTTCTTTTCAGTAAAAAATTATGTTATATCCATTAAAAAAAAAGAAAGAAAAATCTTGAATTGGTTGGAATAATCTGAATAGTATATCTCACAGTTTGTAATAACGATAACAATGTATTTCAAGTCCTTTTTAGACAAGCTAAAAAACAAATATTAACTGAAACAATGTAAGTTAAGCGGCTGAAGTGGCTAGAGAGCATAAAAACAACACAGTGGATTATTGGAAATCAGTAATTATGAAATTGTCCTTATGTTATTATTACTTAAAACACTTAACAATGCATTTTCTTAACCATTAGATGAATAGTATATATTTGAATTATTTGTTTCAAGTTTACTTTAGATGAAAGCACCTTTGAAATTTTAGCTAACAAATCCTAGTTTATCCTTCGTCGTCCTGGAGAAAAGTTTCTTCCAGACTGTGTCGTGCCAACTGTGAAGTACTCAATAAAGGTAATGGTTTGGTGTGTCATGAGGGGCAAAGGCACTGGACGCCTTTACATAGTCAAATGAACGATGAAAAAATATCCATACAAAGAGGTGTTGCGAAATCTGTTGATTCCGCAACTAAAACATTAGTATCCAAATGGAGAACATTCTGTATTTATGTAAGATGGAGCTCCTTGTCGCAAAGCATGATAGTCAACGCCTACTTACAACAAAGAAATATCACTGCGATGGGTTGGCCATGTAAATCACCAGACATGAATCCCATTGAAAATGTTTGGGAGCTGATGAAGACAGAGTTGGCCACAGAGGTCATAACGAATAAAATCCAGCTGATGAAAAACATATCTATGTCTGAAATCATTACCCACACATGTAAGAAACTATTCGATTTTGTATTATCAGCATGTCACGACGAATAGAGGCATTTATTGCCGCCAAAGGGGCTCCTCAAAATAATGGAATTTTTCAAGTTTCAAATGTTAACTTTTCTAAGTTCAGTAACTTTTAATTTGATTTACAAAAATAAATAATTTTAAAGTCATTGGCTTGTATTTTATATATTCTAACCCTACAATTAATATTTATAATCAATTTTAACTAATAACACAATAATATAATCTGTATGAACCTTTTAATATTATTTTATGCAAGAAACTAGTCGGATGTGCCAATCCCAAAACTTTCTTCTATCTCAGTCATGTTAATACTTCAAAATTCGTTATCATATCCCCAATAAAATCAATATTTTTCGTTATTCCGTTGTACGTCAGTTGCTTTCGAATCGTCGGGTTACGGGGATGCGATCAACTGATGTATAATACTAAACTACGAAAAGTCCTTCAGGTCTGAACCAACAGGAACAGATAGCCTCCCTATTTCTTGGTTTTTCGATTTTAGCTAATTTTACTGGAAAACACGAAGGTAAAATGCGTGGAACCTAATTAAAGAAGATTCAATCCCAGTTCTCGTCAACATTGAATTTGAATGAGAATATCGCCAAATTAGTCCTCTACAGCCAAGTTGGCTTCATTTATGACAACCTATTTTGGTCGCCAAATTCGGCGATATTTCGCCAACTGTCGTCAAGTTTGGCGAGAATTTGACGTTGGCGAATATAAATATATAGTGATAAGCATATAATAGGATTAATTGTTACAACAATGAAATAAAATTTGCCAAAACCATGTTAACTATAACTCATAACTTAAACGCGTTTATGGATGAATTTTGCTGTCTTGTTTGAAAATGTCAGCCACCTAAAATTTCAAACCGCTATATCTCAGGCATTTTTTAAGATAGAGGGAAAACAAAAATTGTTCCGGATTCTCTGAACATTTAACGAAAAAAAATTGTAGGATTTCTAATTTTTTTGCACATCTTTTTGAATTTGAAATTGAATTTGGCTATTTTGACCTTTTGAATTTGGCTATCACAGCACCCCCTTTCGTCGAAATATCCCCAAATTCTGATAGAGCCTGCTTGCCATAGCCAAAAACATAGAAAAAAAATGTGGTTCAATTTGAAGCATAACTTCATACACTTTTCGATGATACAATAGTGAAAATGGAACAAAAATATCGATCGCAGCGCGCCCTTTCGTCGAAATATCCCCAAATTCTGATAGAACCTGCTTGCCATAGCCAAAAACATAAAAAAAAATCTGGTTCAATTTGAAGCATAACTTCATACACTCTTAGATGGTACAATAGTGAAAATGGAACAAAAATATCGATCGCAGCGCCCCCTTTCGTCAAAATATCCCCAAATTCTGATAGAACCTGCTTGCCATAGCCGAAAGCATAGAAAAAAAATCTGGTCCAAATTGAAGCATAACTTCATACACTTTTCGATGATACAATAGTGAAAATAGAACAAAAATATCGATCGCAGCGCCCCCTTTCGTCGAAATATCCCCAAATTCTGATAGAATCTGCTTGCCATAGCCAAAAACATAGAAAAAAAATTAGGTTCAATTTGAAGCATAACTTCATACACTTTTCGATGGTACAAAAAAGACCCACACAGACGGACAGACGGACAGACGGACGGACGGACAGACGGACAGACAGACATTTTGTAAAAACATGTTTTTCGGAATCTCTGACCCCTAAAACGTGTAAATCCGTTGAAAACCGGGAGTCAAAAAAAATTTCGATTACAATACTTTCTTCTATTATAGATAGAAGAAAGTAAAAATGACTATGTCTAATAATTTGTATTAGACTGTATTGTATTGTAATAATGTGTATAATTTCTAATAATTTTAAAGTCATTGGCTTGTTTTTTATATATTCTAACCCTACAATTAATATTTATAATCAATTTTAACTAATAACACAATAATATAATCTGTATGAAGCTTTTAATATTATTTTATGCAAGAAAAAATGACTGTGTCTAATAATTTGGCCACACTGTAAAAGAATTTTAGCAAAGTATCCGGTCAGTCGACCGTTATTTTAGAAAACGGTTACATAAAAGTGATTTAACAGTATTATGACCATAATATTGCCCATATTATGGTCAGGTTACTGTAAAATTATGGTTATTTACCGTTTTCTATAAAAACGGTCGAATAACCGTATAATTTGCTGCAAATTTTTTATAGCGCAGGGACTGTATATTGGAAAGTGTGTCTAAACGGAGTATGAAAATTTTTAATGGCTATAATAGCCCGAACACTATCTAAAGACAGTTTGTTACGTGACTGACTAAACTGATTAACGACTTTACTCTCACAATAAAACAACTATACCATTTTTAATGACAATTCTGGAATAACTTCTTATAATATTAATACGATATTTAAAACATCCTGCCATCTATTTACATCTAATATATCTGATTTAATTAACAACAATCTGGGTATTTGTCTGAGAGACATTTATATTTTTTCTACCAATCAATATGATATAGAGCAAGATTGATGATTATCTGATTCACATTTTATCTCACAGACAGAATATTCATGAAACACAACTTTCAATTTACGACAGTGAATGGATTTTTCAATAGAAATTTTCCTATAATGGAAATATTAAACATATATCATACAAGATACAAAAGTTTCCTATGAGAACATTATTAATTCATGTATGTTTATGTCGGAAGAAAAATATATTTTAATACATTATGCAGATACAAAAAAAATTAACATGCAAAATTCTTTGAACAAAACAAACATAAATCATTATTTTACATAGGATGTCACAGATTAATTTGTATTTTCACTAAAAAGTATGTTATCAACACATAAAAGCAATTTATGAATTGACTGAAATAATCAGAAAACTGTACCGCACAAACACATTTCCATAATGAAACTAACGTGAATTATTTTATTTTTATATAACATTCATAACGTGTTACTTTTTTTCATGGATATAAAATCTTAATAACTATCATAAAACTATTTTGTTAACTACTCGAGTAACATCTTCATAATTATGATAAATGAACTATAAATTTTCTACTCGCAATTCGAGAATAATTTCATATAAAGCTAATAGGACCCTAGCAAGCACCATATCGTTTTTTTTATAAATTATTCATTGAATTAATCATCACCAAACTTGCTATTTGTAACGGCGACAGTTGCAATTACTTCCCAAATACTTCAGATAATCAATGGCGGAAAGCACGGTAATACTCTAAGATTGATGATTATCTAATTCAAATTAAATTACAAGGTCTGAAAAGAAAATTTTACTTTAAAAGTGTAAATCCTGCTTCTCAGTAGAAATTGACGGATAATGAATATATATTAAACATATTATAGGAGACAATAAATGTCCCATGTGAAAATTATTAATGTTTATATATGTAGCATAACTTCAGCATACTTAACATTTAAATACCTCAAAATGAGATGTTTAATTTTAATACAATCACATCAACTGTCATAGAGCAAAATGATGTTTAACTGATGAACCCTTTTTAAATACAGGGTGCGGCAAAAAACGATCATCAACATTTCTGATGTTCTAACACGATTGTTTGAACCTGTTTGATTTTAGTTTTTTTTTAATTGGATAGCCCATGATTTTCTGTACTACTATGTCTAATTGAATATATTTTTTTTAATATGTTATTTTCAGATGTCTAACTAACGTACAGAAATTTTGGCGTTACATAGCCTAAAAAAGCGCAACTGTGAAATCGCTCGAACTCTCGGCATCGACCCGGCTGCTGCCTCCCGGATAATCAAACAATACAAGGAGATGGGCCATGCTGGCCGCCGTCCAGGAAGTGGCAAAAAGCGCACCATCAGAACCGACAACAACCGAAAGCTGGTTCGAGAGCGGCTTAGGTGAAATTCCACGGTCTCGATGTGAAAAAACGCCCATGATATTGGAATCAGCTACAGATTGGTTCGGCGAATAGCCAAAGAGGATCTCCATTTAACGCCATACAAGCTTCAAAAAGTTCAACACCTCACTGGCGATAACAAGCGCATACGACTCGAAAGATGAAACCAACTTCTTCGTCGCCACCCACCTCTCGACTGGGACAGCATCCTCTTCACGGATGAGAATTTGTTCACCGTCGAACAAGCTCACAATCACCAAAATGACGGAAGCTGGACCGCCGAGGCCTCTGGCAGCTCGGCCGTTGTAGAACGCCTGCAAAACACTCAGTCCGTGATGGTGTGGGTGCGGAATTTGCTCTAGGGGCCAGACTCCACTCAATTTCGTTGACCAAAGGGTCAAAATCAATCAAGAAATGTACCGACGCGACATTTTGGAAACCGTGGTACTTCCATGGGCCCAGAAATACTTCAAGCATGTGAATTGGACGTTCCAACAGGACTCAGCCCGGCTCACAAGGCGAAAGCGACTCAGGACTGGTGCAGAAGCCGTTTTCCGGACTTCATCTCGTCTGATGTATGGCCGCCTTACTCACCAGATCTGAATCCAATGGACTACAGCATATGATCCATTTTGCAGACCAGGGCCTTTGCTAACCCCCACAAAAGTTTAGAGTCTCTGAAGAAATCGCTGCTCCGTTAATGGGACCGATTGTCGCCGGAGGAGGTGCGTGCCGCGGCTAAAAATTTTCGGAAGCGGTTTTGCAGCTCCGCCAACGCGCAAAAGGAGGGCATTTTGAAACCAATTGAATATTTTATAACTGTGGTTATTGTTTATTGTTTTTTGTTAATAAAATTTCTTTTTATTGGAAAATAAAGTTTTTATTGCAAAACATCTTGATGATCGTTTTTTTTTTTTTTTTTTTTTTTTTTTTTTGCCGCACCCTGTAGAAATAAATAAATTAATTCTTTACTATTTACAATTCAAGAATAATCTGTATTATAAAGTAACAAGAACGAAAAATCATGCGTGAAGCATAGATTATGAAACACTTTCCAACACATCCAGAAAATTATCTTCGCTGTTAAGAAACTGCAACTTTAAATAAGGAGAAAGAAGATATGTTGGAAACATATTACACATTTAAAATTTCAGTTTTAGCAATTACCTTTCATAGTCAAAAAATTAGTCGAATTATTTTGAGCAGCCCTGTATATGATTTATGGATTTGGATATATGTTACATAGCATGAAAAAATTTTATTCAGTTAAAAAATTCACATTTTGCAATTTTCGCCAATGTATGGAAATGCACTCGAAATTTTTTGTACATCCCTGTATATTATACAAAAATTTTTGTAAACGTCACATACTAATCAAAGTACTTTATCTATTTCTGCTAATAATAAAAAAATAAATAAATATGAAAATTATTCTAAAAATTTATTGGTTAATGTTATTAATTCAAGTGATTTAACTATAAATTTTAAACTTAACCCTTATTCGTCCACATTCCCTAGTTCCTCGCGAATTCAAAACAAAAAAAAATTGGCATTTAATTATTTCAACTCAGAAATTCAAGAATTAGGCTCAGAAAATGAAAATTTAATTACTGAAGTCTAAGAAGCTGAAATAAATTATAAAATGCAGAAAGAGAAGTACTCGAATTAAAAGAAGCATTTTTGTCGGAAAAAGAAAAATCGAGAATTTCGATAACATCCTTAAAATCTAAATTGTGTGACATGGAAATTAAATTAGAACAAATATTAGTGATTTTACGGACAATTCACGCATAAGTCGGCTACAGCGACGGAGATTTATATGAGCTGGACTCTGGGTCGCCAAATCTGAAGTTACCAGTGAATGGAGCGACAGATAAATTTACGATTAAATTTATAACCATCACCACGCGTGACCCTTGGACCACCTACGTAACCGTCTCACAAACAGGCAGACAGAAGGCGGTGCATTATATGCAAGATTTAACAATGTCTGGAAGAATTTTCTTGCCATTGGACGAAGTATCTGATTGGTCGAAATAGAAGACGAATCATGAACTGAATTTTGTATATGTAAATTTTAATTGTAATTGTATCATGTATGTAAAAATGTATATAGTGTGTTTTTAGTAACAGTTGGAAAAACGTGTTCTTGTGTGGTATTGTAAGCAATTCTCTATGAGGAGAAGTAAAAAAAACGAAGGAGTCGCTTTCCGTGATTCGTTTTGCGTGCGCTTCTCATGCCTTAAAGTGCTATGCACTTATTTTATGGAATATGATTTTAAATCACTATATATCATATCTTCTAAGGTTTGGCCTAGAATGCTTGATAAAGTGTAATGATATGCTTAAGTTAAAGAGTTGAGATCATAGACATCTCATATTTTCTTACTAAAAGCGCAATGAAAAAAAATGCAAGGCAGCGACACTGCATCGTCTCCAAGCCCTTATTATGTGTAGCACGGGGTGCTACATTCAGGTATGATTTATCATACGAAAAATTATTTTTGTGCCTTAGAACTGAATATATATATATTTAATAAATTAAGGCATGTACAACATAGTCCAAACTGTTACTAATTTAATTAATTTAATATTTAAATTTTGCCAAAGGCAAACTCGAGAATAGTAGAATTAAAATCCAGATGAATTTAAATAAATTAATTGTATCGTATTCAGCATATTCTGCAACATGCTGATTTTAGGAATTTTGTAAAGAAAAGGAGATTGTCTTTTCTTGGTTTAATTAATTTATTTTCATAAGCTTTTTTGTAAATAGACTTTTATATCTGTGTTGTAAATAAATTAGTAATTTAAATAAGTTAAATATCTTTATTTACCACTATCATATGTGTCATTTTTATTTGTCATTAAACAATTATTTTCTTTTAAGTATTTGTTTTAGGACAGTCGTTTAGATATTTTTTCCCGCCATTTCCGATAGTATTTTAAAGGGTTTTCATTTGTATTTATTTTAATATTAAATTTAAGGCCGATGATTCATAAATAACAGGAGGTCTAAAAATCACAACGTAAATTTAATTTAATTTTAATTGTTAATTTTAATGTGAGCGTTGTCTTATTTTATCCCTTTTGACTCGGGTTGACTCGGGTTATTAGAATTTATATTACGAGCTCTTTAATTTTTTTACTTATAAGTATTCTAAATGATCTCAACATACTCTTTGGTGTTAGTTAATTAATGTACGTTGGACTGTCTTAAGTAGAATACCGGCAATAAATATAAGAGTAAATATTCTGCCCAGCAAGAATTTATACACACATACTATGCAAAATTTAGTTAAACTTAAAAACGCAAACCAAAATTGAAAACGCACTTATCACACATAGACTGTCATTTAGTGTCACAGACACTGTCATTTAATAATGCAAGGCGCTAAAAAGATATCTAATTAATAGATGCCATCAAAATACGTTCAGTAGAACGATTAAAAAAGTCTCATCTTTCATAATATAGGTTAATCTGATTATAGAACTCTTCACAAGAATTATATAATTAGGTAATGTATAACGATGTGCTAACTTCTAAAATCTAAAACAATTTCTTAAACATTATCTAAACTTATATTCTCAGCTCCAACAAAATCCACCCTGTAGAACTTTTAAAAATGATTCAATTTTGATAATCGGGTTTAACTAAATAAAAATATTTCCCAAAACTATAAAAAGTTATGCAACGTAGAGTGTCATGTACAGTGTATGTAACGAGGTATTACATAGTATAAAGCCATTCCTGTTAAAGTATCGAACTAATAATGTAAGCCCTATCAAAATCCGTTCAGAAGAACTCAAATTATACGCGGTTGCAATAAAGTACAAGAAAATACAATAAAATACATATTTTATCTATATAGTATAAGATCATGAAATTAAAATTTTTAGATGCCAGATAAGTTTTTGCACATGCCACAAATTCGTCATCTCTATTATAAGGAGTCTCCCTGTTCTCATCCTAGCATTTTTTATGCCCTCAGAGTTAGAGTAATATCGCATGGGGGTTAGTTTCGGAATTACATTTTCTTAACATTTTAAATGTAATATATTTTTTTAAACCTATGTTTACGAAAATGATATAACCTTACGCTATCATTAAATTTGCTAATGTAATATGTCTGAATATTAAAGACAAAGTGGTACTTGCATTATTTATTTAAAAACTTTGATTTTTTTTATAAAACAAGATTTTATCAAGATGCTTTGGTCCCTGAAATATATTTTATATTATATATACAGCATACAACCATATCGTATTGTAATATTTTATTATACTAGCTTGGTTTTAATTAATGAATTTTTTAATTAATAAAATTAGAGCTTTCGATTTTAGAAAATACAAAACATACACATATTTGCTTTGTAATTTTTTTTTCAATTAAGAATTATGGTAACAAAAAATGTAAGTTCCAGATGATACAGTTTTAAATGCATAAACTTTTTGGAATTTAATGAGAAACATAACGTATACGTTTATCATCCGTTTCATCTTTATTTTTAATATATAATCCTAAAAAAAAATCATGAAACTCTGCATCGCTAATGAGGAAAAAAAAGGAAATGCCAGTGCTGTTGTTTTTAAATCCAAATAATACAATACTGTCAATAGTTATATAATGAATGAATTGTTCAAAATGCTTTAACAAGTAGTTTAATGAGATACTTGTAGACATGCATCGTTATGTTACTTAATTATAAAATATATTATTTACAAAAAAATACAAGAAATAGAATACGTAAAATTGCAGCTTATATAATTTACATAACGATTATAGTTATATAACGATATAAATGTAATTAGTGTAATGATGTTTTATTTTACCACTTAATTATATTAATTTAAATGTCATACAAAGAAGAACTTTCTGCAAAAATGTTTTTTTTTACATTTAGGTACGAGAAATAAATGAGAAATAAAGCATATTTACGTTAGTCAATGGAGATATTTTTGTATATTAATAAGATTATACAAAAGTATCTATTGGTTACATTGAATGAAGTTAATTTACACCCTTGATATTTTCCCTCTAGATAATTTGACATTCTTTGAAAGTCTCAGGCAACTATATGCAAAGATAAATAGAGAAAATATTTAAGAAATTTACGAAGGTAATTAAGAAATAACTACTTTATATACTTTATTTTTTTTTATACATTCCTGTCGAAAATTGGCACATTATAGACGATCGCTATTGCTGTCGACTTGAACGTTCTTTCCACCAGACAATCGGAACATCTCAGTCCGAAACCACTAAAATTACCTGATAATCATATCGAGGTAGCCGCAGTCGAGATCGTTGAAATGTAGTCATGACACCCGGACAGGGCATCACTTCGAGTCGCTCACCATGAAGACAAATCTCGAAGTATATCACATCGGAAATCGTAGTGTATTAGCAGTCGTAAAAATTAAGCAGATGCGGTGAAATCCAGAAGAAATTTCCCAAAAACATTAAAAAGAAGACTTAATAACTTAATAGATGAGCAGTGGCTTTATTGTGATCACAGAGATGAAAGCAACTCCACCAACTTTCGCTTCATTAAAACTGAACACATTTGAAGATCTTGAAGAATTAGCAGCGCTTGAAGAACATACTACCAATGCATTAGTGTAGACTCCCCAGTGACGGCAATTAGATGACAACCACTAATTCGTGTAAATTCTGTCTCCGAAGCCAGTGTAACCGTATAAATACTTCAAAATTTGGCCAAAAGGTACAAAACGCGCGAACAAGCTGGTCCACTCGCATCCATGTTCGGAGGACGCTAGGGGGATAAAGAAGGCGGGGCTTTCTCGCTAATGGATGAAAAAATGAGGCCACGAAGACGTGTCTCTGACGTATGATTAAAACTCTTTAACAGAAGCGGCAAATTAAAAAGGTAAAAAGGCCTTTGGGCGCGAAAACCGCTTGGAATCATGGGATGCCGAATGAATTAAATAGAAATAAAAATGGTATTATAAAAGTTCCAAAGAATAAAAATTAAATGTCTCAAAAGAAGAAATTAGGCAGGTGCGTTTAGAGGCAGTGTTGCAATTTAAGAGAATAAGGTTTTAATAAATACGTGTAGCTTTTGACAGATTAAGATTTTTAGAATGATAAATAACAGAATATTTTGATTAAGTTATGGAATAAAATACAAAATAGATTTAAGAGATATTTTAAAAAGAGAGGGAAAAAAGAATTGAAGAATTTGGAATAATTTAACTAAAGAAATAGGGCGAACATTTTTTATTATTACATATCCCCCCACCCAAAAAGACGAATGAACCGGTAGGTCATATGACCTGCAAGTTCATTGAAGGGAAATGTTACACGGACTTGGATTACAATTTATCAACTGGAGGAAGTCAAAATAAGTACATTTCCAAAATTTATTCATTAATGCCCAATAACATTAAATTTAATAACTATAACGCGAATTGGTGGAGTTGTTAATAAAAATACAATTACAAGATATTAATCTTGTTAACAATGACATAAAAAGCTTTAGAAAATATTAAACAAAATAAGAAAGGAATTGTAACACTTTAAAATAATAGATAACATACTTCCAGAGTATCAGCTTACAAAATTTGTTGCAAATTGCTTGTAGAATTGTTGCTTAATTTGTCGTTCAGTTCTCGTCTGAGTGATAGTCCATCCAAAAAAGTTATTTGCATACCTCACCAACTGAACAGTTTACAAATTGAAAGAGAAAAATCCTTCAAATTTTAGATCTTACTGATCTTCCTTATGAAAGTCTATTTCAGAATTAAAGTTCATCTGAATGCTTTATATTTATTAGCAACAACTCGAAAATAGTACTAAGATTAATATTAACAACAATAAAACACAAATAATACAATAATAATAATAATAAGAAGAAGAAGAATATCAACAATAAAAATTTAAAATAATAATACTTAACAATAACAATAATCATAAGTTAATTTTCAAATATTAAACTTATGTTTGTCTGAAAAACTCAGTCCTGAATGGAATGCTAAGAAAAACTTAAGAGAAATGATTATTTTGTTATGGTATAGTTTGTCTGACAAATGCTTAATTACCTAAAAAGGCAAATAGGTAATGTAAGCAGTATAAGAGTTTTTTACTCAACATCAAAATTACTATTACCATTATTACCTTTATAACTTCCATTACCTTTACTACTTTATTACTTGTTTACTTCTAGAAGTAAAAATTTATATATCTCAACATATTCAAATTCAAGTAGTATTCAAATTCAAGTAATATTTAATCTCAATATCAAATTATAAATAGTATAACTAATAATAATAATATTCAACAATAAGTTCAGCAATAACAAGCATTATAATTCAAAAATATCACACTCTTTCTTTAATTACTTTCTTAAGTATATAATTAATATCTCATCCATATAGTAGTGAATGAGGTATGGAATATACTCAATAAAATACATAATACAAAAAAGGAATAAATAAGAAAAATTCGTGAAAACAATCATTATTGTGTAGATGATGGTTATGTAACTATCTTGCTTTCAGTCAAACAAGAAAACATAAGTTGTGAAATGAAAAAATGGGACCTTGTAGCATATTAAGAAAGGTTGGACAATTCTCACTTAGTATTAAGATATCATATTTGATTAGTTTAAGATATAATTTAATCCAGTTTATTTTATTAGTTTAGTTAATACTGTTTAATTTATTATTCTAATCTAATCCAATTCAGTATCAGAAACTCCTAACTTAAATCAACTAAATTACGCCAGCATAAAAAGTTGACTCAAGTGGAAATTTCAACAGTGACACTCTCGTGTGCACAATCAAGAACACCCTGGTTATACAGAAGAGAATTGATTAGTTAATTATTAATTTATTTTATTTCGTTTAATTTTGGATTATATTAAAATCAAGACGAAACTATAAATTTAACATTAGTTTGTTGTTAGATCTCATGGGATAATTTTAATTGATCAGGAGGATAATAAGGGCGTAATTTTGATACATGTACTATTTCAGTAGGATTATTTTGAATTTGTCTATCAATTTCAAAATTGACATCAGATAACTTATTAAGGATTTGATAAGGACCACTAAAGACTTGTGAAAGTTTTCTGGTATTAGGATATTGGAACTCTTCATAAATTACAAGATCTCCAATCTCAAATTTTGGTTCTAGATAATTTCGATCATAATATTTTTTACTTCTCCAATAGAATTCATCAGTGCGTTTTTTAGCAAGTTTAAGGGCTTCTTGAACAGGAGGGTAATAATTTTGTTGAAGAGGAGAATCATAGGGTAATTGGCCAAAAAGTAAGTAAGCAGGAGGGAATTTAGTGATAGAATGATGGGTATTGTTATACTCATTAACTACTTCTGTCAAAATTTTTGTCCAAGGAATTTTGGAGTTAGTAGAATTGACTTTACACTTCAATCTAGTAACTATTGTCTGGTTCGCTCTCTCACATTTGCCATTCGTTTGAGGATGATGTGATGTGGTTAAACGTTGCTTAATATTGTGGTTTCGCAGAAATTTTTTAAATCTAGATGAAGTAAAGGCTGCATTTCTATCACTTAACACCTTTTGATGGGTCTGGACATTAAGAATTTTATTAAAACAGAATAATTGTTGTGGTGTTTGAATATTAAAAACTTGGTTTAGACAATTAGTATAAGTTTCTGTGGTAACACTTTTTGAGGGGAAAGCCCAAACATATCTAGTAGCATGGTCGATGATGATGTGTAGATATTTTTTGGTGGAGTTATAATAATTGAATCCTCCCACAGTATCAATAGAAAGACATTCAAAAGGTTGATCTGTGGTGTGCATAGCTTGTAATAAGCCAAATTTTTTCTGTCTGGGTTTTTTATTCTTTTGACAAATATCACAATGTTTTACAAAATTGGTTATATCTTGCGTCATGTCAGGCCAATAATAATTAGGGGATATTAAATTTAACATTTTTTGGATACCAGGATGACCAAATTTTTCATGAGCAACATTTAGTATTTTTCTCCTTAAAGACATGGGGACTACTATTTTTCTAAAACCTTTCTTTTTTACTATCATAAGTCCATTTTCCTTTAGATAATTTTTACCACACACATTATCTTTTTCCTGCCTCTCTATAATTTCTTTAACGTCCAGAAGAAAAGTAAGTGGTTGAATAAAATGTGAAATTGGGTTTCTCGACAACATGTCGGCTTCGACATTTGTGGATCCCTTTTCGTAAACTATATTATATTCAAACATGCTCAACTTCAAAGACCATCTAAATAACCTGCCTCTCAAATGTTTAGTATTTTTTAACCATACAAGAGATGCATGATCAGTATGAATGGTAAATTTTACACCATGAAAATAATGATAGAATTTGTCTAAGGTGTCAATGATGGCAAGACACTCTAACTCGGTAATAAAATAATTCTTCTCATAACTTCTCAATCCTCTAGAGTAATAAGCAATTGGATTTAAAAAATTATTACTATCAGGTTGTTTTAAGACTGCACCTACTGCCACCTGTGAGGCATCAACAAACATATGGAGGGGTAACTTAGGGTCATAAATTTTTAAGATAGGTTTGGATATTAAGGCATCTTTTAATTTTTGAAAAGAATTTGGACAATCTGTATTCCATTCCCATAGTGTATTTTTTCTGAGTAATCTGTTAAGAGGGACTCGAATTTCGGCATATTTATCTATAAACTTGTGATAAACATTGATAGATACTAAGAATCTCTGAAGTTCCTTTACATTTGAAGGGGGTTTTAGTTTTTTTATTACTTCAATATTAGCATTAGCAGGAGTTAATGTGCCATTCTGGATGGTATATCCTAAGAAGTTAATTTTATTTTGGACAAAATTGCATTTAGAGAGTTTAAGTTTAATGTTTTCGCGTCTACATAATTCAAATATTTGGTTTAAATGTTGCATATGTTCTTCTAATGAGGAAGAAAAAATAATGATATCATCAAAATAATGGCAAGCAAAGTCTATTTTGTATTTAGTAAGTATTCTTCTAAGGGTTCTATTAAATATCGGGGGGCCTAATTTAATCCCGAAGGGCAGAACTAACCATTCAAAGAGCCCAAAGTTGGTAGCAAAAGCCAATTTTTCAGTATCGGATGGATGTATGGGTATGTATCAGTAGCCAGAGGCTAAATCTAAAGTTGAAAAATACTGCGCACTACTCAGTTTATCTAAAATTCCATCGATACGAGGTAGGGGTTCTGCGTCATTTTTCATTATTGCATTTAATTTTCTATAGTCAACACATAATCTAGTTTTTTTACCTTCTTCTCTTTTCATTACTAATGTAACAGGGGCAGAATAGGGACTATTGCTCTCTTTAATTAAACCAGCATCTAATAGTGAATGAATTTGATCCGAAATTTCTTTTTCTTCTAAAGGGGAAGTTCTGTATGGCCTCAGAGATATTGGTAGGTCAGAATTAAGAAAAATACGTTGCGGTTCGATATTAATTCTCCCGACATCAAATTTATTTTTAGAAAATATATCTAAATAATCCCTTATACTTTCCCTTAAAGTTTCATTTTCTATAGAATTTATTTCCCCAATTAATTTAGAATTATCAACATTAGATGGAACAAAGGATTGAGGAGATATGATCTTTCCATAATCGGGTTGCACTCTCTGATAATCATAGTTAACATTAAAATGAAGTAACCTTAATTTATCACTGGATATGTTCCTTGATTCATTTAAAACAAGGTCTCCTTGTAATACTCTACATGTAGCACAGTCAATAATTAAATTAAACTTACAGCATTCTTTTAAACCTAGTATAGCATAATCGAAATTTGTATTACATATCAAAAATCTAATATTTTGTTGCACATTACCTAATTTAAACAATAAATTACAAGCTTTATCTATTACAACAGTTCCTTTGGCTTGGCCAATAATAACAGGTGGAATATTTATAACTTTAGCATTTAAGAATTTAACAAATTTAAAAGGCAAAATACTTATGGTTGAGCCAGAGTCAATCACACAAGGTAGTTCCCTGTTATTTACATATCCTGATACAATTAACTGTCATATATTATCAGTAGATGGTTGTGGTTGACTAAGAGGGGGTGCAGAAGATTGCAGAGGTCTAACATTGAATACACAATCCCTCTCCCAGTGATAAGCATTTTGGATACCTCTATTTAAACACATTCGACATGGTCGACTAGGAAGCCTTCTTTGATAATGATTGACAGGCAATCTGGGACTAACGAACCTGGACGTTGAAGGGTTAAAATTAGTTGCTGCTTGGAAATTTGGATTCCTGTAATTAGGTTGAGGGCGAATCCAATGTCTAGGTGAATTAATTGGTTGAGAAAAAGGTCTGGAATTTTGAGACATATTTCTAACATTACTATTATTGTTACTGCTAGAATGAGATGGAATGACAACAAGTTGTTTAACTAATCTATACCAATCGGTAGTAGATTCAGGAGGATTTACTATTAAATAGTTCTGGTATTCAGGTTTTAAGCCATCTGTCAATCCTTGTAAAATAATAGTTTCACATAGTTTAAGTTGTCGACCTATCTCTATTTTCTGACGGAAATAATTTTCTAAGTTGTTTAGGTCATGCAATTTCAGCGAGGCGAAATCAGAAAAACGGGGGACTGTTACTTTCAGAAATTTTTTAGTTAAGATCTCAGCAATTTTTTCATACTCTTTACAATCTAGACATTCATTAACATACACCTTTAATGCTTCGCCCTTCAAATATTTGGAAATATTGTTGATTTTCCACTATTTTTTATCTGGAGGGGCTGATCCTTCAAAGTGTCTAAGCCAAGACACAACATTCATCCCACTTTCTGGGTCAAAAATAATAACATTAAGCTCTTTTTCAGCCATTTTGGTTTGAGTACCCTTACTTTCAACAATAACTTTAACGAACCCTGACTTTAATAACATGTGAAAAAAATAACAATGTATAAAGAATTCTTTAACTTAACAACAACTGTAAATATCTAACTCTTAATAATTTAAATAACAAACTAAATAATATTCAACAGTAAAAGAGTCCAATTCATATTAAAATTCATTTCATTTAAATAGTAAATGTAAACTACTACTATAATCTTTCTATAAATAGATCCACTATATATGAATATCACAATTTAGAATGAAATAAATAAAACACTTTTTTAAAATAAGTATCATTATTTCGTAAGAACAATTTTTTTGGCTCTTGAATTGTACTCTCAGAATATAGCATCAAAAAACAAAAGTAATAAAATAAACAAATAAATTAACTGCACAATAATTTTACCCTTTCAATGTTACTCAACTTTCTTTTGAGATAACACATTTTTTTTTTTTTTTTTTTTTTCACATTAATAAACTTCAAAAGCTATTTTTGCGATTATTATGCAATCAGTGAAGCTGTAATTTCAGATAATCTAATAAATTTTTATGCATTTTTAGAATGGCATAGAATATGTTCCAATACATGTTACTTGAAAAGAGATTACTCATATATTTTTTTTTCAATAAATAGAAATTATTTCCTATGAATAAATATCACCGAATGAAAAGGGACTATAATTAAATGATAAAATAAGAACATAAAATGAAGTTACTCTTGTAAAATGAAGTAATATAGGAATAAATATCAGAGCAGTTCAAAACTTTCAGTAATATTTGTGAGCTTAACCAAATAAAATTAATTTTTTAACAATACATAAGAATAAATATTAAATTTCGTAAGTTCTAAATGTTCAGGATAAAGGAACAAAATTCTTCTAAAGTATTCTAAGAACAATTTTTGTTCTATATAAGCCAATAATAACAAATCAATAAAATAAGAAATCAATAAAAATAAAAGAATAATTTAACTTACAGACGTCACTTCTGGGATAAATTTATAAACACTTATGAGTGATAATTTGACAACTAATCGGTAGTTGTTCTCCAATATCACTGGGAAGTCTCCAAAATGTTTTTATTACACAGGTCATCAGTTATCCTGACCGGCTTTTTTGATACATTCCTGTCGAAAATTGGCACATTATAGACGATCGCTATTGCTGTCGACTTGAACGCTCTTTCCACCAGACAATCGGAACATCTCAGTCCGAAACCACTAAAATTACCTGATAATCATATCGAGGTAGCCGCAGTCGAGATCGTTGAAATGTAGTCATGACACCCGGACAGGGCATCACTTCGAGTCGCTCACCATGAAGACAAATCTCGAAGTATATCACATCGGAAATCGTAGTGTATTAGCAGTCGTAAAAATTGAGCAGAGGCGGTGAAATCCAGAAGAAATTTCCCAAAAACATTAAAAAGAAGACTTAATAACTTAATAGATGAGCAGTGGCTTTATTGTGATCACAGAGATGAAAGCAACTCCACCAACTTTCGCTTCATTAAAACTGAACACATTTGAAGATCTTGAAGAATTAGCAGCGCTTGAAGAACATACTACCAATGCATTAGTGTAGTGGGATGCCGAATGAATTAAAAAGAAATAAAAATGGTATTATAAAAGTTCCAAAGAATAAAAATTAAATGTCTCAAAAGAAGAAATTAGGCAGGTGCGTTTAGAGGCAGTGTTGCAATTTAAGAGAATAAGGTTTTAATAAATGCGTGTAGCTTTTAACAGATTAAGATTTTTAGAATGATAAATAACAGAATATTTTGATTATGTTATGGAATAAAATACAAAATAGATTTAAGAGATATTTTAAAAAGAGAGGGAAAAAAGAATTGAAGAATTTGGAATAATTTAACTAAAGAAATAGGGCGAAAATTTTTTATTATTACATATATTGTTTGTTGGTTTTATTTGATAAAATCGTATGAGAACAGAATGCATATTTTTAAAATAATCCAAAATCGCAAACGGTGTGCATATATTGGAAAAACAGGACAAGTCTATATCTAATACATCCTTTTTCAGGCGTGTTTTTATCAATGAAAGATTTTTATTCTCGTATATTTTTATATATTTGATTTTTTTTAGTACAAGCGTGAAAAACAAATAGGGGCTGTTAAAAATTCTTTTTGCGGATGATAATTTAATTTAATCACAAATGCCTAATTTCATACAGTTAAAAGTAGTTTATTTATTATTTATTTAAGAATTGTTATTTGCGCAAGCATTTGCTCCCATTGAAAGTGTTATTTATATAAACGTACTTCATATTGATGTTCATTTAAATAACTGTCATTTTATCAGAAAATATTGTCAATCAAGTTTTATCTTTCAAGAATTTTTACATTCATTTATGTCACTCTCATATTTCTGCACTATACTTTAGCATATTTACTTTGTATTCCAAGAATATTTTTCTTAATCCCATACAGAATTGAAAGCAACTGTGATACTTCATATATAGATTGTATGTAATAAGAATCATAAATATGATTGTTATAAAATGTAGTTTAAAGTGGTTGCATTTCTGTGAGAAAATAATTACATTACTCGTTTTCTCTCGCTGAAATGTTTTTAGAGTTACATTTCACATTAGTAGAGGCTGGAACAAAAATTACAATGTTTAAAATTTTGATAAATAGTAACTTTCATTTGAAACTCTAAAACGTGTGTAAGGAATGTAATGTAGTCATTAAATTTAAGAATTTTAAACTTCTTTCATAAGAAAAGTAAAGTGTATGATTTATTTGATGAGTGAGAACAGCAGTTTCATACGTAAGTATATTTTGTCTTTGGAATTTACCATTCATTTTTGACTACATAGAAAAGATAGTAGAGTGATAGGAAGGAAAAGTGATAGAAAGTGATAGAAAATATATAGAAAAGTGATAGAAAAGTGATAGAAAAGAAATCTTTTTTTTTTCTTTCCAGATTTAAACAAAATAATTCCTCATTGATTCCAATCGTTAAATAAGGCATCACGTCATTTATCATAAAATACCTTCAATCAATAAAACACCATTTTGCAGGATTGTTAAATTTGCATAAACTTTGAATGTTTTATAATTTGTTTATATTGAAATATATTCATGTAACTATGTATGCATATTACGAAACACATGTAAGTATATAAGATTTTTTAAGTATGTAAGATGGATACCTCATAGCACATAAGCATTAAAAGATCTATTAAGTATGGGATATTCAGTATAAAGTTTATTTAAAAAAGTATATAGGTATTTACCACTCTGACGCATAAATAAAAATTGGCAATAAGGACGTTTTTTTTTAGCTTGTACGTATTTGCTTACAAATGATCTCCAACTATAATAAAGAAGGAAGTTTGTGTGTCTGTCTGTCTGATACTCGGATGTGATCTGAAGAGACCGCTGCACACAGAGCTACAAAATTTAGGGGGAAGGTACCTCTTTGCATGTAGTTTTGCACCTCGAAACCTTTTGAATTTTTGGCAAATTTTTTCCTTCGACACTAAGAAATTTTACAAGAATACTTGATTGGTTCGGTGGTTTCGCTTCCATTTCAGCCTCAGATGAGCTCAGAATCGTCATTTTTTTCTTTTTTTTTAGCTTGGAGAAAGTTGATAATTCTATACATATAAAAAAAATCATGATTTTAAAAATGCGATTTTTAGTGTTTTTTCACGTTTTGCTGGATTTACCCACATTAGTAACCGGAATCCGATTCCAATCTTTTAGCCCAATATAGTACATTTTATCCTCTTTTCAATAAAGTTTATTGGAAACTCGTACAGCGATTTTTGATTTTTTGGCAATTTTTTCCTTCGACACTAAGTAATTCTGCCCAGTATGCTTGATGATTCGGTGGTTGCTACCATTTCAGCTTCAGATACGTTCAGAATCGTTTTTTTTTTTTTTTTATACTCTTTTTAGTTTGGAGAAAGTTGATAATTCTTTAGAGATAAAAAATCATAATTTTAAAAAAGAAGGGCGGATTATTTATTATCCAGTTTTTTTTTTTTTTTTTTTTTTTTTTTTCCTTTTAATTTCATTTTTTATGCGTTTTTTAGCATTTTTTGCATGTTTACCTTCAAATTACGTCACAAATCGCACACTACAAGTCAAACATCATTGGAGGCCAGTTGTGATTGGTAGCTGATAGAGTTGTAGGCACAGCTGGAAGTCAACCGGGCAGTTGTGATTGGCAGATGAAAACGTCGTCAGCTGATTGCAGTTCGAGCAGCAAGTTGTGAATTTTTGCGATTTGTTTGATGCGATTTTTAGAGTTTTCTCATGTATACTTCAGTTATGTATTTAATTTTAGAAATTAACAACGGTAAATTATTGTTTCTGTATGTAAAAAAAAAAGTAATTTTGTTTCTGTTTAGAAAGTTAATGATAAATCCTAATTTTTTAATGTCTTTGGTTAAATTCTGTGGTTGTGAGTGTTCGGTTGTAATTTAAATATCGCGTTAATGCTCTGATCGAAACTCCCTCCTTCCTCCCCCCCTGCCTCCAAAATCAGAACTATTTAATTATTAGTGCAATTTAAACGGAACATTTGCTCAGGTCTTCAGATACTAGATAAACTTCGGTATAATTTTTTCAGTCCTTGGATACCACTATTTATGAACATTAATGACCAGGGAGGGTTATTTTCTCGGGTTCTATGGGTCCAATTTCAATGAGAATTAGTTCATTCAACTTAACACGAACTAATTAAATACAGATTTAGCGCTACCTAGAGGTAGAAAATGGAACTAAAAGATTTTGCAGCGCGTGCACAGCACTCCTGCTATACGATGATATAGGCAGCTGGACACGTGCCTGAGTTTCGATCGGAAAGAGGTTTGTTTAGAACAGAACGCACCCCCTGGCGGTGGACAATGTAACTAAAAGATTTTGCATTTAAAGTTGGCCGATTCAAACGAAATATTTTCTGACATTCTTCGGAAGTCACACAGGTACTAAATAATAAACTTCGGTATCATTTTTTTCAGCCCTTGGTTACGACCATTTATGAATATTAATATCCAGGGGGTGATTTATTTTCTCGGGTTCTGTGGGCTCGATTTCAACGGGAAACGGTTCATTCAACTTAATATGAACTAATTAAGATATAACGCATTAGATAAGACATAGATTTGGTACTCTGTGGCGCAAGAAAGTGGAACTAACAGATTTTTCGCGCGTAAGCAGCAGGAACGAGTGCCAGAGTTTTGTTCGGAAATAGGTTTATTTAGAACAGAATGTTCCACTCGGCGGTAGAAACTGGAAGTAAAAGATTTTGAAGCGCCTGCCTAGCACGTCTGCTATACACGGTATCGTAAAATGCGGGGACACGTGTGGGGTAATTTGATTAGAACAAGGGCGGTGGACATTATGCGGTGGAACTAAAAGATTTTCCGGCGCGTGCGCGAAAAATGACTATTTTTATTGAAACCGCAAAAGAAAGTTACGAATTTGATAATTCCATAAAACGAAAAAGTTTCATTTTCACTCATCCTCGAGTATTGAGGAATGTATTGCATTATTTGAATCGAAACTCACAATTTATATTTTTTATTCAAAAGATGCAAATTTTGTGAACATCCGACGGTATTTTTTTTTTAAATTTTGACCAAAAACTGACCCGTTTTGAATCAAATGATCCACACACTTGTAGCGGTGGTATTACTTCCGCTTTAGGTAAATATCTCTATTTAATTTCCAAGAGACAAAGAGTTACCAGAGGAAGGGTTTCGTGCAGCGATTTTTAGAAAGATTTCGCGTTTTGTATTATTTTTTGACGGGACCGGGCAACGCCGGGCGTATCTGCTAGTTTAAAATATTTCAAAAGCATGTGCGAAATGTCTAGAATTGTATGAAAAAAAAACATTTCAGATGTTTATGCATTAAACTTGTTCCCTTACATAAAAAAAAAAATTATATGCATACGTAAGGCCAATAATGAGGATTTTAATTTTGCCGTTCCAGTGCTTCAGAAGTATTTGAACAAATTATAACAGGGAGAAAAGAACGTCAAAAATTAATTTAGAATTTAAACTCAAGCGTGCATTACTTTAATATATTTTCGAATATCCCTAAATCTGCTTGAGTCATTTAAGAATATTAATAATAATCATCTTCTTTCACGTAAAAGGTATTTTTATTTTCTTCTTTAATTGATTATGCAGCACCATTTAATGCTTTTTGGAAGTTTTAAAATCTTTCTCTTTTGGAGAATCCTTTGACTTAATAAGTTGTTAATAGACTGGTGTGTACTCGTATAAACATTTTGTAACATTCGTAAATTAATTCTAAGAAAAATTATGTAATGTATATTTATTGAAATATTCTTTTGCTACAAGTTACGTACTTAACTTATTACTTGTATAATTTCCAATGCTTTCATATTAAATCATTCAAAATCATTTTTTAAACAATTTTTAGTTATTTTTTTAGAACAGGTGTTTTTTTACATGGATTTAAATATAGATAAGTGATTGTTTCTTTTCATTTTGAAACTTATTAAAGTAAAGCATCTTTTAAATTGAAAGGATATTTTTACCTGAGAATATATTTATTTCTTGAATTAAACATGTTTTTAAAATCATTAATATTATAAAAATTTCATAATTTTTTCTCGTCTAATTTCACTTTTGTTTGTCTATCTTACCTTTGGTTGGTAGTGATCTAACTGAGAAATTTATATGAGTTTCAACAAACTCCCTATTGGAAATTGCGTCGTAAGCCGCTATATAGTATATATATATATGTGTGTGTATGTGTGTGCGTGTGTGTTAAATATATTATTCGGAAATATAGTCTAGGCAAAAATTTCAAGATATTTAATGCAAAACCCGAAATTTTAAAGACAGTAAGTAATATTCTCCTAATTTTCTTGTATAAAATAGAAAATTATTTTTACCTACTAGAAAACATTTTTATCTATTTTACCCAAATGCTTGAAAAAATAATTAAATTAAAATTAAAATAAAAAATCCAACCGTTTTTTATAAATAAGAAAATATCTTTAACCTATCATTTCTTTCTCCCTCCCATTAAACTTTCTTACATTATTAACAATTTATAATCTCCTTGATCAATAGCACTGATCTTCTATTTATTTGGAAAGTGGAATTCGTTTTGTCAACAATAATTTGACCCCACTTTATGTCATTTTTAAGGTCGACTGCCTAATTGATTAAAGTTGAATCATCGCACAGGCGTAAGCTTTTATTACAAAGATTATTCCTCGTAAACGAGCCTTTAATTAAAATAATATTAAACGATGTGTAAAAAATAGAATAAAAAAATTAAATATACCGGGTGGTTATAATATAAGTATCTCTATTTAGAGCTGCCTGTAGCTTGAAAGCATAACCGGAATGAAACCAAAATCGGTATAGTTACTATTTGAGAAGGGGGAAGAAGAATAAAACGATACAAAATTACTTGCAATAATTGCCGACAGATGGCGCTTTTGAGTGTGAAATGCAATGTGTAATATTATGTACCGTGGAGGTGTCAAAAACCTCAATGACTTTACCGCATATCACAACATGTGGGAAACTTCACTCCTGATGCGTTACATTCCACAGATGAGCACGTCGTGCTGCGCCTGGATTGTGTCCTCCAGCACAATGGCCATGTGGAATCTGAACATGCTCGGCACCGCTATGAGAAATGGTAACCACATTCACTGTGACATTTTCGAATAAATTAGGTGTGCAATCCGGTTTGACTTCTTAATTCTTTGCTCTTGTATTACATACTACATTTCACACTCAGTAGCGCCATCTGTCGGTGATTATTGCAAAATTTTTTATTGTTTCAATCTTCTTCCCCTTCTCGAATAGTAACTGTACCGATATTGGTTTCATTCGGGTTATTCATTCGAGCTACAGACAGCTCCAAATAGAGATACTTATATTATAACCACCCTGTATATTTTTGAAAGTCTCAGCGAACAATGTCGACATTTCGTACTCATAAACACTGTTTAAGTGCCAATATTTCTAAAAAAAAAGTGTTTTTTCAAAGTGTAAAGCGAAAACAAATATGACAAGAGAGTGTGAGTATTAATTTAAGAAGGATAATTTTCAGAATTGTTTCAATAGTTCAATATGCGTTTACAGAATATTATATAGCGTGTTTCACTTATTGACTGGTATTTTCTTTGACCACATAGAATATTTTATATTTCTATAAATTAATAATAAAGAATATATCATCATCATCATCATCCCAAAACATGGTTTCAGGCTATAAGCCTGTTCCGGCCCCAATCCATCTTTTTTCGCGGCCTTCCTCTGTCTCTTTTCCGCCTTGCCTTACAATTAAAGGCTGCTTTTGGTATACGATCAGTATCCATCCTTTCGATGTGGTCCCTCCATTTCCTTCTGTAATTTTCTATTTGATTTAATATTGATATAATTTCAAGCTCTCTTCTGATGTAATCATTCTTTATTTTGTCACACTCCTCAAAAATTTCATCTCTGAGTATTGTATTTGTTTCAAAGAATAAGACAAAGGTAATGGCATTTAGGGACAAAGATCCTATAAAGAATATATATGAGATTTAATCTTCTCAACTAAGCAAAAAAGCCCGGGCCAGGATTCGAACAGTTGGGAAGATTACATCTCATATGATTTATTTACCAATTTGAATAATTGTGTAAAAACTAATCTAGTGTAATCACGATTCCAGCGTTTATTGAAGGTCCCATTACCTGTCATTTATTCTGTTGTGCTGATTCAGATATCAGATCAGATTCTATGATCATAAAGGTTAACTGGGTGTATTAGTTCAGCCATATTCGTCCGGGATTGCTCAGTTGATAGAGCATTGCAGCTTCAGCCAAGGAATCCTGAGTTCGGATCTTGGTTCGGAATTTTTAGCTCATTTGGGAAGGTTACATCTCATATGATTTCTTTACCAATTTGAATAATTGTGTCAAATTTAATCTAGTAAAAAAAATATATATTATAGAATGTTTTAGAAACTTAAACAAAATTAAAGATCTTTTGTACACAAGATTTTAATGAATATTAGTAAAAATGTTTAGATATATTTAAATAATATTTAAATAAAGCATTAATGAAAAGTATTGATGTTGTCATTGATGAGATAAAATAAAAGATGACATTCAAAGAACATTTTTCAAATTTAATTGCTTCAAAGTAAATAAATAAATAAATAAATAAATAAATAAATAAATGTGACACATATATTTCTTTTAAATTCTAAAAGGAGTAAACTAAAAGCGTAATGTAAAGTAAAATAACTTTAATTAGATTATTTACATGTTTCATCTCACTCCAAGCCATTATCAAAAACAAATGAGAATATTCTATAACTGCACGGTACATTATATCAAGATTTATAATATATAAGATTTATTTTATAAGATTATATCAAGCAGAAACAATCCAAATACATTTCAATGATCATCCATACTAAGAGAACCCATAGAGATATTAAAGCGCAAAATTACAATATGCAATGATGCAGCATCTTTTAACTTATCAAAATTGTGACTCGACCATAGTTACAAATATGGAAATAAACAATCAAGTAAAAATAAAAATAATAATGTGCATAATTTTAAAAAGTAGATGAAAATTAAATGATAGTACTTCAAATAAAGACCGTGCAATCATAAAATATCCTCATTTTTTTATAGTGGCTCGCAGTGAGCCGAAACATGTCAACAATCTAATAAAAGTTATTTTATTGTATATTATGTTTTTATTTTACCACTTTTAGCATTTAAAATAAATATATTATTACAAGGTTTATAATTTATTATATTTTTAAATGTGTCAAACTTGAAAATTTTAGACCAAAAAGTTATGACGATAAAATGTTAGAATTACTTAATTGTTTAATAGAGACTACTTTTAGAGTGTTATAAAAGTTTAATAAGGATTATCAACACACAGTAAAATGATTTTTACTTGTTGACCTTCAATTTATTTCATCACATAGAATTTTTATCCATTTACAAATTAATAATAAATATAAATGTCTAGAATTTCATTATAAAATTAATTTGAATAGATAATTAGATTTTAATCAACAGAAACAGTTAATTACAAAGTTCTATTATTATGTTCGTCTTATTTTCTGACGAGCAAAATTTAAGAAGCTTTGATTGAAAAGTTTAACATTAATTATAAACTAATGATTTTTTTATATATACATATTTTTGTGATTTAAAGTGTATGGCTTTTCTCTGTATTGATTATAGAAAATTATAGAAATTCGTTCTTTCTTTAACACATCTCCTGTTTCTCATATAAATGAAAATGATAGCATTTGTATTTTTATATTAATTTTTTTACACTACATGTTGTTACTGATATAATTGTGTTACTCGAAGAAAATGTCTTAAGCTATATATACTTTGTTACCCAGAATTTAAGTGGAAAAAAAATACCCCACTAAAAATTTATTGCAACATTTCCGCAAAAGAACAATCTTTACAAATTGTCTGTATATGACATTGTCGAGCGGAAAATAAGTTAAATCGGCTATCAGAGGCACCTGGCTCTGGATTTCACGATTTTTACTGCTTTAATATATTTATAGGAAAACAGCATGAGATGCTGCAGTAACTATTACGGAAAGAAATTTTGAATGTGAAAGAGGCCTCGAGTATGAATTTTGCACTTTAGAAAAAGCGTTTTAGGTATCTTTAAAGTGGCGAATTTATTTAAACTGGATTTTTCCAGACATTTTTTTCCCTTTTGACTTTAATTTCTATTCAATGCATTAAATCAATAGTTCTTAACTCATTAGGCGCAATTGCGCTTATTTTGGAAACATTACTTTATGATTTTTTTTCCAAAACGGCATTTCATATATTGTATAAAGGTTTATGTTATTTATATTTTGAATATATGCAATAACTTCTGTTATTTAAAAAGAAAAGTTTGACTGGATTTTTCTGCCTTTTAAAATGTTTTAAAAAATGTGAAATTTAGATTTTTGGCATCATTCGAAAGAAATATGTTTTTGAAATAAAATAATAAATAAATAGAAATATTATCATTAACTATTATTATTATTACTAAATTTAAATAAAATAATAAATAAATAACTTAAAAAAAATAAAGGCGCCATTGCTCTTATTTTGGAAACATTACTTCATGATTTTTTACCAAAACGGCATTTCATATATTGTATAAAGGTTTATGTTATTTGTATTCAATGACGTCTGTAATTTAAAAAGAAAAGTTTTATTGGATTTTTCTGTCTTTTAAAACGTTTTAAAAAGGGGGAAATTTAGATATTTGGCATCATTCGAAAGGAATATATTTTTGAAATAAAATAATAAATAAATAGAAATATTATCATTAACTATTATTATTATTACTAAATTTAAATAAAATAATAAATAAATAACTTTTAAAAAAATAAAGGCGCCATTGCTCTTATTTTGGAAACATTACTTTATGATTTTTTACCAAAACGCATTTCATATATTGTATAAAGGTTTATGTTATTTGTATTCAATGACGTCTGTAATTTAAAAAGAAAAGTTTTATTGGATTTTTCTGTCTTTTAAAACGTTTTAAAAAAGGGGAAATTTAGATATTTGGCATCATTCGAAAGGAATATATTTTTGAAATAAAATAATAAATAAATAGAAATATTATCATTAACTATTATTATTATTACTAAATTTAAATAAAATAATAAATAAATAACTTTAAAAAAATAAAGGCGCCATTGCTCTTATTTTGGAAACATTACTTTATGATTTTTTACCAAAACGCATTTCATATATTGTATAAAGGTTTATGTTATTTGTATTCAATGACGTCTGTAATTTAAAAAGAAAAGTTTTATTGGATTTTTCTGTCTTTTAAAACGTTTTAAAAAAGGGGAAATTTAGATTTTTGGCATCATTCGAAAGAAATATATTTTTGAAATAAAATAATAAATAAATAGAAATATTATCATTAACTATTATTATTATTACTAAATTTAAATAAAATAATAAATAAATAACTTTAAAAAAAATAAAGGCGCCATTGCTCTTATTTTGGAAACATTACTTTATGATTTTTTACCAAAACGCATTTCATATATTGTATAAAGGTTTATGTTATTTGTATTCAATGACGTCTGTAATTTAAAAAGAAAAGTTTTATTGGATTTTTCTGTCTTTTAAAACGTTTTAAAAAAGGGGAAATTTAGATTTTTGGCATCATTCGAAAGAAATATATTTTTGAAATAAAATAATAAATAAATAGAAATATTATCATTAACTATTATTATTATTACTAAATTTAAATAAAATAATAAATAAATAACTTTAAAAAAAATAAAGGCGCCATTGCTCTTATTTTGGAAACATTACTTTATGATTTTTTACCAAAACGCATTTCATATATTGTATAAAGGTTTATGTTATTTGTATTCAATGACGTCTGTAATTTAAAAAGAAAAGTTTTATTGGATTTTTCTGTCTTTTAAAACGTTTTAAAAAAGGGGAAATTTAGATTTTTGGCATCATTCGAAAGAAATATATTTTTGAAATAAAATAATAAATAAATAGAAATATTATCATTAACTATTATTATTATTACTAAATTTAAATAAAATAATAAATAAATAACTTTAAAAAAAATAAAGGCGCCATTGCTCTTATTTTGGAAACATTACTTTATGATTTTTTACCAAAACGCATTTCATATATTGTATAAAGGTTTATGTTATTTGTATTCAATGACGTCTGTAATTTAAAAAGAAAAGTTTTATTGGATTTTTCTGTCTTTTAAAACGTTTTAAAAAAGGGGAAATTTAGATATTTGGCATCATTCAAAAGAAATATTTTTTTTATTTAATTTTATTTCTCATTATATATCGTAATTAAAATATGATTATAGCTGTATATTGTATATAACAACATTAACGCAGGAATTACAAATCATGACAGTTTGATTAAAATTCTTGAAAAAACATTTTATTCCCAAAATGTGACGTTGCGGCGCCTTCGTTACTTTTCAAAGCGAATTCGAACACACAAAATAAGGACCTCCCACTACCATGCTTTTCTTTCGAGTGCTGCTACGTTATTTATACAATTTTTTTGGAAATGTTGCTTTTTCATTCCTAGCAACATTTTCTTGGAAGTGTTACTCATAACGTCTGATTCTTACTGTAGATTACTTCAGATATTTTCTTTTCTCAAAACGATATAATTGTAGTAGCTATTTCAATACCTTCATAGTATATACTATTTCGATTTTAAGGTAAATGTCCCTGTGAAATTTTTATCTGTAGCTCAAGCTTTAGATTATTTCGAATGTTTCTATTCAGGTGATTATTCGGATTATTCAGAAAACGTTTGTTTGACACCTGATCTCATCATAGTAATATATGAGGTGTACGGATAATATATATATATATATATATATATATATATATTTATGCGGCGATTTTCCACGTGATATATCTGGTGAAGTATAACTTCTCGTAAATTTCAAATCAATGGATAATCAAGAAATATGGAATTTTCTATTTATTTTAAATGGTAAAATTTTTAAATGGTATTTTGGAAAATTTTTAAATCTTAAAATTTTAATAATTTAAAAAAAAATTAATAAAAACAGATGTCAGTTACTAGTTTATAAAAGTCAGTTATTGGATATATGCATTACTAATAGCTCAGTACTAAATATTACTCCTATATACTCTTACTACATACTCTGCATTACTAATAATGCAGTAAAGCTTACTAAATACCATTTTTATAATAAATATTAATGTATTTTGTTTTTATAATAAATAATAAAGTTTTTTTAAAGCATTTTAATCTTTTAAAATAAAGTGTCAATGACTGGTTTACTTTGTGTCAGTATTTTAGAATTTTCAGCATTCAGCTTTTTTAGCATATAAAAGAAATATATTATTACAAGGTGTTATAATTTATTATATTGTTATGGAATTTTCTGTTTAAAAAAATAATTAAACGCAAACAGGATATTAAAGATGTAACTTCAGTCCAATCTTCAAATCGGAATAGAAAAAGCTAAACAAAGTACAAAAATAAAATAATAGCTAAAAGAAATTTCAGAAAACTAAACACTAACTAAACGTAAGAGTTATAAAAAATATATGTTTGACTGGATAAAATACTGGGATATATTACCTATATCAAAACAATCCATTTCCAAATTAGAAGAAAACTATTAGGAAATGACACAGAAATATCCTTATGTAATATTTCGAAAGTTTTTTGAGGACGAAATTATTAATTTTATTACACATAAATACTCGAATTTTCTGTAAAAATGCAATGTAATGCTGCATAAAAATTGTTCAATCATCTATGTAAATTGTTAGAAAATAAATATTTATTGATGAAAAGTAAACAGATATATAATGAAAATGCGTATGGCACAGGTAATTCAATTTTTTATGTTTTGTTATAAATTAAGATGTTGGAATATTTTTTTTTGTGAATTCATCGTTTCAGGATGATATTGTCTCTTTTGTAGCAAATGAACAGAAAAAAACTGCCATAAATACACGGAGGCATATGAACATATATTTTTTATATTACCCCATCCGGCTACATTTCGTTCATTTTGGGTACATGCTGTTTCTCCTAAGATTACTATTATTATTATCTTTATTTTGTTTTACAGAAGTACTTTAAGTGGCACGTTTGAATAATAATTTTTGAAAGTTTAAACCTTGAGCTTGTAAAATTTTGAACTAGGTACCGGTTAAATGTTGAAAGATAAGTTATAAATGATTCACTAAAAACAGGTAAAATGCTCAATCATAAAATCTCTGGGGTTATACTTTCCACACAGGAGGTCAACAGAACGATAACGCGGGTTAAAATTGCATCTGATATGTTAGTAACAAACACGATTGAATCAGGATTCAAACCTGAAATCTCTTAATTTGAATCTACCTTTATATCCACTTCACCAGAAAGAAGATAATTTTTGTTGTAAAGCGACATAATGAAAATGTATAGAAATGTTTCTTCTGGATGGCTGTTGAACCCCTCTATATTGGGTGACCTTTTATGCCATTTTCGTGTTGAAACTCTGAAAAAGGTTCCTTTGCGTAGCTTTTTAAAATATTTACTCTTGTTGAGTCTGATAAACAAAGCTTAAATTCCTGTACTTTAACAATAAATATAAACAGTTAAAATAAACAATACATTTATAAAGTTTACAGATTTTCAATGAATATGTATTAATAAATTTAGTATATTTTACAGTTCTAAAAGTATATAAAGTTACTCTAATTAATGGAATGTTAATTATTAAAATAGCATAGTTACAAAAAATACTTATACATAACATAATGCTTTCAAATAATACCTTAAATATTTTAACTCAGATTGAAATTAATTTAATTATCGTTGTTCTAAACAGTTTTTGCAATTTTTTTTAAACGATTTAAGAAAAAAAACAGATAACTTTGCAAATTTTACAAATATACGTTTTTGGTGAGATAATAATGTTTGATACATCACATCATGAGAACACGCCACTTAATTTTCCTTATATTCATGATCTATATCTTAATCAGTCCATATCTCAAAATTATCTTTCATTTCTGAATCATCTGCTTCATAAAAGTTTTCATTTTTGGAAGAATCATCATTATCCTCATCATAAGGTTCATCCCGTTGTCTGAGACTTACAGTGTATTGATCATCCCACAAAAAAAATACATAGGGTGAAACCCCCAGTTATTGACACCTAACTAGTATCTGACACTTGAGCAAAAATATAATGCAAATAAGCATTTTGTTGTAAAATTCTGCAAAGTAATGTCATCTAGTGGTAAATGAGACGCTTATTTTGACGCTTATTTTGATTTTGGAGTCAATTTGTTCACCACTAGCGGAAATTCAATGTGGAAGAAACTTTTGATAATACAAAAAGTGGCATTTTGAACCAAGCATCTTATTTCTAAAATTAAGAAAGTGTTTTTCTAATCTATTTGTAATACAACCATCCTAAACTTTTTCTTAAAGTTATACATGTAGAAATTAGTTTAAAGATGCATATGATATATTAGTGCCCTGATTTAGGGTTTATAGTTATTTAATTTAGCTTAATGGGGGATACCAGTTATTGGTTCTAGAATTTCATTTCACCAGTCTCTGACAGAGGTGATAGTTATTGGTTATATTAAAGAAAGTTGAAATATGTTATTTGAACTATTTAAAAATGCATAATAGTAAATTAAATTTATCATGTAGAAAAAAACACCATTAAAATTCAAGTTGTTTTACCAGTGTCTGACAACAGATGTCAGTTACTGGTTCATAAATGTCAGTTATTGAATATATGCATTACTAATAGCTCAGTACTAAATATTACTCCTATATGCTGTTACTACATACTCTGCATTACTAATAATGCAGTACAGCTTACTAAATACCTCTTTTTATAATAAATATTAATGAATTTTGTTTCTATAATATATAATGAAGAATAAGGCATTTTAATCTTTTAAAATAAATTGTCAATTACTGGTTTACTTTGTGTCAGTTATTGGTGACCCAAAATGGTGTCAGTTGCTGGAGTTGCGGGAGTTACAGGGCCATAACGCTCGCCGGACCTTAACCCTTTGGATTTCTTCTTCTGGGGACAGATGAAATCTCTCATTTATGAGACGCCAGTAGAAACGCCAGAAGAAGCAGTAGCGCGTATTGTGACCGCTGCAGGAGAAAACCAGGAAGCTCCCGGAATCTTCGAGCGTGTCCGCCAGTAGTTCCTCCGTAGATGTACTCTGTGTAATAATGTCCGCGGTCGCCACTTTGAACAATTGTTGTAAAATATTTGTTTTCTCTGGACATCACGAGCTGTGTTGTACCTATTCTGTGCAATAAATAATTATCTGGAGTGTTTCTTTCTTGTCTCAGTTTGCCCATTTCCAGACCCATTTTCTCGATTTTCATCTTTAAACGTCATTTGCGACTCCATTTTCCATTGAATTTTTTGTTCGTCTTCCTGAGTACTATCATCCCTCTAAGTTTGTTGAAACATTTCATATACACCCTGAATATATCTATATAAACCAACATTTGAACGGAGGGTGGTTTGGCGGTCTGGGGGTCATGATTGGTGATAATATACCAACATTTTTAGGAATTGCTTTCCTCCGAACGCCTGCAATAGGTAGCTTTTTGTATCGAAAGCTACCTAAAATGATAGATTTGATTAAACGCTTGGATAAAATCCTGGAATGGGAACTCATAGCGGCAATGTAAGTGTGTTAATTACATAATGCGAATTTCTATCTTACTGATTGACATCTCTTTCAATGAAAACCCAATTAAATCTTTCAGGTGAATTACAATCTCTATCAAATATCTAGTTTGCCTCTAATAAAGTAAGTCTTTTTTTTTTTTTTTTACTTTTGGTTTATTATTTTATTTCTTTATGACATACCATATGTTTATTTTCTTCACAAATCTAAAAACATATCTTTCTTTTTCGTAAATAGGGCTTGACAAATGCGGTCGCCAGGTCACCACTGGCAACCAACTTTTTTGATCTGTCGACTAAGTTATTTAATCATTCGGGGGAATTTTTGTAAAAAAAAATTGACATAAGAAATGACCACAAATGGCATTTTTTCTCTGCTCCACCCCTACTCGTGTGCGGCGAGCAGTGATATTCCTTCCTCTTCTCTCGCACTTTTAATGAAAGAACGAGATTTAAACGGCATTTTCAAACTCATGCACAGAAAACATAATTCTTTTCAGCTATAGCTAGCGAGTATATGTCACGTGAATAAAATGTAGGGTAAGAAGGGATATTTCAATAAAAAAGTAAGAAATAGCGTCAATCCAGTCTCTGTGGCATCAAAATAGGATACAACGCTAAAAAATGCTCATCTGATTTTTGTGTTTACATAAGTTGTGAACATAATGTAAGTGATTATAAATGATCATAGTTTTTATAAGTTTAATTAGAAAACATTGTTTAGGATATATTTCTAAAATATGTACTATTATAAATTTTGTATGTAACTAATAATTTTAAACTATGCTTGTTATTATTTTTTCTTAATTATTTCATAAAAAAACTTTTGTGTTTCTTTTTTTTTTAAATCAATGACGTGGAAGAGAATGGGGGGGGGGTAAATATTTTTTACTGGCGACTAGTATTTTTTTCTGGCCTCATATTTGTAAATCCCTGTTCATAAATAAACGTTTTTTTATATATAATCTTAAAATAATTACTTCTAGTTGCATATTAAAAATGATATGTTTGATCAAACATCTAGATAAAATCCTAAAATGGGAACTCATAATGGCAATGAAAGTGTGTTAATTACATAATGCGAATTTCTATCTAACGGATCACCATCTCTTTCAAATAAAACTGAAATAAATCTTTCAGGTGAAAATTGCATGTGGTTTCTATATGTTCTGATGATATCTCTATCAAATATCATATCTCACAAAACTATCTAACACATTCAATGAATTAATCGTCAGAATTTCGGTATTTGTATTTGAGAGAATTACAATTAGTCTACCAATTAATGACAGAGAGCAAGTTAATTGCCAGAGCTTTACAAATATAATCTTCATACCGGATTCTTTAATCAGAATTTCCATTGAAGCAATAGCTTTAATTATTTTTTATTTTAAATATTTTTATATCTTTGAAATGTATACATAACGTGAATTGGTTAGAAACAAAATATATAAAACATAATATAATTTTAAGGATGAATTTTACTCATATTTTATTTCTATCAGTAAAAGTATGTTTCATTTCTGTATGCGTTTTACCTTTGTGTTCAAATACGCATGGAATTTTTAGAATTTTTTATCCTAGATTATTCACTAATAATACTAATAAGCAACAAAAGCTCCAAACATTAAATTGTGTGCTAAGGACTACAATGATAGTAAAACAAAGTGTGTTTCGTTGTAGTTTGTAGCAGACACTTTATATTCATAAATAACAACTACAATGTGTGGGTAATCCAAAAATGCTTCATGGCTCCTCCTGTAATGCGTGCTTAACAATTCACATGCTAAACAAACAAGTAGAATATTTACAATGTATATGTTAAAATATTTTACTACCTCGATATTAAACACTAACTGATCCACACGGCATGGCGTTGTCCGGTCACGTCAAAAAATATTATGAAACGCGAAATCACTCTAAAAATCGCTGCACGAAACTATTCTTCTGGTAACACCTTCGTCTTTCGGAAATAAAAAAGAGAGACGGACACCGAAGCGGAAGTAAATTCTATACCACTTCTTCAAATGTCTGTGTCATTTGATTCAAAACGGGCCAGTTTTTGGCGAAAATTTAAAAAAAAAGTTCCGTCCGATTTTCACTAAATTTGAATTATCGGAATCGGAAAAAATAAACTACGTATATACTGTGAGTTTCGAATCGATACCTTCAATAGTTTTCACAAAATCATAACTTCCCCTTCGCCTTTGACCGAAATCAGAACTTTTAAATATTGGTCCGATTTAAACGAAACATTTTAACATTCTTTCCAGGTCTTTAGGGTACTAAATACATTTCGGTATCATTTATTCAACCCTTGGTTACAGCCATTTATGAATATTAATCTCTAGATCTTTAAACAATTATCAACTCTCTCCAAGCTAAAAAGAGATAGAATATGGCAATTTTAGACATACTTGAGGCCAAAATGAAGGCAATCAATGAACCAATGAAGGATTCTGGTGGAAATGTCTTAGTGGCGAAGGAAAAAAAAATGCCAAAAATTCAAAAATTGCTGTACAAATTCCGAATAAACTTTATTCAAATTAGGTTAAAATTTACTACATTGGGCTAGAAAATTAGAATCGAAATTCTTGTTACTAATGTGGAAAAATCGTAGTGAAACGTGAAAAAACGCTGAATTGCATGAGAAATTTAAAAAAAAATCTAATAAAAAAATTAACAATCGGGCTTTGAGGTGCAAAACAACATACATAGATGTTCAGTGCTTCCAAAGTTTGTAGCTCTGCGTGCAGCAGTCTCTTCAGAACACAGTCGACATACAGAAATACAGACACACTGACAAACTTATCTCTTTATTATATTTATATAGATTAACTTATAAAGTTTAAATATTGCAGCGAGAATATATATTAAATTTTAAATTTTAATATTTACTATTTTAATTAAAATTCTTTATAAACAAAAATTATGATATGCCTTTAGTTTCATGTTGTAATATAACTGAGTTCACAATTCTTTGTTTATTTTCTATATCTTGAATTTTTTTAAAGCTTACATAAAAACTACTTTCATATTTAAAGGATATAAAAAAAAATGGTGACAACAATAAAGTTTGAATATATTATTAAATGAAAGAATAATATTATGACTAAAAATCTGAATTAATCAAAATATATTTACAGAATTACTTAGAACTATCATTTGTACGTGCCTCAGAATTTTTCTTTTTGAAATAACTTTTGTATTACCATAATAAAAACATTTATATAAAAAGCAGATATCCCATAATATATTCCACGTACCAACGAAAATAAATACACTTATTGTGACACTTCTTTTTCAGAAGTATTTTTGTAGTGGCTCTAATTTCATAACATATATTTTCTGTTTTCTCAGAAAATATGTTTTCACGTTTAGAACAAATAAACGTTTATTAAATATGAAAGAATGCTGCAGCTTACAAAACTATTTCTTCCAAAATATGTATATATTATAATGAAAGAATGAGCAACATTATGAAATTTGCATCAATGAATAATAATAAAAAAAAAAACCCATCATATTATATTAATTTATTTTAGGAAAACCAGTTGGTGTTAAAGCATATAATAACGCATTTCATATGTATTGTTAATGAAAGATATCGAAGAATCATAAATTAAATAAATATAACATAATAATGCTAACAGTTACAATACTTTCATCTCTTGCATATTCTTAGAGTTATTAGCTACCTGGTAAGAACAAACAAATTTTAAATACTGATAAAAATTTCACTCTGTTTCCAAAACAAACATAAAAACTTGTAATTTATGTTGTTTTACAATAACATTTTAATTTCAGATGTCAATTTATATATCATTCCCAATAGGCTTGATCGCATGATGTAACCGATGTTTTATATCATTCACAAGAAACATTTCTTTAATTCATATAATGTTTTGTTTTAAATTTTTATTTAGAGTAATCTCAATAGATTGCTGTCGAGAAAGAAAGGTTGTTGTCCGAGATTCTTGTCAGAGGGAACATGATGTGTCTTTAACTGATCCACACCAGAAGGTATTTATGAAATTTTTATTTAGAGTAATCTCAATAGATTGCTGTCGAGAAAGAAAGGTTGTTGTCCGAGATTCCTGTCAGAGGGAACATGATATGTCTTTAACTGATCCACACCAAAAAGTATTTATTAAATTTTTATTTAGAGTAATCTCAATAGATTGCTGTCGAGAAAGAAAGGTTGTTGTCCGAGATTCCTGTCAGAGGGAACATGATATGTCTTTAACTGATCCACACCAAAAAGTATTTATTAATTTTTTATTTAGAGTAATCTCAATAGATTGCTGTCGAGAAAGAAAGGTTGTTGTCCGAGATTCCTGTCAGAGGGAACATGATATGTCTTTAACTGATCCACACCAAAAAGTATTTATTAATTTTTTATTTAGAGTAATCTCAATAGATTGCTGTCGAGAAAGAAAGGTTGTTGTCCGAGATTCTTGTCAGAGGGAACATGATGTGTCTTTAACTGATCCACACCAAAAAGTATTTATTAAATTTTTATTTAGAGTAATCTCAATAGATTGCTGTCGAGAAAGAAAGGTTGTTGTCCGAGATTCCTGTCAGAGGGAACATGATATGTCTTTAACTGATCCACACCAAAAAGTATTTATTAATTTTTTATTTAGAGTAATCTCAATAGATTGCTGTCGAGAAAGAAAGGTTGTTGTCCGAGATTCCTGTCAGAGGGAACATGATATGTCTTTAACTGATCCACACCAAAAAGTATTTATTAATTTTTTATTTAGAGTAATCTCAATAGATTGCTGTCGAGAAAGAAAGGTTGTTGTCCGAGATTCCTGTCAGAGGGAACATGATATGTCTTTAACTGATCCACACCAAAAAGTATTTATTAATTTTTTATTTAGAGTAATCTCAATAGATTGCTGTCGAGAAAGAAAGGTTGTTGTCCGAGATTCTTGTCAGAGGGAACATGATGTGTCTTTAACTGATCCACACCAAAAAGTATTTATTAATTTTTTATTTAGAGTAATCTCAATAGATTGCTGTCCAGAAAGAAAGGTTGTTGTCCGAGATTCCTGTCAGAGGGAACATGAGATGTCTTTAACTGATCCACACCAAAAAGTATTTATTAATTTTTTATTTAGAGTAATCTTAATAGATTGCTGTCGAGAAAGAAAGGTTGTTGTCCGAGATTCCTGTCAGAGGAAACATGATGTGTCTTTAACTGATCCACACCAGAAGGTATTTATTAAATTTTTATTTAGAGTAATCTCAATAGATTGCTGTCGAGAAAGAAAGGTTGTTGTCCGAGATTCCTGTCAGAGGGAACATGATGTGTCTTTAACTGATCCACACCAAAAAGTATTTATTAAATTTTTATTTAGAGTAATCTCAATTGATTGCTGTCGAGAAAGAAAGGTTGTTGTTCGAGATTCCTGTCAGAGGGAACATGATATGTCTCTAACTGATCCACACCAAAAAGTATTTATTAAATTTTTATTTAGAGTAATCTCAATAGATTGCTGTCGAGAAAGAAAGGTTGTTGTCCGAGATTCCTGTCAGAGGGAACATGATGTGTCTTTAACTGATCCACACCAGAAGGTATTTATTAAATTTTTATTTAGAGTAATCTCAATAGATTGCTGTCGAGAAAGAAAGGTTGTTGTCCGAGATTCCTGTCAGAGGGAACATGATATGTCTTTAACTGATCCACACCAAAAAGTATTTATTAATTTTTTATTTAGAGTAATCTCAATAGATTGCTGTCGAGAAAGAAAGGTTGTTTTCCGAGATTCCTGTCAGAGGTAACATGATATGTCTTTAACTGATCCACACCAAAAAGTATTTATTAATTTTTTATTTAGAGTAATCTCAATAGATTGCTGTCGAGAAAGAAAGGTTGTTGTCCGAGATTCCTGTCAGAGGGAACATGATATGTCTTTAACTGATCCACACCAAAAAGTATTTATTAATTTTTTATTTAGAGTAATCTCAATAGATTGCTGTCGAGAAAGAAAGGTTGTTGTCCGAGATTCCTGTCAGAGGAAACATGATGTGTCTTTAACTGATCCACACCAGAAGGTATTTATTAAATTTTTATTTAGAGTAATCTCAATAGATTGCTGTCGAGAAAGAAAGGTTGTTGTCCGAGATTCCTGTCAGAGGGAACATGATGTGTCTTTAACTGATCCACACCAAAAAGTATTTATTAAATTTTTATTTAGAGTAATCTCAATTGATTGCTGTCGAGAAAGAAAGGTTGTTGTCCGAGATTCCTGTCAGAGGGAACATGATATATCTTTAACTGATCCACACCAAAAAGTATTTATTAATTTTTTATTTAGAGTAATATCAATAGATTGCTGTCGAGAAAGAAAGGTTGTTGTCCGAGATTCCTGTCAGAGGGAACATGATGTGTCTTTAACTGATCCACACCAGAAGGTATTTATTAAATTTTTATTTAGAGTAATCTCAATAGATTGCTGTCGAGAAAGAAAGGTTGTTGTCCGAGATTCCTGTCAGAGGGAACATGATGTGTCTTTAACTGATCCACACCAGAAGGTATTTATTAAATTTTTATTTAGAGTAATCTCAATAGATTGCTGTCGAGAAAGAAAGGTTGTTGTCCGAGATTCCTGTCAGAGGGAACATGATATGTCTTTAACTGATCCACACCAAAAAGTATTTATTAATTTTTTATTTAGAGTAATCTCAATAGATTGCTGTCGAGAAAGAAAGGTTGTTGTCCGAGATTCTTGTCAGAGGGAACATGATGTGTCTTTAACTGATCCACACCAGAAGGTATTTATTAAATTTTTATTTAGAGTAATCTCAATAGATTGCTGTCGAGAAAGAAAGGTTGTTGTCCGAGATTCCTGTCAGAGGGAACATGATGTGTCTTTAACTGATCCACACCAGAAGGTATTTATTAAATTTTTATTTAGAGTAATGCCAATAGATTGCTGTCGAGAAAGAAAGGTTGTTGTCCGAGATTCCTGTTAGAGGGAACATGATGTGTCTTTAACTGATCCACACCAGAAGGTATTTATTACATTTTTATTTAGAGTAATGTCAATAGATTGCTGTCGAGAAAGAAAGGTTGTTGTCCGAGATTCCTGTCAGAGGGAACATGATGTGTCTTTAACTGATCCACACCAGAAGGTATTTATTTATGATTTATTAGAGCAAAATATGCTCTCCCCAGAGACATAAGAGACAATATGCCAAGGAATGGTAAAATTTTATCTTTATGTTTCCTTATCTAAAAGCATTTTTATCGATTATTTAAAATACTGGATCCATTAACATTGAAAGTTTGATATAATTAATATTAAGCATTCTCGACGCGAATCGCGGCAGCAAAATGGTCTGAGATCCACTACCACACAATAGGTCTGATTTTTGCATCCGGATTTGAACATCGTTCATTAAAAATTCCTTGATTGGTTGGTTGGTTGGTTGATTTTATGACGGCCGATTATCTACACGAGGGATATAGGCCCTAGGGGGGACTGCCTTCCGTGGGGGTCTTTCTAAGGGATCCTAAACCGTATTTACGGCAAGTTTCGAAAAAAACCAAAAAAAAAAAAACATTCTTTTGGTGTCGTTTAAATGAGGCTTATGCTTGCTTTGGAACTAAATAATGAGAATACGTTAGGCTGACCAGCTGATCGAGACATATGCTACATAGTTAGTTACCCATGGCCAAAGGTCTAGAAAACGGATTTGAGCGACGCACAGTGGGGCAGAATCCTGAAAAGCTGGCCAAAATATGAAAATGTTATTCAAACTGCATGAAACTTAGTACACAGGTGTTTTTCAGGATGCTGATTACAATTTTGTAGTTAAAATTAAAAAAAAAAAAAAAAAAGGGCGATCCAATATGGTGGACTAAAATCTTAAATGTTTTGAAAGTTATTCAATTTGTATGAAATTTCATACCCAGGTGCTTTGAAGGATGCTAATTACGATTCAAAAGTTAAATAAAAAAAATGGCGAATTAGTATAGATACCGAAAGCACTCAGTAGAAAATTGTTAATAACATTGTAAAATTGTGTCAAGAATAATTTTCTCATTTAAAAATCTCTTCTTATGTAGAAATAGTATTAATCGTAAACATTCCCTCATGACAACGTTCCGTGATTTTCATGTCCCTGAAAATCAGTTTAAATTTGCAACTTTTTAAATTATACACAACCACTGGCAGAAATCTGACAAAACTCACAATTTTTATTTTTTAAAAATATCATTGTATAACTGTGGCAAAAAGACATAGGTACTTTTTCTGGTAACCCTGGAAAAGAACGTCAAATAAAAAGCTAGGATAGACAAGAGACGGCTTCTTTATATTAATAATATTGACCATGAAAAGGCTTAAGAATCACACAGAATTTCTTACTTTATATTCTTATCAATAACAACTCAATTCCGTTTCAAACTGATTTTCAAATGGTTGTAAAACATTTTAAGAAACTTGGACTACAAGCTTGTTTTTCAAATAGCAAGTTTTTTTTTTTAATTTTTCAATTTGTGAATAAATACAATTTTTACTTTGAGACCAAAACCGAGCTCGACAAAAAGAAAACAGAGAACTGTATCACACTTTATTTAAACCCTCTTTTTTTACAAAACTCTTTTTTAGAATGCAATAATACACGTCAAGCAAACAAAAACACTGCCATTTTCGGAAAAGTAACTTTGCACAAAAACCTGCTGACACTCAGCTTTGGCAGAAGACCACAGCAACGCATACAAAAAATTATCTTCTAACACATGCACTATTCTGTTACAATTTCCGAATGTTTGAAGCGAATAAAAAAGTGACATTTCTACTTGTTGTTGCAAAAACCTGCACGAAATGTCAAATGGCAGTTTTCGGCAGCTGATGTTTTTATTATTCATTAGATAATACTTCAGGACATTATCTCCTTAAATTTCGTCGTGGAATACTGTGGAACTTTTAAACTTTCTAATGTGTAAAAACAAAAAAATATATTTATTTTAAATATTTTTATCAAAAATAATTGTGCATTATTAATTTTTATGCGCTTAATATTATTTTTCTAATGCATGCTAATAATTTACACACCATCATCGTGTGAATCCATTTTACAGAATTAAAATTGGATGGTATGGAAAAATGTAGCACGTGTTTAGAGGAACGCCTGTTTTGCTCTCTTTTTTCACCTCAGATGATACTCCTCCAAGCGTCACTTTTTAAATGATGCATGTTGTCAAGAAAACTTGAAAACCTTTTTCTAAATACATATTATGACCCTCCAAACATTATTCTAGCCAACTGTATAATCAAAATTCCCGAAATAGTAACTTTATTTTTCGACTTTTGGCCAGCTTTTCGGGATTTTGCCGACTGTGCGACGTCGGCCATGATCCTTAATGATTGTAGTGCTGTTGAATTTAGTTTTTAATAATATTAATTGCAACTCAGTAATATGCAATATTTCATCTTGCATTCTTTATCACATCTCACAAAAGTTCTCCTAATGGAGAACTTAATTCGTTTTCTTCTAGACATTTATCCTCCGATAACAATAAAAAGGACATCAGGTAATAAATATTATTATTGTCAGTGGATTTATCTGAGTAATGTTTTATAATCAGTATATGATTCAAGATGCAAAATGGCATGTCTATACTTTACGATTTTTTTTTCTATTTATTATATTCTCTACTTCTGATAGATTCAGGTTAAATCTGTTTTCAAGCAAATCTTTTATTTGAGATTTTCAAAACATTTATTGTAAGTTTTCTTATATCATTTACTTTTAAAAGCGGTTTTCACATTCATTTCTTTCAAACTTAAAATAAATTAAATAGAAGTCATGTACTATTTTTTCTTCCATTACTTTAATCCCACTGCATTTAGTATAAATATCGGTTTTCCTGTTAAAACTTGAAAACAGATTGAAAATGAGTTGAACTGTTCTTGAGGATTGCATCAGTATTATGAGACGTACGTTAAATATTTAATAAAAATACGGATATATTCATTAAAATAAGGATATATTTTCTTCAAAGAATTGTGGCAAGCTATAAATTTGCAAATAAATAATGTCTTATTGCTAATATTAAAGATTGTGCTTTAAAACGTAAGTAATCTCTTATGTCTAAAAATGCATAACCAAAGTATTATGTTTATGAAGTATACATGTTTATAACAGATTGCCATAACACTAAATTTATTTTTCATTACATCAAGATATGAAATGATATAAATGTGTTGGTAATGTATGTTTACCTAGATTATACTTACCCCAGGCACGGATAAATACCCGAGTATATGCGTAAAAAATATATAGGGTAGTCATAAAGTCTTTTCCAGATTACAATAATTTATTGCAGAAAAAACTAATATAATTAGGCATATGCATGTTTCAATATATTGTAAAGACATTTATGAAGTTTTTAATACAAGTACATGCATCAATAAATTTCGATGTGAGCACCCTTAGTAACTCGAAGTATGTCAAGGCGTTATTCCATTTCTCGCCACGTATTACCCAACATTTCGGATGTTGGTAGTGTATGGAATGTGTGATTTACTTTGGTAATGTATGTGAAATGTTTTCTCCAAAGACCTTTTGAATAATAGTATTATGTCTCTTAAAATTAAATACTAAATAATTATAAATTATAATGTACTAACTGAAAGTTACAAACGAAAATTATAGAATACAAAATTTATATGTACAAGTTAAACACTAATTAGTTGAGTAATTCCATAGCGGAATAATTTGTGAAGGATTAATTGTAAAGAAGTTCAATGACACATTATTAATATTGTATCATACGTTTTCTGATATGCTTTTTATCTCAGTGTTAAAGTGTCAGTTTGAATTAGTCTCGGAGTTGTTATTATACGCCCACCGAGATGATCACATGTCCATTCACCCTTAAATTTCAGTATATAATTTTATTAAAGTTCATGTGCATAGTTCACCATTTCTGAATTTAAACCTGTATTGAAATCGGGAAGCAGCACCGCATTTGGCTTGATCGATGTAAGCATGCTCACGAACATATGACAAATCTGTTTTACTGATGAGACAATTACTGAGAAAAAAATGGCAGCAAAATCGAATTTATATATAAAAAAATTGTACGTTTCACTACCTTATAATAATGTGTACTTTTATGTTTGTATGCATAATTATACATAATAAACCATAGTTTTTGCCCTACTATTTTATGTACACCTTGCATTTCGTTTATAATAATTATACAGTTTGCCATAATATACAAGAGAAAATTCAATTTCTATTTGAAAACAAAATACTGTATTTTTTTTTTAAATACATTTAAAAATAAAATAGTGTTTCAAGCAAATTTGTTTCGTGAATTTGCTCCATTCAGAAATATTCTAATCTATTCATGAACTAATTATTCTAAGCGACTTATTTCCTTAAATATTCTTATACAAGTTGACAATAACATCCCGTCGTAAATTGACTGCTTATTTTCAAGTATCTTTGTAAAGTCACAAGTCAGGAAATGTATCTTTATCAACTGCAATTTAAGTGCAGCATCAATGGAAATGGGGAAATGAAAGGAGTGAATGCTTGTGTACGTGAAGTTCAAAGGTTTCAATTTGAAAGACAATATAAAACTTATCAGTATTTTAAATTAGCAGTGAACATCAAAAGTGTATTTTAAAAGTAACTTTAAATGTTGATTTATATAATGCTAATCAGATAACTATCAGTTTTATTCATACTTTTCCTTTAAATAGATTAATTCTTATGTTTGCAATTATTGCGTATGGTTAAAGACTTTTATAAGCTAATATGCATATAATTGTACCCGCAGCAGAATTTGCGAATACGCAATTTGCTATAATTAAAATTTTACTAATTATTCAGTTAATATATTCTAACTAAGTAACTACACTGGCTTGCATTCTAAAATATTAGAACATATTAAATGCTATGAAAAAATGAACAAAACCAGAAAATGAGCCATTATTCAGGTATTTTTCTCAACAAATGTAAAAGCTGCTGTCATATTCGAAGCCTTCTCACCTACTATTAACATGAATTTTTCAGGATTATGATTTTTTACTGTGAGTTTAAGAATATACCTAATTTTTTGGATATTTACCTAGATTATACTTACCCCAGGCACGGATAAATGCCCGAGTATATGCGCAAAAAATATATAGGGTGGTCTTTTCCGGATTGGAATAATTTATTGCAGAAAAAACTAATATAATTAGGCCTATGCTTGTTTCAATATATTGTAAAGATATTTATGAAGTTTTTAATACAAGTACTTACATCAGTAAATTTCGATGTGAGCACCCTTGGTAGCTCGAAGTATGTCAAGGCGGTATTCCATTTCTCGCCAACGTATTGCCCAACATTTTTGCTGTTACACTAGACACATCATCTGTGATACTGACCTTGAGTGGATATCCCCTGAATATTGAAAAATATAAAAAAAACATAATAATTGGATTTATTACAGTGTGTCAGGTGAAGGATTTTTGAATGAATTACGTTCAGTTTGCTTTTCAAATGGCCCTTGGAAAGACCAAGCCATATGTCTAGGGGATCGTCCATCCAGACGAAAAAAAATAAGAACATGACTTTTCCATAATAAAAATTTTACAACATTACATTCAATGGTTATTTCGTAATATTTTTTTTTTGTAATCAGGGAAAGACTTTATGATCATCCTGTGGTATTTACCTTTCCTACGCTGTCTCTCGCAATATTGAGTTGAAAACTTTCTGAATATAGATATATTGCGACCACGATGATTTACGAATAAAAATAGTTCCCATACACTTCAAGAAAAGGAATTAGCTAACATGACATAAGTGATAAAGAGAACTCATTATTTATTCAAAACCACCCTGTATATCTACACGTTGGGTATTTATACCTTTCCTACGCTATCCCTCTCAATAGTGAGTTGAAAACTTTCTGAATATATATATATTGCGACCACGATGACTTACGTATAAAAGTAATTCCCATACACTTCAAGAAAAGGAATTACATAACATGACATAAGCGGTAAAGAGAACTCATGTATTCAAAATTTATGCACAATTATTTCCTTGATGTGATTGTCACTACAATTAACAAATAAATAATCTAAAATTGCGTAATTCAAAACCCAAATTATCGTGGTCAAAGCAATCCTAACGGTTCAAAAATATAGTCTTTATCTTGAATTGTTACAATTTTAGAGAATCTGGAAACTATACACTTATTTCGGAACCGCAATGGATTTAATTTATAATTCCAGTTTATTGCGCTTTCAAAATATATAAATAAAAACATAAATGTAAACTTAATTATAAACAAAAGATAATCGTATATTATTTAAATTGTTATTTTTTAGCACATTTAATGATGTAAACAGTGTTTAATAAAATAAAAGAGCAAAAACTTACTTTCAAGTTGACAATTATGTAATACTAAAAAATTATAATTACATGCAAAATTATTTCTCACAAAAATAAAAATAATCATGTACAATAGGAATAAAAAAATATCTTCCAAATTATAATTATTTTTAAAATATCTTAACAAAAAATTACATTCTATCAAGACGAAAAAAAAATAGTTAAAATTAATTTCAAATTTCCAGACAAATCAGCGTTTATTTCGTTCTTTTTAATTATCTTAAAGTATGCTTCGATGATTACAGCATATTTTTGAAAGCAGCTCTTCTTCTTCGCAGAGCTATTTCCATTTTCATCTTTAATTAAAAATGCAATAACATTTAATTCCCTTCAAACATTTTTAATATGCCAGTCCCCGAGAGGTATCTTCAGTACAATACATAATTGTCTTTTCAGCGTAATGCATTTTCAATAGGATGATGTACATAGTATTTTATTTTAAACTTTTCAATTATATTTACCAAAAAGTAATCCGAAATCGTAAACTGTATATTATAAATAAATAATTTTCAAAATATCTTACATATACACTGGCCTCCAAAAGTTAAGGTACAACCAGTTTTTTAACGCTCACTATTAAAAGAATGAAAATAAGGGTAAAAAATATGATTCATATGAATAATCACAAGTAACTTCAATAAAATCTTATGAAAAAAATATACCCATCTCAATTATTTTAATGTATTGGATACTTATGGTATATATTGTCAGGAGACACTGCGAATATCCCACTTTGGGAATTTGTCTGAATTTCTTTTTATGGTTGATGATCTTGAATTGTTGGTACTAAAATAGTGTTGCCCATGTCTAGGAGATGTCGTTTACTTGATTTGTTTAGATGGCGGGCAATCTGATGGATGGAAATAGGGTTATCACAAGATGGTGCTGGTAGACGTCTTAATGTGTATCGCAGTGTGTTCCAAAGGCTCTGCGATCACTTTGAATCCAAAAATTCAGTATCAAGAAGATTTGTTCCATTGTGATTGTTTAACTTAATCAGTATTCAATTTTTCCATTTTTAATATTTTATTTTATTAAAAATATATATTTTTACAGCTAATATATGAATTCAAGTAAATAAATTAATACATCAGTTATTATTTACTTATGTTTTACTGCTTAAAATTGTTGCTTTACGTTGTGAACAAACTGGAGAAAATGTAAATTAATTTTAATTTTGATTTCTTCTTTTTCTGTAAATAGTTATTTGAAATGTAAAATGGAAATTTGAAAAAAGCTACAATTTAATATATTTACTTACATAAAGTTCAGATGTATATTTAACACATAATTAGCTTGAAAAACTTATGAAAAACTGATGAAAACCTTATTTAAATAACACAATACTCGGAAACTACCTTTTAACAAAAGGTTTTAATCTCGGTCTCAATCCGATAATGTTCTATTGAACTGAGAAGTGGAAACATCCAATTTATTTTCGCTCAAATTTATGTTTACTAAGATAAAGTTTCTTAAATAAAATAGTTTTGTTACAGATCCAGATAATTCATGAATTAAGTTGATTTAATTATACAAACATTTGCGATAATATATGAAATAACTCCATAACAATATTATACCGCACATAAGCAACTGTTTTTCAACAAATGAATATTCAATTTAATATTGCTAATAATGATATAATAATTCTCAATTTACCACGAAAACACTTCTCATATACTTTTATTAAAAATAATTGAGATAAATGAATGAATAATAAATTCAATACATGAATGAAGATAGTGTTTTCTGATACACTGTATTTCCGAGCATTAATCATTGTTTTTTTTAGCATTAATCTAATTAACAATTTTCTTTAAAACTCGTTATATACATTAATTCTAATTTATATCTTTAAATAAGAAGTAATTTTTCAAATCCAGGTTAATGTTTAAAATTTAAAATACGAATTACTTTTCACATATACTGGGTGTCCTCAAATGGACTTACCGATTTTAAAATTCAATAACTTCCGAACGGTGAAATATATTTAAAAAATTCTTACAGGGGAGTAATATATGACGTCATGAATTTTTTTTTACTGTGATTCCCGATTTTAGTTCGAATTATCAGCAATAGATGGCGCGGCGAGCAATAGACATCCAATCAAGACAAAAGCAGAAATCACCCAGCATTGATGTGAAGGAAGGAGGTTCAGTACATGGAGTGGGTCTCATTCACCAATAAGATCTTATTCAGAATCGGGCCCTAAGAACAAGATTGTATTAGCGAATGAGACCCACTCCATGTATTGAACCTCCTTCCTTCGCATCAATGCTGGGTGATTTCTGCTTTTGTCTTGATTGGATGTCTATTGCTTGTAGCGCCATCTATTGCTGATAATTCGAACTAAAAGTAGGAATTGCAGTAAAAAACTCTTGTCATTCTACATTACTATCCTGTAAGAATCTTTTAAATATCTGTCACCATTTGGCAGTTATTGAATTTTAAAATCAGTCAGTCCATTGTAGGATACAAGATATATAGAAAATGAGGGTAGTAGGAAAATTTTATTTTCCTTCTATGTTGCAAAATACGTCTCGTACGTAGCAGAGTCTGACCATGTGCACCAGAGACATTTTTGGACAGTCTTGTAACTTACTATCATCAATCGAAGTGTATTATTGAAACGTTTGAACCCCACAGTGCAAAACATTACTTATATGGGAAAAGTTATTTCAATCTTTCATTAATATATTCGCAAAATCTATCTCTAAATGTAAAAAAAAAAAAGATTTGAATTGTATGTTCATTACAATGAATGAAATTCTGATAGACCTATTTCAATCAAATATGGAGGCGGCCGATGGAGTGGTGGATGAACAAGACGCCAATGTTATGGAAGATTATAACAATAAAGTCAATTTATTGTTTTCTATTTTACAATGGTTTCTTTATCAATAAAAAGAGTAGTTTAAATTTTCGGTGGAAAATTCAAGAGATGCACAAATTTCAATTATATTCAGCTGAAAATGATTATAAAAATTTAATTGTGTTGTGCAATTACGCCATACTTAAAAACTACATCAATAACATAATTTACGTTCTTCAATTAACACAACAACACGAAATAAAAAAAAAATATTTTCTTCCATCCGTTATGTAATACTATCTCATGTTTCTAAAATCTTATAAGTTAGATAATAAGCTTAGGAAGTTTTTGTCCTTCCTTTCCGTTGCTATTGTAAATAATTAATTCAAGAACTAGTAGTGTAAAATATCACAAAATTAATATATAATGCCCTTTTGAACGTTTGCCTTTGCTGTTTTTAATCCTTTATATATAAAAACGATTACTAATTATAATAATAAAAAGATTTCAGCACCTATTTGAAATTGGCGATTTATACAGGGTTATTACAAATGAATCATCGGGTTTTGATGCGTTACTACGTGCGTACTAGGAATCGTATATGTTTCCATGACAACTCAAACGAGAGGGCGTTAACAGTTTCGCACTGCGTATTTGTCATGCGCGTGTGGTTGCCATAGTTGCTGCGTGAACGTCATATTCAAAATGGCGACTGGTCAGCAGAAAGAGACTGGAACACGATATCAACGGGTTTCATTTACCAACAGGATGGAGCTCTGCCACACTGGCACAAAGAGGTTCGTGACTACCTTAATCGACAATTCCCACAACGATGGATTGTTCGATGTGGCCGGGATGACAAGACACTGTTTTCATGGCCGTCCAGGCCACCCGACCTTTCGACGTGTGACTTCTTCGTTTGGGGATATGTTAAAGACTTTGTTTACGTACACTGTTAAAAATAATCTGAAATTCACGGGTATTTTTTTCCTGAATCTCACAGAAAAAGTCCCTTTTCGCGATAAAAGGGTATTTTCCGTTAAAAAACAGAAAATTTTCTCATATTTCCTGAAAACAACAGAACGGACGGAGACGAAAGGGGCCAACGGAGATATTCCGTTTTCTGCTGCATGTTTAAAAAAAAATTAAACTGACATGTTGCTGCACAGAAAACTAAAAATTCAATAAATTAAAATTTCGAGTTTATTTAAAACAACAAAATAGTGCTTTGGAATTAAAAAAAGTAACAATTTTCCCATTAAGATTGGGAAAATTGTTACTTTTAAAATTATTTGCAATTTATTTTTTAAAGATATAAGAAAATATTTGCACTTAAAATAAATTCTAAACAAACAGATTAAAAAATATACATTAAGTAAAATATATAATACATTAAATTAAGTAAAAAAAATCGATTTTAATAAAAAAAAATAATAATAATGCTTTCGAATAAAAAAATAATAATAATAACAGTTTTCTCATTCATTTAAAATTATTCGAAATTTATTTTTTAAAGTAATAAAAAGCACTCGCACTGAAAATATATTCTAAGTGAGCACATTTTAAAAATATATAATAGTTGAAAAAAAAATCGATTTTCTCAAAAAAGCAAACATTTTTTATCGAATTTATTTCAAAATATAACATTCATATTTTACATCTAACAATCAAATTAAGAATATATATAATTCATATTTTTATCCTCTATTAATATTACAATTTTAAAACATGAACATCATCTCATAACGAAATCTCCCCGCTATTAACTTCAAAATTACCAAGCTTCCAAGTTCTAAGCCGCCATTTTGAAAAACCCCATATCATCCTTTAAAACTGCTACTCTAACAATCGCCCACTGGTCTAACGGGCAAGACACTTGACTCGAAACGTGGTCATCCCTGGTTCAAACCCGATGTCGGCCGGAAAATATTCTTCAAGTATATCAGATCGTAAATACTCCCATAATAGTCATAGTCGACAGATGGCAGCACATGTAGAGAGGTAATTTTTTAAAAGCCGAGTGTATTCTTTACGGATAATTTCCTTTCCTGCCAGTGCTGCCAGGTATATTTCCGTGATTTCTGAGATCGTTAACGGAAAGTTACCGCTTCTGCAAACGGAGTTTGTCCTTCTTTTATCTTTCAAAACGGAAAATCTACTAACGGAACGGAAAAAGTCCGGCTACTTTGCTGCCAGTAGTTTTACCGTGAATTTGAGGATTTATTTTTAACAGTGTACCACCGTTACCAAACACTTTGGATGAGTTGCGGAACCGCATTACGACTGCATTCGCGATCATCGACACGACCATGCTGAATAATGTGTGGTGCGAACTGAACTACCGCATTGACATCTGCCGTATCACTCAAGGAGCACATATTAAATATCTGTAGTATGGATGTCAATCTTGTATACATTCGGTTTATTTTCATGTATAACTCATTGTCGTTACCCAATTATGTTCCGAAATAAAGGCTTCGGAAACCCAATGATTATTTTGTAAAAACCCTGTATTTTGAAATGTAGCAGAGTTATCGGTATGACTGAAAAAATTTAACCTTCGAAACTGAAAAACAAATCTCTATAAGGAAATGTAATTTCCAAGTTTGCACAAACAAAAAAGTAAGTAAAAATATAAGTATAAAAAAATATAATTATCTACAGGCGTCTCCCAATTCTACAAATATATATGTACTAGCTGACATGCCCGGCGTTGCCCGGGCCCGTTATAATAACATTAAAAATACCTAAAATCAATGTTGAATGATTTTATATTTTTAAATGAAAATCTATCCAAATGAACTGATGGACAGTCGTTATAGTTATTGCCGATTTAATTTCTGATCGTTTTGATATATTAAACTTTTAATTCTGACCAAAAGTTCCTGAGGAAACCTAAATAATATAAAGCGCTCCCACACCTTTCCTCTTTTAAACTCAAAATAATATACAGTTTTGGTCAATTTATTAATCCCATTCGAAAAGATTTTCCAAAACCTTGTTTCTAAGATTATTATATTAAAATTAAATAAAAATCACGCATTCGTGGCATCATAATTCATTTTTATATTTTAACAGAATAGTAAGGCTACTATAATTTGTGACTCGTGCTATAGCCAATACGTCAGGACACATGGCCAATATCATTATCTTAGCGCATGAAGATTTCGCTATGGTACTCCATTGTGAAATTTGGTAATTTTCGAAATTCAATATTTTAAAAACGGCATAAAATAAGGCATAATATAATTTGAAATTTATATCAAGAAAAATACAATTTTTTACCTTTCTAACGAAGTATGTCCAACAATTTTCTGAGAAATACTTTTCGAGCTATTAATTTTTTCAGCAGCTTCAAATGTTTCATTTTCCGAGATTAATCTGTGGCAACGATTATTGAAAATCCCAGTCGTCAGCAACGCATAGCATTTTATTGAAGATGATAATTATGTTTATATAGTCATAAAATGACTTAACTGAAAAATATATATTAACATATCGTGCAGCAAAAATGGATACAGTTAATGCTTCCGATATTAAATACTTAATTCTTAATCAATTCGATGTATTGAACATGAATATGATGATATAAAAGGTGAATTGGCTACAATAGTCTATATAAATAAAATAAATTTTCACTCCTTGCGTGTGTGTCTTTGTCTGTCTGTGTGACTGTTGGCGATGCCTAAGAAAATCCAGCTCACATAGAAGCCTGAAAATTTAGATTTAGGTAGTCCATCCCCTCTCCTGATGCACCCGAGACTCATAATTTTAATATTTTAATTATTTACTGAAATATTAATTAAAATACATTAAGAACTCTCATCAAAAATACGCTTTTTTTCTTGGTTTGCTTGGTTATATACAGTTTTCACGGAAGTAATTAAATAAACCAGAGTAGCGATGCACAGATAAGGACTTTTAACGAAATAGTGTCAATATGAATTGCAGTTACCGGCGTACAGCCATGCTAATGTAGCGCCACCTGCACACGCGAAATTACACATAACCTTACATTATTTATGCCCTCCAGATTCGACCGGGATAGCTCTGTTGGTAGAGCGTGGCGGATTCAGCCAAGAGATCCCAGGTTCGAATCCTGGCCCGGACATTTTTCGTCCAGTTGGAAAATTACAACTTGTATGATTGCTTTACCAATTTGATGTGTTAAAATCAATCTAGTGTAATCACGTATCCAGCGTTTACTGGAGCTCTATTACCTGCGATCTATTCTGTTGAGCTGATTAAAACATCAGAACAGATGCTAAGATCAATAAGGTTAACTGGATGAATTATGCCCTCCAGATTCGAACGGGATAGCTCAGTTGGTAGAGTGTGGCGGCTTCAGCCAAGAGATCCCAGGTTCGAATCCTGGCCCGGACATTTTTCGTCCAGTTGGAAAATTACAACTTGTATGATTGCTTTACCAATTTGAAATAATTGTGTTGAAATTAATCTAGTGAAAGTGTAAACTGTTTAGAAACGTTATGCGCAAAGGATATAGAAGATTAATTTTGAATATTTTCGCTTTAAAGCATACTCTTTTAAAGAATATTTCACGTTTTCTGCAATACATCAAAATCATATAAGAAAGTATTTTCTTATTTTTCTTCTTTACTGAATTTACATTTGTTGTCATTAAATATAGATTTCTATAAATACGTATTGCACATGGGACTAAATTTGCAGATTTTAGGCTTTCCATATTTTGAAAGTTTTTGCTACGTAAATTATTCAGTATATGTTTCTCTGGTGTTTAACATCTGTCTATGCCAAGAAGATTATTCAAGTTGATTATTGCTTACGGCAATATTATCCATACTTTCATTTTCTCCCTCATTCTAACTTTTAAAAAATTAACTTAGCGAAAATTGTTGTTTTAATATTTTAAATTTATTACCTAATATTCGTTTTTTTTTAATTTAATAATTTAAATCATAAGGGGCACATAAATAAATTCTATTTGCAGGGGCACATAAAAAAGGGAACCTTTACACAAAAGTATTTCAAACATAACAGAGTAAATTATCATGTTCTATTTTTTTTTAAATGTTTAACTAAATAAATTCCGTTGTTAAGACTATAATGACTATATTAGTAAAATAAATAAATATTAAAGTTGCATATTTCAGAAAAAAAAGCCAATAGATATCTTTTATGGCCTTATTTGTGTTCAGTGGGTTAATTTCATGTTGCACAGATTTCACTTCATAAGGAATTACATTCTTTCATAGTGTAATTGCAAGGATGATACTGAAATTTTGAAATTATGAGTAACAGAAAATACATACGAGTAAAATTGCATGTAATTCAAATTATGTTCCTTATCAAATGATTTATGTTCCTTTCAAATAATATTAAAGTTATATTATTAGGTAGCTTTCAATACAAAAAAGCATAAAGTTACCTATTGCAGCCGTTCGGAGGAGAGCAATTCCGGAAAATTTCGATATATTTTCACCGATCATGACCCTCAGACCCCAAAACCACCCTCCGTTCAAATGCTGATTTATATATATATATATATATATATATATATCTGATCTATGTCATACGATAACGCTCGTATTTAAAAATTAATTTTGATGAAACTAATTGTGTGTATTAAGCTCGCTAATGCCTCGACCGAGTTCGTTGGCCATCTTGGTCCACCATCTTGTCTCAAGATGGCGGCCACTTAAAATTTTAAAACTAAAATACAAAAAAGTTAAAAATTCAAATTTATTTTTTAATTAAGTGTTAGGCCTTGATACAAGGATTCCAGAGCATTTTTATTTTACCTCTATCTTAAAAAATGACTGAGATAGAGGAGTTTGAAATTCTAGGGTGGCTGACGTTTTGAAACAAGACAGCAAATTACAAATAACCAACGATTAATTTATGAGTTTTAGTGAACGCGATTTCTCGCAAATTATTTTCTTTTATTGTTGCAATCATTTTCCCAATCATACGCATAAAACTATATATTCATATCCGTTAGCGCCAATTTTTCGCCAAACTTGGCGACACTTGGCGAAATATCGCCAAATTTGGGGACCAAAAAAAAGTCTTCATAAATGAAGCCAACTTGGCTATAGCTCAATAATTTGGTGAATTTCTTATTCAAATTCAGTATTAACGAATCTTTTTGTAAACGGTTTCTTTGCATTTTAGCTTGCTGTTTTCGAGTAACATTAGCTAAAATTTTAAAACGTAGATATAAGAAAGCTACCTTTTCCTCCGGATACAGACCGGAAGGACTTTTTTAAGAACACGTCTGGTTCGTATTATTATAAAAATACGGTAGGCGTAATATATACGCCAAGGCGTTTTAAAACATAAATATCAACTTAGACCATTTTCTTGTCTTATGCAGTTTCCAGTAGCAGTATAAATGTAATAAATATCAAACTCATAAAAACACTGATTTAATTACAATTAACATAACACGGACAGTTTGCACTAATATAATAACCTATTCGGTATGCTCTATATGCCAACTCTCTCTAAAGCTTAAATATCCACATTTGATGAAATTATTTTTTACTTCAATGTCTAGTAACAGTGTAATAGTAATAAATATCCAATATATATATATATATATATATATATATATATATATATATATATAGTGGTGTGAAATAGCTGAAAATTATACCAAAACATTTCACATCTGGCAACCAATGCGCCACTTTGGATTCAGATAGTATATGGATAGACGAGTATAAAAAGCCCGGGACACAATTTTTTTTGGCCCTCTAGCGGCGTTGATGACGTAATCAACATGGCCGCCAAAGTTTTGTCATGCACTTCTATATTTCTCTATATAACTCGGTATAATATTTTGATATTAACCTACATTGTTAGTGATTATTAATCCGGAAAAAACGCGCTTTCCAACGGTATATTTGACATCAATGTTTAGGTTCACAATACCACAATTATTTATAGCTTTATTAAAATTTTTGGTTTTGATTTTGATTTTTTCGAAACATTTTGCTAAATAACTTGAAATCCGTTGCATGCAGCTGAAAACGTGTAGTATGCTTTCTGTTTGTCAGAAAATTACCTTTTGAACGGCATATGACTTCTATTTTATCACAAATATTTGCTGAAATTTTTCCAAAACAACATAGCGTTGCACAGAGAGTCGTTATGGCAACAATGTAATTTATATGGGTTCCGAAAATTAATACAGTGGCTTTATAACTGTTTAAGTATCAAATGTAATTATTGTAATTTTTTATGTATATGTAAATAAATTCTAGTTTTCTTAGGGCTATTGAACTTTTATTTCCGTTTTAAAATCAGTGACATGAGGAACACTTAAGGCAACTGTAAAAAAAGTTTCAAACATTTATACGTACAAGAGTGAGAAACAAAAGAATGTATAGTACAATATTATTCCAATTTAATATCCAAATTTAATCACATCCTATAGATTGTCAAATACACTAGTGTCAGCCATAATATCTAAATAACATAATATCTTGCTGTCATATGCAGTAATATCCAAATGATTTATGTAAATTCACTTGTGATTTCCAATCACTGTTAGAGAACTGCCCTTCACATACACTAAGTTTCGTATATCGTATTCCCATTTTAAGACATTTACAAGATGTGTATCGCTTGCGGCAAGTACAGGAGGTAAGTTGTTCACAGTGTTTTGCAATTTCTGGAATTATTGTCCACACAGGTCGGTATGATCCTCCTGAAGTTACTATCCATCTCCACTTGGTTGGCGAAGGTATTGTGTAATGTGGAACGAGGCTGTTGTTCCAAATTCTTGCTTGAAGAGTAGCTCGTTTGATGTTTTGTGTCAAGTCATCTGCTCTAGGAAATATGTTTTCGATGGCTCGATTCTTTCTTGTAAATAACACTCGTCTGCATTCATTGATGCTCTGAAGATCTGATGCTTGATCATAAAGTAGTGTATCAAATCGTAACATTCATCATCAATATCAGAGGTGCCTGTACAGAGCTGATGCTATACACAATCAATTTCACGAAATGACATCCAGACCTTCCAAGCTGTCTTCTTGCCAATGCCACAAAATGTGGAAACTGTGTCGCAACTAGTTACAGAGTGAAAATCCAACAAATTTCTGGCGAAAGTTTGGCACAGATCTCATGAATTGGAACGAATTTCCTGTAATTCCCACAACCGTACTCAATCCATAGTTCGTCAATATCTTGTATTTGTGGGAACAGTGACAACCACTACATCTGAGCCCACTGTTCGTTTTAAGATGCGAGTATGTCCACTTTCTACTGCATGCTTAACATGGAGAAGTAGGCGGCCATATGCTTCTTCGTGTGAGATGGGAGAAATGGTTGATACATCGCAAATGCTTGACGCGCAGACCCGGTTATCATAAGTATAGACAACATGCTTTCCTGGATACTGGTCTCCCACCATTTTCTTAGCTAGCAACTGGAACAATTGGGTCTTGTTTTCGTTGACACATAGGAATTGCTGAAATTAGTTTGGAATTGCAGTTGAGTCTAAAACTTTAATACTTATGCCACTCTCTCTTGTTTCTCGGGTATATGCCTTCATTCTGTTACTAATATATCTGTCGGATACAATATCTAGTCGTGAACTGTTCTTCAGTTAATTAATGAAATATGGTTTGAAAACATGTTCATAGCAAGGGATGACAAGGGATGACCACCCCGGGAACCAAGCTTTCAATGTTCATAGCATCCGGAAAATGTTGTCGCAATACCAGGATTAAGCATGTGTATTACGGCTGCTCCATCAAATATTTTAGCTGTTACTTTCGGTTGGCTGTGATTAAAGGTATTGTCATATTTTGTTTGAATGCAGTAAAAGATATCCGACTTAGTTGTTGGTTTTCGGAGTACATTTGGTCTTCATGTGAAAGAAGAAATCATCAATGTTGCCATCCCGTGCTTCAGATGCAATATACAACCTGTAGAATAAGTAGGAGTCTTTACGCGAGTAAGCAATTTTGGACTTTGCCTTATCTGTTTTTCTTGTTATAGTCTTGAAGACACGTGAATAATAGTTCGAGGTATAATGTCATGAATTGAATTTTGAACTTGATCGAGACGGGACACAACATAATCATCATACTGTTTTAGTCATACAGTAAATTCTTCCGTAACACACTTGACAGCTTCGAAACTTGGAATTATTTTGGAGCTCCTTATTAACACTAAATCGGTTTCTTCAAATGGATTTCCTTGTTTGGTTAAGACGTTAATCATTTCTTTGTCATGGGTCAAGAACCTTTTCTCATGTGCACTGTTATCTTCATGATGCTTTGCGCCCACGTTTTTGTCATTTTTTAAATTTTATTTATCTTCAAATTCCTCAATTAAAGAACTGATCCTAGGGCCTTCTACCATCCACTTAAGCACAACAGTTTCACTATCAAGGATTCCAATAGCACCACCTTCACCCTTTATAACTTTGTTATTGTGTTCATGAAGCTAATCGTCAGATATTCAAGAAAACAGTGTAGCAGTTTTGCTGCTCGTTAAGTTGCCACGAAGAAATTCAGCATGTATATATGGATGTTTTTCTGGAAGGTCCTGTAGAGTGCGCACGAATACTGGTAACCAACGTAACTGGTAATAGTGGACTGCGTCCAACGCAATTGTCCACTGACATAACAGAACCAAAGTATCGACGTACATTGTAAAGTTAGATGTACGAATACTAAATACAAAATGTACTAGAAAGGACCCAGTTTGGTGACTGTGTTTCAATACTGAAATTGCAGACATTCAGATGTTTTCGATGAAATCCACAACTCAATCGAATCTTATTTATTTAATCTATTTTATTTATTATTACAATTTTTAAGTTGACCTCCCAAAATTTAAATTTCGAGGGAGCTACGATTTTAAAAATTTCTCCTTAAAACCCTAGAATATATTTACATATACATAAAAAGTTACAATAATAACATGTGCTACTTAAATAGTTATAAAGCCACTGTATTAATTTTCGGAACCCATATAAATTACATTGTTGTCATAACGACTCTCAGTGCAACGCTACATTGCTTTGGCAAATTTTCAGCAACTGTTTTTTATAAAATAGAAGTCATATGTACCGTTCAAAGGTAATTTTCTGATGAACAAAAAGTATCCGACATGTTTTCAGCTACGTGAAACAGATTCCAAGTTATTTCGCAAAATGTTTCGAAAAAATGAAAATCAAAACCAAAAATTTTAATTAAGTTATAAATAATTGTGGTATTATGAATCTAAACAATGATGTCAAATATACCGTTGGAAAGAGCGTTTTCTCCGGATTGATAATCACTAACAATATAGGTTAATATCAAAATATTATACCGAGTTATATAGAGTAATATAGAAGCGTATCACAAAACTTTGGCGGCCATATTGATTACGTCATCAACGCCACTAGAGGGCCAGGAAAATTTGTGTCCCGGGCTTTTTAGACTTATCTATCCATATGCTGTCTGAATCCAAAGTGGCACATTGGTTGCCAGATGTGAAGTTTTTTTTAGCTATTTCACCCCACTAATATATATATATATGTATATAAAACTAATTTAACTAAGAAATCAAATTGAATACATTGCACATATAAACAGACGGCGTATTCCGTAAGCTTGATCCGATGATTTACCAATAAAAATAATAAAATAAAGGCGAAAAAAATTGCGAACTTCTAATTTAACCATTGGTTGAACAAAGACGGGTGTTTGGGAAGAAAGTTAATGAAGCCTACATCAATGTCACGTAATTAATTTTGAATTCGTAGCTGTATTTTTCTAGCTGACGTGCCCATTGCACCGTCCGTCTGCTTAAAGATTAATGCTTTTGATTTCACAATTGATAGATATTCTTAAACTAACAGAAGATATGTAGAGGTATTATTATTAGATGTAGAAGAACTTCGTGTATTATGGAATATTATTATTTAACCATCATACGTAGTATAGAGTAAGTGTTGTAATCGTTTTGAAAATCGATTTTTTTTGACGGATTTACACGTTTCAGACACTGGAGATTCGGAAAAACATATTTTTAGAAAAAAAAATTGCCGTCCGTCTGTGTGTGTGTCTGTAAACGCTCTATCTCCCGAAAAAATTGAGATAGAGACTTGAAATTTGGTATGGACTCAGTATGTAATAATGGGAAGAAGCCTATTTCATATCAATAACCTCGATTAACCGGAACTATTTTTTCCGGACTCTCGAAATATTCGGTCTGATAAAAGGCATATAAAAATTTTCGAAATTGTTTATTTTAAGAAATGAATATAAAATACAATAAAAAAACATACACTTTGCATAAAGCATGAAGTCGATCGGATAATTAGTTGCCGAGATATTTGGAATCCTATTTACCACAATCTTCGATTTTCCATGACCCTGTATTTCATCCAAATTTCCCTTCAAAGATATATTTTAATTGGAAATTTAACGCTTAATCAGACGCAATAAACCGCTAGTTAATAGGATTATTTTTTTGGAGCTATAAGGATGTTTCTTTCAAGCAACTCAGTAATCGAGCCTTTAAAGTGTATGACGTCATCAAGCCACAGTTTTATTTGAATTGCAATGCATTTTATAAGTAGTTTACACGTTTTATTTTAATACTTTATATTATGCATATCCACGATGGGTAAGTATTACGGAGGCCCCCAACGACTAGTTTACATTTGGACCAATACAAAATCCTGATATTGTTTAAAACACGAAAACTGAATATAATTGCAAATTTCATCTATCTGGAAATAGTTTTTATAGACAAAAATTATTTTACGAAATTTAATCACTTGTAACAAATAATAATAATAATAAACTTATTTTGAAGGTATTTGAAATACGGAATAAGTTGTTAAAAATTAAGAAAACGAACAAAATTTGGAAAACAACCCCAGATTTAATAGTATCAAGAGAGCATGATCAAAATATAGTATTTAGGTAGTCAGCCAATATACTGCAGTTATACTTCAGATTTACACAAATCATAAATAAAAGGATCTGTCTATGCGCCATGGAGTATTATGAGATATTGGTACGTCATACAACCTGACACCGCCGGTTTGGGAAAAAAATAATCTGTGTTTATTGGTGTGAATTGAGAGTTAATAAAAGAATATTACATCATAAATTGTTAATGTGTCGGTGTACATTATGCTTAATTTCAATGTGAAAATATTACTTCTAATAATGAATAAAAAATATTACTTCTAATAATGAATAAAAAATATTGAAAAATTATCTCCTGAAACTTTCCAAACACGAAAAATAAATATTTATTCACGCAACGCGATCTGACGCCGACCGACGTTCTGGGGGGCATTCTGGAAACGTTCTTAAGTTGTTTCTGATATTGCCGCTTGGTGGCAGCACTTTATCAAAGTCAAACAGAGCGGGGAGGCCTACCTTTCGGCTTAAGCTCAACTAGCCCCACACAGGAGGTTTATTTACTATGCGGCAAAGCCTTACAAGATAATTATTAAACTTTAGAGAAGACAATAAATACAAAACAATACTAATAGCTCACTTATTGAACGACAAATAATTAATAAATACGATAATGACAAATGAAATAATCATAATATAAACACAAATCAAATACCACCATGAGATTAGAGAAGTAGTACTGAAACACAAATTCCAAAAATTCAAATTTTGACGATATAATAACCGAGAAAGCAATTTACTAATTATACTGAGCAATACTAAATAATACTTTGTGATACTAAGCAATAATTATACTATGTAATACTGAAATACGAATTCTGAAATTACAAAATTCCGAAAATACAATTTACCAATTATACTGAGCAGTACTAAATAATACTATAATACTTTGTGATACTGCAATAATACTACCATGTAATAAAACTGTATGATGCTGAAGTAGATAATAATATTGGATAGAAGTACGTACTAAATGAACAAAAATGAATGAATAAAAATACTAGTGTAAACAAACATAAAATATAAGCAAATTAAAATGACCAGACTTAATTCGTAAAAGACATTTAATATGAATACATGAACAAAGTTAAAACGAATTGGAGAAGATGCTAACTTAATATAAGATTTAAAGAAAATTACCTATGCAGAAAACTTGATATTCCATATTACCCGACTATTCAGAATACCGGAAGTTCCCTTGAATGCAGAGAAATATGTTGGCTGGAAGCGAAGCCGCTGTGATTTAAAGTTTAAATTTATATTTATATTTAAAGGAAACATAAACAATGTTCTTATATTTCATATACTTTGTTTTGACGTCTTTTTTATGTACTTTTTTAAAGAAATTTCCTGTGCAATATCCGCAGTTAGAGTCATGTTCCTTTGACAGACGAAACATTCACCAATGATTCTGCTGAAACTGACTGGAAACAGTTACAAACTGTCAAGGGGATTTTATTTTATATAAAATATATTTTGTTTATGTTCTAAGGATTAGAACATCCTCCTGCATTAAAGAGCAAATTTCTCTTAAAAAACGATATAATGGAGTTTCCTTTATATATATTTTTCTTTATAGTTAACCCTCTCTTTGTATTCAATATGCATTTAATTTAACTAGTAAATCTTCAGATCAGGAGCCTCAACGTCATCTCTGAAAATCATTGTTTTTTAATCTCACTTTTCGTATTATTTATCATCTTCCAATCCGCAAATAATTTTTTTTTAAAATTAGGTATATATTTAGAGGCATATAAAATAATTCGGAGGTTTCAGAAATTAGAAACGTTAAATTAAACACGGTTTATGCATTGATATTCTGACATTCTTATGAACTTATTCTTGTAATTTTTTAGATAATAAAAAAATACATAAATATTGCAGCAAATTAGTGCGAATTATTTGAATTTTATTATTCTGAAATTCTTTGAAATAGGGTTGCTAAGCAACTAATAAATTAAATATCAAAGTAAAAAGAAATGCATTTTAAAGTTTGTAAAATATATGAAAGTAAAATGTGTTATATTTGCCTAACAGATGCAAAACATTTTCCAATAATTTAAACAAATAATTTCTAAATTCTAATAAATATATCAGCAAATTTTCAAAGCTTTTTGATATATTTGAAACATCCATATAAAAAATTTAGCATTTATAACTTTATGTTTAAATCCATTATTCAAATATGTGATTTTCATTTCAGTTAAAAATGAAATTTGAAAATCGTCTGCATTCCCATAGGAAAGCATTATGACCTAAAAAGAAATGTTCTATATTTTTTGAACAAATGAACCAAACGTAACTAAAAACTATGCAGCTAATTCAGGGTACCTTACCAACATACTCACCAAACATCAACCTAATCGGATAATTTTTGCGGCAGTTATCGCGGAACAGACAGACAGACAGACAGACAGACAAACAAACAGACAGAAACCAAAAACTTTTCGGGTCTCAACAGTGAGCCTCAATTAACATTTCGGCAATTATTTTAAAATTATATTCTAAATTTAATTTGTCTGTGCATCCCATTCCCTGCAGTTAAATATATATCTTTCTATTATTAAAGATAACGCTTTTTATTTTTAATCAACCTCCTACACTGTATTTTCTTCCAGATGTACTTTCGATGTATTCCTTTTCATGTCTGCCCGCACACTTAAAATGTGGCCGTTAAATATTATCAGTTTGAATTTTATTTTTATATTGAAAAATCATTATTTTATTTTTATATTTTTTATTTTATTTTTATAATTTATTTTTATATTGCTTTTTCCAAAAACAAACAGCTGCATTGCTGCCATTTCACATAATGAACGGTAAAGGCAAATAATTCAGAACAGTTAAAATAGTATCTTCTCTTCATATAGAGAAGTGATGCATAAATTGATTTGGGGTGTTTTTAACTCTACCTTTTATTTAAAAATTACAAATCTTGCTTAGGAGATTAAGGGTATTTATCAAAATTCTCTCAGAGATTTAAATTTTCTGTGTGAAAAATGTGTAAAAGTGGCTGTATAAAATCCATGGTTACAATTAATCTTGAATTTAAATGTACTTTAAAAATTCATAGTATACCTAAATACAAACACACACACATGTTACTTGTATATTTGTTATTCTTATAATTAATTCGACCTTGAAATAAATAATAAAATGTATAATGTCAGCCCTTTACATTTAAGGTCTAAAGCAGTAACAGTATATGCATTTAATTACGGATTTTCTCAGTCCCTGTAATAATCAAAGTATTACTGCTGAAATGCTTCTGTATTGCAATTAAGCATTTATATAAAGCAAACAAAATATGTTTTAATCTATGTACACATATGTAACAGTATAATTAAAGCAAATTTATTTCTTCAGATGTAGTAATGTTAATGTAAATTAAAAATATGTACTTTTTTCTTCTATGTGTTTTTATGTTCTTCATATATCGCACATACTGCTAAGATAATATACGTATACTGGATAAGAAAATTGCATGGCTGCATATCGTATGGCAAATAAAATATTACTTTTATGAATAATTTATTAATTAATGCGCATAAAGCTACCTAGTCTTACAAATTTATATTGAACTACATAGCTGCAGCATATCATTTCCATTGAAATTTGTTAATGAAAATATCGTTAATTAATGTTTTATATTATATAATGTAGTGTTGTTTTCAGATAATTTATACATTAGATTGATTAAATGATAGAAGCATTTGTGATGATTTATTCAATAATTTCTTTTTCCCTCTCCATTTTTGTTCACGCAAGTTCTTTGTCTACTAATAAATATTCAATATACAGTTGTTATTAATGATATAATTATTCTGAATTTACTCCTAAAACACTTCTGATAAATATTTTATAACAAATAATTCAGATAAACGAAAACATAATTCCGAAACAAACCTCAATTAAGATAATGTTTTGTGACAGACTGTTTTCCGACCATTAATCAAATTATGTTTATTTGTTTTAAAACACGTCGTTTGCAATTACATTTTATGAAAGTAAATACTAGAGCATTCTAACATTTTTCCTGTAAAACTCACTATCATATATTATTACTATTTCCTATCTTTAATGCCAGAACTAAGTATTCCATTTGAATTTTATTGTTTAAAATTTAAAATCTGAACTGAGTTTAACATAAGTAACTCCCGCAAGGAATTCATTTTTAATCCCCGATATAGTTTTGTCATTGTTATATATTTTGCGCTAAACGTTTAATCAGCGTAAAGGACAGTTAGAAATTACTCTTGAAAATTATTAAATACAGACATTTTATGGAATTTACTGAAAATATTACACATTGAACTGTTTTTTTAATTAACAATGTTTCAAAATATGTCAATTAATTTAAAACCTGAGCTTCAAGTTCAATTACTTCTTTTTTTTTTTTTTACATTTTCCCTATGAGTATTTAAAATAATGTTTTATCTTTGCAAAATCTTGTAAGCTACATAATAAATTGCAAATATTATTTTAGTTTTTTAGTTGTAGACAATTTTCATACACTTATCGTTAAAAAAAAAAAAAAAAAAAAAAAAAAAAAACTTGTTTAAACTTTATTTATTGAATAAATAATAATTTAAAAAGGAATTTCGTTAAAAAGAGAACTTGTGTAGTTTTAATAATTTTTTAAGAAATTTACAAAAACATCTCCAATTTTGTACGATTATCTAAGTATTGAAATTTAACCAAAAAAATATTTAACTTGAGCTGAATTTTAGGTTATTCTTTCATTATAATCCTTGCCGCACACACTTGTCCCCACTGATTTCTGAGGTAACCATTTTTCACAAAAAAACGTATGTATGATCTTAACTTTTATAACTATCAGAGCAAAATTATAGGCATTCTCCGGTCCTGTTAATCTTTTCTATCAATATCTTATAGCCATATACGTCACACAGAAAATTTTAATCCGTCTTATGATGTTTTTTGTTCTTCCTGTTAGTTGGATATTTTTAAACATTTAGACATGTAAATTCCACAAAAATTATGTTTAATGCTCTTTTTTTATTTCACATTATTTTTATAGTTTTTTAACTTTATTTAGTTATTTTAGTTGTTTTTCAGATTTTATAATCATATTTTAAATTCGCAATGCATTTGTTGAAATGTTTCAGAGTTGATCTATCAAAATTTATAATCCTTTTGAAATAGAAATAAATCTGTTATGAAAAATAAGACATTTTGAAAAAAATTATAATAGTTATAATAATTTCAGAATTACTACGAAAACTTTGAAATTAGAGAAAAAAAAATAGAAAAAAAAGATGAAATGAAGCTGTGTGTGAAGCAAGTAATGTCAATGATTTTATTTATGTAAGTATTCAATAAAGGTAATTCCCTGTAGAGATCGCTTGGTCTGATAAACATTTACAAAATGAAAGATATATCTGTATAGGTTTCAGACAAAAGCTACAGATTAAAATAAAATTGTGCTAGAGGACATATACATTACGGAACTTTAGTCAGCTGTTGCTCTAATTTTTAATCGTATCCATAGAGGTAATCTCAGTGTTTCTGTGAATTCACGTATTTTCAGTTTCTGCAAAAGTGGAACTGAAGCGCATTCGATAAGCGTAAATCCTCAATTTTTGGACTAAATATGGTTAATTATTTACTTCTGTTTTATGAGATGTTAAATACAAACCAAAAAAAGTTTTTATTATCTGTTTGTTTGTTCTTCTATTATTTATTGTGTGACAGTAAAAAATAGATACTTTGAAGGCCGAGAAAATTCCACATTTTTCTTGAAGAAATGAAAAATTTGACGTCTTTTTTTTATATATTGCGCCATCACTGTTTTTTTTCTTTTGTTTGCAGGAAGTAAATCATGGATCTGGATGTTCTTTGCTTATAGTGCATGTTTCTAAGAAAAGTATGCAACAAACAATGTTTCAAAATGTTCAAAATTATAGAAAATGTTTTAAATAATAAATATATATTTGCAATATATATTTGCAAAAAACAAATTGCAAATGTGCTTGTTGATTTTTTTTTTCACAAAAACCATTTATTATATCAATAAGAAATTACAGAATGGTCAAATAAAGATAAATAGTTCAATGGCTACTGAGATACCTCAAGCAATTTATACCTTTTACATATGTATGCATATTTTTGCACTGATGCAAGATTTGCTCCACAAGATATAATGCATGCTGTGCAAGAATATCTAATATATTACTGAGATTTATTTCGCTTTATAGAACTCTGATTTTCAAAAGGTAAAAAAAAATCATTCTCGCTCCATAATAATAACAATAATAATAATAACAATAATAACAATAACAATAATAATAATAATAATAAGAAGAAGAACAATAATAATAATAATAATACTAATAATAATAATAATAATAATAATAATAATAACAATAACAACAACAATAATAATAATAATAATAATAATAATAATAATAATAATAATAATAATAATAGTAAAATAAACAGTTGTGCTCTTTGGCAAACAACATGCTACGAAATTGTGTAACAAACTGCTGCTTTACAAAAAGTTGGTATCCGTACGTCTTCAATTTAAACAGAATCTTGCGGATTTCGATCTTTGTAAACATATTAACCCTTTGACAACGGAAGGAGCCATATACATACCACTGACTGGTAGCAGGACTGCAAGTCGCGACTATATTTTTTATTCTATTTGTAATGATCAATAATAAATACTTGTCATAATTTTGTAGGAGAATTTCAAAATAAATCTACTACAAAGTAAAACATTTGTAAGTAGTAGTATGGATCGAACATAAAAATTGTCGCCACTTGATATCTTGTTGTTAAACAGCGGTATATGCACTGATTAGTAGTGAGAGGATTAAATGTGCTAATCCCGTAAAATTTTAGGGCGTATGGAAATGAAGCGTAAATTTAGTTTCGTATCTTTTGGATCTGATCATATGTATGTGAATTTGACCGATTGAAAAAAAAAAAAAAAAAAAAAAAAAAGATGGGTATGGGTATGCATAGTACGTGTTAATAAAGTGAAAAATTTTACTAATTAACTAATTATCTTGTTTGCTTACATAAGTGTCATAGAGAAATCCTTTTTCCTGTTCTTATATGTCTGTATACATACTGTAAAATGTACTAGTTCCGTGAATACTATAAACGGTTTAAAATTTTATAATTCTGTTGTCCTTTTATCAGAAACTAGCTTTATGTGCCAATCCCAAAACTTTCTTCTATCTCACACAGGTTTCGCATACACTAAAAATGAATCAGCAGAAATTTATATCGTCTAACTGAAACTAAAGTTTTATTAAATTCCGTGCATTAGTTCTTCAGATATGACTATCGCTAAAATCGTGTAAATCCTGAAAAGTGCAGCATAGCAGCGCCATATGTTGGGAGATTTAGACCTAATCAACAACAACTTATGTCAACGTCTAACTGAATCTCAAGTTTGATTAAAATCACTGATTAGTTCTTGAGATACAGCTATCGTGAAAATCATGAAAAAAGAAGAATAGCAGCGGCACCTGGTGGGATATCTACACCAAAACGTAATCAGCGTCTAAATGAATCTGAAGTTTGGTGAAACTAAGTGCAGTAGTTCTTGAGATAGAGCTATTGTGGAAATCACGAAAAATGCTGCATAGCAGCGCCACCTACTTTCACCAAAAACTAATCAGCACCAATCTCTATCAGGGACTAACTGAATATAAAGTTTTATTAAATTTCGAGCATTCGTTCTTGAGATAGAGCGCCCACAATTTTTTTGTCGCATACAGACAGTCAGACAGAGTCACAGACTCACAGACAGACATTTTCTAAAAACAGTCAAATAGTGTTCAGGACCTTCTACAATGTATAAATCCGTCGAAAACAGGAAGTCGAAAATTTTCATGAATCCAATACTTTCTTCTTGTAAAGATAGAAGAAAGTAAAAATATTTACATAACACTCCATGTAATCGAATCATTTAGTTCATTGGCAGTAGCTGCTACCCACATCATTGCTAAATCACAACAATAATAAAAACAAATTCTTGCACCAAATGAAACATAATTTCTATCCCCAAGTTCGTCAACCGTTAATGAATTTGAAAATAGAAAGTATTGCTTACATAATGCAATAAACCAAAAGGTTACTATATCATAATAATCATCATAAAATGCATTCATATAGTTTTTATCTTTTGATGGGGCACTGTAATGAGTTACATGCGAGAAAATTTAACTACACTAATTTAACAAATGTAAATAAATACGCTGATCCAAAAGCTATTAAACTTTAAAAATAATAATTCGGAAACGAATAAAGATAAAACATGCAGTTTGTAGCAAACCAATGGAAATGAATCCGTATTTTTCTAACGAATTCTAAAACGAATGCTTGAATAGATGGCTTACAAGTGACATGTCGCTTACAAGTTGCAAGTAAGCTTACAAGTTCAATGCGTTGTATATCATTCAGAAACACAGCTGTCAGATGTGGCACACCTTTTACAGCATTAGGCAATTCTCATTGTGGTATCTTGTGCTGATATATACTGGCAGATGACATCTTTCAAAGTTGGCATAGATAGAACTTTCAAGAATTATGTTTTGCTCAAGCATTTGCATTTATTCAAGAATATTTTTGTTTATTTCGTCATACAAAATATGTTTTGTTTTCATCCGTTCGATGCAAACCGCATATTTATATCTTTATTTCTTTACGAATCATTAATTTTTAAAGTTGTTCCTCACTTTTTGATCACCTGTTTCTTGCTGATACTTTAACGTAGAATTAGTTATGATTAAAAGTATATTTAACCGCTTAATTTAATAATCAAAATAGAATAATTTTAGAATAATTTTTCGGTTACGTTAATTAAAGAAAAACTTATTTTTGTCACATATCCTCACATATCAGTTTTCATGTAAGACAAATTATGCTTAATAATTAATTAAAATTACCCTTTGTATTTGTGGAAATAAATCTATTTTCATTTTTATTCAGGATTAATTTTTGTTAGTTAAGAATTATCGTTCGCAAAATACTTTATAATCACATATATTTTCATAAAAATTTACAATACTTTCATTACATAAAGTCAAAATATTTTAATTATATCAAATGTAATAGTTAACTTTTCAAAGAAATTAATATAATTCTAGTTGAAAAAGTAGCAATATAGAAGAAATCTTTCAAAAAATACCCACTCTAATTATTTCTTTCATTGAAGAGAAAGCGGAAAAATTATGAAGACGTTAAATTACATTGTGTTTTTTTAATTAAAGGATAAAGAAGTTAGAGAGCTATTATTATGCAAAACTGGAAAGTATGCTAGAACGTTTGATGGGTATATATATATTATTTAAATCCTTTTATGATTTTTAAAATAATTCTGTCTAGGATTTTACTGCGTAATTACTTTTAAAAGTTGTGGTTCTGTAATAATAAAAAATGTTGCTCATTGCAACGTAAAATTTTTAATTTAAAGTATTTTTTTCTGAGATATTAATGTATTTTTGCTTCTTAAGTTAACGTATGATAATTTCAAGCATATTAACTAGAAGTTTGAGAAATAAATAGAAATATATATATAATATCTACGATTGTTTTTTCTGTGCATAACAGAAATAATTTATGGATGCATCTGTAATACAATGCAATTTCATACTAACAAATAACTATTTTTAAACAATTTACAAATAGATTCAATTTTTAGTTATAAGTTTTATTCATCAATCTAGACTTATAAAAGAAAGTTTCCCTCTATGTGTGTGTCTGTGTGTTTGTTTGTTTGTTTGTGTGCGATGGCTAGGAAAATCTAGCGCACCTGGAAAACTGCAAATTTAGATTTATGTAGTCCAAGACCTCTCCTGATGCACCTGAGACTCAGAATTTAAATATTTGAATTATTTACTGAAATATTAATTAAAATCCGCAAAGAACTCTCATCAAAAATACGCTTTTTTTCTTCGGTTGGTTGGTTGTATAGATTCTTCACTGAAAAGATTACAGGATAGCGATGCATAAATAAGGAATTCTAGCAAAATAGTGTTAATATGGATTGCAATTACTGGATTGTAACCATGCTAATGTAGCGCAACCCGCACATGGCAAATTACACAGACTTTTTTACGTACTTTTTTACATTACACTGTTTGAAACATTTTTCAATTCGCGTTTCTGGTAATGGTAATTAACTAGGTTTAAGGGATTTTTTTTTACATGATATACATTATTATGATAGAGATTATTAATACATAAAAAGTTATTTTACAGATTATTTATTATATTTGAGGGGATGGAGAGGTGGAAGGGTAAACAACTTTTATTAAATATTGAATTTATTTTACTTGACACTGGGCCACCTGGCGGCGGCTTTTTCCTTAATTGACTCTCCCCTTATTGATAAATCCTAATCTAGTGCTCTTATTTCAACAGAACTAATTACATTTAACAATTTTAATTTTTTTAGTTTCACCTGTAGCGTTTAATTGCTGTTTTATATACAGAATACCACTATTTTAAATCTCAGCTAATAATTGACTTCTACAAACCAGTTCAATTTTTACTACATTATCGTAAAAATCAGCAATCATAGCTTCAAGGTAAATTTCTAGAAAGCAGTTACAAGTATTTCAAATAACTGTCTAAGTCAAATTTCAAATTAAGTTCCTAACTTAAGCAAATGAGTCATTCTTTAAAGATTTATAAATTTATCAATAGCGGTCACCACTATTTCCGAATAATAGTTTAAGCCAAATTTGTAATTAAGTTCCTAGCTTAACAAAACAAACGATATTTTAAAGATGCACAGTGGTCCTCCTAATTAGTCATTTACTGAAGTGAACCTGAACATCCGCTCCTCCCCATCGTCTCTTTCAAGATTTTTTTTTATCTAACTATGCCCCGTTTCCATAACTCAGCAACAATCTTTCCGAATTCAACGCAAGTGATTCCAAACATTATAATTAACTTAATAGTCACCTTCTATACCATAAAGTAAATTTTTAAGTAGCGGTTACCACCATTTCCGAATAATAGTTTAAGCCAAATCAGTAATTAAGTTCCTAGCTTAATCAAACGAACGATTTTTTAAAGATGCACGGTAGTCCTCCTAATTAGTAATTTCCTGAAGGGCACATGAAAACCCCTCTGGCCCCTCCTTCAAGGTTTTTTCTCTAACTATGCCCTTTTTCATATCTCTGCAACTATCTTTACGATTTCAACTCAAGTTATTCTAAACATTATAATTATCTCAATAGTCACCCTCAATAACATTAAACTAAATTTATGAGTAGTGGTTACCACTATTTCCGAATAATAGTTTAAGCCAAATTTGTAATTATGTTCCATGCTGAACCAAACGAACGAATTTTTTAAGATACATAATGGTCCTCCTAATTAGTCGTTTGCTGAAGGGCACTTAAACATCCCCTCCCCATTTTATATATGCCCATTTATTTATGCCCCATTTCTATATCTCAGCAACTATTTTCCGATTTCAACGCAAGTGATTCCAAACATTATAATTAACTTAATAGTCACCTCTATAACATAAAGTAAATTTATGAGTAGCGGTTACCACTATTTCGGAATAATAGTTTAAGCCAAATTTGTAATTAAGTCCCTAGCTTATCCAAACGAACGATTTTTTAAAGATGCATGGTGGTCCACCAAATTATTCATTTGTTGCAGGGCAGTTGAACATCCCCTTCCTCCGGCCCCACCTTCAATGTTTTTTCTCTAACTATTCTTCGTTTGCATATCTCGCAACTATCTTTCCGATTTCAACGCAAGCTATTCCAAACATTATAATTGACTTCATAGTCACCCTCAATAACGTTAAACTAAATTTATGAGTAGCGGTTACCACTATTTTTGAATAATAGTTTAAGCCAAATCTGTAATTAAGTCCTTAGCTTCACCAAACGAACGAATTTTTAAAGATGAATAGTGGTCCTCCTAATTAGTCATTTGCTGAATTTCACTTGAACATGCTCTACCTCCCCCCCGGCCCCAACTTCAATGTTTTTTTTTCTAACCATGCCCCGTTTCCATAATTCATCAACTTTCCGATTTCAAACATTATAATTCATTTAATAGTCACCCTCTATACCGTTAAATTAAATTCATGAGTAGCACTTACCATTATTTACAAATAATAGTTTAGGCCAAATTGGGAATTAAGTTCTTAGCTTAACTAAACGGAAACATTTTTGAAGATGCATAGTGGTCTTCCTATTTTATTCATTTTCTGAAGGACACTTGAACATCCCTTCCCCTTCCCCCCGGTACCTCCTTCAAGGTTATTTTCTATAACTTTGCTTTATTTCAGTAACTCGTCCAATAATGTTCCCATCTTCTCTAAACCAGTTCAATTTTGTAGCACGCCTACTATACTGTGCCGTAGGCAGCGGGGACCTGTCTCAGAGGTTCGTTTGGAAAGAGGTTTGTTCAGAATGCTCCACCTGCGGTGGAAGGGAGAAATTAATTATTTTACGGAACGCAGGAGCCTGCCCGGTGTACAGTGTCGAAGACATCGGGGCCAGAGTTTCGTTTTTTAAGAGATTAAATTTCATTAAACGGGATCAGGAAACGCCGGGAGGATCAGCTAGTATTTTATAATTTCCAATCCTCATAATATAAAAGTAAGACGGATACAATCAGATTTCATTTCAGAAACGTACAGCAATTACCTAATTGCAGACATTGTTTTATTTTCGTGAGTAGTCATGACAAATTTTATATAGAGTATGATTTAACCCTTTTATTGCGGGAGTCGACTAATGTCGATATCTAGGAGTTTGTTGCTGTAGACTACATTAAGCGTCGACAAAAGTCACCTAGGAGTTCACGGCGTGTATTGTGCTCGCTGTAGTGCGTCATGGGCTTAGCAGTGATGACGTATTGCGCCTGCGTAGTGCAGTAATTTGGCTATAACCAAAACCAGTAGCGTGCTTTTCGTATAACCAAAAGATATGATTTTTAGTTTTGTATTGGGTCGTTCGGAAAATCGTATCCCTTTGGTAAAATCAATTCGTACCGGAAAATTCTGCCCGGTAATCAGATAAATAATGTCGCTTTTTTGGTCAAAATGTTCCGCACAGGACATTAACCCCCCAAAAAAATTTCGCACTGAAAGGGTTAAGGATGGTACACCCCAAACGATTACATATTCAATGACGTTGGAGAGTGAAAGTATATTCATTTCTAGTTTTACCAGCGTTAATTGCATAATTAAAAATAGGAGTGTGGAATCAATTAAATGAGCGACCATAATTAAAAACAGTGCATACACACCAGAGTAGAACCGAGTATATAATAAAGAATAAAAGCAATCACAGCAAATTGCAGTGTGTTTTCTCAGAGAAAGAATCAAACATTTCTAGTGTAACTTTTTTATTCACATCTCATCACACAAAATGGAGCACTCTCAAATTACTCAGCGCGGCATTTAATAAAATATATCTTTACGGCAAAATTCTAAAAAAATCACGATTCATTCTTCTGATGCCGTGGCTATTTTTAACAGACGATATCACTGAAAAAGTTGTGATCCAAAGTCCGCAAATTGTTATAAATCCATTTGCAGAAGAGTACAAATGCGAACTACATATGGATTTTATGCAATCAAAGCCTCGAATTTTGAAGTAACAGCGGAATAATCAAAAGTGAGCGATTAGTCTTTCGAAAAAAGCGGGAAGGAAAAACTCTTGTAGCTTCTAGAATCGTGTCGAAAAGATTAAAAGACGTTCCCTCGGAAATAATGGAAGAGAAAATTTTACAAGCGCATTGCCAAAATTAAAAGAAATTGACGCATAGGAAAATCAATTAGACTTTTAAAAAGGGTAAACGATAAAAAACAATAATAGCATTTTTAAAGACGAACTATAGTAAATTAAGTGAAGAAATTTATGATAATTTTATGATAGGACAATTGTTATACATATACACTTGCCACTAAGTTACGGTACAAAGAGATTTTTATTTAATTAAAAAAATCATTTAAAAAGTAAATTAAGTACATAAATGCCTCATACTATCAGATATAATATAACAACTAACATTACAAGGTAAAAAATAATTTATCCCTCTTTTATTATACAATTTTTAACAAAAATATACAAAATATGATGAATCATTCCTCTTAATATGGAGTTTAACCAATCCGTTTCAATGTTGTGTGCTGGGATCTTTTTATTTTTTATTTTTATTATATTTTTTATTTATTATCTTATTTTTTTCATTGATTGATTGATACCATTTTCTTAAAATAGCGATATTCGCCTTATTGAATAGCAGGGTGAAGACAGATTAAGTTATGTAAATATTACCATTTGAAAAAAGTGATAGCAATCAAGCAATCTGATTTTTTTTTTAAGTAGCCCAATAGGAAACCCTGCTCCATATAATTATACAGGTCCCTATACGACGCTTCATATTCTTAATGCCTGTGGAAGCAAATCGCACCAATCTGAATACACTTAATTTATGTCCCCGAGAGTTTTAGTAAATGGTTAACGTCATGTAACGGATTCCCGTACTGAATCCTCCCCATGTAAATTTTCATTAATATTCGGTGACATTGCGGACCAATCCATACAACGAATATTCTCTATCTCAAAACAATCATTGAGAAGTTGAGTTATTTGTGGTCTAATATTGCATATACTACAGTATAAAGAGATAATTTCTGACTGACTGACTGAGTCATCAATGACCATCTGAAACGACTAAAGTCAGGATCATGAAAGTTGGCCAGTAGATGGCTGTTATGAAGCTAGGCATTCGAAATTCAGGAAAAAAAAACTACTAAAAAATGGTTAAACACGTATTTCAGCGATTTTAGAAATTTACTGCTAAAGGGGTTAAATGGGGTTTTTTAGATAAAAAAGAATGAATCTTGCAACAATACAGTTACAAAAATAAAGTCGCAACAATAGTTACAGCAATGAAATTATATCAAAGAAACTACAACAAAGAAATACATATAATACAGCTAAACCAATCTGCTAAAAAATATTTAAACACGTATTTGAGCTATTTTGGCGAATTCGTCGCCAACATCCGCAATGAGCCCGATTACTGAAGATTAGACGAATAAGACAACTATTGCTGCTTTTTGAGTAGATATTGTACGCGAGACACTTTTCCAAGGAGGTCGACACATTGTCCATCCGAGCGAAACCGGGACGGGCCGCTAGGCGCACATAAATATGAAATCTTGAACACTATCTCCAAAAGCTGGATGAGGGACAAGCAGTATCCTGCTGTGCTATAAATTGAAACACATTTAAGACCACTTCGTTTCTCTTGCATATTCTAAAAATAGTTGAAATATATATATATATATATATATATATATATATATATATTAATGTTTTATAACCTAAGAAGTTAAATGGGATAACAGAGTGTATTTTGAGTCCAAGAAATATTTCCGCTGGTGAGCATCACTTTATAACAAGAAACCATATTGTTTTGGATAAAAATTTTGGAGTTTTATTTGCGTTCATAATTATATAAATACGTAGCACCTATGGTAAGGACCTATAGTAAATATACGTCCGTCTATCCGCATATAAGTGTGCAAAAACTACTCAAATAAATTGTTTGAAGTTTAATATATATATATATATATATATATATATATATATATATATATATATATATATATACATATATATTCGTTGCCTAACTTTTTCGAGTCATTTCAAATTTTATGAAAATCGAATCAAAACTTAAAAAGATATTAATAAAAGTTTTCTTCATTCAATTAAATCCTATCATACATAATCTATATAATAAAAGCACCAGTCATGTGACTGGGGAAAGCAAATACCATTCCTTCTTTCAATGCCAGGCGGTCATTTTTATTCAAAATTTATAATTTCGAATAAAATTGCATAAAAGTTACATTTTTAGAAAGATCGTTCAAAAAATTGTTTGTTTGAGAGATGAGTTATATTAAAGAATGTATAGATTCTGAGATAACTTCAGTTAAAATCAGGTTAAAAGTCCAATGTTTATCCCAATATACGAGGGCTATCCAGAAAGTAGATTACGTTTTGGAATAAAAACTAAACAAAGTATAGGAAACAAATTTTATTATATACAGATGAAAGCCACACTCAAATACTACTTTTCTACATAGTCACCATACAAATTAAGGCATTTATCGTAGCGATGTATGAGCTTGGAAATGCCTTCGTCGAAAAATTCGGCCGCCTGCGCCTTCAACCAACAGTTCACGTGTTTCACCCATGTTTCGTCACCAGTAACGATGCGATCGAGTAAAGAGTCACCATCCTTATGGTAAGCGTCCAAAAAGTTCAACGCTGCAGCCATTCGCTGATTTTTGTGGTCCTCTGTCAAGATTTTTGGAATCCATCTTGCACAAAACTTGTGGTAACCAAGCTTTTCGCTGATGATTTCGTGCAACAAACTTCGCGAAATTTGTGGAAAACTCAAAGAAAGTTCCGTTATTGTGAACTTATTACTGCACGCACCTCGCAGCTCACGGGATTTTCAATTAACGCAGACATTTCAAACCGTCACAGTATCTGAACGGAGCACAGCACGAACCTCTCACTAGCACGGCTAGATGCCGACTGAGCTGCGTAACGCTCTGACCCCAAGATGGCCGCGCTAGCCCCGCCCCTAGCGGACACAGACGAAAACGTAATCTACTTTCTGGATAGCCCTCGTACATTAAAGTAAATAAAGAAAAGAGGTTAGTTCATCGTGAATTTTATAAATATTAAACCATGGAGGTAATCATTCGCAAAGCGAGATTTCCATGGTGAATTTTGCAGCGCTATCTGGTGCCGAAAAAAAATCGCATCTGTAAACGTGGCATACGTAATCAGAGAAAATAAAGGCATGCTCATTTCGTTCATAACAGACGTTATAGTTCATCTCACTGAAATAAAAATGAAGATTTTTTTACATTGTAAAACTAGTTATAGTAAGAACGCACCTCATTTGTCACGTTTAACGTGCATTGTTTGTAAACAAAATAAAATAAGGATACATAAATAGAATAATTGAAATATTTTAAAATTTAATTAACTTTCATTTGTCATTTATTTTTTTATAAAAATGGATATTATGTAAAAGTGTTTTTGAAGTATTATTTATTAATTTAGACTGAAATCTTTTAAAAATAAAAATACAACTATATGTATATTTTTGGTCTCGAATTAGTATGGATTAAAAAGCACAAACTCAACTTTTAGGTTATCATTTTTATGTGTTAATAATAAAATCAGATATATAAAACCGACAACTTCCGGGTTTAGTGTACTTTATTTACACAAAAAACAATTTAAAAAAAAATATATTTCCTTATTTTTTATACGAAATCCAGTGGAAACGTGCAAAGAATTTGTGCTATATTCTTTGAGATTGTTTTCTACAACGTTTTTTCTTTAATTTCAAAATCTCAAATTTTTGTCTTAAATTGTATTATGAATAACTCATTTCGAATATTTTTTTAATGTTTTATACTTTTATGCATTTGAAAAAATCCATAAAATATTATAAATAAGTTTTTTTTTTCTACTTTTTAAACAGCAAAGGGTATAACATCGTATTAGAACTTCCTGCAAGTATGTATTTGTATGTATTTCCATTCAACTTATTAAATTAAAACTACGGAACTATTATAAAATTAAAACAACTTTATAATACAAAAATAATTTTTTTTTTCAATTTCGTGTAAATGTGTAAACTGGGCCATTACCACACAACCATTTTTTTACTAATTTTAAAATATTGAAAATGGAAGACTGTTTATTTATATTTTTGGTATGGTTTAATCTTCTTAATATATTTATGTTAAATATTAATTGCATAAATTATTTACCAAACAAAGAGCATAAAAAAATCTATTCATCTATCACACGATATTGAATTGCATGACTGTAACAAGCCAAATCCATTCAAAAGTCTAATTATCATTTGTCTATTTTTCTATCTTAAATAATTCAGAGATGCTAGAAGCTGATTCATGTATTGAGATGATTTAATTAAAGCAGCAATTGCGAGGATTCATTCTGTAATAATGTATAATATTGTCGCATACAAAAACAGTTCTTTTTGTTTTTCCACTAATAAATATTCAAGTTATTATTGTTATTAATGATGAAATTATTTCCCAATGTACTCTGACATCGCTTTTGAATGTAATATAAGCATTTATATTCAGAGTAATAAAGATAACGTATTCTGACAGACTATTCCCCTTAGCTTTAATCAATGCTTGTATCGTTTGTAAATGCATTATTGAATGAATGTCGAGTAAAAAACGCCGCATAAGCCCGTGCAATTTTATCATCAAATTACCCCTGAGGGATGGGAGAGATACAATTCGAAAAGAGAAACTTTTCATCATTCTGAATATGAGTGCAATATTTGAAACTCTACATAATATAAATTGGGCCAAATTTCATTTATTCTATTATAACAATTCAAAATATTAAAGACTATACTTTCGAACCGTTAGGTATACTTTTACTTCTTAATTACGTAATTTTAGATTATTTATTTGTGCTTTGTTGTGGCAACCACACAACTAACAAGTAATTATACATAAATTGGGATTAAATAATGAGTTCTCTTACGTAATTTTAGCAAATTTCTTTCCTTGAAGCGTATGGTAACGCTTTTTATTCGTAAGCCATTTTATCGTGATCGCATTATATCTACAGGGTGTTTCACTACCAGACCAACAAACTTGCAGGAGGTGTTAGGAGGCACAAAGGCGACTCGGAATCACATAGCAATGCAGGGTTGAAAATGCCGTGGTTGCGAGCTATGGTTCAAAGAAGCAGGGAAAAAGTACAGAAACAGAAACACATTAATGGGACAAAAAACATTTTATTGAAAGGTTGCACTACAGAAGATGTTTGAAATTACAATCAGAAGTCGTCAGGCAGACTTGACGGCGCTGCATGGATTCCTTTACGTTTTGGAAGATTCCTGGCGTGTCGCGAATCCTCCTGGCAGCTACAGATATTCGATCGGCGAGGTTTCCAACTGAAGGAACGGGGATCTCGTACACCAAACTCTTCATTTGACCCCAGAAGGAAAAGACGACTTCTGGTCATAATTTAGAACATCTTCTTTAGTACAACCTTTTAATAAAATGTTTTATGTCCCATTAATATGTTGCTGTTGCTGTTCTTTTTCTCTGCTTCTTTGAACCACAGCTCGCAACTACGGCATTTTCGACCCTGCATTGCTATGTGATTCCGAGTCGTCCATGTGCCTCTACACCTCCTGCACGTTTGTCGGTCTGGTAGTGAAACACCCCGTAAATTCAGAAAGTTTTCCATCAAAATGAAATAGATGTCCTCTACATAATATAAATTTTACCGAATTCCATTTGTCATATAGTAGCGCACAGTTTTGACTCTCTGACTTACTTTGATCAAAGAAACTCAGAATGTATGCAATTTATGCATTTTTTCTTACTTAATACAGCTTTAAAAAAATTAGGCATTAATTTAAAAAAATGTAAAAAAAAATGTAAATGATACCATGGTAATTCAATTGGAAATTGGTTAATATATAATTATAAATATTTCAAATATAAAATGCAGTAATTTTATAAAAAGGAATATTTTATTCATCTTTTCAGGTTATTTCCAAAGGTTTTATTTTATGGGTGCGAACGATAACAGTGTAGTTCCTATTCGACTGTCGAAAGGAAAACTTTCCCTATATTTTTTAAGCATTAATAACAATTAGCTTTAAATTCATTACAGTCATGTTTCTGTCAATGTTGTTGAAAGGTAAATTGTCTATATATTTTTTAAATACTGAACAAGAATGAGCAGTACATTCATTATAGTCATGATTTTAATAATTCTTATTATTTTGTTGTATAACTAAATGTAAGTCATAATTCAAAATATTTAGTATGAAGTTTTTAAATAAGTTTAATTATTCAAAATGTTTTTTGCATTAAAAAACATGTGCAAAATGCATATGCAAATAGGTCGAATAATTCTCAAGTTACTAAATTTTTATAATTTTAACATGTAATTTTCATATTTAAAGCCACGTCTATTTCGTATTCTGGCTGCAAAACAGAATTTTATTTCTCCCGAGACATGTGGTCTAACGCGAAAATTCAAAACAAAATATCAACCATCCCCAGCGTAACGACGTACTGACGTGATACATCACGTCTCTCATCAATGCGTGTTTCTTACGAGAGGAGTAATTTAAAACTAAAAAATGAGCTTCAGAAAGTATATATTTTTGAAAAAGTACATATCAATATATTTTAAGGAAAATATACCGTTGGAACCAAACAGGTTCCATCTGCTGTCAGGTCTCCTTAATTTTTGTATGTCCAGAGGGGCTAAGGTGTTGAAACTTTAAAAAAAAAAACGCGACATTTTCTTCTCTTTCTGCTGAAAGTCCCGTGTTCTACAATAACATGCGTGGAGAAGATCGTAATGCCTGCAAGCTGAAAACAATCTAAACTCTGCAATCGTGTTTTAAGAGGGTTTCTTAGTACTATCTTAGATAATTATTAAAAAATGTAGTACTCATTGTCACGGTCCATTAGACTAATCTTTGTGCAACAGGAACCAAAATTACAGACCACTATGAACAATATAATTTCCTAGCTATTGAAGACAGAGAAAACCTATAGCATTTACTCTTATTTTTATTATTAAGTAAATACACTGGAATCACGTATAAGAACTATTTTGGACTAGGACTCAGAACCGGAAAATCGCAGTAACTTCTGTTGACGTTGCATAGGACAATATTGATGTTCAACGAAGTTACGGCAATTCTATGGTTTCTGAGTCATAGTCTGAATGACCCTTAATTTTGTAATCTAATCTACAACTGAAATATATTCATCAAATCTAGTTTATATATTCGTGAAGCCTCGCAGGATGTATGCCAATTTTATCGCCAGTAGTTTTTTATTTATTTAAAAAGGAACCAATTTCTATATTTTCTTTCCTATCAATGAACATTCGATGCTTAAAACAATCGAATCTTATCAATTCTATGCTAAAGTTGTCCAGAAGTTCCTCGATAATGACTGAAATTCAGTCAACTTTTGTACTGAAATTTTCCCATTTTATGACGAAGAGTATTTTACAGTGCACAAATTAACGTATTAAGACATTTTTCTTCAAATGTCAGAGACATATAACATTTTACTTTTACCATCAGAATAAAGTATTTCTCTAGAAATACAATCTGAAATTTGAACCACTGTTCACTTATTTATTTCATATCGAGATTTTTTAATCGCATGTATTAACAACAACACGTTTCTAAATATATTTACTTTTGTTTAATTTCTATTTTCCAGTGGTTTCTTTAACAGTGAAATTTTTTTTTAATTTTATCTGTAAAAATTAGTAAATGGACATGTTGTAATGCTTTTCTGGAAACCATCCAGTATTCCAATAATGTTGCATAGTTAGTTCAAAAATATTTGAGCGGCTTAAAACTTTAAATATAGATTTATTAAGAATAAATTGAAAATATATAGAATATCCAAGAAAGATTTAACTTTCAGAAATATAAAAAGCAATGTAAGATCTGTGTTCCTGATTGAGGAATACGATTTCAAAATATCTACCACTTTTCCCAACTGGTAATCATCACATTAATTAGTCACATAATATTTTTCATTAAATAAAGCAAAATTTACTATTCTGACATAGTGATAGTTAGTTTGAATAAAAAAGTTCTCCTATTTGACAACACTGTAATAAATATCGTCAATGTTATTGTCTGTCGTTCACAGATTTCCTACAATTTGAATTTAAGTAGAGTATGTACAAACGTTTTTTTCTATGATTTTTAAAATAGTTTTTAATTTTAAAGAGAAGTGGTGTAGTTTCTAATACATTCAATACCCCATAATTTATAACTGGTGATTACAATAGGATTCATACATTTATTTTCTAAAATTGACATGTATTTTTTAAATTAAATTTTATTCGCCTTTTTATTTCTCTAATATCGAATGTTTGATTATTGCTCCTAATCACTTTTCAAATGTGCAGACACTCAAAAACAGTTTATAGATTATACCTTTATTGATATTTTAGATTGAATGGTATGCTAATGTGTTACAAAACGCATATTAACTCAAATGGTCGTCTCAGTATTTTTTTATTATTTTGAATTCAGCTATTGGTATTACAAAATTGCATAATAACAAAGACAAGGATAAATACTTGAATTTAACAAAAAATCGGAATCGCATAATTGTCAAATATTGAACTAAAATTTTAGAACCGTCTCATATGTAGGACAGCTGTGACGTATCAAGTTTTTACGTAAATGTGAGAGTGTGATTTTAGTGTGAGATTCTAACATTCTTATCCATCACGGTAACCACCAGGATGAATGAGCAATACATTAAAATTTATGATTTGGAAATCATTATTTTTAAACACGAATTAATATACAATATGTATTAAACTTGTGAAAAATGTTATTCGATTTAATGTAGTTCAGTAAATAGAAGTAAGACATTAATATAACAAATTCGGGAACTAAAAGAAAAGCAACGAATCATGTATGACAGAATTAATTATATTCACGTAAAATTAAAATAGAGTACTATGTTGTACTTGTGAGTTATCTCATTTAACGGTGATTTCTATGCAAAAACATCAATCTATTATCAACCATAACACTTAAACATAAAAAAAAATACAATTAAACTAAATTTACACTTCCAAAATATTAAGATGTTTTAAAGAAAGAAAATAAAATTTAAATGGTGAGTAAAAGTGCTCCAGGAAATTAATCGGATTGACTTTAATTTGGGAGTTATGTTCATGCATGTTGATAATAACATACTCAATTAATTCAGTTGACTCTTTCCAACTGCATTATTAATCACTGAATCCAGGAAATGAATCTTAATGAACTACTAAGAAATAAATTTCTAGTAACACACATTCTGATAACAACAGCGGAAATAAAAGACGTCAAAATGTTCTACTATTGACATAAAACTTTATATTCAAGGATGAGTCTGAAGTTTATTACTGTTTTAAATTGGTAATTAATACCGGAAGTTTGATTGTAAAAGTTGTATCATCATTCAAATGCTGATATGTGGAATGCCAACCGGATACAACGTTAAATTTAGCACTCCTCTCCCAGTCCTATGTATGTTTATGTTTAGAAAAAAATATGACGTCATCGTTTTGTATTAATTTTATCTTAAAATATTTCCCAAAGCAATTTTAGTTTTCTTGTTTTATTAGTCTTATGTAAAATATATTGCCTAATGCCTGCCACTTTCATAAATATGTAATCATGTAGATTATATATATTTATTTGTTTCGGGTTGTAAAAAAATGGAATAAATTAATCCGTGAATGTATTTAAGAATGTCTTGTTCCAAGAAAATCAATATAAAATGTATATGAAACTATTGCGTTTTGAAATGTGCGATAGAAAAAAGCAATAATTAACTCTTTCGTATCTGGCGTACAATTAATAGAACATGTATTTTCATTGAGTATTATTTCGTCTTAACAATTTTAGTCATTATTATCTATCTGTATTAGTAATAGTATATTTCTATACATTTATTACTTCATGACTTCATTTATGTATTATGCATTTAGTAATAATAATAAAAGTCTGCTTAATTCTCTTTTGCACTTTTGGCAATTCTTTAAATTCAAACATATGTTTAATTCTTTCAGTTAAAAATTGGGGACGCAAAATAATAATTTTTGTTGAATTTCAGTAAATGGCACATTCGTTAAATTTCAGTAAACTTTAACTTTTGTGATTTGGACAGCAACTTTTAATATCATTAACGTAAAAGTAAACTTTCCCAAAAACTGTAATAGAATTTGAAACCAAAAGGATTAATAATGGAGCATAGATCTATTTTCTTTAATACTCTTATTTCTGAATTGTAACCCTGGCATATAATCACAGAATTCTGCGATTTAGTAAAACTATTGTTACTATTCGGAAAAAGTGGAACTGAAAAAGAAAGGATATGATTTTCTAAATAAAATATTTATAATTTGAAAATGAGTAATGTCTTATTTTTAAATCAATGTATTTCATCTTCTAAAATAAAAGCGTAAGTCATGTGACTGTCATCAACAGTTCCGGGATGGCCGTTTCACTTTTTCATATGCCAGGCGGCCATTTTTATTCAAAATTATTTTTTCGAATAAAACTGCATAAAAGTTACATTTTAAGAAAGATCGTTCAAAATAAATTAATATTTGAGAGGTGACTTACGTTCAATTATGTATATATTCTGCAATAACTTCAGTCAAAATTAGGTTCACAGTTCAAATTCTCTATTCATGAAAGTAAACAACAACAACAAAAAAAAAAGATTGATTCGTCGCCATCATTTAAAATATTAAATCATGGAGGTAATCATTCGCAAAGCAAGTTCTCCGCGAATGAATTTTTGGACCGCTGCCTCGCGTCAAAAAAATAATTCACACCAGTGAGACAATCAAAGTTTACCATAATTATGTGCTATACAACTCGACTTCCTTCTGGACCTTTTCTTGACGTAAATTGGACTCATGTAATAATATTTAATGAATCAAATTTTTAGCATTTTTAAAATCGCTAATACAGCTTTTATTTATCGCGTGTACAAATTAGAAACAATACTTCGACTTTGAAATCAAATGTTTTGATTTATGATATTATTTCTTTTTTTTTTCTATTTAAATGAAAAGTGTGAAGTATTTTAAATTTATGTAATATAAGCATTTCGGATTAAAGTTAAGTAATTTAAATGAAATGAGTGACAGGTTTATAATTTAAAATTAAATTAATGTAGTATGAATGATGGTGATGGGAACAATATTTGGCGATTTATCATCTGCTCCCGGCTAACAAAAATACTCATAATTAAAAAAGGAAATAAAAATAAATAAATGATAGTTTGATGTAAATAAATATTGATATACATATCAAAAATAATTTATAGAACTAAAAAAAATAAAAGTAAATGAACAACAATTACCATAAAAAATTTGGTACTTACGTATTATCCGTGCCAGAAGATTAATCGCCAAAAATGGTTGCCAAGTACCAATCTTGTTTATCGATGCCAATCATGTTTTCAAACGCAGTAATTTAATATTATCAAATAACATTGTTAAAAATGGCAATTAATATAAAATAAATAAAACGTAATATATGTTTATTAAATTTATAACATTGTTAAAAATAGTAAATAACATTATTTTAGTAAAATTAATAAATGGTAAATAGCATAATAAATAAGAAAGAATAATATTATAGATTATTCTCAGGCATGTACCATACAGCAAAAATAAGTTAATAAATAAATAAATAAGGGTTACTATAATTAGTAATATTGGCTCTAATTTTACTAATTCTCGCCATGCCTGGCGCAGTTGGCTTGAAACTGGCACGGATAATACGTAAGTACCCAAAATTTTTCGCCAAATTCGCGGGGGGAAAAATCGCGCCAACGTGCGTATTTGTACATGTGCCCAAAAAATATGCGAAATGCTACCATGATCGCAAAAGTTCATGACTTGTCTATTAGAATCTTCCGATTTGGCGAATAATTAAGGGAAAATTAAATTATGAATAAATGTAACGTGTTGCAATGTTTAACATACATTTAAGGGAGACCAAACTGGTCGCCAGTGGCGGCTAGTTTAAAATAAAGACACACATTGAGAAAATGATATGTCAAATATTTAAATTCAGCAACAAAAATTATAATTTGTTTAACTTTTAAAAATTTCTGGGCGCTCCCTCTTCAAAAAAAAAATTAATAATAATAATAGTCTTCAGAGAGTATATAAAACTTTTTTTCTGTGCAAATTTGTACATATTATTGGGACGAAATTTATTATCAAAATATGTCAGTTAATTTTTTTTTTTTTTTTTTTTTTTTTTTTGCAAAAACACAGTTTACAGATTTTGACCGTTTTTTTTTTTTTTTTTTTTTTTTTTTTTTTGCGTAATTTGATTTTTCTATACTTAGTCCTATTTTATTTTTTTACTCCAAAGATTGATTTTTAAAGTTTTGGTTCGGAAACCTCTGCATTTATCAACCATTATTGGATCGTTGTCGTTAATTATGTTCAGATATGTGTACAAAATAACAAATAAAGACTATAAGACAGACTAATTTGCGCAATCTGATAATCTGCTATAGTATTATTAGTGATATTTATATAAAAACATGCAATCTTTAATGCTAGATTAAAATAATAATTTCCATTCTGTATACATTAATGCTAATGAGAAATTTACGTATTCAACCCCATTAAAATATATTCTAAAGAAATTAAATGTCTCAATGAAGATGTTCAATGTAGAGAAGAATTAAATTAGTCCTGCAGTCACCAAACGACTATTTCAGGCTATCATAAGATTGATGTTCCACTTATATATAGTGCTTTGATTAATTAGCATTTCCATGCAGACGAAAGTTTTGTTTCAAGAATGTCTTTCTATCGGGAATGACAAACAGGGAATAATTCTTAAAATATTAACAACTTATTTTTTTTTTTTACAATTGAATCCATTTGGACACTACACTGTTAACTAGTATTTCAAAAATACAAATTGCACAAATTGTGCTTATTAGTTGCTAAAATCAGTGTAAAAATTGTTTTAAACTCATAAAAGAGCTAAAATCCTACATGTTTCGGCTTTAAACTTAAAGCCATCATCGGGGAAGAGGAACAACACAAACGACTACTGATATTTTAATTTTCGACACGAGAAAATTGAAATCAACAGTATGGAAAAATTTAAATAAAATAAGCGGGCGAAAAACAAAACAATGAATTAACAAGGGGTTAAAAATGTATCCTATAAACTAGGTATGTTGAAAGAAAAGTTATCATTACAAATACAATCTTTTCTAATTTTAATTTCCAATGATTCCCTAATGGCGGCTTTAAATGGGTTATTGAACCTATGGATAATTCTTGCTTTATCGAAATTAATTACAGTATCATTATTTTTAGCGTAAAACCGGGAGAGTGCAGTGGATAACTTTCCAAATTTTATGTCGTTTTTATGCTCTTTTAACCTTTCCAAAATCTTTTATTCATACCAATGTTAAAAATTATACTATTATTATTTAAGCTAATGGGGATTTCATAAACACCTGCGAATTGATCAGGGGGGATAGGATCTAATTTACATGAAACTAAGTCAACCAATTTTCTGGAAGGGACAGCAATAAGATGGATATTGTATTTACGGAGGGCCCTTTTAATCCTTTCAAATATAATAGGTATATATTGGAATTTACGATAGTTTGGTTTATTATTGCTAGGGACAGGATGCTGAATTAAAAGGCCATTGAATTTTTCTATAATTTTCTGTACGTGATGAGCGGGGAAACCATGGTCAATGGCAATATCTCTGATAAAATTAAGTTTATCTTGGATGAATTCACTTGAACAAACCAGAAAAGCACGCTTGATGAATGAATTGAAGGCAGCAATCTTATAAGTGAAAGTTGTAGAGGCATTAAATGGGATTATTGTGTTACTTCTCATCGGTTTACGATAGACTTTACGTTTTAGGTTGTTGTCATCTTTAATTAATTGAATATCCAGGAACGGTAGTGATGAATGTTCTTCTATTTCCAACGTAAACTTAATATTTTCATCTATTTCGTTTATTTTTGAGAGGAAAGATAGGAGTTCTTGCTTTCCATGATTCCATGTGATAAAGATATCGTCCACGTATCTTAGCCAAACTTCTGGTGTTAAATTCAAATTTTTAAAAATAAATTCCTCCATCAGTCTAAGTTTAAATTCAGCCAACAGACCGGAAATAGGAGATCCCATAGGTGCTCCTTTATTTTGTCTGTAAAATTTCTTATTAAACATGAAAACGTTGTTATTAATGATAATGTTAAGTCCTGACTTTAGAGATGTTTTTACGCTATCACTTAAATTATTTTGTTTATCAATTTCCAAATTAATATTTTGTACAATCTCTGATAAAATTAAGTTCATCTTGGATGAATTCACTTGAACAAACCAGAAAAGCACGCTTGATGAATGAATTGAAGGCAGCAATCTTATAAGTGAAAGTTGTAGAGTAATTCTATACACATTAATGCTAATTAAAAATTTACGTATTCAATCCTATTAAAATATATTCTAAGGAATTAAATGTCTCAATGAAGATGTTCAATGTAGAGACGAATTAAAGTAGCAGAGCAGTCTCCAAACGACTATTTCAGGCTATCATAAGATTGATGTTCCACTTATATATACTGCTTTGACTAATTAGCATTTCCATGCAGACGAAAGTTTTGCTTCAAGAATGTCTTTCTATCGGGAATGACAAACACGAAATAATACTTAATATATAACAACTTAATTTTTATTTATATAAAAACATTCAATATTTAATGCTAGATTAAAATAATAATTTCCATTCTGTATACATTAGTGTTAATTAAAAATTTACGTATGCAACCCCATTAAAATATATTCTAAAGAATTAAATGTCTCAATGAAGATGTTCAATGTAGAGACGAATTAAATTAGTCCGGCAGTCACCAAACGACTATTTCAGGCTATCATAAGATTGATGTTCCACTTATATATAGTGCTTTGATTAATTAGCATTTCCATGCAGACGAAAGTTTTGTTTCAAGAATGTCTTTCTATCAGGAATGACAAACACGAAATAATTCTTAATATATAACAACTTATTTTTTTATTTGTATAAAAACATGCATTCTTTAATTCTAGATTAAAATAATAATTTCCATTCTGTATACATTAATGCTAATTGAAAATTTACGTATTCAATCCCATTAAAATATATTCTAAGGAATTAAATGTCTCAATGAAGATGTTTAATGTAGAGACGAATTAAATTAGTCCTGCAGTCACCAAACGACTATTTCAGGCTATCATAAGATTGATGTTCCACTTATATATAGTGCTTTGATTAATTAGCATTTCCATGCAGACGAAAGTTTTGTATCCAGAATGTCTTTCTATCGGGAATGACAAACAGGGAATAATTCTTAAAATATTAATAACTTATGTTTTTTTTATTTATATAAAAACATGCAATCTTTAATGTTAGATTAAAATAATAATTTCCATTCTGTACAAATTAATGCTAATTAAAAATTTACGTATTCAATCCCATTAAAATATATTCTAAGGAATTAAATGTCTCAATGAAGATGTTCAATGTAGAGACGAATTAAAGTAGTAGAGCAGTCTCCAAACAACTATTTCAGGCTATCATAAGATTGATGTTCCACTTATATATACTGCTTTGATTAATTAGCATTTCCATGCAGACGAAAGTTTTGCTTCAAGAATGTCTTTCTATCGGGAATGACAAACACGAAATAATTCTTAATATATAACAACTTAATTTTTATTTATATAAAAACATTCAATCTTTAATGCTAGATTAAAATAATAATTTCCATTCTGTATGCATTAATGCTAATTAAAAATTTACGTATTCAACTCCATTAAAATATATTCTAAGGAATTAAATGTCTCAATGAAGATGTTCAATGTAGAGACGAATTAAATTAGTCCGGCAGTCACCAAACGACTATTTCAGGCTATCATAAGATTGATGTTCCACTTATATATAGTGCTTTGATTAATTAGCATTTCCATGCAGACGAAAGTTTTGTATCAAGAATGTCTTTCTATCGGGAATGACAAACAGGGAATAATTCTTAAAATATTAATAACTTATGTTTTTTATTTATATGAAAACATGCAATCTTTAATGTTAGATTAAAATAATAATTTCCATTCTGTACAAATTAATGCTAATTAAAAATTTACGTATTCAATCCCATTAAAATATATTCTAAGGAATTAAGTGTCTCAATGAAGATGTTCAATGTAGAGACGAATTAAAGTAGTAGAGCAGTCTCCAAACAACTATTTCAGGCTATCATAAGATTGATGTTTCACTTATATATACTGCTTTGATTAATTAGCATTTCCATGCAGACGAAAGTTTTGCTTCAAGAATGTCTTTCTATCGGGAATGACAAACACGAAATAATACTTAATATATAACAACTTAATTTTTATTTATATAAAAACATTCAATCTTTAATGCTAGATTAAAATAATAATTTCCATTCTGTATGCATTAATGCTAATTAAAAATTTACGTATTCAACCCCATTAAAATATATTCTAAGGAATTAAATGTCTCAATGAAGATGTTCAATGTAGAGACGAATTAAATTAGTCCGGCAGTCACCAAACGACTATTTCAGGCTATCATAAGATTGATGTTCTACTTATATATAGTGCTTTGATTAATTAGCATTTCCATGTAGACGAAAGTTTTGTTTCAAGAATGTCTTTCTATCACGAATGACAAACACGAAATAATTCTTAATATATAACAACTTATTTTTTTATTTGTATAAAAACATGCATTCTTTAATGCTAGATTAAAATATTAATTTCCATTCTGTATGCATTAATGCTAATTAAAAATTTACGTATTCAATCCCATTAAAATATATTCTAAAGAATTAAATGTCTCAATTCAGGAAATAATTCTTAATATATAACAACTTATTTTTTAATAGATAAGCTGTTTTATTATTACTGTTCATCTATCATGTGCGAAAAACTATAATTATATATTATACATGTTCAAATAAAGGGATATTTCACAAAAGCTTTAAATTTATTACCTTACAAATAAATATACGTAATAAGCATTAGAGTACGCCAATATAGTTTTACTGCAGAAAGTGCGCTTAAACATGGAAGCTTTTCTACATGGTAAACTTTTATCAAATAAAGCAATTTTACTTTTTTCTAAGAAATTAAAAAGGAAGATTTTAAAGCGTTCGGAGTAGTACGGAAATGACAGTACGGGGTCAGCCGGTTGTGCTGCGGTGCCGGCACCGCCTCTGCCCGCACCGCCTCTGCTCGTCCCTCCGCCGGTGCATCCTCTGCCCGTCTCTCCGCCACACCACCACCGATTCCAATGTCCTTAGCGGGAAAAATTTAGAAAAAAGTGTTAAATTTGTACTGTAAGACGAAGTATAAAATGAGATTGTCATGCTATAAGATAAATATTAAATTTGTATATTAATTTGAATTACGAACATCTTAATGAGTATTACTAATTAAGCAAAACGATGGAAAATATCAAATTTTAAGGTAAAAAGCTGATTTCTTAAGAAATTTTTGAGCTATAACATGACGTTATCAACTTATAAGCGGAAATTTAAACTTATATTTTAGTTTTTGAACAATTCAATCATCACATTAATGGGTAGTACTAATAATTAGACAAAACAAGTTTTAAGAACTCATTTTAAGGACTAAAAAATAATCAATTACAAAATTAATATAAGTGTATATCTTAATTTTAAATGCTCTTGAGTTTAACCATAAGTTTAACCATATGATTAACGCATATTCAGTATTTAAATTAAAAAATAAAAATATATATTATAAATATTTAGTTAAAAGAATATTCTAAATAAACATATTCTATAAACACATACTATATAGTACATTTAAGATAGCCAGAATAATATCTGATCCAACAAGAAGGTCTATTATCTCTAATAATCTCAAATTTTATTGATGTAATAATGGAAGGTAAGCAATTCAAGGAAAATATTCCAATTCATGAAAATGGGAATTCCTGGAGTCAGTGCATGTTGGATACAATGTGTGCAATTATTAGAATCTCACTACGCAATTGGTAGAATGGTTGAATTGAGTCATTTAGGGAAAATATTTTGTAAGTGATTAATAATTCTGAAGAGTTACTTTTATTTCGTGAAATAAAGCTTACTAAGAATTAGTAGGTGTGAAAATTTTAACAAAAGTGAAATAAAAGGTATATACAGCTATCTGAATTATGACAAGTTTTAATAACAACATGAAAATATGTCTGCTTGTAAAAAGAATTTAGTTTATTCCTACACATCAATTGAGAAAAAACAAAGAAAAGTTTAAGGGCAAATCACTCATTTCAATTATTAGAAACTGTTTAACAGCGAATTTAGAAAGGAGGGACACTTATGGAAGCTTTACGTGGTAAAACTGGGAACGAGATATTACGAACTCAAAAATTTTTAATTTGTGTATTCGATATATTTTTACAGATTTAATTTTTAAATGAAAATATGAGTTTTTATACCGGAAATCCCAAACTATTTCATAAAATTCAAAGTATCATAACTCGGTAAGTTTTGTGTGTAAAAGACTGGGATTTTTTAAATGTCATTTTTACAGGAATGGCAACATTTTTCTAATTATAATTTATAGGAAAAGATGTCATTATAAAAAATTAAATTTCGCGTTTTGATATGCATACTGTTCCATGCAATAAATATTCCGAATGTCATTCAAAATTTCTACTTTTAAACATTATTTTAATTTAATATATGAAAATACCACATCAACAATTTAGTACAGCTGCTTAAAGCCTCTATACATTTGAAGGATCCAATTCTTCGCTATAAGGTCTGTCCAAAAAAAAAAAGTAATAATAATAATAATCAAAAACCAAAATGCAATGAACGTTTTAGAACAACTCTAATTCAAAACATGTCGTCTTTTCCCGCTTTGACTTCCCGTTAGTTAAACAGAACATCAATGGCTCAACATCAATGAGGTTATTTGACATCCAAACATAAAAAGTGAAATAGTAATCGTAAATTTTGTATTCTTTTTACATTTATAAACTCTTATGGGAGTTTTATAAAGAACTATAATATAATATAGTATAATGGGAAATTATCCCCGAAAGAACTCTTTATGATAACAAGTTTTGCGTTTTTTCATGAAATGCTGATGATTGATTAAGTCATATTTATAAACGATTCTTGAGTTATATTTGGAGTAAAACGGCTTTTGTTGTATTTATGGGTCATTTCATTTAGGCACATTGCCCTTATAGAAGAAATTAAAATGTTTCTTGGTAAAAATGAAAGAATTGCTATTAAATGATGAATATTTGTCATGTAATTCGATGTCTCTAAATAATGTGATAATATTGAATATTATTAGTTGGAATATAATGTATGTTATAAGTATACTATTAAATGTTACCGTGTCTAAAAAAAAAGAAAAGAGCAGAATGTTATGTATTTTCTCTACAGAATTATAACAATTTAAATTTTTCAAATTTTTAAAAAATCAACTTTTTGACAGTTTGAAACTGAAAAGAGGGAAAGCGGTATTCATATGCGATATGACAAGTAAGGACTATATTCTGTCTATAATCTGTAAATATTTTTTTTCAACTAGCCTATGAGGTCTCGGAGTCTAGGAACTGGAAGAATGACATTCAGTGAAAAATAAAGAAGACATTTAAAAGCAAGGAGTATTTTTTTTTGCATAAACTTTCTGTGTTTAGTTAGAAAATTATTTCTGTAATTAAATCTACTTTTAAATAATTAAACACAGAAAAATTATTTTTTTTTGTTTCTAAATTTCCTTTTTATTTGTAACAGGATCTCATGCTTCCAATTTTAAGAATCCATACCGCATAGACAAATCAGAAAAACAGAAATGAATTACAGACAGTATATAGCGGGATCCTTCCTTGTTAAATCTCATACGAGGGAAAGTCATTAAATAAGTCACAAAAGATAATTAAATAATAACTTACAATGATATTTACTTCAAAACCATTTTTATTTCTCAACATATTCTCCACCAATATTTGTGCACTTATATCACCGTTTTATCAGTGCCCCAACACCAGCTGCATAACATTATTTGGGTTGCTGTCTCAGTCATATTAGCACTTCAAGTTGAACCTTTTCATCATCTGTTAACATCATCTTGTTTCCAAGATGGTTTTTTAGTGGTCTAAACAGATGAAAATCGCTTGATGCTGAGTTGAAGCTGTATGGTGGATGTTGAAGAAGTTGCAAGATGATGATCACAGATGATGAAAAGGTTCAACTTAAAGTGCTAATGTGGCTGAGACAGCAACCCAAAGAATCTTATGCAGCTGGTGTTGGGGCACTAATAAAACGATGGTATAAAAACATAAATATTAGGGGAGAATATGTTGAGAAATAAAAATTGTTTTGAAGTTAATATCATTGTAAGTTATTATTTAATTAACTTTTGTGACTTACTTAATGACTTTCCCTCGTATAAGAACATTCCCCCCCCCCTTTTTTTAGTTACAAGCTTTCCAAAATGCTGATTTTTGGAAATGTTCAATATTTCACTTGTTATAGTGACAGAGAAAAATACACGACATCATTTATAGATATATATAGAAACACGTTTTGCGGTAGCAATGACAAATTAAAAATGCATAGTTTTGTTCCTTTCTTTTCATGAGATATAATTTTTAAAAACTGCCATTTTGACTAAAACGTTTATATATTTTTTTAACATATTTTTTAGAAATATTTTCTACATGGATGCAATAAGTTCATCTGAGGCAAGACTGAAAACTTTTCTGACGATTAGTAAATAACCAAATAAAAATAAGCTACAAGATTTCTTTGTCTTGCATTATGGCTAATAATCGATCTTTTACATTAAAAGAATAAAAGAAAAATATTATAAGTTTATGATGGTAAAATTGCTATTTTTTTTAAGTACATAAAGTAGAATTTACTATCAGTTAAAAATCTCTTCAAGACTCAAATCAGTCCTGAGACTGCAGGTTCTTGCACCCATGAATTTTTTAATAAATATAGATAAACCATTATGTGATTAAATGAAAAAAAATGTGTGCAGATTTCATATACTTTTTAAAATGTTTTTGTTCATCTCAATTAGTTAAAAAATTGTGCAGGATTTAGTTTATACAATTGCCGTTTTTGACCCTCTTTAATTAAAAAGCTTTTTAAAAATTTAAAGACATGGAAGGTCTTTAGTAACAGAAAAACCGAATGGTGTATTGTATGCGTCAAAGCATTTTTAAGCCTAATAATTTTTTTTAATTATATCTTTATTTATTTGTTTAATGCAATGTTCAGTAGTAATATAAATGCAATTAACATCAATCACTGTATATAAAAGCCGTTCTTGGTACGTATGTATGTATGTTCCTTATACAAATCTACAGTTTTTGTCCGATTGGAACGAAACTTGATGTACATATGTTTTAGAACACGAGTAAAATTGCTGTCAACTTTAAAATTGGTCTGACCATTCTTTACAATTTTTTTTTAAACATCTACCGTAGTTTATAATTACAGATTTTTTTTTTCAATTTCTAATTCAATAATTCTTTCCAGTTTCCTCTCTGTAAAAAAAAGCACAACAATTTAAAAACAAATGATAACAAGTGGTTTTTCTTTTTTTATAAGCCAATAAAAATTCATACTCACTCGATGTATGTTTTAATTTCCGAGATTGAAGTGATTCTAAGAAGAAAATGTGCATTTTTTTTTCTATATAAATACGAGGGGCAGTCGGAAAATAAGTTTCCCGTTGTGACTGTGGACAGAGAAGAGTAAAACATAACTTTGTTTTTCCACATAAGTACCAAGTACATTGAGACATTTGTCATACCGCTTTATAAGCTTTGAAAAGCCGTGCAGGAAAAAATCAGGGCTTTGCATACGGACGAAGCTTTGAACAGCTATGAGCGAAAGACGACACAGCAGGTGAACGCGAACGTGCAAGACACCGATACAACATTGGGTAGAGGTGGACCGCGATCAAGCAGATGGCGCTGTTGCAGTGCCTGCACAGATGGCGCTGTTGCTGTTGCAGTCCCCGGCAAAGCTGGGTGCTTCTGCTAGTTTGATAATAAAAGATTAATTTTATTAATGGATGGAACATGGTTGGCGTCTTCCGTACGCCATGGCGCACGGAATACTCCAACTATGTATTTGTATAATTTATTGGTATTATGTATTTATTGGTAAGTCACCACTGGCGGGCCAGTCGTGACTTACCAATAAGAATAATGAAACAAAGGAGGCAAAATTGCAAACTTAAATTTAAATATTGATTGAAAGTGAAAGGGTCTTGGGGAAGAGGATAAATGAAGCATAGATGTTAATCGCATAATTATTTTGGAATTTTCAAGTTTCTATTTTATTTATTTTATTTCTTACTAAGTGAAAGCACTTAGTACGACGTCTGTGACTTTAAAGGTTAAGAGCCTACGCTAGTCATCCGAAAAAACTTAAACGTTAATGTTAAGTTTATGGGAAAGTTCTTGACAAATTTCTCGCTCGCATTTTGATATTTTTTAATGTTTTTTTTTATAGGATAGCTGAGGCCAATCCCTAACATTGTTAGCTTTTAATTTTTTGATTTTTGTTGCATTTATTTTTATATAGGGGTACTTTCACTTTCATAACTGTTTCCAACCTGTTCAAAATGGCAGCCAGTTAAAATATTTTAAATGTTTGAAAATTTAAATATATGTAAAAACAATTTATAAATTGAAAAAGTTGTTTCCTTTAAGTGTTATATCGTGCTGAAAGAATACGGAACATTTTTTTTTTTTTGCTTTATCTTTAAAAATGGCTGAGATATGGCAGTTTGAAATTCTACGGTGGCTGACATTTTGAAACAATCTGATTTTTGTTATGCTGAAATTCGCATTCAAATTCAGTATTAACGAAAACCGTGATTGAATCTTCTTTTATCGGGTTCCAAGCATTTTAGCTTCTGTTATTTCAGTAAAAGGAGTTATTTTTTTAAAAACCTGGATATTAAAGCTACTTTTTTTCCCGGTACAGGCCGGAAGGACTTTGTATTTTTACTGAATAACAGATAAAATAATATTTGGTTTTCAAATGAAAAAATAAAGCAACGAGTTGTATGTGATACAATAAATAATATTCAAGCGAAATTCATATAGTCTATGATGTATGTGTAAATATAGAAATCTATGTTAAAGTCAAAAATCTATGCTGTATCTGTAAATTTACAAGTATATCCTTTAACCCCTTGAAGGGCACCGGTATATAATATATACCACTTAATTTTAATCCCAAAATGCCACAATGACACAATAATTTTATAACCAAATTTTTAATCTATGAGGTACATGAGGAAAAGCTTTTACTTATTTTTAAAAAAAATCGTTCGTGAATCCTGGTGTCAATCAATCATTTCAATATTTTAGCTACAAGAGTACTTTGTCCCTGAAGGGGTTAATTAATATTTTTGTATAATGTTTCTCTCTTAAAAATTTACTAAATTTAACCTTCAAATAAATTTCAGTTAAAGTAAATTTACATTTATAAAATGTCAAGATATTCTTAAGAGGCAGATTTTAAAATAAATCTTATATGATGAACCTTTGTTGATAACAAGGCTCGAGGAAATGATTCTGATTGGCATTAATTGTAGAAACGCTTTCATGCTCGTTGATAATAACATACTAAATTAATTCAGTTGACTCTTTTCAACTGTCTTATTAATGACGCAAGTCAGGAAATGAATCCTTAGAAACTAAGTTATGAATTTCCCTTTAAACACAGATTTACAATAACTGCGGAAATGGACAACGTCAAAATATTTTACAATTAACATTACAATTTTATTTTTTACGGCAATGTAAAGTTGATCAGTATTTTAAATAGTTTTTTATACCAGAAGGTTTTTTCATTTAGTTGCTACTTCACTATTATAACATTTACTTATGGAATACTTTTGCAATATATATCAAATATATTTTTATGTTATAAAGTAATTTAGAAAATAAATAAAGTGAAATTACGCAGGATTTTCCTGTTCGAAGCACGATGTGTTAGAAAAAAAAAAAATACAAAAATATAAAAAAACCAAAATCTAGGTGCATTATAGTAATGCATTCAGTTGCGCTATAACAGAGGGGTACTCTTTTAGATATGAACCTACGAGCCCATGCACCAAATATACAGGGTGTCCACGTATAACCTGACCGACCTTTATTTTCTCAACCGTTGGTCCAAGATGCATACTTCCAATTACAAAAATGGTTTAAATAAAGTAAAGAATTATTTTTAAAGGGATTTGGGTCAAGAAAAGTATTTATTAAAAAATTACGAAATTTAAATTTTAATACGGTCCCCCGGTCCTATAAGTGATATTTAGTAAAACTTTACTGTGTCACTAACAAGGAAGATAAAAAAAAGTCCCATTCATCTACGATTAAAACTGACCGAGTAATAGCTGTTTAAAGTTGGAGTATATTTTTTGTTGCGAAATAGGGGTCATTCACTAATGTAGTAGCGATATAAGTAATCGTCAGCTATGTCAAAAAAAATAGTTGATAGCAAAATTAACATTGCAATCTAATATAAATGTGAAATCTATAATCATTATGACATATTAACGCAAAATATATAATTTGTACTGAACATATAATAGGATAAAAATAACAGAATTTTTGTTAAATAAAAGGTTGAAAACAACAGCCTCATTTTTTTACAAAATGATACAGATTGTAAAATGCTGTTAGATTACACTGTCTTTCAAAATTTGGGTTGTGACATGTTTTTTATCTTTTGAAAATTGCTAATTCTGTATTTTTTAGCGCTGAATCCGAAAATGACCTTCACTTTAAACCATCGTGTCAGGATTTTGCTCAAATCGCAAATTTCAAAGTTAAAAAGTTAAAAGTTAAAATTGATCTCCCCCTCCCCTCTCGACCTCATCGGACCCCTGAGCTGTTTAGTTGTAAAAAACCCAGTAAAGCTAAAAAAATTGAAAAAAATACTGAATTAAATAAAATTAAACTGTATAAAAAAAGTCTTGCATCTATTTTTTAGTATGAGATTTTTCGCTATTTTTTAACCTTGAAATTTACGATTTGCGAAACATCCTGACATGATGGTTAAAAGAGAAGGTAATTTTTTTTATTCAGCGTTAAAAAATACATAAAACGTAATTATAAAAGTTAAAAAACACAACCACCGCAGGTTTATGTTATCTAATCTAAAACTCTTTCTTAAACTTGTTGACGGTAATCTATCTGAATTGTTTTGTGTTATCCTCTAATCTACAAAAACAACTTTTCAAAAGTAAAAAAAGCCAAGCGTTAAAAAAAAAAAAGTTGTGGCTAAAAAATGGTGTGATATCAAATTTCCAAACTATTATATTGCTTATTTAACTTTTTTCCATAAAATAAGTTATCATATATATAAGTCGAGTGCCTACGTATATGTTAATAGAAATCGTTTTCTCCTGTACTAAATACATCCTAACGAGTTTCTGAAAATTCAATTTTTTTCAAATTATGCATGATGGGCTTGGCGGCCATCTTTGCTTATTATTCACAAAATTCTAACCACCCAAATCCGTAGTTAAAATCCGAAGTTCAAAATTGTTATTTAAGCAAATATTTAAGAGTTTCATTTATAGACTTGTATGCTCTGAAAATTGTGTCTTAAAATAATGATGAATTATCTTAAAGATTCATCTTATGATTTATTTTTTAGAGTAATTATTAATTTCAAACTAGTAAAAATCAATTTATCAAAATATCAGTCTTATCTAATTTATCTGTCCGTAGTTAGAATCTGAAGTTCGAAATTTTTATAAACATATTACATTGCAAACATATTACGCTTTTACTTTAGAAATTTGGGTGCTTAGAAATATGGAAAGATGGCCGCCAAGCCCATCATGCATAATTTGAAAAAAATTGAATTTTCAGAAACTCGTTAGGATGTATTTAGTACAGGAGAAAACGATTTCTATTAACATATACGTAGGCACTCGACTTATATATATGATAACTTATTTAATGGAAAAAAGTTAAATAAGCAATATAATAGCTTGGAAATTTGATATCACACCATTTTTTAGCCACAACTTTTTTTTTTTTAACGCTTGGCTTTTTTTACTTTTGAAAAGTTGTTTTTGTAGATATCATTTCTTTTTTTTTAAATATATTGAACATAAATTAAATAATCTAAACATGAGTAATAATTAAAAATTACATTTTACTTTCAGTCATTGTTTAAAGGGTTAACTAGAAATACCAGTAGATTTTTCAATTAAACTAATTACACTCTTAAGAACAACATACTAAATGTGGCTTATTATAATACTTGTTATCCTCCGTTAAAAAATATCACTGACTAATCTATTAAATGAATAAAAATGGAATACGTATATAGCGTGTCAGCGCTGCATTTGAAATCAAACGTGATATCACGCTCTTTTATTATTAGCACTAGCTGGCTTCGCCCGCTAGCGGGCCCCTAATTTACACCGGGGCCTCAAATCTTGTAAAACCTCGAATAAGATAAACCACGAACGACCGACCTGGTTCCCCGCTGCCTTCGGCACCGGATAATCCCTTAATTTGCACATCGAATTGTATAAACCTCTAAACAAACGAACTTCCGACACGGGTCCCCGCTGCCTTCGGCACCGTATAGAAGTCGTGCTGCGCACGCTCAAGTTCTATCTTCCACCAACAGGTAGAGCAATCTGTTCTATATGAACCTCGGGCACTGAAATCGTTAAGGCTATAGATGTCGAGTCGAATGAGCTATACCCCGTCGTGATCTAGCCCATAGAACTAGAGATAGGAAAGGGCCCCCTGGTGGTGAAAAAACGAACTAAAATCAGAAAGCTGTATAGATGTCGAGTCGAATGAGCCATACCCTGTCGTGATCCGACCCATAGAAACAGAGATAGGAAAGCGCCCACTGGTGGTGAAAGCTAATCGCTTTTGGGGGGCAAATTGGGGGGATGAACACCGGAGATGCATAATAAGATTAGGTGGTCACAGACTTTTCCAACGATGTATCACATGAGGATATGTGCAAAATTCAGAAAATACCCCCCCCCCCTGCATAATTTGATTAAGCGCTCACAGACATTTCCAACGATATAAAACTAACAAGCGCCACCGGCGCCCGCACGGCGCCGAACGAGCCCTTCTCCTCGTCGTGCCCAAGTTCTGAGGAACTTTTAATGCTGACCATGACTTTGTCTCGCCAGGTCGCTACGACCGATTCAGAGGGTTCTCGTTCCAGCGAGGCCTCTTCATCTTTGCCCTGGTGTCGACTACAGAGGTCGTTGCGATCCGGCGGAAGTTCCCACCATCAAAGGATACTTCCCCACATGACACCTGATGAACCGTAGAGACTGTCGGACGGCTTCATCGCCGAGCACCCATAAGGGAGTCGGGTCATCCACCATATGTCCGGCATCCCTACGGCCCTTGCTTTCCCGCAGAGTCCGATCGTGAACATGTATGGAAGGACAAGCCACTGGTCTCTTCTTCCGCGGGCCCTTTCCAACGATATATCACATGAGAGGTGTCGGCAAAATTTAGAAAAGTGCCCCCTTTGGGGGGGTGAAAGTGAGAGGATGGACCCCGAAGATGCATAATATGAATAAGCGGTCACAGGCCTTTGGAACAATGTATCACATGAGTAGTGCCGGGGGGCGCAAAATGTGGGGGTTTCACCTGTGGTGCATAACATGAATAAGTGGTCACAGCCCTTTGTAACGATATCTGACATGACGGATATCGTTAAAATTTATCTGACATGACGGATATCGTTAAAATTTAGAAAAGTGTCCCCCCCCCCTTGTGTAGGCAAAACGCGCTCCACCCCTCCCTATAATTTTTGACGCAGCTTTATTTTTAAAATTTATGTTATGTGTTATAAAATATCGTAAAGTTTCAAACAGATAGCCTTATTATACTTCCAAATTTTGTTCACGTCGCTCCCCGAACTGTGATGCGCCATTCTTTTTTATAAATTTTTTAACATGTGTTATAAACTATCTTAAAGTTTAAAACAGATCGCATTGGAATTTAATATATTTGCTGAAATTACCATTATATGTAGAATAATATAGAAATAAACCCTCCTTTAGATTGTAATTAAGATATATGAACATTTTTTATAATTTCTGAAAGCTGATTTTTATTTATTTATTTATCTATTTATTTATTTTTTGTTTATTTATTTATTTTTTTTTGCGTTGCCCTGTGCATGTTTACAATTTCTTAGCAATTTCTTAGTTTTGCAATATTTTATTCAATTAAACATTGTACTGTTACAATAAATTTAAATGGAAACTTCACTTCTAAAAAAAAAATAATTTAACAACTGGATTTCATTAATTTATAGAAAAATGACGTAAAAGGTATTCCTGCGAACGAAATGCCTGTCCTTTACCATGTTTTTTTTTTTTTTAATCTTTTTTTTATCTTTTTTTTTAAATAAATGAATCACTTTTAATTAATTTAAAAAATTTTGTTTACGTTTGGAAAGAAATTTTAAATTAAATACATTTTAGAAAGTACACCTTCCCTCAAAAACTAATTTATTTTTAAAGATCTTTCTAAAAACGTAAATTATATATTTAAAATATTTTTTAAAGCATAAACACTACGTCTGATTACTTTATTTTACAATATTATAAGAACACGCATTTTATCAGACAATTAAATGCACTAAACAAACACGAGTGAAAAATTGACCTGGGCCAGGACTCGAACCTGGGACCTTACGCATAGCGTGCCGACGCACTGCGACTGAGCCACCCAGATCCATACGCTTGACGGGAATTTCTCATACTTATTCTTTTTGAAACAGTCATCTGCCACAGTTTGCAGTCATATTTAATTGTTTGATAAAATGTGTGTTCTTATAATTATGAAGTTTTATTTAAAAAAAAATATCTTCAGAAGAAAATGGCTGACTTGCAGATGAAATTTGATGTTGTTATAACTTGTAACTGATTTGTGCTATTATAATACAGATGGTACATGGTCGTTGGCATGTTTTATCTCTGTTTTGGCATACTTTTTTAATCGCCATGTTAATTAACAGTTTTTTGCTAATTAAGGATAGAAAATAATACTTTTTTACACTGGATTTTATAAAAGCACATAGATTACGTAATTACTTGTCCAAAAATGTAATCCTTTTTTTATTATGCCGAATATTAAGGTCTGTAGGTTGTTTGAAAAAAAAAAGTTTGACGAAGAAAAGGTGATCATTTTAAGTAACTCGACGTTTTTTTAAAAATCTATATCTCTGTTTATAGATCACTTATGAAGATGAGTTTGCTCCTTAATTGAAGAAATTCTTCATTAGATTCTTCTAGTTTTCGTTTTTTTTTTCTGCGACGCTTGGTTTATTTGATATCTGATATTTTAATCTGGCATGTTTTGTCGATTTAACATTGCGAAGTTGATTTCTGTAAGTAAGCAGTAGCGGTCTAGTTCAGTTCTTGGCGTTGTTTGTGTGGCGTTTTTAAAAAAAAAACTTGGCTTGGCAGAGCGACCGCCCTGCTTGTTTATATATATAGAATAATATAGAAATAAACCCTCCTTTAGCTTGTAATTAAGATATACGAACATTTTTTTAGAATTTCTGAAAGCTGATTTTTATTTATTTATTTACCTATTTATTTATTTTTTGTTTATTTATTTATTTATTTTTTTATTTTTTTGCGTTGCCCTGTGCATGTTTACAATTTCTTAGCAATTTCTTAGTTTTACAATACTTTATTCAATTAAACATTGTACTGTTACAATAAATTTAAATGGAAACTTCACTTCTAAAACAAAAATAATTTAACAACTGGATTTCGTTAATTTATAGGAAAATGACGTGAAAGGTATTCCTGCGAAACGTTTGGAAAGAAATTTTAAATGCCGGTAACTCTTAATGTATACATTTTAGAAGGTACATCTTCCCTCAAAAACTAATTTATTTTTAAAGATCTTTCTAAAAACGCAAATTATATATTTAAATTATTTTTTAAAAGCATAAACACTACGTCTGATTACTTTATTTTACAATATTATAAGAACACGCATTTTATCAGACAATTATATATACTAAACAAACATGAATGAAAAGTTGACCTGGGGAAGGACTCGAACCTGGGACCTTGTGCCTGCCGTGCTGACGCGCTGCGACTGAACCACCCAGACCGATATCCTTGAGCGGCAATTTCTCATACTTATTCATGTTGGAAACTGTCATCTGCCACAGTTTGCAGTCATATTTAATTATCTGATAAAATATGTGTTCTTATAATTATGAAGTTTTATTTAAAAAAAATATCTTCAGAAGAAAATGGCTGACTTGCAGATGAAATTTGATGTGGTTATATTATAACCTGTAACTGATTTGTGCTATTTTAATACAGATGGTACATGGTCGTTGGCGGGTTTTATCTCTGTTTTGGCATAATTTTTTAATCGCCAAGTTAATTAACAGTTTTTTGCTAATTAAGGATAGAAAATATTTTTTTTTTACACTGAATTTTATAAAAGCACATAGATTACGTAATTACTTGTCCAAAAATGCAATCCTTTTTTTATTCTGCCCAATATTAAGGCCTGTAGCTTGTTTGAAAAAAAAAGTTTGACGAAGAAAATAGTGATCATTTTAAGTAACTCGACGTTTTTTTAAAAAAGCTATATCTCTGTTTATAAATCACTTATGAAGATGAGTTTGGTCTTAAATTGAAGTCATTATTCCTTAGATTCTTCTAGTTTTCGTTTTTTTTTCTACGACGCTTGGTTTGTTTGATATCTGATATTTTAATCTGGCATGTTTTGTCGATTTAACATTGCGAAGTTGCTTTCTGTATATAAGCATTAGCGGTCTTTATTCCAGTTCTTGGCGTTGTTTGTGTGGCGTTTTTTTTAAAGCTTGGCTTGGCAGAGCGACCGCCCTGCTTGATATAAGTATGTATAAGATGGTAAGCGTCGAAAATTATAATAATATTACATTGTCATCGGATTTAAGTCAGTATGTAAAATTTAACTTCGATCGGACTTTTGAAATTGAGTTAAAGTTCACGTACAAATTTTAAACTGGAAAGACGATCGTTGCAAGTTAAATAAAACTTTATGAAAATAACATAATTTTTGTTAAAAGAAATCCTAGCCTCAAATCCTTACAAAATAAAACATATGTTAAAATACAATTATTTTAACTAATCTGAAACTTAACTAATAAAAGTTAACTCAATCGTAATAGTTGTACGATTTATTTTAAAGCGCAGATACCTTGAAATAAGTTTAAGTACTTTATTTACGACTCCTGAAAGTATGGCCGAAATAATCTGTTTTGAGATGCAAAAAAGTGGTATAAGTCATGCATTTCAAAGTTTCATAACTCGGTCAATTTTAATGTTGGATGAATGGGACTTTTTTTGTCTTACTTGTTAGTGTCACAGTAAATTTTTACTAAGTATCACTTATAGGACCGGGGAATCGTATAAAAATCTTAATTTCGTAATTTTTAAATAAATGTTTTTCTTGACTCAAATCACTTTAAAAATAATTCTTTACCTTATTTAAACCATTTTTGTAATTGGAAGTATGCATCTAGGACCAACTGTTTCGAAAATAAAGGTCGGTCAGGTTATACGTGGACACCCTGTATAACGATCAAGTGCAAACGAAGTGATAACAGTCATCATAACACGTCTCTCGAGCTTAAACTCACAAGGGAAAATCTCAATGGGAATAAATAAAAATGTCGGTGCTACATTGTGTGATAACAGACATCAATAAAAAGAATAGACTAACCATCAGGCTCCGCCCTATCGCGCACCAATGAAACAACAAACCACGATTAATCAAACGAAAACTGTTGCAAAACGTTTAAAAAAAGATGCACTATATGTTCAAAGACCTGTTGTGTGTTTCTCGCTCTCGAGACGTCACCGTAGGGCCCATTTACAGTGGTGCTGTATGCATCGCAATTGGACTGATGACGAATGGTCTACAATGGTCTTCTTAGATAAGAGTAAATAGATTCAGTCTATTGCCTAATTGTAGACGTAAACGGATATGGCACGAGGTTGTAAGTGCTTACTGTCGCAAAAATATTCTGGAAAGAGATCAATATGCGACTTCCAGTATCATGGTGTAGGCAGGCATCATGGTAAATGGTCGAGCGGATCTCTATGTGCTTGACAAAAGGTCCATGACTGGCCATCGGTACTTCGAAGACGTTCTGCTATCACATGTTCGCTTTTTCGAGGTTCTGTCGGGGAAAAGTTCGTTTTATGGATGATAATTCAACTTGTCATCGCACACAGTATGTTCAAGATTGTCTTGACGCCAAAGATATCCATGGCATAGCCTGGCCAGCACGTTCTCCTAACCTGAATCCCATCGAATACGTATGGGATGCCTTGGGGAGACGTATTGCTGCTTGACAATTTCCTTCCACAAACAAGGAAACCATCATCCGTGCAGTGAAAGAGGAATGGGGCAACTTGCCTGAATAGCTATTGGATCATGTAGTGCTGAGTATGCCACGCTGTGTTCAAAGTTACCCCGCAATACACGATGGCCACATCCCTTACTGACATAGCACTAATTTTTGTTTATTGTAAGTATTTAGCTTTCTTTGTACAGTCATGTATTCGGACAATTTGCATGTTTCAGAAAAACAACGTCTTGTAACACCCTGTATACATTCTTACAACAAAATTTCTATATTAAATTCTGTTTAACATACTGTCCGTACTGTTGTTTGCCTCTTAATCCACAATCACACGCATATTTTCATTTACATGCCCATTTCTTCTTGGTCCTTAAGTTTTGTCCATCAGTGTATAATACATAGCAGTAACGACACTTATCATATTCTATATCAGCAACAATAGCTTATATTAGCATTAAGAAACTTTCATGGAAGTAGTCCTCTAATGCTTATCAGAGCGAATGCTGACAGAATGTATAGTTTGTATCCTAGTTTGGGTACATGTGTTTAAAAAATCTAAATATGAATTCAAAGCAATCTGTTTGAATTGAAAATTTCAGCGTTTGGTGCAATGTATAGGCAGCTTGTACGAGTTCTGTACAAGAGTGAGGTCCTGACTTTGTTCTTCTTCTACTTTAAAAAAATATATTATTCGAGAATGTACCCTGAAATTCAATCAACATAGTTAATAGCACTCCAGAAACAGAGAAAACTGTAATTAAAGTAGTTCACTATATAGTGCTGCAGCCATGATGGCCAAGGTACTAGTCAAGTAGATTTCCACCCTGAGGAGATCAAGCGAATTTCGCCCCGTTGCCAGCTACACAACTCTTTAATCTAGGTATAATGTCCTGCAGATTGGGGAGTGCCAAGGGCCTTATTAAAAAAATAATAAAAAATAAGCTTAAAACCTTAAAGCACTAAAATTTCGGTGTTTAGTACAATTTCTCTTCATAGAGAAATTGCACTAAACTCTTAAATTTTCAACACGAACACCAAATTTTTACATCATATTTGAATTTTTTAGACGTTTTTACAATAAGATATTAAACAGGAAGATATTCGTTGAAGTAGATTAGGAAATACGCAAATTTAGAATTTCTAACTCAAAATCTTAAATTTACTTTTAATCTATCTATGTATGTAAATAGACGTGCGTGTCCCTACATTTCACTTTGCAGCCACAACCACTTAGTGCAGATCACTGGTGTTTGTGTATGGTAATAGCTTCGACCCTCCAATTTTGCACTATGATGGTTGCATGTCTGTACCTGTGGGAGGTATGGTGGTTGAAAGTGGTCCACCTAGGGCACTTTCATATTTCAACCAAAGTGTTCTATAGATGTTTGAAATCTTCTTCAACGGGAATTGGTTCATACAACTTAACTCGAATAGACTCTATATTTACTCTTATTAAGATATAGATAACTAAGTAGATGATTTTTCGCCCCCTAGCGGTGGAAATTGAAACTAAACGATATTGCAACGCGTGCGTAGCACGCATTCTATACAATGGCGTAGGCAGTGGATGCGAGTGCCGGAGTTTCGTTCGGAAAGAAGTTTGTTTAGAACAAAATGCGCACCGAAAATGACTATTTTTTACCGAAACTTCAAAAGAAATTTACTGAACGCCGGACGGATCATCTAGTAGTTAAAAAAAAATTGCAATGCGTGTAATGTTTTCAATAATAACTCAAAAACTACTTAGTAGAATTAGCTGTAAGTTTGAATTTACATATTGTTTACAGCTTACAATACACATTTTTTCGAATATATCTTTCATATATATATATTAATTAAGGTCTGAAAAAGTATGTATTGCAACCTATAAATGATTGAATAGTAATCGATTTCTAGATGCTTTAAATAAATTAATTGAAAATTAGCCTATTCTGCTAAGAAATCTTTGAGTGTTGCTTAAAAATCAACATGCATTGCAGTTTGCATGACAGTTATTATAAATGAATTTAACATTAAGAGTTCAAAATGTAAATCTGCATAACTTTCATCGAATGACTTCCCGCTTCGTATCCTAGTCTGGTAACATGTTTTTAGAAAATCTAAATATTATTTCATAATAAGCTGTTTGAATTGAAAATTTCAGAGTTTGGTGCTATTTCTCTATAGTGACAGCTCTCTAAACTTTTTAATGACAAATGGAAAGATGACATAATTGCTAATCAAATGGCTATTTTAATTTTTCTCTGCATTAATTTGGGTATTAAAATGTATGAGGTATATATTATCTTTCCTTTTTTCTACAACTGTAATTGCATATTAAATTGTAATTAGGCCAAAGAATAAATATTTACATTAATAGTTTAATAATAATTTATGACTGTTTTCTATATCAATGCTTTTGTGAAATAGTTTTGTGAAAGTTTAAATGGTTACTTTTTAACAACACTTTCTTTTAATTTTTGGTTAGTACTCATCCAAAAAAGGTAATTTAATTTTGAGTAACATATGATACTTTTATTTGTAGAAGTGCATGCGCACTAAAGGACTGCGATTTATTGTTGCGATTGCAATAGTGTAATTTTCTAACAAATGTACTTTTATGAAATAAAACTTGCTCAGCTCATAAATTTCATTATATATTTTTTTTTGACGGAAAATAAGGAGTTTCAAATATTTTGGCTGGAAATCGCTGTACTTTGAAAACTTTATACCGGGCGTTTCACGAAAGACCACTAACTTTGAAAATAAACACCTCAGAAACGGTGATAGATAGATGCATGAAACCAGTGGTACGTTTACTACAAAAACCATAAGAATCTTATACAGGAAACTTAGTTGAAAGTAGAGCTGATAGATGGCACTGCAGACAGCATTAACGATACCTATAAAGAGAGTTTAGATGCCAAGAACGTCCAGTCGTTGAAGATTTCGTCGTTGAAATGACGCCATTAGTCGTTATTTCCGCAGAGCGAAAGAAATTCTGGAAGTGACACTGAAAGTAATGTTTACCGCAACCGTCCTTTAACATTTGACGAGATGGATCTGGCTATTTGTCAAGCGTGTGTGATGATTTCCGGTGCCTTATTACAGAGAGTCACTGACGATTTCATTCTTCTTTTGCGACATGTGTGTTGTGTGAAAGGTACATATTTTGAATCGTTTTTGATGTGATACAGTCTACTGATGGTTATACCACCTGCTGCGTCATCTATCGGCAAAATTCGATAGCAAATTTTTGAGGATTCTGTATCAGATTGTTACGTTTTTTTTTTAAAGATAACACTGGTTTCATGTTTCTATCTATCACCGTTTCCGAGTTATTTATTTTCAAAGTTAGGGGTCATTTGTGTAACAGCCGGTATTTAAATATATGAAAAAATATATCTACAATTTGATTCTTTTAGAAATAACGATAAAATGTTCTAATATGCAGATTTGTTTAAACAATATAATATTTTGCTATAATTACTAACATTTAAAATAAAAGTAAGTTATCATGTAGTACATTTCTATTTAATATTGATTAATGCTCATTAAGTGTTTGTAAACATATCCCATGAAATTATTTTATCGCAATAAAATGTATTCGAAGGATATAATTATCTTCAATCAAATTGTTCACAGCAGTGACAAATTAAATTAGTGCACTAATCAGCAAATGACAGCTCAGAAAATCATAAGATTGATGTTACTCTACACATCTTACTTTTATTAATTAGCACTTCCATAGAGACTTGTAATTTCTTAATGAATCAATTCATATAAGAAGTGTCAAATAAGTAAAATCAATCTACTAATAGTTAACTGTTAATTTTAAATACAAAGCAAGTTTAATAAGTAAATTTTATATAAGATATTCGAAAAATTAGTTTAAATACATTTCCAATAAAGGTCTTATTTTATTTTTTCTTGTAAACGTACGTAATAAATAATAATATAAGACCTAACTATTTCTTTAAACAAAAAATGCCTAAAAGGAGAAGTTTTCTTACATAATACTACTTTATGCAATAGAAGAATATCTCTTCTTCATATAAACAATATAATAATAATGTTTTTAGTGTATCAATTGTTTTCTAATTTAAATACTATAAAAAAAAGAAAAGAAAAAAAAAAAAAAATCATTAAAATAATCATTTAAGAATAATCATTCCTGGGATTTTGTGTAGATTTTCATTTGGTTAATGAAGTAAGCGAAAGAATCTTTTTAAATATTTGCATATAAAAGTTTTGAATATTTGAATAGACACGTTGTTTAAACACAATGTTTAAACAAAGTGGGATGATTCACGAAACTCATGTTAAGTTGTAATACCAAGTTGTATTATCAAGATCAGATATTAACTCATCCACTATGAAAGTTATAAATTTTACCTTTTCTCCTGAATTTAATTATCCTGAATTAAATGCTTAAGTTTTTTAAACTAAAAATACAGATAAAATAGGGGGGGAAAAACCACAAAAGCAACAAAAAATAAGAATTATAAAAATTCGTGCTCTCAAGAAAACGTTACATATTTCTTCGCTATGGGTCTATGAATCCCAAATGTTAAAACTAGTCTACCTATATAAACTCACAAAGCAGAGTTTTCTCTGGTAGTGTGTTTAAATTATGTAGTAAAATTCGGATACTACATTTGCGGAATACATAGCATCATAAATTTATCGCGCCATCTATTTACCGTAAAATAAACGAAATTGCACTTATGAGTTTGCAAGATCTATATGCAGGTAACGGAGAATTAATAGGGCAATGTCTATTAAATATTTCTGGTACAATATATATATATATATATATATACTAGCCATATCTAAAGGTCAGAGGGAAAATTTGTAGCATCATCTAGAGAAATAAACGATAAAAAATCGGTAAAGTGCGAAGTGTAATTCTTGCTCAAAGGGTTCCGAACATTAAATTTATTAATTACTAGTTATTCATTAACAGACTCCTACTACCATAATTTTTTCATAATTTTAGTTTCAGTAGATTCGGAAATAGGAGGGGGTGGGACATATTCTTACAGTACACTTTCGAAGGTATCGCTGAAAATATAATACAAAAAATAAACGTTATACGCCAGAAAATGCAATATCTATATATGTATATATCATATCGTTATTTTATATATATGTTACCGTGAAAGACCGAAATTGGAAATTGTCGACATTCTCTTGTTAATGTGAAGACATACCAAAATACGTCGGTGAAAGACCTAATGTTTGGTTATACTCTTATACATTGGAAGCATCACCGGTGTATGCCGACAACCAGAGATATGCTCTGGTGGAGGTCGAAACGCGAAGCCGAGATGCCGATTTCAACAGATAGAATGGCGACAGTTTGCCGCCAAATCCTCTGTTCTGCCGCTCTTGCGTTCAAGTGGCATTTATCTGTTACATTTGGTAACACCGCTGTTTGTCAGTCTCCTGCAATAATTACTGGTACGTGCAGCGTTTTCTTAAACTTTATTCTTTTATCCGATACCGTAATTTATATTGAATAAAGTTGCAGTGAACCGTGATTTTTTTTTAAAAGAAATTTACGTGCATTAAGTGAGAGTAAAATAGAAGACAATTGTTTTTATTTTTCTCAAGAAAAGTACTGTAAAATATTTTCTAAATTGATTTCTCCTAAAACTAAGTGCAGAACACCTTTGGATTACAGACGATTTAAACGTTTTGGAATTTAAAAAATTAATGATGAAGATAAATTAATTGTACCATTAAAACCGGGAGAAACAAATATAGAGTATTAGGTTACCAATGGTGAATTTTTCAGTATACTATCTGAAACTCACACCAGAACAGGCAATGAAGGAAGAACACGTATGCTTAAAGAGTTGCAATTTAAATACAAAAATATTACAAATGAAGTTGTAATGTTTTATTTAAATTTATGTAAACATTGCCAAATTAAACATAGTGCACCTAAAAAATATATTATTGTCAAAGCAATTGTCAGTTTACAGTTAAACCCAAGATGTCAGGTTGATCTGACAGACCTGCAGTCACACGTGGATGGCAAATATAAATTCATAATTGTGTATCAAGATCATTTAACGAAGTTTGTCCAGCTATGACCCTTGAAAACTAAGACAGCTGATGAAGTAACGTATCACCTTCTTCCAATATTTGTAACATTCTGTGCCCCAGCTATATTGCAATCTGATAACGGTAGGGAATTCTGTAATCAAGTCATATCCGTACTATGCGCTATGTGGAAAGATGTTTAGGTAGCTCATGGAAAGCTTATCCATAGTCAAAGACAAGGCTTAGTTGTTAGGTCAAATCAGGATATAGAGAATAAGTTAATTGCATGGATGAATGATAACCATACAAATAAATATTCAGTATGTTTGTCCTTTGTGCAATTTGCCAAGAACACTACATACCACGAAGGAATATTCCAAAGTCCTTATGAAGCCATGTTCGACGTTACACCAAAAAGAGGCACCGTCATCTTTGCCTGGCAAACAAATCTTAAATATTAAAACTGAAGAACAGCTTGAGGGAATTTTTAATACTTTTGAAGAAAATTTGAGAAGTGGCCTTACCGAAAACCCTACTTTTAATGAAAATACTGAGCTGCAACACATCACGTTTCCACATCAAGCCGTGAATGGACAAAACGAGTTTATTTCTGTAAAAAGGGTGGCCACGAAGGAGAATCTCCTACTGCAAGAAACTAAAATGTTGCGAACTTCAAACAGAAAATTTCCTTTGGCTCAAATTTGTGATACCATATGAATACAAGTCCTTGATGTCGACTGTGGCCGTACAGTTGTCCGAAATGTGTTGGCGGTTGTTGTTCGAAAAGAAGACTTAGCAAAATAAATGTTTATTTTCAAATTAGCAAACGAAAAATGTACCATCAAGTAGCTTAATACCGGCAATCATTTCGTAATTTGTAAAGAAAAGTTATTTTCCTTAGATAAGATTTCTTCTCAAGAAATATCGCAGAGCTAAAGTCGCAGCTGCAGCAAATTCGAGAAGTGGACGACAAGATTATACTCGCTCACTGTCATTGCAAAAACAAGTGTGATCCACGACTAAATGCAGTTGTAAAAGCAAGGGACTTATGTGCAATTCAAAGTGTCACAATAGTTCAAAGTGTCACAACAGTTTATATTGTTGCAATAAATAAAATTGTATAACATCAATCACATAATTAGGTAAATTTATTATCGATATTATTTTCTTTTCTCATTTCGAATTTACTGTTTGTTTTAAGTCCAACAGTTTTTTTACATGTGCTGTTACTTAAGCTTTCTCCCATTTTAATGTACATCATGTTATATTTTAATAATAAAGTATAATTTAAAAACGTAACAAAAATATTTTATTCAACATTCACCATCAGTGCAGGGTGAATGTTGCCAGAGTAAGTGAGAAATAAGGATATTTAGCAAATACTTCGGACATACACCAAGCTAATATGTGAATCTTGACAGTCTTCAGAGAAAATCGACAATCTGCAGATTTTGGTCTTTCATGTTAACATATATATAACTTAATTCTAGAGAAAAACGTTAATTTTTAAACAAAATATTTCAGTAAACAAATTCAATCCAAAATTTTTATATCAATATTCCTAGTTCATCTTTCATCACTTTTAGGATTTTCATGCTGGCCCTTTAGTCTTTTTATTATTCTGAGCATATTTTATAAAAGTATTTGGTGCGTAATTTTCAGTTACGTAGTAACGGATGATACAATTACAGTTGATACAAATACGCAATGTTTTTTTCATAATACAAGGTTTATTTAGTGTAGTATATAAATTTTGTGGTAAATACCTCTGAAAAAGTATTATATATATATGAAATGAAATCTTATCTTTATTAAATAAACCTTACTCTTTAAAACAAGAACGCGGGGCACATAAAGATCAACAACCTTTCTAATTCAGTAAGAATACTTCCAAAATAATGACAAACGATGATAGGCACTGCACATCCACGGCTGAGAAGTGTAATTAACCTTATTAGGTTGTTGCAAATGTATCATACACCTGAGATGTTCAGGAAAAAATGACCCATGGCGTGATACTCAATGTTATGGAGTTACATTCGCATTTTATTTCACAATAGTCATTAATTTATTGATTCAGTTATTGCTTTTTTTCCCTTTTTTGCATTTGTTTATCATTTAATAGTGTCTTACAGGTAATTTTTCATAACCGTAAGAGAGTATGAATTTAATGATTTTATGGCATAAAAATGTTATAATTCCATCATTCATCCCCGAAAATCACTGCGAATTTTCAAGCAATGCAATGTAAGACGTATATCCATTTTTACGTTCATTTGATAGAACTAAAACTTATAGAAAACATTCAATTATGTGCAATCATTACACGCTTGAATGAAATGTGATTTACAAGTAAACTTACCTCATTTGCAGCAATTTACAAAATTTTGCTATCAGTCTGTTACCAGTCTTCCCCTTTTGCCAGTATTTGCTACACTTTCGGATGTTTTAGGTCGAGGTTCAGGTTCTCCTGAGTTTCGTATACTCAATACAAATTCACGACCATCCCTTGCTCTTTGCAGAGGTTTTTTTCCTTCAAAATGTTGGAAAAAATAAAGTCATACCAACTTTTTCTATGATGATTCTTCTTTTGTGAAATGAGTTGAGTTCATGTTCCATGCTGGATTGATCTTTGGGAATAATACAAATGTGTTATACTCAGAAATATCTCGGATATCATAAAAAACTACAATAGGTCATCTGTTTGGCTTTCTCCAACAGAAATTGTGGGAGTCCAGTTTATATAATGTGTCTACTCTTTCTTTAGTGATGTTTTAATCCAGAATGATAAGAGTTTATTTTGTGTCTACTCTGCTATTTTTCTATCATGATGAAGAGTTCACTGCAGGACTACGCACTTCCTCTCTTCGGGATATATGATAGAAGAGTCATATCCTTTGCGAATGCAAATGTCGATGGGTACCGGGGCTATTATGCCAGTAACGGAGGAGCGGAGGAATTGTTGGTTTGTTTTTACTGATTGTTCCAATCATTGTCATTTGCTTTTCAGAAGACTATCTCCAAGGTCATACCATTAGAAAATGTTATCACATGTTACATCTAGATCAATGACAACCCTGAGACATTGGTTTAATTCCGGTGTAGAAAAAGGATGCTTTCCAAGACAGAGCTGTATATACGAGGTATAATTGGTTGCATGTGACACAAGGTGCCCACATTTTTATATCGTTTGAAGAAGAAACAACATGAATGCAGAGTATTCGTCTTCAATTCTAAATGCTGCATATTTCCTTGGCCCTAGAGTCATTTTCAGTACATTTTCAGACCTATGCCTACCCTATGCGGTTTGTGGTTCAGATTTCTACTCAATTTTACTGTCTTTGCTAAGTAGAGTCGAGGTCAATCATGCCGGCTGCTGAGATCCCTCATCTTCTACCTCATCGGATGATAGTTCGCTTTCAGAAACGTGAACGTCGAGTTCTAAAACAATGACTTCGTCCGACGATGCTTACATCAATTCCCCGATTTCTTCATTAGTAAGACCACGGCTTAGGCATATCACAGGTAAAATTTGGAAAGTTTATAACAAAACACGTTAAAAATAAATCAACTGTGAAAGAAACAACGTCCGTTTACGCACTCAGTAACAGTAAACGGGTGGATCACGAGGGAAGCACAGGACATGTAGCGCCACCTATTGCGTATATTTGTAATATCAATAGGTGAAAAACATATGCTCAAAGGAATAAGGGCGAATATGTTGTCAGAGCAATAATAATTGAATAATATATTAAAAATTATGGTAATCATATATCATATGCACTGAAAATTCCACACGGGTCAAAAATGACCCGAACGACTTATGTGTTACATTTTTTACTGTAAAAACACTACCATTTAACAAAAAAAAATACACATAACAGAATATTTACTATGATTATGGAAACAAAATCGTAAAATATTTTTAAAAAATTTCAAAACGTATAATAGATTTTGAAGAAATAAAATTGATATGGGTCAGAAAAGACCTGAACACCTTAGGAAGGTTAAAAGGTTTTGCCTCTTGCATTTAAGTTTGTTTTTTAAGTGAAAAATGCTAGTGTATTTTAAGACATTATTGTACATAATTTTAGTGTAAAGGAAGCTACACAAAATGTTTGTAACTCTAATTCAAACATAATTACTAGTGTATTATAGGCAAAACAATTCTAAGTCAGTTCCCAAGTCTGTTTAATTAACTACCAACACGAGGCTAATAAGGAAAGGTTTAAGTCCTTGCCACTACCTTCTTGGTTGTCGATTAAGCAGCGCGTTTAAATAAAGAAATACGTGATGGTGGCCCCTAGCAAAAGGAGAAATAGAATAATTAAAGTAATAAACTTAATTAACCCTTTAATTAAAAGTACTAAAAATGATTTGCGCTGTGTTTTTTGAAGACCACTGATGTAGGGGTGATTGGATACAGTACTTGAAAGAGAAATATTTAGGAAGGAAAAACCAGTCTACCTACTATAACCAACTAAGTTAAAAGTTACTTCGATTCAATGCATAGATGGATGATATTCTATTAAAATAATCAGATAAGGAATTAAAAATTAACATATATTTACAGCATATTTACAGTTACAGAAGATAATTATAAACACAAAGAAATAAAAAAAAGAAACTAAAATTATTTATTAAAAAGAAATTTAAATATTTTTTCTGACAAGGTTTAAATTTACAACAATAGATGCACGCCTTTACACAATTTTACCGTGCGTATACATTATTTGAATAAAACTACCTACAAAAAAGAAACAACAATTCTGATAGAAAGCAGATGTGCTGCCTAGTAATTTGATAAGTACAGGAATAAAACTTCAAAAAGTGGAAATATAAGAATTTACCCTCCATCAATGACGTAAGAGCCATCCGATCTTTTAAAAAATATCCTGGTTAATTGTCAATTAACATTTATTGAGAAAATCTAATTTATTGTTCATACATATAGAAGAGGGAAGAGTTATCCTCGATGAGTTTATTAACATCCACAAAGAGTTCAGTATAGCTCGAATTAAACTCAGATGACAATGCTTAAGTGGAAATGCATTCGAAAAACTCAGTCTCCAGACTCGCTCTTATCTAATTAATAAAAAAATGAATGCTTGCAAAAACTCAGGAATAAAATCATAAATTACTAAAGATGACATAAATTTCTTGCATATTCTTTTGTTATCTTTCTTGTTGAAGCACTAAATCATCTGGATAGCTGCATTAGTGACACAGAATTAACTTAGTAAATCGAGCACAGTCGATAACTTAATGTTCGGAGCCTAACTATTCAGTATGAGAAAAATTGTTAACATTTTCAGACATGAGTAAATCGTGAACTCTTTTTGACAAGAGCAAAAAATCAACTCATCTCTACGAGAGATACGATAACTAATGAGAAAGTAAGTGATTAGCAGTAACTAAATATTTTGTGAGGGGGTTACACACCCGTACTTAGGTCCATGTGGAATTAGCCCTGAGATTGAAAGAAAGCACACACATATACTTACACTTCATTGGTGCACCGAGTCATTTGCTAGCGATTGGGAACTCCTAGCAAGATCCCGCCCGAGTGAAGTAGCAGCTCACGTGATGGGAGCACCACGATCATCTCGCATCGATACCCCAGTAAATTTTATGCCATTAAATTGTCACTATAAGGTACAAGCATTCTATGGAGGATCATAAAACTGCGACTGACTTTCTGCAAAAGCAATAAAATATAGTATCTGGTTGGTCTATGTCCCAGGACTGGATACACAGAGAAACACTAATAAAAGTACATTCGTTATATATATTTATATATATGTATGTATATATGGCACAATTATATACGATATTATTAATAAAACATTAGACGAGAAAAATAAATATATTATTTAATTATGTATTATTATTCTTAAAAAATCATTTCGATGATATTAGAGATGGGGTTTACTCACAACTTCATAATAATAATAAAAAAGTCATAATTGTTCGGAAAATAAAATTTTATTTACTTATAAAAAAAACTTTCAAGGAAAAGAAGATACATTATCATATATATTATTTCTCCTGTCAACATCCCTTTTTCTAAGAAAATACGAAACGCAGAACGACGAATGAGACCACATATGAAAGGATTTCGAACCGGCTTCTGACATAGCCCACTTAACAATTCGTTAAAACATGTTTTTGATTAAAATTTGCTGAAAAATAAAAATTAAATCGGCATTGTTTTCATAAAAGAAATGAAAGGTTTTTCTCAAGTTATTGTTGCCAATAAAAAAAAATACCACATTATATGATGCTCAGCAATTATTATAAAAAACACCGCACGGGTTTATTTTATATTTATGATTAAAAAGCAAAATTGAAATTGAAATGTTTAGATTTATATTTCTATGTCCCATGTTTTTCCCGAAGCGAATGACGTCATCCTCTAATGCAGTCAAAATACGATTGTTATTTTTTTTTTTCTCGCGCGTGGCTTTTGCAATCTTAGATCAGTTTTTACTCTAACTTTGATGGAATAAATTAGATGATATTCTGGCTTGACAAAAAACTAAATGTTGTTTGCAGATATTTTTATACTTACTTTTTCTTTAGAAGTTTAAATCTGCATCTAATAAATATTACATATTGATAAAAAATGATACTTCTCTATTATCCTGTCGAACACTTTTCATAACAAAAAACTATCGCCAAATAAACGGGAGAACGTTGCCATTGGAATATCAAAATAATTAAATAAATAAAATATAAGAATTTAAGGACACAATTGTTATTTTAATTAATAAAATAACTAATAAATCAGTAATACATAAAAACAAATACACGCAAATGTCGAATTAAAAACCACTTGATGACGTAACAAACACGTATAATGCTTCTGACATTAAGTAAATGGGACTGCATTTTTGGCGTTTAATCTTAGTTTGGCGGTAGTTTTTTTGTTATGAAAAGTGATCCACGGGATAATAGAAAAGTACCTAAAAATTATTAGATTTCAGTGCGAAATCTTCGCACGGACCCTCTGGTTGAATAAATAATACATTGCTTTCTAGTGTAATAAATGTTTCTTCACTTACATTTGATGATTTTATAAAATTAAACTTTCGAAATTTAATGCCCTCCGTGTAACAATCATCCCAAATATAGACAATCCCTAATGTTTTCATCCTTTTCATTTTTAAATTTATTTATTTCAAAAACGAGTAGTTAACAAAAAGTTTATCGATTGATAATGTCATTCAGTCAAATTATTTTTATTAATTTAAACTAAAACTAAAATGAGGGATCAACGGTTTTCGGCCTACACATTCCGACGAAAGACTAATTCGATTATATCACAAATTGCTGAAGGATCGGACAATAATTGCAAAAGACTGATATTCGTTTCAAATTATAAATACATTGTCATTACTAGTGAAAGACATATTCTGCTGAATCGGCTTCACTCCCTTTATTTAGTCTGTAAAATTAGATTTGATTAGAAATATTGGTTTTGCCAATTGCAAGATTTAATGTACCAGCACATGCATTTAATATAATAGTATATTATAGTTTAAATTGTAAAATATTTAGTAAAAGATGGAAAATCAATATTTTTGAAAAAATACGTGAGTGTTTTCATATGTTGCATTTTCATCAAAATAATTGTAAAGGTTTTATTGGATTTGTGTCGCATGGCAGTTATTTTACAAGTTGTAAAAAAAAAAAAAAAAAAAAAAAAAATCTATGATAAATAAGAACAATCGGTACTCAACAAAACGTGGGAGGATCCCCAATCTGAAAATTTAAACATTTATAAAAAATTTTTAGCGTTTTCTAATATTTCATTTTTATTTTATGTTGCAACAATTTGACTTCTCTCTGCAATTTTACATCCCGTTACAAAATAATATGTAGAATTTATGTGTGAAAAATTATTAAAATACAATGCTAATTAAAGAGAGTTAAAATGTCATACAAATTTCAAAAATAAGATTATATATCTTTAAATAAGTAGTTTAATACAGTGATTATTCGTCCAATTACTCCATTTTTACTGATATATGCTGACTCAAATACATGTTAAAATTTATAAAAATTATGTTATGGTATTTTCTATAATGTGTGTTCACTAAAAATTATAATAAAGTTTGTAAAATGAAAAGAATGTTATTAATTAAACATAACTCCCGCAGTTTTCAGAGATAATGTTTTTTACAATGCATATTCAAAGGAAAATTGCAATTATTATATTTCATTATTATTATTATTATTATTATTATTATTATTATTAATTTTGTAGGTGTCTCTGTTGGTGTTTGCCAAATATCTAATATTAACAGGGTCCACAGCATAAAATATAAAAGAAATTCACAAATATATGACGGAACTTCAGAATAATAGATTTTAAACTGATACTTCTTAAAAACAAAGTGCAGTCAGCAAGGTTATTAATGATAATGCGGCTGCTTTAAAAATCTAGTTAATTGTTTTTTTAGCCAATTGTTTCTGAATTCGCACCAGTCGAAATCATGCATTATGAAGTAGACGAAATGATGTCCGGGGTATTTAATGATAATTTAAATTACAGTCCTTAAAGAAAAAGTGATCACTACCTATTATCTTTGCAACAATTCACCATACAAAACTTTGACTGGTACCTGTAGATTAATAATTACATCTACCATTTAACATGATACCTAAATTTTTATAAAAAGTTCCTACATACAGAAATTGTAAGAAACTTTGAAATTTTCAATATTAACACCTAGTTTTGACATCCTATTTTAATTATTCGGTAATGTTTACCTTCGGATACCTATGGTGAAGTCATTCAGTGATGTAGTTTAGGTATTATGCAACTTTAACATGAATCTCCAGATGTTATAATTAATTTTTATCATTCCAAAACAGATTGCAATGTGGATTGTTTTTTAAGGATAACTTAAAAACGACTTTCCGGAATTGAGCTGTAATTTTGGATTCTGGTATTTAAAGCCTTTAAAAATCGATTTATGATAAAACATCTACAGGTGACAATTCATATCTTTTACGAAGATTAATTTCGAAAAAAAAAATATATATATTGATAAACGTGAAAATCGTTTTATCTACCTACCTCATTTCGAATGATTGGTCTTATTATGATGTTGCAGGTAATTGAAAATTTGTATCCCATATTGGAACAAAACATTTTGATATAAGTTTACGAAACTTCTGTAATTATGTATTAGTAGACTGATTTCCCAAAGTATAATGTAGAATTACATATATTTATGATATGTTCGGTAGCGCAATTTTGTATGACACTTTTTCTATTTTTAATTTAAAGTATAAAAATGCGGATCGATCATTTTTATCAGAACGGTGTATACAATAAAATTTTAAAATAACTACAAACTAGCAAATTCTTCCAAGATGTTCAGAAGATGAACTTATGATGATGATGAACAGTATTGTAAACCTATTTTTTTTTCGAAAAATAAGGATGAAAAAATTATCAATAATAAAAACTTTGGAGCCTTGGATTAGTATTTCTTTAACTTGGCTACATAAAATATGCAAAAATTTTATTCTGTACGATGATAAAAAGATAAAGTTGCTTTTTGTATTTGTTTTCATTTTTCGGGAGGGGAAGGGGAATGGGGGAGATAATGTGGCTGGCAGCCTTATATATAATGGTTAATTTAGCCCTCGGTGGTAAATGAGTTTAACATACCTAATTTTCAGGTACTGTCTACGTTGATTAGACATAGGAAACCCAGTAAAAAATTATCTTGATACGAAAGCATTAAAAGCGGCAATTCTTTAGATAAAAGTATTCAAATGCAAATGTAGTAAAACAATTGGAGTATTTTATTTTATTTTATTTTATTTTTTTAGGAATAGTTGGCTGTTGTTAACACAAATGCTTTTTTAAATCAAATATATTAAGTTAGAAAGTTTTATATGATCCTTATACCGTGTCTAAAAGAATATTATCAATCATATATCTGTATATTACTTTTGCAATGTGATTAGGCAAAATGCAATTGCATGTTGTTAATTTTTTTTCAGTGTGTAGGCTTATTAAACAAGCTTAGTTATTTTAAATTTTTTTGAGAAAAAAAAATATATTTATTAAAATTAGATAATTCATACAGAGATTTCAATCAGTTTACACCATACATTAACAGAATACACTGCATGTTTTAGAGTATGTTGATCAGAAAATGTTTAAAATCTCATTTTTAGATCATTATACACTTTTTTTATTATACACATTGTCCTTTTTATAGTAAAATTTTCCTTCAAATTATTAGTAAATTTAAAAATCTATAAAAATAAAAAGTAACTTTTGAATTTTAACGAAGTAACAATTATTCTTAATTCTTTAACACAATCTCCAACTTAAGTTTGAGAGAATGTTGAATTAAATTTGAAAAAAAAAACATTTTGTTTGGGAATACTCTATTTATATTTAAACATTCTTATATAATTATACCGTTCTTTTAAAAGTTGCTAGAACTCTGACTCTATTACGTAAGGGTAACAGTATTTTATAATTTAATTTAAAATTTATAATACTTAATTCTTTACGGGTGTTTTTAATATGTTTCTCTCTAATAATACTTTAGAATATAAAAAATAATGCGTTTTTCCAGAATGGAATTCAAAAATGTTTCTAAGTATTATTATTTTTATTGTTATTATTATTAACAATAATTTGTTCTTTGTAAAGTGTTTTGTAAAAAAAAAAAATACTTTATTAAGCTTTCAAAAAAATTAATCATAAAATGTAATTACTTAAAATATTCTAATGAAATGGAAATTTAATAAATTATTTCAACTTTTAAATTGATATAAATATCTTCAAAAATATTGAACAGAAGAGTAAAAAAATATGTATTTGATGCCAATTACAGTACGAAATAAATAGAGCACCAGAAATTAACCCATTTGTAATATTATCAGTTTGTAATGTGCCAAATAAATAAACATATATAAGTTCATAAGAAATTTATATTTAATTTATTTGTTTTTAAGATTGCAAATTCAACTTAAACTGTAAATATGATCATTCGCGGTACAGATAATATACTCATAAAAACCCACAACACCATGAAAGAATACCATTTACTGTGTTGCGGATGATACATGTAAAATTTTATAAATCTGTTAAAAAATGATGTTCACACATAAATCGAGATATTCTTATAAAACTCTCCCCTTTCAATCTGGGTAAGAACAATGGAGCAGATTTCTATGAATCGATACGATGAATTAAGGTGCCTGACTACGTACGGAGTAATTTTTTTCAAAAAAGCTATTTAATTATTTTTTGAAGTTATTTTTATTAAGATTATGACTAGAAACTGTGTAAAAAGGTAAAAAATATTTCATTCATTGATGAAATTTTGGTCAATGGGGGATTTTGTGCTAAATTTTAGTGAAATTTGGCCCAATACGCAAAACGCGCTACAGAAAAATATAGTGTATCTTTCTTAATTTCCTTTTCACACTTCATACTTATGTCATTGGTGAAGGCAATGAACTAAAATCTAAGAGATATTTTAAATGTTACAAAACTTATAGCATATCGCACCTTTTTACATGCTGATTTTCTTAAAATTCATGGATGTCTTTCCACAAAAACATCCATAAAACAAAAAATATTTATTCTAAAATTAAATCTGTAGTTCATTGCCTTCACAATAGTATAAACAACATGCATTTTAAATTTCATTGTGATATTCTAATAACTTTTGGAGAAATCATGTTTTGCGTGTGGAATTTTCACCAAAAATTACATTTTCCAAAAAATGCATTTAAAGTTGAGATTTATGTTTTACTACAAGAATTTACACAGTAATATGCATATAAACTTCACTGTTTTTATGAGCCATACTCTTTTTTTTAAGTACTGAGCCTTTGTTTATTTCTAGAAGGCCATAGTTTTGCTTCCCCCCCCTCCCAGTTAGAACCTTTAAATAGTACTTCCGGTCCTTTAAACAGTACTTCCGGTTTGAGTGACAGCTGTTCAGTAGTTTAAAAACCGCTACTGCTCCAGTTCTATTTGTCATACAATAAAAATAAATACATTTTTGGAAAGGTAATAAGTTGGGCTTTAATAAAATGTAAAAAAACCATTTTGACAATTTTGTTCAAAAACCACTTTTTAAACGTAGTCAGATACCTTAAATGTAACTAAGTGCGAAATTCATCATTGCATTTTTTTCTAAAAAGAACTTTGCGGAATCACTAAGAACTAGCAATTTTTCCCATAAAGCTCGTTAAAATCCACAATAGTAACGAAGCATCCATTGTTGAAAATTCTTAAGCGTTAAATGCAATAACTCAAAGAAAAAAGAGTACCTAAATTCTCGGAAGTAGCAGTTTATCAGTTACATATAAACTTTATTACTGATTGTCAAGCAATTCCCTTTAAATTTTAAAGAAGAACATGTTTTCCAAGAAAACATTAATCTTTATTGATAGTTTTATTTTTATGGATTCTACAGGCTTGATTATAAAATATTTTTGAAAATGTTTTTTAATAAAAAACTGTATCGACTATGTCACAACGTATCTCAATGACTCAAATAAATAATGAGTATTTAAATCCTTGGAAGGGACAGTTTAACATTTACGTATAAACATTACTACTGATTTTCGAGTAATCCCATTTCAATTTTTAGCGGGAAAAACGCTGTTCACGATAATTTGAATCTTTATCGATAATTTGACTGTTATGGATTCTACCAGCTTCATTACCTAATATTTTGGAATATTTTTTAAATAAAAAAATTTATCGAATGTGAGAAAGTATTGTTATCTACAATGTCGGTATAACGAATTTATTATACTCAGTATCCAGTAAAGCCTGTGTTCCAATATCATTTATTTAAAACATAATTTAAAAATAGTTTGTTTAATTCTTAAGAGTAATTTGTTTCTGTATATGTACAATTACACTCAATAATTAGCAAAGATACGTTACATTTACTATGTATATTCATCATAAAATAAACGGATCAGATCGGGAAACAATCTGACAATACATATTTAACAGTTTATAAAAAAGTGCTTGAAAAGTTATTTTACATTATCGTATATGGGAAAAGTATTTAATAGTTAAAGTATTAATTAAAAAAATATATTGTAATTCTATACATAAGAAGTATATTTTGAAAATTATATAATATGAAATTTTATTATTTACACGATATATCTGAAATGAATTGAATAAATCTCGCTGGACCGACTTAGGTCTGGACGCCGTCACTTGACTGACGAACCACCGACCCGGTTCCTGGTAATCAGTCAGTGCAAGAAGAGGTTCCCTGCCAGCTCCCCTTCCAGGGAAGGTGATACGAGGCGCAGACCTAAGACCTGAAGGGCTCTCTGCAGCTGGAACCACTCTTTGTCAAACGGGCATCTTCTCTTTCCGACAGAAATTTCAGGGCAGCACACATCTACTCGAGCTACAGAAGGAGTCGCAGGTGATGAAGGATCGAGAAGAATGCCTTCTTGAGGTGCGTCTACTCACCCACACCTTCCCGTCCTTGTCTACGTTCCACCGCCTGACATTACCGAGGGTTGCTGCACGCTGCCTCACGCACTCGCCAGACGTCATTACTGAAGCACCTGCGCTCCTTGTCCTGCGGAGTCCGTCTCGCCTACGTCTCGAATTAGATAAATTTGGAAGCTGTCCTACCACCCTTCGCTAGCCGTTGCCCTCGTGTCGAAACGACTCAAAGGAGGGGATCGGATGTCGCGAGGGCGGCTAGTCTACCCAGCCTCCGGCATTATCGGCTAATCGAACACCGTTTTACCACCCGTCCTCCACTTTTAGGTGGTGGTTCTTCAGCTTACCTGCTCCCGTCGTGTCGAAGAACATCTCGTATTGCCGGGCTCCCGGCTTTCTTCCCCACTGAAGGGGCCGATTCGGGAGAACCCGGAGGTGTAGACGGGATCACGACGACCTATGGCTCATTCGACTCGACATCTATAGCCTTAAAGATTTCAGTTCGTACAAAACAGATTGCTACCCTTTGTGGCGGAAGATGGAACTAAAGGATTTTGCCGCAATCTCGCATTCTATCGATGGCATTGAGCTCTATATATAACAGGAGTTCAGAATCAGCGGTCAGAAGCATGAAAGGCAAATGAAGAATGCTAGGCAAAATTAAAAAATAGTCCTTGTTGACAGTGTCAGATATTAGTATTTTCATTTACTATTATCCTAATTTATACTTTTCCAATTAAGCTATGCTTATCTAATTCATAAATAATTCACTAATCATGTAAGGGAATGAGATAGACAGCATGTTTGCCATGAATGCGAACTAAAATTATCGTCACTGTATCCTTCCGCGCTGACCTCTGGAAAGCAAGTTGGGCATTAGGAAGACAGATCTCCTGTTATATTTGGAGCTCAGTGATCGATGGGTCCTATCACAACGGGATTTGGCTTATTCGATCCTATATCGATAGAACTTACATATATTATTTCCAAGTTTCACCACATGGGGTGCTTTCCTATGCCTGGTTCTATGGGCCCGATTACAACGGGGTGTGGCTCATTTGACTGGATTTCGATAGCTTTACAGATATCAATTATTGCTCGTATAGAACAGAGTGCGGCGCTTGGCGGAGGAAGGTGAATTGTCATATTCGAGAGAAGGTGGAAATAAATTCATAAGTACTTTTATTGAATATCGCAATTAGTCTACATGACAAATTTTATTATGATAGAGACTAGGGGAGTTATCTCCATGATAGAGACTTTCTTATCTCGGGTTCTATGGGCCCTATTACGACAGTGTTTACTCATTCGACTTGATATCGATAATATTTTTTATCCACTTTCCACCACCGGCGGCGCATTTTTATCTTGGATTCAATGAGCCCGATCACAACGGGATTGGCCCATTCAACTTTGTTTTCGATGACTTCGTTCGGATACAGTTTTGTTTAGAAAAGATGGCTCCCGGTGACTGTGAATAAATTCGGAACTAAAAGATTTTGCAGTGCTCGCTGCTATACGGTGCCGCAGTCAGCGGGGACCCGTGTCGGATTTTTTTATTATTATTTTAGAAATTACATAATTTATTTAAATGTTGGCTAAATTTTTCAAATTTCTTAATTTTGAATTTTACTCAAATAATTTGACTTGAATATTTTTAATTTGATTGAAAAAATAACTTCATTTTAAAATCATTTTAAAATTAAATTTATTGATGCTACCATCTATGTAAGGTTTTAATAATTATAAATTAACAATTTGGATTTATTAATTAAATGATAAAGTGTTTTGAAAGGAATATTACACGAAACCCTTTGTGCGATCTGCGATCACATTTAGCCGCTTGTTTTATTGTAAGTAGTTGCTTTCTTTTTGGCCCGCATACATAATTTTTTGTAAGTGGGTTAAACTAAATGAAATCTGTTGAACTTGAAATAAGATGGTGCATATAGTCACTATTTTTGACCAATACTAATTTCGAATAATAATCTCCGTCATATTTGTTCCCAGAACGTTATTACGAATTCTTTGTTTAATTAATACAAACGAAGTGATACTCACACGCCAGTAGCGTCTGCACACTGAATAAAAACGATTTAATTAGTTTTTGGACATATGTTTAATATCAATGCCCTACAAAATTATTATTTTTTATTTAAAAAAGATGGTGTTTTACAAAATTATTTTTAGAGAAATAGATTCTTGAAAATTTCAAAGTAGGTTATTTGAAGTTTGTAAAATTATTTTGCCAAAAATTTTGAAGATAATATTAAAACATTGTGTTCACAACAGTAAGGACAATGTCCCTAGGAAAATATAAAATAAAAATAGGCACAACTGCTAATGACATTGTAGCAATTTAATTTTTTTAATATTATTTGCGAGAAAATTATCTGTGGGGTTAATTTCTTTCAGTATTGTGTGTACGTATATAACCAGGTAGAAATGAATCTCAAACTAATTAAATACATTTATTTTCTGATGGTTTTCATAAAATTCTTGAAAAAAGTATATAAATGAAAAACAAAATGCATTGATCTAGATATCAAATTTCTTTATCTAATTTCACTAAATATCTTTAAAATATGAATTTGTGTAACTGTATCTTAGCTAAAGGGAAAAAAGTATCCTAGCAAGTGAAATTTATATTTTTAAACATGCCTCCTATTTATAAATGAAACACATTCTAATACGTTCAAAGCCCCACCAGGGGCTGAGAGGTTCTGCTCTCGAAGCTGGTAGACGGGAAGTGCTGGGTTCGATCCCAATCGCGCCCGTCGGCCTAATCGTTCGGAGTTTTCGTGGTTTTCTTCGAGCCATGGATTTATCCATGCGTAAATACGGGTTAGGTTCCCTTAGAAAGACCCCCACGAAGGGCACTCCCACCGGGCCTATATCCCAAGTGTAGATAATTGACCGTCAATAATCAACCCAACCCAACCCTAATACGTTCAAAATGCTATTATAAAACTCCACTGTTTAACAATGGGAAATATTTTGTTTAAATAAACAAGGTCAAGATCAAACCAGATGGGGGGGTAGCTTTCGGCATAAGCTCAACTAGCCCCACCCAGCAGGTTTAATTGCCTAATTCTACTGAGCATTACTAAATTATATTTTGTGATATTGAGCAATAATTATAGTATGTAATTCTGAATTACAAATTCTGAAAATACAAGATTCCAAAAATACAAATTCTGAAAATACAATTTACCAATCCTACTGAGCAGCTCTAAATACTCGGAAAAATATCCGAATTCTTTTGTACAGCTCTTTATATAATTTACAGCTATGTATGTATACTACATAGCATCCTAAAATATAGTTCAGTTCGGAAACACGTAACATAGATGAAAATTCCATTTCAGAAATGTCCATCAGTCAAGGGAAAAGTACTGGTAATTTTTTGTGCAGCCCTGTATATGATCTATAAAAGATATACACATGAAGTAATATGCAAAACAAATTGTTTAATTTAAAAGCACTGATCACAAGTGAAAAGCATTTTCAGCAATTATTGTTCATAGACAGTACTATAACAGAATTATTTTGTGTGTCCCTGTAAATGAACTATGACTGCAATTCACACTGTAGTAAGCATTTTGAATTTCACCACATTTATATATATATATCAATTTCAATATGTTTCTAACAGTGTAATAACATTGAAATAAAGTAAAAGATTTTTTGAAATAGAGCGTAATGCAGCGGATTTTTTTAGTGTCCCTGTAAATAAATGATAAATGTTATGCATGCGCATCAAATTCTATATAAGCATCCTGTAATGCAGTCCAAATATAATGTATCAAATTCATTATAGTATTGAAATAGTGTAACATGATTAAAATGCACCCCAAATGATTTCCTCCGACAGACTGTAATGTTACGGAAAACATTTTGATTGAAAATACTTTTGATTGTCCCTGTAAACAGACTATAAATGCTACACACTTCATTATAACACAGACCATGTCATAGTAAACCTCAATAACATATCTCAATTTCGTAGAAATCCGAATATATTTACGTGAGTTAGAGCACGTAAAGGCAGACGGCAGCTAGACAGAAAGTAAAACTGAATTGATAAACAATTATCAACTATGTTGGAAAGTGTTACGCATTTTTGTCGAACATAGAAGAAATGCGCAATTTTTTTGTAAATATTCACAGCTGCAATGTAAAGTCTTATACAAATTAAGAATTATTTCACTTCAATTACTTGAAAACGAATGATTGGAAAAATAGATAGCTACACTTAGAGAAATTATCATCTCCATGGAAATGTTGATTAATTAATACTCTGTGTATAAAGCGGTCATCAATCTAATACATTCCTCATGTGATCATTCGCTGGTTGTCGGACTATTTCGATTTGTCTCAGATGCGAATAAACTGACTGCAGACAAGTAATGCTTTTAAACCATTTATATTGGATCTTTCTCTAAATGAATTTAATCGAGATAAACTGACATCTGTAAGAAATGACTCCGCGATTAAGCAGAAGAATTTAAGCTGATAGCAAGATGTGTGAATAAATATGCATATCGCAACTTTATAAAAATATCTTAGTTCTAATGTCATAATATATATATTTTTTAAATATGAATGCGTATTGTTAATAAAAGTAGATGTATAAATGTTGTATACAGCATTTTATTATCTACAAAGTATGTTCAACTGAAAATACTTAGGAAAATGATATTGCATTTAAAAAATGGAAATATTCATACTATTCAAAATTGATAAAATTTTTGAACTACCCGGATTATAAATTATTTATTTATAAATGCAAAAATTTGAAAATATCTGTTCATTATAATTGAAGAGAAATTTGATTTTCAAAATTTTTCTCCAAAATAATGCCATAAATTAACAACTTTATTAGTATATTTTTTAGACGAAAATAAGTAAGAATAAAATACAAATATTCCAAAAGTGTTCTAAAGCTATGAAACTGTTTATGAATTAATTCCAAAATAGTTTGCAAATGCAATTAAATGTGCATTTTTTTATATTATTTTAATGGATTTTTAACAAAAACGTATTTTATATGTGATACATATTATATGTTAAATATTCAACTTTGTAAAAGCATTTATACATCCGATAGTAATAAATTAATGTTCAATTTACGATATTAATTTAGTGTGTTTGTCTGTGGAAGATGTTTGTTAAGTAAAAAAGTGTTTGTATCAGAATGAATAACATCTGGCAGAACAATTTTTTTCCTGTTGATACTACATTATGAAAATCGATTAATACTCTACATTATTTCTTCGTAACGTTTCCGAAATTTATGGACAGCAAAGAATTATTTTCTTCGAAAATGCCTCTTTAAATCTTCGAAATCTGTTGGTTTTTAAGGTTCCGGAAGGTAACGCAACGCTTTTCAAAATCGTGAGTAACTCGTAACAAGATATATTATATTTTCATATATATATATATAAGTGTGTGTGTTGGTACATTTTAACGAAATATATATATATATATTTCGTAAACACACACACACACACACACACATATATATATATATATATATATGTATATATATATATATATATATATATATGAGTAAAATTTGCGTAAAATTCACAAAAAAATTGTGAATTTTTTTATATACACTGTTGCACTTTGGGCTTTAGTAATTCAGTTTAAATGATTAAAAATATCTATACTAAACCTATTTACGTAAAAGTACATCATGAAGTATTGGAAAGTAGGCAAATTTGGTGAAACAGCTTGTCTGCAATTAGAATTTCAAAATTTAATTCATGGCATAAGAAAGCGTTAAATGCGTTGCTGTATATTTTCATGATATTTTATTAACAAAAGCTTCCTTACATTATATTATATGACAATATTCGATTTATAATAATATTTTTCGTTAATTTTTTTTAAAAACATTTTATATTTGGAATTGCAAAAAATGTTAATTTAATTATATTTTAAAAAGTTCATATTAAGCATGAAACTTGATTTCCTGAATCTATCGTGTAGATTTGTTTTTCAATTGTGTATTTGAAGACTGTGATATAGAAATATTCGGAGTATATTCCTACATAACTTTTACTTTATTCATAATTGTAGTGGTCTTTTGCGTTTGCAATTTTTTAATACTGATATTAACTATCGGAATAAGCTTGAATACACTTTCATTATTGTAAATAATTAAAACTAGCAAATCTTCTTACCAGAGGCTTCAACGCCAGCTCTACAAATCATTGTTTATCAATCTCAATAATTTTTAATATAATCTGCATAATATTTTATATCCTGCAATCAGATTTATTAAAGTTATATTTACATTTATAAGCATATAATACTTATCGAAACTTTTAGAAATTTTAAAAGTATCTCGTTAAGCACAATTTTATGCAATCCTATGTTAAACTGTTTATTCTTGTACTTTTAAAGAATAAGAATGCATTTTTTCAGGGCACTATGTCCCCTTGAACCCCCGTTTGCACTTTAATTTTATGTTCTCAATTTCCAGTAATTGTCCTATTTCATTATTCGAGTATATGTCTGAATGCACTTATTACTGTAATTTCATTAAATTTTATATCCCAGTACAGGAGATTTTATGCTATCTTTAAAAGAATATTTATTTTTCAACTACTAAACATCATCATATGGTCCTAAAATTTAATAAAGTTTCCTGTAATAAATATACCTTTAAAAATATAAATTTCTCTTATGACACTTATATTCAATTTACACATTCAACTGTTTTATAATATTCGTTTGAAAAACCAATTTGGTCATCTTTCTTTAGTAGTTAAAATAAATCTTCATAATAATACGATTTACTTGAATTTAATTTTTTTTATATTCTTCGAAGTTTCTTGGCAACCGTTTAATGAAATAAAGGAAAATGTAAATGCATTGGAATTTTTTTTCTTTAAATGAGAAATTAAGTTGTTTTATATCTCTCAAATTGATGCGTAAAACTCTCCAATAATTTATACAATTCATTTCGAAATTCTAATAAATATACTGACAAATCATTAAAGCATTCGCATTAATTAAGATCTTCATTTCTGAAATTGATCATCCCTAAAAGTCAGCATTTATAATTATCCAAATGCGTTATTTTGCTTTCGATGTATGTTAAAATATAAAAATCGTCTCAATTCCTGTCGATAAGCATTATGACTTAAAGAAAATTATCTATGTTTTTTTCGAATGAATGAACCAAATTTAACCCAAAATTATACAGCTTATTCCGGGTACCTATACAATATATCTACCTAAATACAGACTGAAAGGATGCTTTTTTCAGCAGTTATCACGAGCCATCCAAAGAGACAGCCAAACAAACAAACAGAAACCAAAACCTTTTCAGGTCTCCACAGTAAGCCTCAGCTTGTAACGCTCAAACTATACTCACTCCATCATATTTTCTCTCCTTTTCTTTTTTTTTCTTTCAAAAGAATTGACAAGCTGAGTAATTTAGACTTTACCAGAAGAGTAGAATGTTTACAGAGTTATTGTCGACAAGACATCTGAGCTAAGCCGTAATATTAAATTAAATGAGTTATTTTGTACATAGTAACATGTAAATACGTTGTAAATATTAAATTTATTAGTCTATGAAGAAGTTATCAAGTTTTATTTGTAACTAAAATAGTTTCCACCCCGGATTCAAAATAATATGTCATAAGGATTGGCTCCCCAACGACGGGCTCGAATATAGGCAAGATATGAAGATAAGTATTATTTTTAAATTGTGTTAAACTGTTTAATAAGAAAATTTAGATACTAAAGTACAAAAAGTATTTCTTTTAATTCATCCGGAATCTGAGGATTTTTTGAAAAAATGTATTTGATTCGTCCAGAATCTAAATATTTTGGAATTATTCTATATCGTCTGCAGCTTCAAGTATTTTAGTATCTGAATTAAATGAAGATATTCATAAGAGAAATATATCTAATAATTATTATTGAAAAATAAAATCTTTTGCTTTATTTTATACATTTATATAGTTGCACTGAGATATATTGTTATTGAAGCAATAAATGAGTGCTTGGCATTATTTTATTTGATATATGAAGAATTTATTTAAATTATTTGCAAATAATGTTTGATATTACTGTGTAAAAAAAAAAAAAAAAAAAAAAAAAGCAAATAGTTGGTATCATTATATTGAGTTTTGAAAGATATTCTATGTTATTTATGTTCCATATATGTTATGAAAAATTACATAAAAGTAAATTATTTTGCTAAGAGTTATTCGTAACCCAAAGTAAGTTTGAAGTTAGCTAAAACAGAATTAGTTCGAATGATGGCGTTTCTTTCTAAGGGTAAGAAAATTGATTTAGTCACTTTGGCTTCAGAGTTAAAAGTACAAATAAGTAGCGATGATAAAGTCCTCGAATTACGTGATAAAATTGTAAATAATGAGGCATTTAAAGATAACATAGATTTTGTACAGGGAATTTTAGAAAATATCATAGAATCAAGAAAGACTCTTGAGGAAGAGAAGCGTTTAGCCGAAGAAAGAGAATTTGAGCTACAGAAGCTCAGGTTAGAAACAGGAACAAGAGATGTTGTTGCAAATACAAGCAACCCTATAGAAACTTCTTCAATCCGCGTTGACTTGAAAAACGTTTTACCCGATTTCAATCCTGAAAAGGATTATATGAATTTATTTTTAATAACTTTTGAGAGGCAAATGAAACTTTTAAAGGTTTCTAAAGAACTGTGGATTACGTATTTAATTGGAGTCCTTCCAAATGAAATCGGTAAATTAATAGCGCGTGAACCGGAAGAAAAATTTGTGAATTATTCTTATATTAAAGATATACTGTTGCAGAGGTTCAAGTTAACTGCTGGAAGGTTTAGAGTTTTATTTAGTCGACATGCAAAGCGAACCGATATTAGCTGGAAAGAATATTACTTTGAAATTAGAAGCTATTTTGAGGGATGGCTATCCAAATTAAATATAAATTCCTTTGAAAAACTATCGGGATTAATTATTGCTGATCAATTAAAGAAAAAGGTTTCCCCTGATTGCAAAGAACATTATTTAGACCAATGGGAGAATTTAACAGTTCCTGTTGAATTAGCTGAAAAGTTAGATTTATATGATACACTGTTAAAAATAGCCGTTGCTTTACGGTGCTTTACTGCATAATTTACTGTACATTACCGTATTACTGTAAATATTGCCCTTACCCGTTAAAAATCAGTTATTGGCTGTAAAATTCTGTCATTGACCGTAACTGATCATTTTTACAGGATTATCCCTGGTCCAACAGTCATTTACGGCCAAGAGAGAAAGAAATACAGGTTGTTACAGTCTTTTACGGCAGATCACGGGCAATTTTAGTAAATCACCGTTTTTCGCTACCGCAAACCGTAAAGGAACAGTGGATTACAGCCATCTCATCTGAGTTTTGATTTTGGAAAATGGCAACGAACGCGTCGCGCCATGTTTGTTTATTTTCGCACGAGGAAAGAGGAAAAAGCTCGGTAAAGAAGCACGCCTGGCCTGGCTGTACCAATACCGAATTTATTCAGGTATTTATTTATCTGGTTATCTAACCTTATTAATTTAAAAATGAATTTTAATATCAACGTTTATGTAGAGTAGACAGTGTTCGAAATTTGCAGTCGTTAGTCCTCAAATGCAACTAATTACATTATAGCATTTGACAACTACAAAATTATTCCTGGATGTGAAATTTGACGCCTAGGCCTAGCTTTTTTAACACTTAGTTTTTGCCAATCACCCGCTTTTGAAAATTTGGTCTCACACCAAACATAAATTCTAATGTGAGACAGTTAGACTGTGAATTTTAGCAGAGTGTAAAAATCCAAATGAATTTATTAATTTATGCAAACTTCTAAACTTTATAGTGAACCTGCCATTTAGCACTGCTGAATGTGAAAAGGGATTTAGTCTGTTTAATTTAATAAAAAAACTAGCTGACCCCCGCCCGGCGTTTCCCGGGCCCGTGGTAATAAATAAATAAATAAATAATAATAATCAAGTTTTTATTATTTTACATCTTTAACCCGATTTTGTATGAAATTATATTTTAAGAAGAAAAATTCGCGAAAAAATATTGATATTTAGTGATTAGCACTCATTTTCTTGTTTTTTTTTTTTTTTTTTTTTTTTTACGCAGTATCGTTTCATAGTTTTAAAATAAAGTTATTTTTGTCCTAACTCTTTAAAATCTTTATGGGTGATAAATAAAACGGTTTTACAGCCCGTGTACAAATTTCGGGAAAAAATATTGTTATCCAGTTGTAAAAGAGATGCTTTCTTCTCGCTTTTTTGTTTGTTTGTTTTCTCGTCGGCTCCTTTAACATAGCAATAAAAAATAGTCCTCATCTTGCGAACTCTTTGACATTTCAATCAGTTATAAATACAACCATCTCCAAGCTCTCTTTAAAATTTTGTGAAAAATATACATATTTAGTAGTGAAAACATGAGTTCTTAAAAAAAAAAAAAAAAAAGCTTTAGCTTTTGACCTCAGAGCAAAAATATATTTCCATCCATTTTTAATCAACCCTTTTCCATCCCCCTAGGCTAAACAGGTTAATCAATCAGTCTTATCGTTTTTGAGGGGAGAATCATTCAAAAAAAATTGACGCATGCGTAAAGAGACGATATTCGTGTGAAATTTTGGCAAAATGCGCTTTCTGTTTTAAATATATAGATAATACACGTAACCATTTATCCACTGATACTGTTAATGATTTATTAATGGCAAAATTGTACGTACCCAATTTAATAGATTTTTATCCAGATAAAGCTATAAATCCCTGTGAAATGATGCAGCTGAAGGACGGTTAGACGTCCTGATTTTAGTATCTAACTTATTAAAATTAGTGGGTATTGTTTGAGATTCGGCCAAACAATACCATGATGTAGAAAAATTATTCTCCAGTCAGACAACACACGAAGTTACGAATCATAGTAAAGGCGAATTCGTGTCAAAAACCAATAAAGCGAACGATCTAGAAAATGAAAATCGTTGGTTTAAAAATTCTCTAAAATGTCGCAGGAACGATCAAATGTTGTCACAATATATGGCTCTTCATTTTTATCGCCGCCTCAAGCTAGATCATTTAGAAACGACGGGCCAGAAAATGCAAGTCCTCATAAATGATATTATTCAAGTCTACCCAGGGTACGGAAATGAGGGGCTAAAGCTTTTGGATTTTCAAAGACCAACGGCAGAGTCTGAAAACATCGAGGGTGCATTACCAAAAGTCTCTCAAAATTTAAATTCTTTTCAGTTAGAAGGTGAAGTGCCTTACATTGACGATGTTTCAGACCCTGACTGGGATCCCTTTTGGTAAACATTAAATTATTTTTAATTAATTAATTTTTTTTTTTTTTTTGTAAATATTAACTTTTTTTATGTGTAATTATTTATATATTTTTTGTATGCAATTTCCCTTTTTTCTGAATCGCCGTCTCATTTATTGGCTGTTATTATATTTATCCTTTTACTTTTACTTAAAAAAAAAAAAAAAAATTGGGGGCAGTTGTGAGCGAGATTATAAGTTAACATTGTTTTGAATTTAGTGTAATCAAGATTGACAAAAGATTTCTGGTCAGTTTTTTTTCTCTTTTTTATTGTCCAAAATGTTTTTAAAATGGGGGTTCAGGGGGGCAGAGCCCCCCTGACAATAACAAATATTCATCTGAAAAATCACATTTCTTTAGCTTTTTAATCGTTAGTTTATTTAGAATGTTGTTAAAATTTGCGTAATTGGATCATGATAAATTTTTCAAGATGGCGGAAAAACTTAGTTTTTAAATCTTTGTTATTTATAAATCGATGTTTTTGCATCATTTTCAACTTTTAAAAATGTTGCAAAATCATTGATTTATAAATAACATACAGATTTAAAAATGATGTTTTCTGCAATCTTTGAAAATTTTTTCATGTCGCCAAAACGGCATTTTGGCACAATTTTTCTGCCAAGCAGCACAGGATACAGATCTCTTCCCACAAAATTCACTATCGCAGAAAAATAAAAAAAGTCATTTAATGTAACACCGCACTTCATTCACATGCAGAAACTCTTAAGAATGATTTTTGTTCAGTATTATACCTTTACTATAAATAATATTTGCAATGTCAACAAACTTAGATACTTTTGAGGTAAATATATATTCAATGTTTGATACTGTAATTTTGAGTAAAAAAAATTACACTAAGTAAGTAAAAAAAGGATTAATTTTCATCTAAGTCATATGTGAAACTTTTATTTTACAATATTGTTATGTCTGTGCATTTTTTAAGCACTCTTTTTTAAAATACTCAAAAAAATACCAAATGACAAAATACATAATCGCAGAAAAATGAAAATTTACTTAATGTAACATCTGTGCTTCATTTATCCTTCAGAAACTCTAAAAATGATTTTTGTTCAGTATTAATAGCTTTAGTACTATAAATAATTGTTATGTACAGCAATGTTAGGCCCTTTTGAGGTAAATATTTAATGTTTGATACTTTAATTGTGAGTAAAAAAAAAGTTGTAAATAATTTCTTGTTAAGCAAATATATATTTTTTTTAATCATACCAAATATTAGAAAACAAGAAGTGTAATAATTTAAAATGAATTTTTTCGAACTTATATATAAATATAAAACTATTTAAATCTACAAAACACGGTAATATGTGACCGTTAACTTAACAGAAGTGGATACTAAACATACAGTGTCTACCGACCAGCCACTGCATACTAATGCAAATATTGAAATTTAACCTTTAATTGACATTATTCAAATAAATATTTCCTGGTATATATATAGATATATTGTATCATTTTAGGTAGAACCACTCTTTCCATGAACATCGTAGCATCGCTGTACATTTTGATCATCAATTGAAGACTAATATCCGGATTGGGGTAAGCTGGAAACCTGTTCTACATGTCTATCTCTTCCTTATTAAATTTTGTTTAATTTGACTACTCATACCAGGGGTTGATACAGACAAAATTTGGGCCTATTTAGGGCATATTTGAAACCTATTTGATTAAATGGGACCCTTCACAAAATTCTTTTTACTAAAATAGGCCTTTTCACAAAATTTTATTCCATAAAAACTTACTATTTATTATTTAATTATTATTTTGTGATGTTCTAAAATGTGTAATTTGTAAACAACTTCACCAGAGAGAAAAACTTCAGCAAAAGGATTTTAAAAAGTTTTTGTTATTAAATGCTTGACTCGAATTTGAGTAACTGGATTTCAACTTTCATTAGAAAATGTTATTTTATAATAAATTTCACAAAAATAACCTTTATTTTTCACAAAATGGGCCCCAAGGGAAAAAACCCTGCATCGACCCCTGCATACATCTCATTCGGTTCAGTAGTTATGACTCAAAAACCATCCTCTACTTTAGATTCTCATATCTCTAACGAATTAGACTTTTGTCAACTGAACCAGCCCCTCCCATGTAGAAATCTACAATTTTTTGTGCATTCTTGCCTTAATATAAATAGCTTGTACTTTAATGAACAATTTAAGACCTTTTTTATGTAATTATGTCAATTACTTAATGAGTTATTCACATTTTAGCATATGCTGTTTTAGTTTCTGTTTTAAACCATTTTCTAAATTTTGAAAATTTCCATGTTCTTTGCATATATTTTTAATAATTTTAACTTATTGAAAACTATGTAAAACATAAAAAAATTAATGAGGATTAATTTAGTATCATTGTTTTTAAGTTTTGTACATGTATTGATTATAGGTGCAGATTCACGGCTGCCAGTCGCCACGTGGTGACTAAATTTTTTGCTGTGGCCACTAACTTTCGGTGTTTAAGTCGCCATGTGATTTAAAAGTAATCCATTTCTGGTATTCCCAGTCCCCATCGTGAAATGTTGATATTTTTTTTAAGATTAAGACCAAAACACACACATTATTGTTATATTTTAATAACATTTCAGAATGATCTGTTTAACATAGCAAACTATTAAATATATTCGAATAGCAATGTTATTCGTAACATCTGATAATTTTATTTTACATAGACTGTGATTTAAATTATATATATATATATATATAAACAAATGTTTGAAGTGTGTTTTTATTTTTATAGTGCAAAATATTCTCACAAATTCAGATTTTCTTTCATATGTACTTTTGTCTGGCAAAATCAAAATAAGAAATATTGTTTTTCTGATATTCCCCGCTATCATGATTGCTTAGATTATCTGCATATTGTTTTTTAAACCGTATCTTGCCCAACTTTATCTTCTGACTGTACATGATTTAAGATTTAATTAATATTCAAATTTTGTTGTACACGTGTTTATATTAAATAAATTACTTTACACTTTGAATTAATTATTATTATTTTTTTTTTTAGTTTTTTACCCTATATAAACACTATTGTTTTTATGCATTTGTTTTACAATTGTGGCCACTGGATTTTTTGGGTTTAGGAGCCAGTGACTCCTTCCAAATGTTGGGAATCTGCACCTATAGTATAGATGCAATTTTCAAAACTTCATTTTTTCCTCATGTTTTTCCAGTGGTGTTTTCATTTAACATCCTCCTTTTGTCCACCCACTTTTTAATATGTTTTCATACTTTTAACAACTTTAAACATTAATGGCATCTTAGCTTATAATACGTAATGGTTTTAGTATTCATTATTTTTAGTTTTGATGGGTTTTAATATGTATAAGTTAGATTTTTGTTTTTATTCTAAATTGCAAATGTCACCCCATAGACTTAACATTATATTGTTTACGTTAAATTTTCATTGTTTTTATAATCTTTAATATAATCTTTTTTAGTATATATATTTCTTAATTTAGTTAGCGTAACTTTTTACTCATCTTACTTGTCTAAAATTTTAATTAATGGAACCATTTTAATTTTTTAAATAAATTATTTTTTGAGTATCGCTTTGTAAAGTTGTTTACATTCACTTAACATTTATTTCGATGTTTTTTAATAAATTAATTAAAAATACAAATTTTTAATTTTTTGATTATTTTAGGAATTTAAATCATGCTTGAATTAAACTTTTATTTTCCTTTGGATTTTTTAAAAAAAATTAATATTTTCTATTTTTAATTGTTAATTAAAATTTATTTTGATAATTCAAAAAGGGCAACTTAGTTCATTTCTGCAATAACCAGGAGTCGAGGCAGGTTTTTTTTTCTTGGGGCCCATTTTGTGAAAAGTAAAGGTTATTTTTGTGAAATTTATTATATTTTTCTGAAAAATAACATTTTGTAACGAAATTTGAAATCCAGTTATACTCAAATTTGAACCAAGCATTTGTAAACAAAAACTTTTTAAAATCCTTTTACTGAAGTTTTCTTCTCTGGGGGAACTTGTTTGTTTACAAATTACACATTTTAAAACATCACAAAATAATAAATAAATATTAAATGGTAAGTTTTTATGGAACTGAATTTTGTGAAAGGACCTATTTTAGTAAAAGGAATTTTGTGAAGAGGTCCATTTTATCAGATTGATTTTTGTGAAGGGGCCTTAAAAAGGCCCCAAATTTTGCCTGGATCGACCCCTGATAACATATATCTCCAGTCAGATAGTTTAGTTGTTTTTTGCAGCAAATATTAATAAATATTCTATTTAAAAGAACCCGATATGTATCCAAGCACTTTTGACAGATAGAGGAAAACTTTTAAGAATCTTTCCTGACCAATGGTATTCCATCTTTTCATTATTTGGGTTTTAAAGCTGATTTTTAATTGGCCATTGATAGTAATGATTTATAATGTGAGTTTTAGTACAATTAGCGCTTGGACAATGGAAAATTGGGATGTATATGGTAGACATGGTAAAAAAGAGAATGTTATTTATGAGTCACAACTAAAGTTACAGTTTAAATAGATCTTAATTTCTTTTGTTTGTTTATCCTGTATTAAATGTCAATTTTATGTAAAGTTATGGGCACATAATTTAATTATCTTTTATACTGGTTTGTAAGCATTCATATAGAGTATTAATATCCTTGATATAATTTACAGAGTTATAATACCTTTAAATTCAATTTAATTTTAATTTGCTTTTAATTAAACTCATTGTATAACTATTGCTTTCCTCCCAGCATATAAACAAACATTTTACAGGGCTTGAAATTCAATTTTAACAAGGAGGGGAGCCTCCCTACCAACATTTTTAAATGGAGGGGAGTTGTAATGTTTGGGGGGAGAAAAAAATCTTTAAACCCCACTGTTATTTTACGTTCTATTTAAAGAATTACATTAATGCAGTCATGACAAAATATCATTGAAAAAATTAAGTCAACTGAGAATGATTATGTAAAATGTTTATTTTTATTATAAAAAAGTGAAGAAAGTTAAGTTTTATATATGCAGTGTATTTTTCAAGTTCCATTAAATGTGTTAAGGACCCTTAACAATTAGGTTGTTAAATAAATTTCTGAATTTAGATTTTATTTGATTGAGATTCACCTATCGATCGCGGAAAAGAAGCAAAGTTTGTCGATCTGTCACCAAAAAATGCAAAGTTCCTCGATCAGTCGTGGAAAAAAAGCAAATTTTGTCGATCGATTGTGGAATAAACGCAAAGTTCGTCGATTTGTCCCCAAAAAACGCAATGTTCGTCGATCTGTCGCAGAAAAAACACAAGGTTCGTTGATCAGTCATTTAAAAAACGCAAAGTTCGTTGATCAGTCGTTTAAAAAACGAAAAGTTCATCGATCTGTCCCCAAAAAGTGCAAGGTTCGTCGATCAGTCGCTTAAAAAATGCAATGTTCGTCAATCTGTCGCAGCAAAAACGCAAAGTTCGTTGATCAGTCATTTAAAAAATGCAAAGTTCGTTAATCAGTCGTTTAAATAACGAAAAGTTCGTCGACCAGTCGCTTAAGAAACGAAAAGTTCGTCGATCAGTCGCTTAAAAAACCTTAAGTTCGTGAATCAGTCGCTTAAAAAACCTTAAGTTCGTCGATCAGTCGTGGAAAAAAAAATGCAAAGTTCGTCGATCTGTGGTTGAAAAAACGAAAGTTTGTGGATCTGTCGCGGAAAAACCCCACAAAGTTCGTCGATCTGTCGCGGAAAAAATGCAAAGTTCGTTGATCTGTCACCAAAAAATGCAAAGTTCGTCAATCTGTCACCAAAAAATGCAAAGTTCGTCGATCTGTCACCAAAAAATGCAAACTTTGTCGATCAGTTGCAGGGAAAAAAAGCAAATTTAGTCGATCGATTGTGGAATAAACGCAAAGTTCGTCGATCTGTCTCCAAAAAGTGCAAGGTTCGTCGATCAGTCGCTTAAAAAATGCAATGTTCGTCAATCTGTCACAGCAAAAACGCAAAGTTCGTTGATCAGTCATTTAAAAAATGCAAAGTTTGTTGATCAGTCGTTTAAATAACGAAAAGTTCGTCGACCAGTCGCTTAAGAAACGAAAAGTTCGTCGATCAGTCGCTTAAAAAACCTTAAGTTCGTGAATCAGTCGCAGAAAAAACGCAAAGTTCGTTGATCAGTCATTTAAAAAATGAAAAGTTCGTTGATCAGTCGTTTAAAAACCAAAAAGTTCGTCGATAAATTGCTTAAAAAACTTTTAAGTTCGTCGATCAGTCGTGAAAAAAAAAATTCAAAGTTCGTCGATCTGTGGTTGAAAAAACGAAAGTTTGTGGATCTGTCGCAGAAAAACCCCACAAAGTTCGTCGATATGTCGCGTAAAAAATGCAAAGTTCGTTGATCTGTCACCAAAAAATGCAAACTTTGTCGATCATTTGCTGGGAAAAAAGCAAATTTAGTCGATCGATTGTGGAATAAACGTAAAGTTAGTCGATCTGTCTCCAAAAAACGCAAGGTTCGTCGATCAGTCGCTTAAAAAACATAATGTTCGTCGATCTGTCACAGAAAAAACGCAAAGTTCGTTGATCAGTCGTTTAAAAAACGAAAAGTTCATCAATCTGTCCCCAAAAAGTGCAAGGTTCGTCGATCAGTCGCTTAAAAAATGCAATGTTAGTCAATCTGTCGCAGCAAAAACGCAAAGTTCGTTGATCAGTCATTTAAAAAATGCAAAGTTCGTCGATCAGTCGCTTAAAAAACCTTAAGTTCGTGAATCAGTCGCTTAAAAAACCTTAAGTTCGTCGATCCGTCGTGAAAAAAAAAATGCAAAGTTCGTCGATCTGTGGTTGAAAAAACGAAAGTTTGTGGATCTGTCGAAGAAAAAATGCAAAGTTTGTCGATCTGTCGCGGAAAAAACCCAGAAAGTTCATCGATCTGTCGCGGAAAAAATGCAAAGTTCGTTGATCTGTCACCAAAAAATGCAAAGTTCGTCGATCTGTCACCAAAAAATGCAAAGTTTGTCGATCTGTCACCAAAAAATGCAAAGTTTGTCAATCAGTTGTGGGGAAAAAAAGCAAATTTCGTCGATCGATTGTGGAATAAACGCAAAGTTGGTCGATCTGTCTCCAAAAAACGCAAGGTTCGTCGATCAGTCGCTTTAAAAACACAATGTTCGTCGATCTGTCGCAGAAAAAATGCAAAGTTCGTTAATCAGTCGTTAAAAAAACGAAAAGTTCATCGATCTGTCTTCAAAAAGTGCAAGGTTCGTCGACCAGTCGCTTAAGAAACGAAAAGTTCGTTGATCAGTCGCATAAAAAACCTTAAGTTCGTGAATCAGTCGCTTAAAAAACCTTAAGTTCGTCGATCAGTCGTGGAAAAAAAAATGCAAAGTTCGTCGATCTGTGGTTGAAAAAACGAAAGTTCATAGATCTGTCGCAGAAAAAATGTAAAGTTTGTCGATCTGTCGCGGAAAAAACCCCACAAAGTTCGTCGATCTGTCGCGGAAAAAACGCAAAGTTCGTTGATCTGTCACCAAAAAATGCAAAGTTCGTCGATCAGTCGTGGAAAAAAAGCAAATTTCGTCGATCGTTTGCGGAATAAACGCAAAGTTTGTCGATCTGTCCCCAAAAAACGCAAGGTTCGTCGATCAGTCGCTTAAAAAACACAATGTTCGTCGATCTGTCGCAGAAAAACACAAAGTTCGTTGATCAGTCGTTTAAAAAGCGAAAAGTTCGTCGACCAGTCGCTTAAAAAGCGAAAAGTTCGTCGACCAGTCGCTTAAAAAGCGAAAAGTTTGTCGACCAGTCTCTTAAAAAGCAAAAAGTTCATCGATCTGTCACCAAAAAAAAGCAAAGTTCGTCGATCAGTTGCGGAAAAAAAGCAAATTTCGTCGATCGATTGCGGAATAAACGCAAAGTTCGTCGATCTGTCCCCAAAAAACGCAAGGTTCATCGATCAGTCGCTTAAAAAACACAATGTTCGTTGATCTGTCGTTTAAAAAATGCAAAGTTCGTCGACCAGTCGCTTAAAAAGCGAAAAGTTCGTCGACCAGTCGCTTAAAAAGCAAAAAGTTCGTCGACCGGTCGCTTAAAAAGCAAAAAGTTCGTCGATCTGTCACCAAAAAAAAGCAAAGTTCGTCGATCAGTTGCGGAAAAAAAGCAAATTTCGTCGATCGATTGCGGAATAAACGCAAAGTTCGTCGATCTGGCCCCAAAAAACGCAAGGTTCATCGATCAGTCGCTTAAAAAAACACAATGTTCGTTGATCTGTCGTTTAAAAAATGCAAAGTTCGTCGACCAGTCGCTTAAAAAGCGAAAAGTTCGTCGACCAGTCGCTTAAAAAGCGAAAAGTTCGTCGACCAGTCGCTTAAAAAGCAAAAAGTTCGTCGATCAGTCGCTTCAAAAACCTTAAGTTCGTCGATCAGTCGTGAAAAAAAATGCAAAGTTCGTCGATCTGTGGTTGAAAAAACACAAAGTTCATGGATCTGTCGCAGAAAAAATGCAAAGTTTGTCGATCTGTCACGCAAAGAAACATAAAGTTCGTCGATCTGTCGTGAAATTCGTTAATCGATAGTCGATAAATCACGAAATTCAACAATTAATAGCAGAAAACTCGCAAAATTTATCAAATTGTCTCGGGGGGGGGGGGTGCGAATATCGTCGAATGGCTTCGAGAAAAAAGAATCTCAATTCGTCAAATGGTTTCAGGGGAAAAATCGTGAAATTCGCCAAATGGTTTCGATATTCGACGAGCGACAGCAGGAAAAAAAATCTGTTTCCATTCAATCATCACAGTTGGTGAGTGTGGCTATTAAGTTTGGCCAGTGGTAATAATAAAGTCAGTCGACAAATTTTCAGTATTACTCGCCGGATGGCGAGTGCTAATTTTGTCGTATATTACTTTACTGCTCTATATACTTTATATTTGGCATAATAGTGTTTAAGATACTAAGACAAACTAAAAACTTTGGAAAATTCCAACAAATCAAAAACTTTAATTTTTCTTTTTTTTTTTTATGACCAGATCAGTTGATGGAAAATATCTCAAAATTTGCCAATCAGTTGAGGGTGAAAAGGCATGATTATGGTGGAAAAAATTTCGAAATTCCTCGATTGGTACGACAAATTATCGGAAAAATTGCTAGTTAATTTAGGAGAAAATCTAAAAAATGTTGCAAAATTCGTCAATTGAATGCAAGGAAAAATCACGAAATTCTTAAATCAGTCGCATGGAAAAAATACAAAAATTGTCGATTTATCGTGAGAGAAAATCACGAAATTTGTCAGTTGATTGTGGGGAAAAATCATGAAATCCTTTAGTCAGTTGCAAAAAAAAAATGCAAAATTTGTTGATCAGTTGCAGTTAAAAATGCAAAATTTGTCGATCAGTTAAAGAAAAAAATGCAAAATTTGTCGATCAGTTAAAAGAACTTTTGGTCTAGTGTCAACACTATTTTCTTCACATACTTTGCAGATCTTGGTAATCAAATCAAAAATTTTAAATTCATGGTGCAGTGTAGTTGCCTACAACAAATGTTACTTATAACCTGTTAGATAACATGTATTCAGTAATGAATGAGTTCAAATGAAATTTCTTACCACTCATTGACACTAGTGGGCTATTGAGTTCTGTCATATATGCTAATTAATCCATTTTGTTCTGGCTTTAAAGATAAGAAAAACAATAAAGGGTTTATAAAGCACAAAAAGTTTTTCTTCATGAATGTTATTTTGTAGACATTCTATGCACGTGTTATTGAGGAGTTTAATATCTGTTATAATTTGATAATTACGAGATTAGTTGTTCATTCGATTATGGCTTGATGTATTTACAGTAATGTTATTTTTTAAAAGATGTGATACTATTAATATTTTTTTCTTTATTTTCAGAGCTTTTTTGGACATCAATCCTGAAAAAAGTTCAAAAGCAAAGAAAAATCCAAAATCATGTAATATAAATAAAGTCAGGAAGTTGATGACAAATTTAGCAGCATTTAGATGTCGTATTGTTTCAAACCTGTCGTATCTTATGTAAAATATGTACAGAATAAATAATTTCAGAGTTCCTGAATTAAAATTTTTATTTTTGTCTGTGAATTTTTTTAAATTATTTAAAAAAATGCTTGTTTTTAATATGTGTGAAGACATGTTTTAAAGATTTTTCTTAAACAGTTCTTAGAAGATCATTCCTTGTTATATTAAAATTTTTCCTGAAATTAGGATTTAGTTTTTTTAGTTTTTGAAAATTGATGAAATTGTTCATTATTTCAGGGTGTTCTGGACATTTATAAATTAGTCATAGAACAAAAGGCAGGATGTTACTGAAATTGATGACTCAGCATTCTATCCTGTCCTTCCCAAAACACGAAAATCTGTATAGTACTTCCCAGTATGTAAACATTCATTATTTAACCACAGTAGCTGACCCGAGTTAAATCGGGGGGTAATAACACTGTTTCCCTATCTAAACAGCCGTTGAAGTGGTTAAGTTATTTGCATTTTTACAAATAGTTTATTTTGGCTGTAGTATTTTCAACCAAGAATTTTTTTTTCTCCGATGATCCTGAACAATTTCCCATTTTTACAGATAAATCCGTGTTTTATACTATCTCCAAGTAAAATGTTTAACACAAAACTGAAGTGTTTTTGTGATTTTTTAAAAAGGCAAATATTATACTCTATTCCTGCATTATTAGCTAAAACGACATTAATCTCACTTGGGTTTGGGTAGAAACCAAAAGAACCCAGACATCAAAATGCAAAAGAATGTGCAAGTAGATAAATACCAAAATGATTCTCAAAAAATTTAAACGAAATTTATATTGAAAGAAATAGAAATAATTTTAACATTTTGATATTCATTAAATTATGTCTTTGATACATTATTATGCAAAAGTTTATTATAATTACCTTCCTCATTACATTAAAAAAAAATCATGAATAAGTTCATTTGTTGTTACGAATACATAATCGTAAATATTCAGAGTATGATATTAAATAAGAGATAAGTACTAAAAAAATTTCTGTTTTTTTCTATATTTTTCAAAGGTGTGCATTGTTGAGCTAAAAGTTATACTTGATATTGTGTTAGGGTTTGGACAAATTTAGCCTGTGATTTGTAACTAATTTGATAAGTGTTTGTTACTCTGCCTGTTTAATAATGCTTAAGTGTCTGTTAATTTTTATTTTACTTAGATGTTGGCAAAAATTACTACACTTGTATATGAAGTTTTACGTAATTTTTTTTTCGGAAATATGAAACAATCACGTTTAATGAAACTTATACACATATCATTTTTCAATGCTAAATATAATTTTATTTTGTAAGCTGTATAGTGTTGTAAATAGAAAAAGTATGTAATATTGAGAAAGTCGCTAATTGTTTAAAAAAATTATATGCAAACCACCATATATATGTAGTGGTAGAATAATCTTAGAAATATTATCAAGTTTTAAATATACAGGCTGTCTAAAAAAAGCTATGCAGTTTATTTTTGTATCTATATGAGATGGATAAATAATGTAATCTGCAAAAATGTGGATTGGTTTTAATCATCTCCAAACATTATGAAGTTGCAGAGAGTCAAAAATTGTGACTTGCTTCACTTTACATGCAATTTGAAAAGTGAAATCTGCTCAAGCTTGGCGAATGTTTACAAACTAAGATTTAATGTGCCATCAATTACATCAACACATTATTATTAATTAATACATTTAAATATCAGATTTGTAGACATTATTCTCCAATAATGATTAGATTCCATGTTTCGAATTGCATGGCAAAGTGAGATAATTCCTGATTTTTGGAGGTACTGAAGCCACCTGTTTGGTTACAAAGAATGTATAAAAACTAATTTTGGAAATATCTCCATGGAGATGAAAAGTATAGAATTGAAATTTTGTACCTTATGGACATTTTTGCAATTTATACTATTTATCTCTTATACAGAAATAAAATGTTGCATTTCTTGACATCCTATGTATAAATATACAATTACTGTTGGAAGTAATCATGCGAATTCTTGAAATAACTATTTCATGGTCATTTACAGTTCTGATAACTACTGCAATTTACAGCGATATATGTAAATGAGTAGAAAATGATGGGCATTTATGCTTATTTACAATCTTGATATTACAGTCATATACGATAATTTATAATCTACAGGGTGTCCAAAAAGTCTCCGTACAACTTCAGAAATTTATTTTTAAAAAAAGTAATAGGCCTACAGCAAAAATAATTACAACAGTGCATAGAGTAACTTAAAAAGTTTTTTTTTTACAGCCTTAGTAAACTTCAAAATGATATACTTGCGTAGCACGAAGAATATCAAGACGGTATTTCAATTCAATCCACAAACGTTTTTCATGCTAACATCAACAGTAGCTACTGCTGTTTGGATCTTTTGTTTCAACATTTTATTTCATCAAACAGTTGTAACTACTGTTGATGTTAGCATGCTGAAACGCACGTGAAGGGAATTGGAATATCGACTTGATATTCTTCATGCAACGAAAGGATCTCATGTACAAGTATACTAAGGTAGTAGAAAAAGACTTTTTAAGTTACTCTGTGTACTGTTGTAAATATTTTTGCGGTAGGCCTATTATTTTTTTAATCAATTTTTGAAGTTGTATGAAGGCTTTTGGGACACCCTGTATATTACTGTGATTTACAGTCAGACACATTCTTGAAAGTAACGGTTATTTACGGTCAGATACATTCTTGAAAGTAACGGTTATTTACGGTCAGATACATTCTTGAAAGTAACGGTTATTTACGGTCAGATACGTTCTTGAAAGTAACGGTTATTTACGGTCAGATACGTTTTTGAAAGTTACTGTGGTTTACGGTCAGATACGTTCTTGAAATTTACTGCCATTTACGGTCTAATACAGTCTAAATAGATTACGGTACAAACTGTAATATTACAGGAAAATCTTGGAGTCTGTGCTGCCAAGCTTTTCCCGTAATCCAACGGTGAAATTTTTATCAGTGTAATTTGAGGTCACACAAAGTAGAAATAAAGAGATCAAATAAAATCAGTGAGGTCGGGAATTCTAATCGCTTTGAAAAAACGCCTTTAGATTTTAAAAGAAATGAGTTTGGTAAATTTGGCAATCAAAATGAGTCCAAGAGAAATAAAATTAATTATCCTTTAAATTTAAATCGGCCAATGTTAAGTTGCTATGGATGTGGAAACCAGGGAGTTATTAAATCCAAGTGTCCGACTTGTTCTCCTAAAAATGAATTGGCGCACTTTCAATCTCTAGAATTTCGTACATGTAATATGCAAACTTCACCAACATCATTGGTAAAAATAAGTATAAATGGTCTCTCTGGCACAGGCTGTGCTGACACTTGCGCAACACATTGCGTTGCGGGTGAAGTTTTGTATTCTTTATTAAAAGACCAAGGTGTGAAGTTTGAAAAAACTCAAATGATCGTAGTCTTAGCGGATGGGCTACAAAACACTACCGAAGTTTATAAAGCAGAAGTTCATGTTAAAATTGAAGGTCGCGATGTTAAAACAACACTTTATGCTCTGCCGAATGCCAAAATTAATCGTACAATTTTGAGAATCGATTTTTTACGCAAAGCAAATTTATTTTGGATGTAGCAAATCATGAATGGTTCTTTGCTGATAGATGCAGGTGGAAGTATAGATTCGCCGAAGATACATATAGACCTCCCAGTGAATTAGCAATAAAAACCGTTGAATTAGACACTGTTTCTCTTAGAGAAGATGAAGGTGGACATCTCACTTCAGAGCAACGAGTTAGGTTGAATGAACGGCTTGGAACATTTACAAGTAGCTTCCAACTAGGGGAAGAGGCTACACCTAAAGTTAAACATTATATTGATACTGGATCACATCCTTCTGTTAAAGAAGTTGTGCAGCTTGCAAAAAGTGTTTTATATCCCCCGAATCCAAATTCACCTCGACCTACTACTAGAGAATGGCCATTGGGGTGCAAAACAGTGTTTGTGGGCAGTTTGCCAGAAAAGATTACGGTGGAAATTATTCGAGGAGTTTCGAACGTTGTGGGTCTGTAGAGACAGTTAGAATGTCTAAAAAGAATTTTTGCCATATAAGATTTTCTGATGAGCTCTACGTAGATAATGCTTTGTATTTTTCTGGATATAGGTTAAAAATAGAAAAAAAGACGAGGCACCTTTTACTGGAAGGCTACATGTTGGTTATGCTCAAGCTCGAGATGACCAGTATGATTATGAATGCAAGCAGAGAGCTCTACAACGTCAAGCACGCCATCAAGAACTAGACTATTATAGACCGCCTACTCCGCCAGTAGTACATTATACAGATCATGAAGCCTCACTTATTTGTGAGAAGTTGAAAAATGAACGACAAGATGAAGAAATGGAACTCAGTGATGATGAAAATTCAGATAAAACAAATACTGATACTGATCAGGTAAAAAAACTATATCAAGAAGATGTTCATAAGTACCAAGAAGAAGCTGATTCTTTGAGATGTCAGTTAGAAGCTGCACAAAGTGAAATTATGGTCATGAAGTCTGATCACAAAGAAGAACTTAAACGTAAAGATAATCAGTTGGCAACAACGCGACAGGCTTTACAAAACGCAAAAAAGGAAGAGCTAAATTTGAATCAAAGAAGATCTAATGAAGCTGAATTAAAAGAGCTTCGTGCCTTTAAGCACAGAATGACAGAAGAAAATCCTGATTGTCTTAATGATTCAGCTTATGAGAATAATTCCCAATTAGGAAATTTATCTAATGCTAATATAGAAAGGAAGGCTCGCCTCATTGGTCTCATTTCAACATTCCTCCATGTTCATCCATTTGGTGCAAAATTGATTATATTTGTTCATACTTGCACCAGATTGATTCTACTATCAGGTCCAGAGATGTTGAAAATTTATTAAAAAGATATCCAGTGATTTTTAGAGAAGATTCTACTGGTGTTGGAGCAACTTTAGGGTAAAAGTGGCATTTCACTGGTTTTTAGATGGACGACTGCTTAAAAGTTTAGAGATCAGTATCTGATGTTGAACATTTTAATTATTTTATTTTATTTTATTTTTAACTGCTTGTTGAAATCATCGTCATAAGTCTTTTATATATTCAAGTACTTCAAATACTGACTCCTTTCTTCCCTTAAAAAAAAAAAAAAAAGTTTTTTTTTTCTCATGGATTATTTTTTATTAAGGCTCACCATGAATAGATCTGTAGTATCATACAACCTTTTTCTTGTGCATATATGTTTAAAACTTTTTAAGAAATTGTAATTTGATTAACGTACTCTTTGTACCAAGTGCTTCTTTTCAGAATTTTTTTTTTTTTATTTAGAGAACAACTTGTTTCTCGTAGTGTCATTTATGGATATGGTGGATGTTCTAAATGTTCCATTCGTCCTAGAGGCAGACCCGGGAAACGTCAGACGCCCAGCCAGCAAACATTTACGAAAAGTTCAAAAAACGAGAGAACAACAGAGGTATTTAGTCACCAGAAAGCATCCCGAAGGAATCCACCCAGGAAATGCACACTGCATCTGAGGGACCAGTAATGCAGTGTGAGGGGAAGAGTGTAACGCTCAAACTATACTCACTCCATCATATTTTCTCTTCTTTTCTTTTTTTTCTTTCAAAAGTATTGACAAGCTGAGTAATTTAGACTTTACCAGAAGAGTAGAATGTTTACAAAGTTGTTGTCGACAAGACATCTGAGCTAAGCCGTAATATTAAATTAAATGAGTTATTTTGTACATAGTAGCATGCAAATACGTTGTAAATATTAAATTTATTAGTCTATGAAGAAGTTATCAAGTTTTATTTGTAACTAAAATAGTTTCCACCCCGGATTCAAAATAATATGTTACAAGCTGACGTTTCGGCAATTATCATATATGGACAAAAGATAAATATGTTTACATGAACCGTGCAATTCACAAATTGTAAAAACATTTTAAATGTATCTATGTAACCTCAAAAACTATAAAACCGCAGGCCGCAGGGCTACGAAAGTTTGCACACAGGGTAGCTGGTAGGGCGGTCATGAACGATTGGGGCAAAAAATTCAAAAATTTTTAAATAGATTTTTGATAGATTAAATATTAATTAAAATCCATCTACAAAGATATCTCATCAAAAATACGCTTTTTATCTTCGGTTGGTTGGTTGCATGGTTGTATAAAATCTCCACAGAAGTCATTAAATAAATCAAGGCAGGAATCCAGAAAACTTTATTTAGCAGATTATTTGTTAAATATCTTGGCTGCGCACGACCTCACGGGTAATTATTTAATTGCACTTAATTATTACATTTTTTTTAAATAAAGAAAAATATTTTATCACAAACATCAACAAAACTTTTAATTCTATTTATATTCCCTTATTCCAAAGATATTGTTTTATTGTCTGCTGCCATAGCAACACGATAAATTTAATTTCATAAAAAAAAATTGCACAGTAGTAGGAAAATATTTTCTAAATCCAATAGTTATTGAACAACTCAACACTTTAACAGGGGAATTCTTATTTCTTATTTAGATATTTTAAAGTTGTTTGTTGTCATTGCGTTGTTTTGCTAAGTTTCGTACTTTTTACTACGGATTTTAATTTAAAAAAAAACATTGTAAAAAAGGGATCATAGACTTTTACATATATTTTACTTTTGAAAACAGTGACAAACCGCTCACGGATTTTTACATATTTCTTTATTTAATATTGACATATTTTTTACTTTTGAAAACAGTGACAAACCGCTCATGGATGTTTACATATTTTTTTAATATTTGATCACAATCTTGGAAATTTAAATTTTGTAAATAAGATGCCTAAGCACAAACAGTCAATAACTGGCGATTCCTCACGAAAACAGAGGGCTATAAGGCAGCATGAAAGACGAGATAATGAGACCGAGGAAGAAGCTGCTGCAAGAAGACTCGCCATGGCAGAAAGAAACAGGGAAAGACGAATGGAAGAAACTGAGGAAGAAGCTGCTGCAAGAAGATATGAAGCTGCACTGCGAGCACAACAAAGACGTCACGATGAGGGTACCCAGCCACTGGCTGCGAGGGAAAATTGCTTACAATGTATTGCTCGACGTCGAACAACGAATAGCACAAATAATGTCGGAAGATGCGGATTACACCCAGCAGTGGAAGAACAACAATGTAGTGATATGGACAATGATTTCCTCAAGTGTAATGCATTTTATTTCAATGCAGAGAAGAATAAAAGAGGAATTTATACTCGCTGTTGTCACAACGGCAAAACAGTTTGGGAACTTCTTTAACGATATCCAGATGATATGAGACAGCTTACAGATGGCAGGGATAGATCGTCAGCTCACTTTAAGGAACACATAAGGTCATATAATAGTGCGTTGTCTTTTGCCTCTATGGGTGCTCAAGTTGCACCGCCCCCAGGTACCGGCCCGTATTGTTTTAGAATCCATGGACAAATTTATCATAATACTTCTCATCTTCATCCAGCTGAAGTAGGGCAGGAAAAATATGATCAATTGTATGTATTGGATTCTGATATAGCACTGCGGCAGCGTATGAACAGGAGAGAAAATTTGCAATGTAAGAAGAAATCATGAGCAAGCTTGACGATGTTATCAGGCGAGTTAACCCTTATGCACATGCATTTCAAATGCTTCATGAAATGGAAGAACAAGTCATCGCAGAACAAGGACCTGAAGCAGCAGAAAGTGTGTGTATGTATATATGTGATAAAAATTTATCAGCGGGCCAGCCTCGTGGCAGATACAATGCACCAAAGTCAAATGAGATAGCCATGGTTTTCCATAGTTCGGATGGTGCACCACCTACCAATAGGGATATCTGCATATAGTCGAAGGGGAATCGACTGTGTAGAATAAACGTCCTGAATCCTAATGGTGACCCCATGACTTATGTTTTATTTTTCCCACATGGAGAAAAGGGTTGGGGTGTGGATGCTGGATGTTCTGAACTTCAATTTTACAGTCATAGGTTGTCAGTGAGAAGGAATGTTTTCAATGCCATACTTTATGGCGGAAAACTTTTGCAGCAGTATTGCGTCGATTCTTATGTCAAGGTTGAAGGAAACCGTTTGAATTATATCCGGTCTAACCAGAAAACATTAAGAGTAGAATCTTACTTAGGGTTAGCAGATCATCTTAAAGCTCTAGCAAAACAAACTGGTTTGAAACCAGGTGTAATGGTTATTTTGCCATCTACATTCATAGGAAGTCCCAGATCCATGCAGCAAAATTATCAGGATGCGATGGCAATCGTTAGAGAATTTGGTAAACCGGATCTTTTTGTCACCCTAACGTGCAATCCAAATAAGCGAGAAATCAAAGAGAACCTTTTCCCAGGACAAAAGTCTCATGATCGTCCAGATTTAGTGGCACGTGTGTTCGACATGAAGAAGAAAGCAATGTTGAACGATCTAAAAAAAACGGCATTTTGGGATGCACAGTCGCAGACATACATGTTATTGAATTCCAAAAGAGAGGATTGCCACACATGCACCTTTTACCCATTTTAACTGATGATGACAAGATAAGAGATCCAGCCACTATTGACACCATCGTCTGTGCTGAATTACCTGATCCCACAATTGAAAATAGATCTCACGAAATTGTCAAGGCTACGATGATTCATGGACCATGTGGCGTCATAAATCCAAACTCACCTTGCATGGAAGACGGTGTTTTCTCAAAGGGTTATCCAAAGGAGTTCAGAAATGAAACGGCTGAGAATGTTGATGGTTATTCAATGTACAGACGGCCTGATGATGGAAATCACATAATGATAAAGGGAAATGCCGTAGCAACCGTTGGGTTGTTCCTTATAACCCATACTTCACAAAGAAATACAATGCGCATGTTAATGTCGAAATATGCAGCTCTGTTAAATCAAGTAAGTACATTTTTAAGTATGTATATAAGGGTCATGATTGTGCAAAAATTGTTTTTGAAAATAACGATGAGGGATCTGTAGTGTGGGATGAGGTGAATAGTTATTTAAATGCACGATATGTTTCGGCACCAGAGGCAATGTGGCGACTTCTTAAAAAGCCCATGCAGAAAAAGTCGCATGTTATCATTAGATTGCCGGTGCATCTACAAGACATGCAATCTGTGTATTTTAGGGAAGCGGAAGAACCTGAAGCTTTTGAGAGAGCAAGATATAAAGACACCATGCTTACTGCTTGGTTTCTACTTAACAGGTAAGATCCTTCAGCAAACATCTATCTCTATACAGAAATTCCAAAGCACTTTGTATGGGAAAGCAATGTGTGGAAAAGGCGTGTTAAATTAGGTGACTACATAGTATCAAGGATGTATTCTGTAAGCCCAAAGGATATTGAGCGATTCCATCTTCGTATGCTGCTTTGTCCTGTTTCCGGTGCCAAGTCTTTCGAGGAGTTAAGGACGTATGAGAATACTGTCCATGAAACATTCAAGGGTGCATGCCGTGCTAGAAATTTATTAGAAGATGATGATGAATGGCAACATTGTTTAACAGAAGCATGTGGTTTTGAAATGCCGTCCAAACTGAGACAACTGTTGTTACTATCTACAATATCTACTATATCTTATATCTACAATCTATACTAATAAAATCCGTGCGCGTACCTGTGTAACTTCAAAAACTCGGAAACCACAGGGCGCAGGGCTATGAAAATTTGCACACGTGTTGCTGGTAAGGGGCCCATGAACGATTAGGGCAAAAAATTCGAAATTTTTAAATAGATTTTTGATTAATTTAAATCCATCCACAAAGAGATCTTATCAAAAATACGCTCTTTTATCTTCGGTTGGTTGGTTGTATAAAATCTCCGCAGAAGTCATTAAATAAATCAAGGTAGGAGAATCATTACATTTGCGAGCAGAGTGTTTAAAATCAATGGATGAGAGATTATATGACATGTAGACAATCAACTTAATTCTTAATCGTTGCCGAATGCTGAAAACTTAATTGTAAAGTATTTTATCGACTTAATGAATGATAATTAGCTGGATTTAAAGATTTTTTAAATTACATCATAGAAACTCGACAGAGTTTCTCGCCAAGCATAAGAAACAGCAATGCATTGAACCGTAAATGAAAGGAATTTCCGCTAATGGATGCCAAACGATTTTACAATTATTATTTTTTTTTTAACTCTGTCTAGTTTATATTTTGCGGACGGGACAAAACGGGTTTTTGACACATCTATATCTCGCGTTGTATTTATGATAGAAACAAAATTCTTGATTCTATGGAATGGGGCGTGCCACGGGACGAAGAATTCAACAGTAAAGCAAAATCCGACGAATAGGTTTTCAGTAAATGCGATTTCAAAAGTGGTGTTTTTTGCACTTTTTAAATCTTGTTCAGACCAAAAACTGTTGACAGGGCTACAGCAATGTGTAATTATCGGATTTTTATGCGGTTTACGTTATTTGAATTGATTTTATGAGTAGTTCGGACCTTTGTAAGTTTCATGTAAAAATATTAATTAGTTTTTGATTTATATCAGTTTAAAGTTATTGATTCCTATGCTTAACATAGAGCAAAAAATTGTTGACAGGGCTACAGCAATGTATAACTATCGGATTTTTACGCGGTTTACGTTATTTGAATCGTTTTTATGAGTAGTTCAAACCTTTGTAAGTTTCATGTAAAAATATTAATTAGTTTTTGATTTATATCAGTTTAAAGTTATTGATTCCTATACTTAACATACAACAAAAAAATAATAAATGACCCAACTCTTTTAGGAATGGTCGTATGCACAGGGTCTCACAAAAGATCTTTTGATATAGGGCTAAAGAGTTGTGTAATTATCCGATTTTTACGCGGTTTGCAGCATTTGAATTGTTTTTATGAGTAGTTCAAATGTTTAATATTTCGTGTAAAAATATTAATTAGTTTTTTATGTATACCACTTTAAAATGATTTATTCCTATACTTAAGATGAAGCAAAAAAATATTAAATTGTCTAACTCTTTTCAAAAGAACGTATGCGCATGATGTTAAAATATGTTACTACGAACGACCTAAGTTAGCTTCCTATTGTAAAACAGAATTGTAGAATTTACTGTTCGTTTACAGGGTAACTCAAAAGATTTTTTAATAAGACTAAAAAGTTGTGTAATTAGCAAATTTTTACGTTGAAGTACATGATTCCTGTACTTAACACAGAGGGAAAACAATAGTAAATTGCATAATTTTTGTCAAATTGGCTATATACACAAGATATTCAAATATGTTACTACATCGTCTCTATTGTAAAGCGCCATTGAAGCATATACGTTTCGTTTACAGAGTCTCTTAGAAGATCTCTATTACATTACAACCGATGTATATTTACTGAGTGAGATGTATTTTAATGATTTTACACTGTTTCAATCTCTGTAAGGTTTCATTATCTTGCTTTAAAATTTAATATGAGTTCATTTTGTCCGTCTGAAATCTCGTCGATGTTAAGCTCTAAATGTATTAAAATATAGTATTTTCATCGATTAAAAAAACTGTGTTTATTTATAAATATATAATTCTAGCGTATCAGGAATTGATTGAAATAGTGATTACAAAATTCCAACTTTACGTTCATGCGCTGAGTAATATAATGTAAAAATGTTGCTACCCCAAGATTACAAGTTTTGCGTTTAAATATTTGCCGTTCATCGAATCTCCGGCTATGACGAACTTAAAATGCTAAATTTCGTATACAATAGGTGATCGGTAACGAACTGTTCGGTTTACGAACAAATCGGTTAACGAACACTTTCGCGTGAGATTTTTATGTTTGGAGAACGAACACCTCACGAAACAAAGCCATGATGAAGCAATGCCGTGTTTCATATTTGCCGAGCTATACTTATTGTCTCTATTGTCAACTTTGAGAACATTTTAACAGTTGCATACATATGTCCTAATTAATTCATGGACTGCCGGAGATTGGGGACCTATATTTTAGGATCACCGAATTGGAATGAACAGACTATATGAACAGAAATAACTTTAATAGTTTTCATACTTTTGCAAACGTTGCGAATTTTATATTTTTCAAATTCTCGAAACGTTGAGTTAAAAAACTTAAATAAAAAACTTCTAAGGTGCTCAGTAATTTTCAAAAATAATATATTTAATATGTTAGTATAAAAATCCCTGTAAATTTTTATACTAATAGAAATAGGTTCGTAGAAAAAAGAAAATGTTGATTATTCTCGGTAAAGTATGCTCCATAAACTTATCGTTGTAGTTGACCGAAAAAAAGTGCTTCTTATTTTTCCACATTTTTCTGAAACTATAGTATTTTAATTAGTTTGTACACTGTTAAAAATTTGCAGCAAACTGTCCAGTCATTTGACCGTTTTTGTAGAAAACGGTTACATTACCGTAATTTAACTCTATTCTGACCATATTAATGCCCATATTATGATCAGAATAGAGTTAAATGATGGTTATGTAACTATTTTTTATAAAAACGGTCAAATGACTGGACAGTTTGCTGCAGATTTTTAACAGTGTAAAACTACTGTAAAATTGTCTAATTTTTTTGTTTTTGAATGTATATAAACGGAAGAGTGAGATAAATAAAAGAAAAAGGAAAATAAATATGTCATAAATAATATGATGAATATAATGTAAGGAAATTAATATAAAAGTTTTCCTGTTGTTATGGTAGCGACATGTACATTGTAATAAGTCACTCAATAAATTGTATAATTCTGATGTATAATTCTGTATATAGCATCACTATTATTTTTTCCCCTTTTCATCTTTTCTTTTCTGAATAAAAATGGAATCCGCATAATTGAAATTAAATACCTTACAAAAAGGAGTGATATCTCATCAAAAACAACTCGTTGTAAATGATCCCGCCCGCCAAGCCACAAACCTAAAACGTCAGTCACAAAAAGAAGTGATATCACATAAAAAGAAGCGATATAGAAGTGCATACTCCGAGTCCCGTGTAAAAATCTATCACCACTCATAATGTTTCCAAAGGACTCGGAGTGAGGTACAGTATGTGAAAACTGCTTGGCGACCTGCAGGCTTTTATAATGTTTGTGTTTCCTGCAATTACATATGGCTATATTATTTTTTATTTTATTTTATTTTATTGTATTTTATTTATTTATTTTGCTCCCATAAAATTGTAAAAGCTTCACAATTGTAGCTTCCAAAAAATAAAAATAAAAGCTTCCAAAATTGTAGAAGCTGTTGAAGCTTCTGTGTTTGCATGTCCTTTCTTATTTATGAGCTTGAAAAATCAATTTGTTGATTTTATTTACCGTTATTTAAACTAAAAACACCACTCTTATGAAGCGGATTTTTTAAGTAAACGTATAAAGATTTTGAGTTTGTAATATATATATATATATAAACCTTATAATAAACGTTAACTAAATTGAGATATTGAGATATATTGCAGTAATTCTAGCGTAAGGAAATGACATAGATCTGGGGGAAAATCCGTTCTGTCAGTTCTTTCGCATACAAAAATATTTTTTCATATATAAAATTTACTTTTCGATTTTCGAAATTGATATACTACATATAGTACAAAAGCCTGCAGGTCGCCAAGCAGTTTTCGCATACTGTACCTCACTCCGAGTCCTTTGGAAACATTATGAGTGGTGATAGATTTTTACACGGGACTCGGAGTATGCACTTCTATATCGCTTCTTTTTGTGTGATATCACTTCTTTTTGTTAAAAATAAATGTGCAACGTTAAATTAGCACAAATTAAAATCATTTCCAATGGCAAACAGCTGTTTCAAAGCCCTTAAGCTCCATCTTCAGTGCCAACTCAAAAGGTAAAAACGAATTAAAAACTCCTAAGCCATGACCGCTTGCCTGCCATCTCTCGCCCCGCGGCCAGATGAAATGGCGTTGAATTTTTCAAAACAACAGCGGAGATGAGGAAACACACGTGACAGAGAGACCAATAGGAACACTCCGCCGACAGGGAAAGTTTAAGTGTGGAGGCGAATAAAGGAGGGGGGACGAAGAGAATGAACTAAGCGAAACGCAGCCAGACGTTTGAAACGCTTTGTACGGCAGAGAAAAAACCCGAAAGGGGGGGGGGCAATGAGGATGAATTAAATGAAAGGTAGCCAGACATTTGAAAAATTTGATGTACTGGACAAATCATTAACCAAGCTGCTCGAATTTTTCCATATGTAATAAGCTTCCCAGAAATTTAGGTCTTAAATTGATGAGCATTTCTGAATTATCGCACCTTCCGAAAAATTAAAACTGTGACTTTCAGACCAACAATGGTTAGCTATTGCAGATCGTTTAATATCACAATTTTTAACATAGTTTTTATGCTCCCCCAAACGGACTCTAAGCGGTCTCTTAGTTTGACCTATGTACATTTTATCACATTCGCAAGATATTTTATAAATTCCCCAATGTCAAAATCTGTCTATTGGATGTTTGAGGTCTGTAAATTTGATTTTGTTAAACGGTGCATAAACTATTTTAAAGTCGAAACTTTTCAAAATTCTAGATATTTGATGGCTTATTCTCGGAAAATATGGAAGTATAATTAAATTTTCATTGCGAACATTGTTAACATTGAAATGCGTACGTTTAATTTGTTTATTATGAATCGATTCAACTATTTCAACAGGATAACCCCGGTCAAAGGCTATTGATTTGATGTAGTCTAACTCCGCTTTGAGTAAACTCTCAGATGAACAAATTTTTAGGGCGCGATGAACATATGTATTAAAAGCAGCCAATTTTTGATTCGGGGGGTGAGATGAAAGACGGTGTGGCGGGAATGAAACTGCGAATGGTTTACGATAAACTGTAGTTTGAAATGAGTCATTTTCGCGGTTCCTATTGGTCTCTCTGTCACGTGTGTTTCCTCGTCTCCGCTGTGGTTTTGAAAAATTCAACGCCATTTCATCTGGCCGCGGGGCGAGAGATGGCAGGCAAGCGGTCATGGCTTAGGAGTTTTTAATTCGTTTTTACCTTTTGAGTTGGCACTGAAGATGGAGCTTAAGGGCTTTGAAACAGCTGTTTGCCATTGGAAATGATTTTAATTTGTGCTAATTTAACGTTGCACATTTATTTTTAATATAACGGCACAAAGTTTTAATCCACCTTTTAGACACTTCTTTTTGTGACTGACGTTTTAGGTTTGTGGCTTGGCGGGATCATTTACAACGAGTTGTTTTTGATGAGATATATTATTATAAAGAGACTATTAATACAGAAAACTTTATTTAACAGATTATTTGTTAAATTTGCAAGGATGGAGAGGGGTGGGGGTAAACGACTTTTTATTAAATATCTCATTTATTTTACTTGACCGCGCGCCACCTAGCGGTGGCATTTTCATTAATTGACCCTCCTTATTAATAAATCCAAATCTACTGCTCTGATTTCAACAGAACTAATTACATTTAATAAATTTAACATTTTTAGCTTCACCCGTAACATTCAATCGCTGTTTCATATAGATAATACCACTATTTTAGAATAACATTTTTCGTAAAAATTAAATTTATGTTCCTAATTAAAGTTTAGATCCCGTATTCAGTTGATGCATACCAACAGTCAAAGTTAGTGACTTGTTGTTGAGCACTTGTGATCCGTGTGCGTATTTACCCTATTAAAATCCGTGCGCGTATCTATCTATGTAACTTAAAAAACTCGGAAACCACAGGGCGCAGAGGTACGAAATTTGACTTAGGGGTTGCTGATAGGAGACCCATGAACGCGCGAGTTCTAACCAGTTCTAAATGTCTACTGCAATGTGAGATATGCATATTACGTACGTCACGCTAAAATACTGCTGTAGCGGAATTATGATAATTCTTTTACCTCGCATGCAAATAATTATAAATTATTTTATTACCTTTAAAAAAAATTAACACAAACATTAACAAAATTTTTTATTCTATTTATTCCCTTATTCAAAAGATACAGTTTTATCGTTTGCTGCCATAACAACATGATAAATTAAATTTAATAAAAAAAATGCACAGTAGTATAAAAATATATTTCTAAATCGAATAGTTGAACAACTCAACACTTTAACAGGGGAATTCTTATTTCTTATTTAGATATTTTAAAATTGTTTGTTGCCATTTTATTTTTAGTTTTAGAATTAAATTCCTGCGTAGAACGGGTTAAACAGCTAGCTATATCATTAATAACATTAATAACATTTTAATTCTATTTATTCCCTTATTCCAAAGATATCGCTTTATCGTATGTTGCCATAGCAACATAAATTAAGTTTCATTAAAAAAAAGGTGCGCAGTAGGAATTTTTTTTTCTAAATCGTATAGTTATTGAACAACTCAACACTTTAACAGGAGATTTAAATTCATTTTATTCACATTTTAGAATTAAATTCATGAACTCCCGTGCGTAGAACGGGTTAAACAGCTAGTCTTCAATAATATATTGTGATTATCATTTTATACACTACTTAAGAAACATGTGTCATACGTTAATTGATCATTCTTGTTTTTGATTATTAAAAACATATAAAAAATATCTAATGTACCTGTTATGATCAGGCATCACACTCTTGAAACAGTATGGGCAATCCAGCAGCCTTCGATCTCTTTTCTGGACTTGACTTCGTATAAAAACTAGTCGTTGGGGGCCACCGTAATACTTACCCATAAAGAATATGCATAATGTAAAATATTAAAATAAAAATGTGTCAACTACTTATAAAATGCATTGCAATTCAAATAAAATCGTGGCTTAATGACGTCACAAACTTTAAAGGCTCGATTACTGAATTGCTTGAAAGAAACATCCTTATAACTCCAAAAATAATAATCCTATTAACTAGCGGTTTATTGCATCTGATTAAGCGTCAAATTTCCAATTAAAATATATCTTTGAAGTGAAATTTGGATGAAATACAGGGTCATGAAAAATTCAAGAGTGTGGAAAATAGGATTCCAAATATCTCGGCAACTCATTATCCGATCGACTTCATGCTGTATGCAAAATTTATTTCTTTTTATTGTCTTTTATATTTATTTCTTACAATAACCAATTTCGAAAATTTTTATATACCTTTTATCAGAACGAATAATTCGAGAGTCCGAAAAAAGTAGTTCCGGTTAATCGAGGTTATTGAAATGAAATAGGCTTCTTCCCATTATTACATACTAAGAACATACCAATTTGCAAGTCTCTATCTCAATTTTTTCGGGAGATAGAGCGTTTACAGACACACACACAGACGGACGGCAATTTTTTTTTTTCTAAAAATATGTTTTTCGGAATCTCCAGTGTCTGAAACGTGTAAATCCGTCAAAATGTTTTTTTTCGATTTTCAAAACGATTACAAGACTTACCCTATACTACGTATGATGGGTAAGTAAAAGCAGTTCATGAATATCAACACACCATCATGTACCGTGTATTTATATCTTACAGTAGACACTAACTTTAACATTTTAAAATTAAACTGGGTCCCTTAAATATCATATCTAATTGTTTTTACAAAGCTTTCCATACCTGCAATGTTATGAAATGTATCATGTTAATGAATGATTTATATATGAAGTGGTTAGAATGACAGTGGAGTAAGTCAAAATTTAGTGATTTTAGAAATGAAGGGTTTTGTGTAACTTGTCGTATAGCCGTTGCATTGAGTGGTCCAATTTGTTTTGCCCTCTAGCGACTCTCAAAGTGAACTATGACTTATTTCACTGGCGCTTTGAATATAAATTAACATACGTTCAGTAAAAATATGATTATCTCGATTTTCAAAATTTTTGACTTACTCCACTCTCATTCTAACCCCCTCATATAGGAGAGAGTAAGGTAAAAACGGGTTGGCGGGTCACACCGGGTACACTGTTTTCTCACTTATTGGTGCTGCCCTGTGGGCCGCACTCGTTTTAACGACATTCCTTGGCGTCTACTAGCAGTATGTCACCGGCTTTTGAAGCGAGTTAATTTCTGTGTACATAAAATGCTCTAAAAATGAAATTCACCTTAAACACTTTAATTTTTTTGCCGTCTTTTCTGCTCTTCAAATAAATCCAGAGTGACGGATGTATTTAGGTAAGTAAACCACTGTTTTCTATTGTTTTCACACAATATTTTGATATCAAGTAGAAGTGTATACATCCAGCTACCCAGAAGAATTATCATTTTAATTTTTGGTCGTTTGTTGGGGCAAAATCGGATACCTATGGTTATGCATTGAATTCTGCAATGAGTTGTTTCTTCACGCAACAGGGGATGAAAGATGGACACAATGTTCAGTCTGTAAAGAGTGGGCACATGAAGGGGGCAGCCGATACAAGATGTAAAAGCTGAGAAAACCAATACATGAAAACATTAAAAATTGCTTGAAAACCTAAAAATGTTACTGATCTTATAATAATGTATATATGTTTTAAAGTTTGATTCCAGATTTATTATAATAATCCTCTTTATTACTGGAAATGTAAAAAAAAACTTAATTTCTCATTAGTACCCTGTTTTACTCTACCACCAAAATTCGCAACTGTTTCAGATGGTCCTAGAAAACGCCTTTCCTCAAGCAGAGAAGACTTTTCCTGTGGAAACAGGTGTGGTTTTTCAATAGACCAGATATCCCCAGAAGCTTTTGTGGTGTACAGTAAAATCTCGTTACAACGAATTTCTAGAGGTCATCGATTAAGTTTGTTATTCTGAAAATTTCGTTAATGTGAAATTACAATATGGCGGATCTAAAAAATTAAATTTGGAAACACATTGAATAAAATTATATATTATTATTGAAGTTATGTTAATTTCTGCAAACATGTCAAAGAATAAATGATGTACAGTATATCATTATGAATCTATTTTTTTTTAAATATTTAATAAATTCAATAAATATCAAGATTTTAGTCTACTGTAATGAAATTATAATTTATCTTACATACCTCACAACTGAAAATTTTACACTGTTATACGCCATAAACTCACTTTTCCCCCGTTTCTCGAAAAACAGCTTCAATACAAAACATATATATGCTGCAAATTCAAAGGTATTGGGGTAGGTAAAATATGAAAAAAAAGAACTTTTTTCGGAATTTTTTCGATAAAAGTTGTTTTTCTTACGACTTTTGCGTTCGCTAAACTGAAATGAGTATTCTTTTAAAGACTTCAAGATAAAAAAAAGAGATAAATTCGTTAATTTGAAAAATTTGTTAAGCCGAAATTAGTTAAAATGAATAAAGATAATAAATATATTTATAGCGTCAAGGCATACACTCTCAGAAAAAAACTGTAAATTTATAAGCAATTGCCCTTCAATTTTCACGGGCAATAGCCTTATTTGATGAAAAACGGTCTGATCCACTAAATAAGAGGCCTTATCCCTTAGATACTTGGAAAATTAAGAGCAATCCACATATTCTTACAGTTCTAGCTCATATGTTAGCAAAAATACGGTAAGACCCCATACATTGTCCTCCGCTATGGTGTAACCCTTCATTTTACTCGTGTTTCGAAAATTTTAACCCGCCAAAACAGCGATTCTGTGATGATTATCTAACGTGCTAAGTGCTACGGAACAGTAAGCAAAGTGTTATTGTGTTTTAAAGTGCATTATATCCTGTGGATTATAATGCAATATTACTTTGCCCCGTAAAAATACGGGCTGCACAAAATGATGGGTATGGATTTTTTTTTTTTTTTTTGTACGGGGTAAGACTGAAATCTCTGTCGATCCGGCCTCTGCCCGTAATTTTACTGCAATTTTTTTTTATAGTGTAAGATTTTTCTCCTAATCGAAATAATAATCGTTAAACTGAAAATTTCGTTGCAGTGACATTCGTTGTAACGAGATTCTACTGTATTCCAATTTTTTCGACCTCCTAGACCTTTGTCAACATAAAAAAAACGTTAGGTACCTGATTTTTTTTCCTACTTTCCCTTAATATTAATTTACGAATGCGTAATTTTAAAATAGGTGTCTAGTCGAAAGCATACTGCTACGTGTTGCTATGCATTTGAAGTTAAACAATCGAGAATGTATTCGTTATGAAGGAATTCTCTACAAATGTATTATTGTAAAATTCAGAAATTAATATTCTACAGATCTGAATTATTTGTGTATTCTTTTATTTGATAAATAGCGTACCACATCAAAAAATCTTAAAAGTATTTTTTTTCTTAAAAATTAAAGATTTAACATTTAGGAAAATTATTGGATTTCTGAAACTGGTTTATTAATATTTTGAAAAATATAATTTATTACACACACACAGAAAAAAATTTTGTTCGGTTCTATTTTTAGTTATTCCCAGCCAAATGTTACATATTATAACAAATTAAATTAAATAAAAAAAAGTAATTGTGTCTTATTCAAATTATTAAAATAGTTTATTTTTTTAAAGCATAGATCGTATTAGTTAAATACAATTACGAAAAATTTTTTTCACATTAACAATTACATAGTACTATAAAAACACATTTAAATGCAATTTTTATCATCACAAAAAAATAAAAGTAATTATGAGCAATAGGAAAAACAATGAAAACTACAAAGTTATAATCATTATTAATCTACTTTTTAACGAAAGACTACTCTCTCTCTGAGAAAAAATTATACTGAAAATTAATTTTAAATTTAATGCAAAACATGTATTTTTTTCTTGCATTTTAATTATCTTTTGAATGCGATTGAGTAGTTTGAGGATTTTGTTAAAGTGGTTCTCTTTTACGCAATATATTTTCATTTTTCATCTTTAATGAAATATGCAATAACATTTAATTCCCTTTAAAACATTTTTAATATATATATTCCGTAGAGATATTTAGAATACAAAACTTAATTTATTTTCGACCTAATTCGTTTTAACAGGATGATGTTTGTAATATATTTTATTTTTATTTTCGAATGTACTAAATATGGAAAAAAGAAAATAAACGAAATATAAAGTCTTGCAATGATATTTCATTTACGCGTTCATAATCATAATATTTTCTTTTCTCCTTAAAAGTTCCGTAGCTAAATATATTTACTGCATGACTGCACTACATAGTGTTTTTTGTCCTCATTTATAATAACTTTTGCTAAATTTACTGGTACCAGTTTTGGATAAATACCCTACGTTCTATTTCCATAAAATGTATTATACGTAGAATTTAATTAAAAATATATTTTTAGCGTTTATTGAAATTTTTGGTTAAAAAATTGGCAATTTTGGATTTTTTTAAACCATGCTTTTTTGCGATTGAAATAAATTAGCTGTATTTAATAATTTTAGTTACAACTACTTATAATTAAATATTGGTACATAACGGATCTTGAGTGTGACATACTAGCCAAATTTTACAAGCATCGTATAAGTTACTGGCTTCTAATTTTACTTCATGGTGTCTCTTTCTGGTTTTTCGGGGTGTTTTTGGCTCCTCCACTCTCCCCAGTTCCTTTTTTGTGCCTCCTAGTTAGCTCTTCGTCCACCCTTCCCATCCCTATTTCCGTTTTTACTCTAGGTGGCTTCTTGAATTATTGCTATTTCCCTCTTTAGACAGTATCTCAGTACCTATAATACTTATATGCATAAACGCGATATCCTTGGTGTCGTCTAACTCTGACTTATTCAGTTTAGCCTAATTCTATTGTCTTTTGGACCATAGGCCCCTTAATTTCAGTGCTATGTTTTCTTTTACTTCAGCTTTTCCGTTTTATGCAGCTTATCGGTATATTGAACAGTTTCGAGTAGCCCCTCAAATATGTTATTAGCTTTTTGACTCCATGGACCAATGAACCCTGTTGACTATTAAGCTTGAATCTCTGATATTTATTTAAGGTTGAAACATGCATTTTTTAACAATTTCTCTCCCTATGCCCCTTATGGCCTCCCCCACTCTTTATTTTATCATTGATACGTTTCTTTGAAGTTCCGTTAACTTCAATAAAATTTTAGTGAAAATTGGATCATTTTAAACGTTTTTTGAGCATTTTGCGCATTTACTATGTGGCGCTGCTGCATAGAGTACATTTCTTTATTCGATATCTCATGTTCTATGGGTGCGATCCTCTCACAATTTGAACCATTCGTCTTTGTTTGTCAACGAATGGTCAACTTGACCATTCGTTGTTTGTCTTGTCATTCCCCCCACCATCATTTTAGTTCTGGTGTTCTCCGCAAGGGGCGCTACAATTTCCTGCATTGCCTTGTATATTTTCCCCAGCTCCAATTTTCGACCTGTTTTCTGTGGATTTTTCCTTGATCGTTTTGGCTACCCACGGCTGTTATTGGAATTTTAAACAAGATCTCCAACGTTTCAAGAGGTGATGTGAAACAGTTAATGCAAATATAGTAAATTTATAGCGAAACTAGTCTTCTTTATTTTTTTAATGCCAATTTTTGGATGAAATCGGATCTGATATCGGATAAGAAAAGAATATTTTAGAGATTAGAGACATCGATAAATTATTAGCACTATCGATAAAATCCAATTGTCCATACTATCGATAATATCGATAAAACATGCCGTTATCGTCCATCACTACTCAAACATACATGAAGGTTGGAAAATTAAGTACCGCTCATGATTTAAGAAATCAGCAGAGGTGAAATGAAAATAAAATATAATATGTGGCAATCGAGTCTAAAAATATTATTTTATTTTATCTAGTTACTTTACTAGAAAGAAGTGAATAGTGATATAATATATTGGAGAAGTTAGCAAATAATATGCGAAAAGCGATACATCAGATAAAATTAATTATATTAGCGAAAAATTAAAAGAAATATTTATGTTGCATATGTATTAATGCAAGTATTATTTATAATTAATATACAAAGTTGGAAACTTTTATCATCTTATATGTAGAAAAATTAATCAATATACAATAATGAGTATATTTGCATGTTTGGGGTATAAAAGTATCCTTAATAAGCAAAACTTTTCTTTAAAATAAATCTTAAATGTCGAATCTATTAATTTTTATTGATAACAATTCTCACGAAAATAAATCTGATTGACTTTTATATGGGAAATATTTTCACGCATGTTGATAATAACAAATTAAATTAATTTAATTGATTCTATTCAATACTGTCTTGTTAATGCGATAAACCAGGAAATGAATCTTAATGAATTACGAAGTACATTTCAAGTTGGACACTGTCTGATAATAAATGAGGAAATGAAAGACGTGAAAAATTTACAATCTTCATGCAATTTTATATTCTAAGACCATCAGAATTTTATCAGTGTCTTAAATTAGTAATTAGTACTAGAAATGTCATTCTAAAGGTTATTTCATTATTCAAATCCTGATATATGAATAGAAGTTGGATAGTGAATTGAAAGTTAAATTTAATATCCTCCTTCCGAATCCGTGCATGAAAAAGTTTATAGTAATATATAATTGTATGATTGTTTATATTTATTTATTGCGCTGAAAGATATCTTAAAAGGTATTATTCCAAAAGGAAATAAATAGTTTTCGTAAATCACTACTAGAAATAAAATACAATATCTACCTTTATAATAACCTAAAATTAAAATCTAGGGTATAATATATTTTTATAATTTCTGCATTAAATTGTTAAAGGATATACAATACAAAAGATCAAGAGATTCTTGCATAAGCAAAGTTCAAGTAGAAAATAAAACAAGAACGAAAAATCATGCATCAAGCATAGATTATGAAACATTTTCCAACACTGCCAGAAAACTGTAACGAAACCTCAACGGTTAAATAAGGTGAAAGAAGATATGTAAGTAAAAAATTTAGAATACAAATAACACATTGAAAAATACAGTTTTCGAAATTACCTTCCAGTGTCAAAAAAGTAGTCGAATTATTTATTGCAGCTCTGTATATGATCAATAGATGTGGATTTATAGTATGTTAAAATTTAGTTCAGTTAGAATAATCACATTTAAAAATTTTCGCCAATCGATGGAAATGCACTCAAAATGAAATCTTTTGTACAGCCCTGTATATTATCTGAAGACTTTTGTACACACTACCTATTAAGATAAAAGGCAACTTAAAACTAAATCGCAGCAATTACCAAACGTAAACAGCAATGTATCTTTTTGCGTAGCCCTGTATATGAATTTATTTATATTCCACAAACTTCTATTAGTCTACTAAATATAGTTCAGCTTGAAAATGCGTAAAAACAATTAAAAACTACCCTTAAGCAACTCACTCCCTCAGTCTGTAATACTTACGAATTCCCTTGTGTAGCCCTGTATACGATCAACCGAGTTTAAAAACGCACATGTACTATGAAAAAAATGTAGTTAAAAACGTAAACCAAAGTTGAAAACGCACTTATCACACATAGACTGTAAATATCGCAAAATTTTACAAAAAGCATGTTTTAATTTGCAATATAATTATATATTAATTTCATTGTGTTTTAAATGACGTAGCGTCATCAAAATGAACTTGAAACGATTATTTCCCATTGACCGTAATGTAACGGAAAACTTTAGACTGTCCCTGTAAAAAAACTGTAAGTGCTACACACTTCAGTTGAAATAGGGAACATGCTATAGATAACGACAATAACATATAAAAATTTCAGAGCAATCCGAGCATATTTACGGGAGTTAGAGCACGGACAGACCGCCATACGGCAGACAAACCGAAGTCATAAACACTTTTCAACTAGGTTGGAAAGTGTTAAAAAGGAAGCTTTCATTTTGAACTTGTAAAACTTGAAATTCCGATGTATGTGTAAGGAATAAATGGATAACTACTATGTTTAAAGTATCTGGCGACTCTTTATAGGATTTGTTTTAGGCTAATAACGATTTGACGTCTAAATTCTTGTTTTTGTATGTTTAGTTCTCAAATAAATTTCTCAAGTACGAATATAACTTACGCTCGATATATACGATTGCATTAATATGTAATTCTAATGTGAAAATGAAATAACCATAAAGTAGAACCTTCTTTTACTACAAAAAGAAAAATATGTTTATTATTGAACATATTAAAAGAAGAAATACAGCAGAAAAACTTTAAAAAATGTATGACATTAATTTGCACCAACGAGAGATTATATAGCATGATGATTTAAAGTTCTTAATCTTAGCCTCAGGCTAACTCTAAACTAAATGTGTTAAGTCACTGTTTTTTCTCCAGTTTATTTTACGGGACTACCACTGCCTACTTGATTAAAAAAAAACATTTTTCTCTACCACTAATTCCAAACAAAAAACACCATCCTACATTTCTGCTAATCTTCATTGTAGATTAATTTTGTTTTGAAATACTGTTGGACAAAATTGTTTTAAAATATTCACCAGTTGCAGCCATGTATTTATCTGTTTCATTTTATTTTTAAATTTGTAAAATGTTATGTGTGTTATATTTTTATAATATATAATTTTGATAATATACTTTTGAAGCGACCTATCAAAAGATAACTCATTATGCATAGTTTGGAAAAGTTATAAAATATTCTTTAGATATAGTGAAAACACATAGAGCAATATAAACTCGTTATAATTCAAAAATTAAATTGTTAGTTATTTTTTCTGATATTATTATTTTTTTTTCGAAACAAAAGGTTTTAATAGAAAGCAATTCGGAAGTTTTTTACATGCTATTTTATATAAATACATTTTTCTTCATAATCAAAAAAAGCTTTCTAGCGCGTTGTGACTTCGTTAACAATGGTTCATTGTAATGTAGTAAATACTTACATAGATACGTTTCATCAAGTAAGGTTGCTCAGTCGAATTTTAAATATTTCTATGTAAACAAAATTTTCTTTTTTGTTTTTAAATATTAATTTTAAATATCTATTTTACCCAATATTAATTACTAATGACGTTTAAAAAAAAAATTTTTTTAGTGTTATGACTAGTATAAGTGAATAGCTTAGTAGTTTTCACATTCGAATAAAAGATTAATTTCATTTGTTCACAAACTGTTGAACGTGGGACCAGTAATTACAAAACACGAATATTCATTTCAATTTATAAGGATATTTCCATTTTCACTGATACTCTCCTGAAGCGAATTTATTATCTGCAATTGGTATGCTAAATTACACATGATTAAAAATATTGGATTTGCTTACAGGAAGATTCAATAAATTGGTACTTACTCGTATATTGAATATATTGAAAATTATTGCGTAAACTTTGAAATATTTTCTAAATTGCAATCATAATCTTTTCTGTAACAATGTTTTACGATTCCGATAATTTATCTAAGTAATATCTGAAAATCTCTTGATTACTCTGTATCGTATATTGAGTTACGTATTTCACTATTTGTGAAATAAATTTTATTCTAACATGTGTTTAAATTCCGTATTACTATCCAACATATTTTTCTTCACAATTAAAATAAGCTTTCCAGAACGTTCTGACAACGTTATCAATAATTAATTGTAATGTAGTGAATACTTATTTATAGGTACGTTTCATAGTGTAAAGTTACAAAATTGAATATTAAATCTTGCTATGTAAAGAAAATTTTTATTTTTTTTTTACTTAAACTTTGTTTTAAAATTAGTATTTATCAAATAAAATAATTACTAATGACATTGATTAAAATAATTTTTACTGCTTTATCTGGACAATGTGGAAGATTTAATAATTTTCAATCGACACATTCGGAAAAAAAAATTATTAGTTCACAAATTGTTTTAGGGTAATGACCAGTAATGACCAGCAATTACAAAACACGAATAATAATTTCAACTTATAAGAAAATTTCCATTATCACTGAAATTCTCTTTCATCGGCTTTATTACTTTTATTTGGTAATAAAATTTTATATGATTAAAAACATTGGATTTGCTAAAAGGAAAGTGCAGTAAACTGGTATTTATGTCTAATACATTAAAATATTATTGCATAAACTTTGGAATATTTTCCACAAAAGCAAGCTTAATCATTTGCGAAAACTATTTTTTACTACACTGATATTTTACCTAAGTAATATCTGAAAATATTTCGATAGTCCTGTATCGTATATGCGTTACTTCACTACATGTGAAACAAATTTTATTCTAACAGGTGTTTAGATTCAGTATTTTCTTGGACACTGTAAAAAAAGAAAAATGTTTCTTAATTTATGAAAATGTATTATAACATCGTGGAAATATATAAATAACCTAATACGAGTTATCCGCGATTCCGAAAAAGTTCTTTATCTTTAGAAACCTCAGAAACCAATATATAATCGAGCTTTAAAGATCAATTATTAAAACAAAGTTTCTTTCACCTAAAGTCACATTCAGAAACGTTTTGCAGTAGTTTATATAGTCTATTAATAGCTTTTTTCAATTCGGAATGTAGGTTTTTCGGATGCTATCAGTTCTCAATTAAACATTTTTAGCTGTTTAAATTAATTTATACGCGCAAGAATAACAAAATATCATTAATGTTAATGTTAATGTTAATTCTGTTAATTTATCAAGCTTGTCTGTAAAACATGTATATTGAATATAAAAATATATACTTTAGAATTGAAAGGATTCGAAAATCCTATATTCTGCTTTTAGAAATTGATTAATACACTCTAAAAAGTACTCGGAAACATTTCCGAAAATCAATGGCAGCAAAGGAAAATATGTTTTCAAAAATGATACTTTAAATCTGAAATATGTATTAGTTTATGATGTTTCTAAAGTTAAAGAACGCTTTTTGGAATCGTGGGTAACTCGGAATTGGTTATTGTATATTTTTATGCGTGGTTATACTAAATTTTCCTGGATTACGAAACATTTGTCCTTTTTCACAGTATATAGTACTTCAGGTATAGTACTTTGTTAAGTTTCAGGTCCAACTTAAACAGTATGTTTGATGGAACATGACTAATTCAGTAGCGAGTTACATGCATAACTGCCAACTTTTACGCTTTTTTCCTACCACTAAAATTTTATAGTAAATTTTACCTTATTAAACCGCAAAAATCATGTGATTCAATAAGGCAAAATTTTCTATTAATTTTTAGTGGTAAAACAAATGCCAAATTTAAAAATGAACTTTTTAAACTAAATGTTGATGTAAGATCTACAGAATTTAATGCATTTTTCTAAATTGGCGACAAAATTTTTCCAGATTCTTGTATTGGAGAAAAACAGTCGTCCTACAACAGTCATCGGAAATTTTCGGCGCGCAACTGCATGTACTCTACGCCGCACAAGGGGTTTTATCTTTTGTTTCTCACACAAAAAATTTAAATATATAAAATAAATGTCATTGAAAATGTAAAAAATCCAAAGGATGTTTTAGCCCTCTCCTCTTTGTAAATGAAGAAATATCGTAAAAATGACCTGAATTCTAGGCGAAAGAACTAGAACCTCCCCTTAATTGAAGAGCGTGTACTATAAACACTATGATTCAAATACTGAAGTAATTAAAGTCTAGCAGAAAATAATTGTGAAAACGATAAGAATAATTATCAATTTAGGTATATAGTTTTTACTTTATTGATATATTTTTAATGGCTACAGAAAATGTAAAAAATATTGGCAATCACGCATATTCATGTTAAGGTATCCGCACACCTTTGAAACGTCATTTTCGATGAAAATATCAATTTTTCATTTTCGCAATAATATTAAAATACGACCTTTTATCTATCGAATTCTGCTTTAGTTGTGTCTGTATCTGAACTAGAACCCGAGTTACAGTCCTTAAAGTTACATCTATTACAACTTGCTGAAGAATTTTAAAACCAGAAATATCGTTCTGCACACCGGACGAATCATCAATTTATATATATATATATTTTACTTTATTTATATATTTTCAATTGCTACAGAAACTGTAAAAAATATTGGCAATCACGCATATTCATGTTAAGGTATCCGCACACCTTTGAAACGTCATTTTCGATGAAAATATCGATTTTTCATTTTCGCAATACTATTAAAATACGATCTTTTATCTATAGAATTCTGCTTTAATTGTGCCTGTATCTGTCTTAGAACCCGAGTTACAGTCCTTTAAAGTTACATCTATTACAGCTTGCCAAAGAAATTTACAGCCGGAAATATCGTTCTTCAAACCGGAAGGAAGCTGAAATGTATGTTTACATTGTTCTTTTTCTAGATTTAGTATTTAAATTGGAATAAATGTTCAAGAAAATACATGGAGTACAAAATTAAACCTTTAAAGAATAATAATTATTTTTATAGCAAGGACAACCTTTAAAAGTTATATTTAGCTTTTTCTCAAAATGAAAATTTTCAGACTTTTACTGTATGCAAAACATCCTGCAGCAAAACATTATGCATGAAATACCTTGATTTTTTTTTACTTATCTTACAAATGTTTATTGGGGGAATAGACTACAATCAAGATGATATATTAATTAGTTTTATATTTACACTGGTATAAGTTAAAAAGTTGCAAGAAATTCCATGAATTTTTCATTACAATAGTACTTCAAGTGCCATAGCTTCTGCGATACAGATGCTATTATAATGCGGATAGTCTATGTCCCAGAGAATGTTATTCTGTTTATTATGCAAATTACAAAATGTGAATGCATTGATTTGATTTTGAGTTATCATGTTTTGCATGAATGTCAATTTTTCACATAACTTTGACTATTTTTCACTTTTAAAAAACTATTTCTGTGTAATTCCTAAAATGTTTATATATTTTTCAAAATTTTAACTTAAATGTCATAAGAAAAAAATTGGTAAAAAGAGAAAATTTAAAAAAATTAAAAAAAAAACCCACCTCTGAAGGTGTGCGGATAAATTGGAAAAAAATGAAAATTCATGGGGCAAAATTTTATCAGTCTGTATGAACTTTTTTTACAATAAGTTATTTTTATTGTTTTTAAGAAAAAATATATTACACTTAAGTAATTTCTGCAATGATATTCCATCGTTTTGCTAAATCCTTTACCAGTGTACTGTAAACTTTTAAATGTATAGGTATGTTAATTGGTTTCAAATTTTAATTTATTATACAATGTATCGCCTGGTTTATATTAGTAAATTTAATGTCTTTTAACTTTTTATAATATATAAATGATTTTTGCTTGTTTTAAATTGAAATCAAGGAAATATGTTTATCTTTTTTTCTTTTTGATGCATATTAAATTCCTAGAATAGTAGATAAAAATTCCATTTAAGACAGAGGTGGAAATTTTGTATTCATTTTGAAATTTCAGCTTAGATAATATTTTAGAAAATTTCCGCATTAAATCTATTCGGCAGCTATTTTATCTTTCAATTCGATTTTAAATATTCATTTTATAATTACATGGATTATATGGATCGTTTTATTTTTTGTTATGTTTGAAAGCATAAAAGCAATTATGTAAAACGTTTATATGCTTTCATCGCTTTTGTGACATACTTATCTTCATTTTAAAATTTTCACAAAATATTCTATTTAGAAAGGCTTTCAATTTACGGGTGACATGTTTCATGTGATTTTATGTCTCGAATAATATAAATATATATATATTTTTTCTTTTACTTTAAAGAATTTTTAATGCTGAAAAAAGAAAAATGTAGAATCGAAATACTTGCGATACATGTTATTAGAAATTGTAGTTGATGAATACATTTAAAGAATAATCTACACATTTTACCTGCACTACGTTAGATTATTAACAACTTAGTGCTAAATGGAAAAAAAAAAATTATTTATTTATTATTATTTTTTTTAATGAAAGTTGAATACTGTTTTAAAGTGTACACCTTTTTTAGGAATATATTCATTATAATCATAATTAAAAGTTCTTAGAAGAATATATTTTACTTATATGCAAAGATTTATTACAACTACAAACAGATTTCCCAAGTATGGTGTGAAAATATACACATTGTTATTTACAAACTAAAAGTGAAATTGTCATTTTTAAAGAATAGCATTAATCTTATAAAATAATAAAAATATGCAAGTACAATTTTTATTTTGACGAACAAATAATATTTCATTTTTTTATTATTATACAAAAATGTCTTACTCAAATTATGAAAGGACTTAGAAATTAATTTCACAAGTTTCAAGTAATTCTTTTGTTGTTTGGAAGTACTCTAATTACATTTTAAACATTCTTTATAATTTGGCCATAACTTTCAAAGATTCAGGAACGCTGATTCATTTATGGAAGTATAAGTGCATCCTATCCTTTAATTAAAAATGAAGTAATGTTTAATTCTTCTTAGAGGATTTTAATATCCATTCCCACGGGAAGTATTTTGATAAATAAAACATACTGTCTTTTTAAATAATGTGCTTTAAGTAAGATTCTCATTATAATAAACTTTTTTAATTCTTTAAAAAATATGTTGCTAAAATATTTTTAAACAATTTTCAAAGAAAAATTAAGAGTAAAATTTACAACTTAAATTTTGTTTTGATTTAATTTATTTTTTTCAAAAATTTCTATAGACATACAGACTGAAAAGAATATATGAAAAATACCGAACTGAGTAGTAATAGAAACATATTTTTTATTGTTACTGTTTGCAGTAGACAATGTACTTAAAGCTACCTATATCAGGTATGGTGAACACGCGTGCCAACTGTCCTATTATCACATGCATTCGCCATCCCTGATCCATATGATAATGCTATTTATTTCACAGCTTTATATAAGAAAGCTAAATAAAGAATATTAGATAAACAAGTTGGTAAGTGTGATCGAAGATCACACAAAGGGTTTCGTTTAATATTCCTTTCAAAACACTTTATCCTTTCTTTATAAATCCAAATAAATTTCATTAAAAAAAATAATAAAAAAAAATTACCGGTCTATTTTTCTCGTTTTTTCGAATATCTTAACAGGACCGATAGTGGGCGAAGCCCGCTATTATACTCTGTCATAATAATATCTGTCATGTGGACTAAATGCAATATTAAAAAATTCTCTTTATTTATTATTAAAAAAATCTCCGATATTAAAAAAAATATCTTTTTATTATTCTCAAACATTTGAAAAATCCGGTATGACGTCAGATTAATTTTCTTTTTAATTCTGTAATGACATCATATTAAGCTGCTTTCTGTATTTACACATACTCATACTCCTTGTATTATTGAGAAGTGTTTGAAAATTTCCGTTTTATTACAAATATGACGTCATATTAATCTTTTTTTTTTCTTTTTTTTTTTTTTTTTTTCAGTTGGTGAAACTTTTTATTTCATTTCATTTTTCACGTGGAAATCTTTCAATGAAAAATTAACTGTTGTAGAAGAAAAAAAATGGAATTTTATTGTGGATTTTTAATTGTTGGCAACTGGTATAACGAAAAATGTTCAAATTTAATAGGAAAAGGCTGTTAGATTTTTGGTTTTTGTATCTCTATATATTAAAATAATAGGATTTTTTCAAATTTTATGATTTTGAGCTTCATAGCAAATATTCAGCTATAAGTACGCAAACTTTCAAGCCTGTAAGTTAAATAGTTTCTGAGAATCGGCTCTGTGATGGAGCGGGAGTAATTTGGTTTCGTGAGATGGACGAAACCCTAAAAAATCAGGGAAATATATTATTGACCATAAAGTGTTTGAAAACTATGCAACACTAATTGTAAATTTGTTCCAATGTAATTGTCTAAAAATATTTATACGCTCAACGATGAAAATTGTGCTGTGATTATTATAAAATAATAATAATTTATCTATATTTTTATCAGGTTTTAGGAAGACTATTGATTGCCATGAAATTTGATATGTGCTTATTATAAACCGGTAATAATTAATGTATATATTAATTAGGTTTTAGGAAGGACACTGATTTCAATTGTTTGCAATGTGATATATATGTCGTAGGCTAGTTGTGAAATCCAGCTCTTTGCAAAGAGCCTACTCTGTTTGCAAAGAATCGGGCTAATTGAAGAATCATCTTCCTTTCTCCAATCAGCCTGATGTTTCAAGGCTTATTGCGAGACTAAGGAATAAAGAAAAAGATATTCAAAGATATAATTCACAAAAAAAATATATTATAACATTTATTTTCCTTAAAATTGTATAAATTTCAACTATATAAATAAAATGTACAGTCACCTCCTCCCTTAAACTTACCTGAGGGGTCTTTCTTCGTATTGATATTTTTCGATAAGAACACCTAATTTTTATATCATGTTTGTCTTTTTCGGCAACTTTTTCTTTATAATACCAAGCGGGAAACCATTTAGTCAAGTAGTTTAGGAATTATGGAGGTTTAAAATTTGGATCAATGATATTAAATTCATTCGTTATTGTAGGTAAAATTTTAAGCATAATTAAAGGACTTCTTAGCGGAATAAGCTGTAATTTTTCATTCCCATATTTGAAGCTACTAAAAATCTATTTCAGATAAACAATTCATAGGTTATAATTCACAATTTTTTCGAAATTACTTTCGAATATAAAAGGAAAGTAAAGAGACAAATTCGGGAAAAAATATGTAATGAAGATATAGTTACAAATATTTAGAATTCTTTAAAATAAGGTCCTTGGGTGTCGACACACTTCTGCCAAAGAGTTTTCCACGCTTTGGAGATGCCCAGTAAGTTTTTTTTTTTTCCGTAATGTCCTTCAAGCCGCGCATCGAAGCCGCTTTGACCTCTGCTACGATACCGTAGCAGTACCATGGCTCACTCAATTGACCCTTCTGTTCAATCTTTTCAGCACTTCCACATAAAAAGCACCAATGACGCCCACCCCTCTTCAACCGAGCGTACAAACAGGGGTCTGCTGAAAACTACGATGCGAACTGCACGGAAGTTCGTAGGTGACTGCTGCTTGGCGCGCGTTGAAGCTGACTTACGCCTCCATCGAACCCGTCTAGAGCATGTGAGTTGCGATGCACTTTCGCCTCAGAAAAAGTGTCTTTTTGGGGCTGTCTTTCGGAGCAACAGAAAAAAGTCGGACAGTAGGGAACTGATCGGGACTGTACGAGGGCTAGAGAAGCGCTGCGATGCCGTTCTGGACCAGATAGTCGTTGAATACGAAGCAGATGGGGTTTGGTTCATTCTGATGATGCAGCTTCCAGTTGGTGGAAGGGCCAGGTCTCACTAGATTGGTGGTATCTTTTGAGGGCTGTCTTTCCGGCAACAGAAAAAAGTCGGACTGTAGAAAACTGATCGGGACTGTAGGAGGGCTAGAGAAGCGCTACGATGCCATTATGGATCAGATAGTCGTTGATTACGAAGTAGATGAGGTTTGGTTCATTTTAATGATGCAGCTTCCAGTTGGTGGCAGGGCCTGGCCTCACTCGATTGACCCTTCCCTTCAATATTTTCAGCACTTCCACATAGAAAGCACCAGTGACACCCACCTCTCTTCAACCGAACATAGAGACAGGGGTCCACTGAAAACTACGATACGAACCGCACGGAAGCTCGTCGGCGACGGCTGCTCAGCGCGTGTTGAAGCTGACTTCCGCTTCCATCGAACCCGCCTGAAGCATGCGCGCTGCAATGTACATTCGCCTCAGACAAAATAGGTCTCATCATTGGTCTCAATAGCTTTCATATATATACATATAGCACATTAATTAATTTTCCATACAATATAAACTTTCACCTACGAATTATTTAACAGAAATTGATTTCTAACAACTTCAAACATGCGAATCTACAATTGCAGCTCATTCCGTTAAGTAGTTTTAAATTATGCTTAAAACGCTACCGGTATTGCAATATTTTAAGCAACATTTGCAAAAGAATATAACATTAGTAGTTACAAACTTTAAACCTTCGTAATTCCCAAACTACTTGGCAGAATACTTTCCTGCCTATATCCTAATATACAATTTACATTACAAGCAAATATTATGTCAAAATTAGGTGTTCGTATTAAACCTTTCAGAGTCTGGTGCAATTTCATTATGAAAAAGACGAAATTTCTACTTAACTTGTAAACTTATTTTATAAACATACAATGAAAAATTACATAATTTCCAGTCTAATGGCATTTTTTTGGGGAGGGGGGGGTAATGATTTGGAGGTGGAAATATATACGGGATGTCCTCTTCTACTTTTTTTTTTATTTGGCTCACATACATAGTTTTATCAACATAAATTTATCCTGATAAAAAATAAATGCTTCATTTATACGCGCTTCCGGATAATATTTCTATTACATAGCAGTTCTATGTAAGACATAAACAAAATTCATTTTGGTTAATCTTCATTTAACACAATTTAAACACTGGTGCACAAATTACTAAAATATATCTGCAGAGTTTTCGATTTTTTTAGAAATATCTCATCACTTTATTACTATATTATCGACCCAGGAGTAACATTTATAATGTCTTCCTAAATTTAAGAGATTAATAAATAATTCCTGAACGTTATTACGTATTATTTATTAGTCATTCGTTTTTTCAAACACTATGTAACATAATTCTACTTTTTAACATTTTTACGCAATTATTATTTTATCTATCAAGGTTTTTTGAGCGTTCCTTAACAAAAAAAATTGACGATCACATCGATATATATAGACTAATAAATAGGTTAAAATAGACATTTAATAAGTTATTACCCTTTCAAATGTAGCGTTCAAACGTTCCAAAAGACAGATAATAATAATAATAATAATAAATTAAAATATTAGGTAAAAATTGCGTATTTCATATACATGAAAAGTGACTTTCAAAATAGTTTCAATAGTAAAATTTTCTACACTTACGTTTACTGAAACAAATTGAAACTTTCAATGCTGACATGACCTCTCATACATTTATTATTTTTATTAATTTAAAGAAGAGTTATTTAACAGTATTGTAAAGTACATTAAGCTTTTCTGTGGATTTTGTTTAACTAAACAGCATAAACTAAGTGGTTCTTGTTGTTTCTAATTGTTTTTTATTCTTGAATTGATTCTCGAATTATATATATATATATATATATATATATATAATATAAACACAAAATAATGTTAACCTATGAAAAAGAGATATCTAGATATACGTTCATTTTCAGCTCCATATTAAGAGTATTTTTCCCTTCTGATACGTATTGATTATATCCTAATAAATCTTTAAATCTTAGGATCTATATTTTCTGCCTCGCTGATTTTTAGATTACATAAAAATCCTTTACAAGATCAAAAGGAGGTTTATTTAGTATATTTTAAAGTATTTCGATCTTTTTCATTTACTTTTTTTTTCATTATGAAATGGTCATAAAACCATCATAAATTTCATATATGGGAAACATAAAGTAAAACATATGTAGAAACTACGTTATTGTTTTGTGTGGGCTTAATATTAATGACAAAATGATACATTAAAATTTGCCAAATAAACCATGCTTTATAAACTGGTATAATACATTTGAAGCATCTTAAAAAATGGAACCAAAGAGACAGTAATTAAATTCAACATTATGTTAAAACAATCTGAACATTTGAGATGAGTAATAGACTGAAAGACAATGTTGCGGGAACGAAAATCAATACTCATCTATGCATCTTGCAACTTGCAGGAACATACTATTGAAATAAACCAAAGCAGGCAAAAACATCTGCTATTAAAACGCGATCAGTCAAATAACATGCACATGTCAACCAGACTTTTGATAAATAGCGGAAAAATAAAGCACTCAATGGAAGTATTTATAATTTTTCACTTTTATGTGCCGCATTAAATATTTCTGAGATATGTAAAACGCGTAAAAGAATGTGACGGAGCAAATGAAACTATGTAACTGTAAAACATCTTGGGAAGGTATATAAATGTTATTGAATTAGACATCAGTTTTCTATTTTGTTAACATGGTTAAACTAATCTATATGTTTATCACATCATATTTTATTTTAGCAGGATAATTATTATTATTAATAGAAAAACATACAACATATAACTGAAGAAAGTTTGAGGTGCAGATTTTTAATTATCCAGATTTACGGAATACTAGTCCAGATTTACGAAATACTGCGTGCTTTTCAGAGATGCATTTCCATCAAAAGTATCCCTTTTTAAATCCAATGAAATCAACAAAAAAATCTTTATTGTGGAGATTTTAAATATTGTGTTATATTTAAATTGACAAATTATATGAAAATTTATAGTTAGGTAACCTACATTAATTCAAAAATATTGTATATGATTTCATACTTATCGTTCAACAGAAGAAAAAATGAATTTATAATTACTCGTAGTTGATTTTTCACTATTAAACTGTCCAAATTCAACATTATCTGAGCGTAGGTTTATTCTTTTAGGTTACTGTTATTATTTTCTGGCGTACTGTTATTATTTTCTTAGACGCTGCGGTCTCTTTTGATATATATAATTTTCTACGGCACAAGTGCTTTATAAATTATGTACGATAAAATTAAAAAGTAAATTAATCAAAGAATCCTTGCAAAAACTAGTTTAAAAATCGGGTTCACTTTGCTAATTGTTAATCTTTTAATCAATAGATATCCAGCTATAGAAAGTAATCTATATAAATTATCTAGTAGAAATTATTGATTTTCATATGATACCATAATTAAGCCTATTTGGCTCATAAATCACTTTGATTAACTTCTGTTTGGAATACATAGTTACTATAGCTGCATTGCGCTTTTAATTGTGTATTTAATAATAATTTAATAATAATATAATTATACAACATTACTATTGTATCTTGGTATCATTTGTTCATCTATTGAATTTTCAAATGCATCTTTATAACATCTTATTCAGGTTCTTTTTGTATTTTGCCAAAAATAATTTTGTATTGACTTATTCTGTCTACACTTTATTACTAATTATCTCTTAGGAGATTTAATTAGAATGTTACAAGAACTTGATATGTTTTTTTTTAAATTCAAAGATATTATAATTATATATATATATATATATATATATATATATATATATATATATATATATATATATATATATATATGATATTCTGAACTATATGTAAGAAAATCCCAAAACACAAATGAAATTTAATCTACTATAAATTATAATTTAACTTCAAAACAAACGAAATGCATATTTTTACATAATATAAGAACACACATTTTATCAGACAATTAAATACACTAAACCAACATGAGTGAAAAATTGACCTGGGCCAGGACTGGAACCTGGGATCTTCAGCGTACCGTGCTGACGCTCTGTCACTAAGCTACCCAGATCGACATCCTAGCCAGGCAATTTCTCACTTTATTCATGTTGGGAACAGTCAGTTGGTTTAGTGTATTTAATTGTCTGATGAAATGTGTGTTCTTATATGTTGGTTTAGTGTATTTAATTGTCTGATAAAATGTGTGTTCTTATATGTTGGTTTACTGTATTTAATTGTCTGATAAAATGTGTGTTCTTATATTATGTAAAAATAAAAGTAATCAGACGTAGTGTTTGTACTTTAAAAAATATATTTATGAAATGAATATGTTTTTTTATATTAAGAACAGAATGCATGTTCTCACTTTATTAAATGACATAAAAAAAAATGTGAAATGTATGTTTTCAAAAAAGTAATTTTGATAACAAATTAATTTAATTAATTAATTTTACTGAATAATATAATAAAATCACTTGTTAACGTTAAATTAGAGTGTAATTACTGCTTAAAGTGATAAAAACATAGCACAAAAGGCTTAAAAATACCATTTAATATAAAGCTGAGATATGTTTCATGCACTCTAACGGCGACTTCTTCAAGATCAAAATGATAACTAAACTATTTTCTTTTAAATATACACTAAAACACTTTCTATTTTGCTTAAAAGACGTCAACATAAACATTAAAGATGTTAAAATTTAAAATTTACATGTTTCGATTTGTTCATCAAATCGTCATCAGAATATACACAAACCACAAATACAATGTACATAAAAAATGAGAGATTAAATTAGTTAAAAACCAGCGAGTCTGAACAGTCACTATGTGAAAGAAGGTACAAAGCAGTCTATACTTTAATTTTAACACGTATTTTGACTCTCCACTTTATTTGAAATATAATAACATTTAAACTATTTTCGCAAATATATCGAAAATAGTTCATTTATCAATTTGATATTGAAGAAGTCACCACTAGAGCGCATGAAGCGTATGTCATCTTTATATTAAAAAGCAGATTTGCCAAGGCTCCGGCTTTTTGCACACCAGTAATTGTTTAGAGAAAAATAATGTTCTTTCAAATCATAGAATGCTAAAATTAAATAAAACTATGGGGAAGTTGTCGTGTTCCTTTATGCATATAGAAGAGTTATCGTGGGAAATAAGTTCAGGGGGTGATTATTGAGAAGATGTCAAAGTTGGCGAATCCTTTGAAAAGACGTAAAGGATTTACTTTTACGGAGTGAAACAATTTGTTAAAACAAGAAGGTATAGTGGCACTTGGTTGTTTTGGCAATCCGCAGAGTGTGTTTCCTGGGTACTGAAGTACTAAACTGGAGTGTAGTTTTCCCTTTTATTTTGTATGGTGAAGCAAGGAAGACGAAAATCACATCACTAGAGTTAATGTTCTTTAATTGGAGAATGATGTCACACTTCACAATCTTCCACAATAGTGATATTTTGATCAATCAAAGTTTCAGATTTTTTTAAATGAATCTGATGAATATTGGTGAGGTGACATTTTAAATTTAAAGCCAGAGGTGAAGAACACAAACGCGACCCAAAGAATAATCCAGAAATGCTGTTGAACAGGTCCGATCAAGTTCACGTAATCCAAAGAGTTTTTTAAGCCATCAAGAGGATTATTCATTATAAAACCAAAGGGTGGCCAAAGGGGCCAAGACATTTTTAGATGTTTATGAGATGAAGATCAGAGGGCAAGTGTTCTATCCGATATGAAAGTGGGCGCAAGGAAAAACACGCCAAGCGAGATACATTTCAAGCCAAGAGAATCGCATTTTTTTGCGTGGGAAATGTAACCGTTACTTATATACATATCAACTTCATAATTGACGTCATTGGAAGGGAAAAATCTTTTGGCGAAGATTGCACTTTGGCTAAAAAGAGATATTAAGAATTTTACCGTTAATTATTGTTTTGGGAATAGGGCTTTCGAGGAATGCAGCAAAGGCGCCGTTTAAATGCTATAGACATCTGGAACAATATGCGAGACAAAGCTGACCATGAAAAGGAAAACATTTTATGCCTTGTATAATTTCATTTCTTTTGATATGTGGGAGACCGAATAAGTACGTTAATGATAATTTAAAAACAATATGCATGATTTTGACTAAAAGTCTTTCGTTGAAAGAGAAAGATAAAAAGGGTGCGCTTTTTAACAGCCGGGAATGTATATGAATTACGATTATGCAGAAAGGGGAAAATATATTTGATAAAATACATAAAATATAGATTGCTTTAATTTTTTGAAAGGAATATATATGGTATCTTTACCATATATATATCACCCCTTCACAAGATTTTGAAAAATTTAGAATGTCACCCTGTAAATATAATACAAAATATCAAAGCAGAAAATAATAATAAAAATAAAATAAGTATGCATACAATAATGTAAATAATAATATGTAGTACTACAATAATATCTTCATATTAGTATAATAAATGGCCATACATTTTTCAAATTGCAGCAATATATACTTTTAAAGTCTTTGAAAAGTCTTTTATCCATATTTAGTACTAATGTTAGCTGCATATTTTTTTTGTTTGTTTTCTTGCAAGTTTATTCATTTTACAATATGATGGTGCACCTATATAAATAAACTCTTAATTGTTCATTTTTCATTTTTTTTTTTAACACAGTCTTTAAAAAGAGTTCAAGAATGAAAAATTACAGCTGCATTTTTCTTTGAAGGTTTTCTCACCTGATTTTATTTATCAACAAACATGAGCATGATAAATGAGTCTTTAGTGCACAAAATTTTTTTGTATTTGCTTAAAAAGTTCACAAGTTTGCACTATATTATTAAAAATCTTAAATGAAATGTAAATACAAAAATTTCAAAATAAAAGAAACACAATTACAATTATACAATGATAATATAGAGATTATAAAGATTATAAAGATACATATATAAAATATTAAACGTAAAAAAAGTTTTCGTGTAAAGACACAGGAGAGATAATAATGATGCAAGACATGGGCATCGAAAAAAAATATCTCCCCTTAAACTTGTTGTAATAACAAGGAAGAGACCGCAGTTTAGGATATTGGTCATATTCGGGACAGGGCGTATTTAGGGAGAGGGGTTTATTTTTGGTAAACCCCCCTTGCTCCGCACATATTTGGAAACTCCGCCTATGATTGGAGCGACTCGGGTTCATCTACGGGTTTGAAAAAATAGTAAAATTGGGTATATCAATTTTAACAAAGTTTTGCTCTCATTCACAATGGAATAAAGACCCCCACATGGGTGATAATTTTGAACGGGGCTTATTCCGCAAGGGCGAATAAAAACTAAAAAAAAATGAAAAATAAATCAAAGTTTTTTTTTTTTTTTTTTTTTTTTTTTTTTTTTTTGTTCAAAAATTTAAAAAATCCTTCCATAGACACGTTCTAGAGTGAAGAGAGCATAAAGTCACATTCGGGATAAATATATATTGTTTCGAAAATTAAATTCTCAAAATAATTCATTTATTTTAAGTTATTTAAAAATTCAAAGATTAAATTAAAAGGAAAATGAGTATTAAATTCAAATGAGATAATTAATTTGATTTTTTTTTTTTTTTTTTTTTTTTACAAAATGCTAAGTATACTTACAAATGCAGAGAGTGTTAATAGAATTATCAAATGTTTAAATTTATAACAATACCTATTATTCTTAATTTATATTATCTATATATTTTATTTATTTATTTATTTATCCATTTATTTATTTATTTTTATTTTTATTTTATTTTTTTAACAGGATTTTAAATTATACGAACTTGCTAAACAAGAATATGGGTGGAAAAAAATCTTTTGCCAAATAAACAAGTTCTGCAGTACTGCTACATAACACATAAACAATGGACCAGCCATATCACAATAAAAACAAATAATACAATACTACATAACATGCATGCATAAATACACCTGTTACCATGGATAAGGAGCATTTATGAATCTGGCAACAGAAAATTTTATATTCATATTAATATTTTATCACCTTTCGAGGACGTAAATTATAGGAATGAGCACTTTGTTCAATATTGTTATTACTAGGAGTATTGTTATGAACATTATGATAATTTAAGTCAAATAAATGGTTATTTCTAGGAGGTGCAAGTAAAAGTCTGTCTATATGAACTCTGAAAATTGAATTGTTAATATGAGAATTCAGTTGTTGAATTGAAAAAGAAACAGGTGAGTGTTTCTTTACAACTACATAAGGTCCTGTATACCTTGGCTTAAATTTATCTGATGATTTTAGGTATACAATGTCTTTCTCAGTAATTGGCCTGAGTTTTGCCTTTTTTTATGATATTCGTTTCTTTTAATTTGAGATGCTTTTATGTTATCATAAGCTTTGTTGTAAATACCATTTAAATCATGAAGGAGATTGTAAAAGTCTACATTTTGGTCTAGAAAGGGTTGATTAGCATTTAAATCATATGTATCAAATATTAGAGATAATTCGCGTCCAAAATGTAAAAGATTCGGAGAGAAAGAAGTAGAAGAATGTTTAGAACCATTATAGAGATTTTTATGAATAGCAATGGCATTTTCAAAGGAATGTCCTTCTTTCATTAAAGTATTGATTGAGTATTTAAGAGATGTGTTTATCCTCTCGCTTATAGAATTGCTAGCTGGGTGTGAGACAGAAGAGTGATTTATTTTAATACCTAGAGTATTATTTAAAGTATTATACACATAAGAACGAAATTGGGGTCCAAGGTCTGATAATACGCAGGCAGGGCGCCCGAAAGTTGTCATATAGGCAAATAAACACTTTACAATTTTAGGTGCAGTTGTATTGTAGAAAGGGTACAGTTCAATATGTCGAGAAAAATGATCCGTAACTGTGAGAATAGTTTGACCGTTTTTAAAAGGACCAACAAGATCAATTGAAATGGTGTTTCCTGGTTGTTTAGGGGTATATGTTGGTTGAAGTGGGGCATTAGGTATACGATGATGTTTAGCCTGAAGACATAATAAACAAGAAGATACATAATTTAAAGTATCGGTGTACATACCTTTCCAACAATACCGTGAAGAGAGGAATTCATATGTTTTAGCTAAACCAAAATGAGATAGATGGGATATTGTTAAAACTTTAGGTTTTAAAGAATTGGGAACCATAATTACATACACGAAAGTATTATCCGCAACATTACTTTTTTTTAACATTAAAACTTTAGAATCAGGATGAATGAAATAAGATGGAAATTTTTTTGAAGAACCTGATTTTAAAATCTCTTCATATATTGGAGCTAATTGTGAATCTTTTAATTGTTCTTGGACAAAAGTTTCATTAGAAATTTCAAGCAAAGCATCGTTTTAATTTTTACTATTAATGACTAAGCAATTCACAATTTTGTTGTTGTTATTTTCCTCAAAATCATTTTCAACAATAGGTAATGCCTGTTTATCTTCAGAAATGAGATTAGGATTAGAATTCAAAGTTTCAATATTTTCTTCAGTAAATTCGCATCGGGATAAATAATCTGCTAGAACATTAGAAACACCTGGAATATGTTTAAAAGTAAAAGTGAATTTTGATAGCTGCATGAGCCAGCGAGTGTGATATCTGCCGGATTAGTGGTTTTTTTGTATTTATCAAGAGGTTTACTGTCCGATAAAATTATGAAAGGACGATTATAGATATAGTAATTGAAAGCATTTACAGATTTTACAATGGCCATAAGTTCTAATTTTAAAGCTGGATATTTCTTTTCGGAGGGTTTGAGAGATTTTGAGAAGTATGAGACAGGAAGCAACTGATTATTATGCTCTTGTAATAATACACCAGAAATAGCGATACCCGAAGCGTCCGTGTTCACGTAAAATTCTTTGTCCCAATCTGGTAGACGTACCATTGGTGGTTGAAAAAAGATTTTTTGAATATTATGAAACACATTTTGATGCACCTCTGTCCATTTAAAAGTTGAGGATGGTTTTGATAAGTCTATGAGGGGCTGAATAAGTTTAGAAAATTCTGGAATTAAACTCTTATAAAAAGTAGCTAGTCCTACAAAACTTCTTACCTGCTTTTTTGTTTTTGGAACAGGAAAAGACTTAATTTTTAGAATATTAGCTTGAATTGGAGAAATAGTGTGGTTATGAATATGAAAACCAAGATAATCAATATTATTCTTGTGAAAAGAACATTTAGAAGGTGACAAAGTCAAGTTGTATTTTCCTAAGATTTCAAGAATTTTTGTTAGTTTATCGTACGTTTCCTGAAATGAGTTAGAGCCAAAAATTAAATCATCTTGATAGGCATAAATTCCTTCTAACTGCATTTCATCCAATAAACTATCCATAAGGGCTTGAAAATATGCACTTGCATTTTTTAATCCAAAACAGAGTCTTTTATATTTAAATGAACCGAACATAGACGTGAAAGTGACCTTATCCTGATATTCTGAAGGAAGGTCAATTTGATGGTAGGCCTGTTGGAAATCAAGGGACGTGAAAAATTTATATTTAGATAAGTTGGAAATAATATTTTGTATTTTAGGGAGAGGGTATGAAGAAGATTGTACAACTGTGTTTAACATCCGTAAATCCAAGGCAAGACGAAATTTTTGTGTACCTGATCCATCAGGTTTTTTTCTGACAAGAAGGATTGGACAAGACCATTCCGAACATGAGCGTTCAATGATACCTGCATCAACTAATTGGTTTATTTGTGTTAATGCTTCTTTTTGAAGTGCTTGAGGAATTGGAAAAGGAAGTGTTTTAATTGGGAAATCGTTAATAAATTTAATGTTTGGTTTAAATTTATCAGTATGACCTAACGTTTTCATAGATTTTGAGAAAACAGCAGAATTATTCAATAATAACTCTTTCAATAGTTTAGCTTCAGTATTCGGTAAGTGTTGTAAATTAAAGTCATCTTGTGAGAGATCACGTTTTCGTTGATTCAAAATATCAGTAGAAGCCTGAATGAAATTTACAAATTGTTTGGTTTCTTCTTTGAAATTACTTTTAACAGCCTCTAGCTGTTGGGCATCTTCCACAATCTGGTCAATTGGCGTTAAGAAACCAATATTTGCTCTTTTATTTACATGAACATTTTTAGTTGTCATATTTTTTACATAAATTTTAAATTCATGTGGGTTTGATTTATCAGTTTGAATAATTGAATCAAAAGCAAGAATGTATTTTACAAGCATGTCATTCTGAAATAAATATGGGGTATCATGATAAATTTGTTTTGCGCGTACAGAAATACATTTTACTTCATTTGGAGAAATAACCAGTTTGTTTACTAGACAAACATTATGAGAGATATCAGTTTGTACATTTACGTTATGACATTCCGCTGATTCTGAGTTATCATCTATGTAGATAAAGGGAATTCTCAGATTATCAAGTTGCATTATTTTGTTACCTAGATCTAATGTGATGTTAAATTTCTCAAGAAAATTTAATCCCAAAATACCATCAAATTTATACTCTTTAGGAATGTCAACAATGTAGAAGTAATGCGAAAAGTGTTTTTGTTCAATTTTGAATGAAATTCGAATACATGCTGTAAAATCTATCTTAGAATTAACTGTAGTTAAAGTCACATTAGTCCCTAAACGTTTATACTTAAGCACATGTTTAAGTTTATCAAATAACTGTACAGATAAGAGGTTAGTTGTACTTCCAGTATCCACAAGTAAAAAGGTATCTTGTTTTGCGATGGAGGCCCTTATAAGGGGAAGTGTGGGAGAGTACTTATTGACATTCAAAAGAATTTCATGAAAAGAATTATCGGTCGGTGCTGTATCAGTGACACTGTGAGAATCAATAGAATTTTGGGGGAAATCAGTTTGTACAGCAATTGTATTTGCAATGGAAATATGCTGAGAAGTTTGAGAACCTGTTGAATTAACCAGTCTCTCAGCCGACAATTTTGGAAGAGAATTATCAATGTAAAAACATTTATCACTGTGTGCTGACTCATTTTCACATGCAGACATACACTGGTCAGCCTTAGCATACGTCTCTAGGGGTTTAAATTTTTATTTTGTGGAAACCTGTCATTTCTGTCACTGTTATATTTACTAAATTTTTGATCATAACGCGCGTTCGCTCTTTGCCATCTGAAACATTTCTGCGCTATATGCCCAAAACGAAAACATAACTGGCAACAATCATTATTTCTGGCCCAATTATTTTGTCTAGTTTGTGGCGCTCTATGAAATTTTGACTTATAACGAGCCTGAAAGTTTTGTCTGTTGACATGTTTACATTGTTTTGGAGACTCCGATTTTCTTGATGTTTGAGCAAAATTTAAGTTATTAATTTTCTCCGTTAATTCCTTAATTTTACTTTCTAATTCATTGCATTCTACATGCGCCGAACTGCTAGCAGACAAAACATTGTTATTTATGAAAATCTCTTGTAGAGATTGTGCCCTGTCAATTGCTTTATCATATGTGTGGATGCCTTCTTCTTGCAACTTAATTTTAATATCCGAAGGTAAACAAAACATTAATTTAACGTATTTTATTTTATTTAGTGCATCTTTGTCATGAATGTCGGGATATACCTTTGATACGAGGACATTGAGTCTATGAGCAAAATTTTTTACTGTCTCCTGTGGTAACATTGTTAAACAATTTAAATCATTTAAAGTTGTAGCCGAAGAAATCTGTGAAAAGAATTTTTGAAAGCGATCGCGAATGAACTCAAAATCTTGTGCGTTATATAGTACAGGGTCTTCCAAATAATATTTTTTTGCGGGACCTTTCAGTTTAGTTTTAAGATAATCGACGGTTTGCTCGTTATTTATTTCCTTAATTTTCTGATACGTTAAAATTTGGTTAAAGAAATGGTTAATTAATTCGGGGTCGCCGTAAAAATCATCAACAACGTACTCAAAATTCTTAGAATTAGCCATGATGATATCACCTTAAAAGTTTAACTTTTTTAGACACAGGTAAAATATCATAAAAAAAGCAAAATAAAAAAAGCAACAATTTTAAACAAACCACACTTGATAATTTATTTAAAAAATCATTAAATATTTAATATTAGAAGTATTAAAGAAAAATTAACTATAAATCATAAATAGTGGTTTCAACTACAAAAATAAATATAATATACCAAAATATAACACGGAGAAAAATATAATTTTCCGTCAAGAAAAATTTTAGCTATAAAATGCAATGTTTATAAATATCAAAATTTGAAAGTCTATGAATGTTAAAAAGCCATTCTCTCTTACCTGAACACAATTATACCTTTTAAAACCTTATTATTATATTTTTAAACATCTACAGCAAAAAAAATTTATTAAATAAATAAAATTCAATGAGTGCTTTTTAATCGTCTAACATATATTGCACATATTATATATCTAGATCCTCTTAAAAATATAAAAACATTACTTGAAACTATACGGAAATAATATTTCATCAATGTAAAAGTTCTAGCAAAATTGAAAATTTCCTTTTTTTATCAACCTTTTACAAAAATAAAGACTTACCTCTATAAAATATATCCATAGCGCTTTTTTTTTTTTTTGCAAAACATATTAATAGAAAAAGAAAGCACAAAATACTATATTTAAATTAATATGTCGGATCCTAATCGATAAACCTTGATTCACTCGACGAATTAAAAAACGAAAATAATAATTTTCTTTGTAGTTATACATTGAGAAAGATATTTCTTTTGTAACGTGAATTTATGATGAATTGAGGAGAGAAAGAAAATTTGTATTAATATCACTACTCTCTTGAACACAAATTTCATTCATAACCTTGGCACAGCTGACTGAAATCGAAAGTTCACGCGCAAAACACAATCCTGTGGTCACAAGGAAGTTATTCTAATTAGGCAGTAACGCTTTATCTGTTGAAAGGATGAAATGCTTAAAGATTCTTAGTTAAATTTATAATTCACACAAAGGTTGAAGGGCATGATTGAAGATTCTTGAAAATGAATAATTTAGTTGTGTACGGAAAATTTCACTGCCGATAAAAAGAGCACGTCTTGTAAGATGAATATATTTCACAAAGTTGAGTAGCAGACGCATTTTCTTTCTTTCTTTTTTTTAAAAAAAATTCACAGACTGGTTAGAGGAGAGGGTTGATGCATATCTCACAGAAAATGGTTAAGTTTGAATTTAGAAACTTTCGATGATAGGTAAAACAACAGTCACAGGCAGGCTCCAACAAAGCATTCTCAGAATGAAAAATATATGTAATCAGAAAAGTTGCAAATAAATAGGAATTTTTTTTTTTCGTTTCGTGGCCCCAATGACAAACCCTTTAGAAATTGTCATGCGAAAAAGATCACACCCAGTTTAAAAGTCAGGCACCATTATTTAATATGGGGAAGTTGTCGTGTTCCTTTATGCATATAGAAGAGTTATCGTGGGAAGTAAGTTCAGGGGGTGATTATTGAGAAGATGTCAAAGTTGGCGAATCCTTTGAAAAGACCTAAAGGATTTACTTTTACGGAGTGAAACAATTTGTTAAAACAAGAAGGTATAGTGGCACTTGGTTGTTTTGGCAATCCGCAGAGTGCGTTTCCTGGGTACTGAAGTACTAAACTGGAGTGTAGTTTTCCCTTTAATTTTGTATGGTGAAGCAAGGAAGACGAAAATCACATCACTAGAGTTAATGTTCTTTAATTGGAGAATGATGTCACACTTCACAATCTTCCACAATAGTGATATTTTGATCAATCAAAGTTTCAGATTTTTTTAAATGAATCTGATGAATATTGGTGAGGTGACATTTTAAATTTAAAGCCAGAGGTGAAGAACACAAACGCGATCCAAAGAATAATCCAGAAATGCTGTTGAACAGGTCCGATCAAGTTCACGTAATCCAAAGAGTTTTTTAAGCCATCAAGAGGATTTTTCATTATAAAACCAAAGGGTGGCCAAAGGGGCCAAGACATTTTTAGATGTTTATGAGATGAAGATCAGAGGGCAAGTGTTCTATCCGATATGAAAGTGGGCGCAAGGAAAAACACGCCAAGCGAGATACATTTCAAGCCAAGAGAATCGCATTTTTTTGCGTGGGAAATTTAACCGTTACTTATATACATATCAACTTCATAATTGACGTCATTGGAAGGGAAAAATCTTTTGGCGAAGATTGCACTTTGGCTAAAAAGAGAGATTAAGAATTTTACCGTTAATTATTGTTTTGGGAATAGGGCTTTCGAGGAATGCAGCAAAGGCGCCGTTTAAATGCTATAGACATCTGGAACAATATGCGAGACAAAGCTGACCATGAAAAGGAAAACATTTTATGCCTTGTATAATTTCATTTCTTTTGATATGTGGGAGACCGAATAAGTACGTTAATGATAATTTAAAAACAATATGCATGATTTTGACTAAAAGTCTTTCATTGAAAGAGAAAGATAAAAAGGGTGCGCTTTTTAACAGCCGGGAATGTATATGAATTACGATTATGCAGAAAGGGGAAAATATATTTGATAAAATACATAAAATATAGATTGCTTTAATTTTTTGAAAGGAATATATATGGTATCTTTACCATAAAAACAACATTTTCTGTACTAAAATACTGGTATCCAAAAAGCCGGATACTTGGCAGGTCTGAAAAAGTATTTTATTTAAGAAAATAGTTTATTTATCATTTTGATCTTGAAGAAGTCGCCGTTAGAGCGCATGAAGTATATGCCATCTTTATATTAAAAGGTATTTTTAAGCCTTTTGTGTTATGTTTCTATCACTTTAATCAGTAATTCTACTTTAATTTTATACTCTTTTATATAAAAAAATAATCAGAAAATATTTAAATAATCTTAAATGGAATATATATATTTTTTAAATTGCGTTTAAATAATGAAATACTGAAAAAAATCATATCTCATTTCTATAATAAGTATCCTTTACGTTTGATAGAAATAGAGTCAAATATCGCTAATCCAACAGGCAAGTCCATTATCTCCAATAATCTCGAATTTTATTGACCAAATAAAGGAAATGAAGCAATTCCAGGAAAATATCCATGACATTGTAATGGGATTTCGTGAAATCAGTGTATGTAGGAAAAGGATATATGTATTATGCAATTATCGGTCTCTTGCTGAGAAATTTGTACAATAATTGAATTACGTCATTTTCAGAAATGTTTAGATTCTAAATTGCTAATTATTTCTCATGAATTAGTTTTATGAAATAAAATAAAATTTATAAAACACAGTAAAAAAGAACTATTATTTCTAAACTGTGAAAAATTTTAATAAAAAGGAAACAAAAGTGTACATAGCTTTGTTTTGAATATCTCAAGTCGAAATGATTGTATGAACTGTCTCTATGAAATTAAAACTAATTATTTCTCATCAATTACTTTTTTGAAATAAAATAAAATTTCTAAAAAACCAGTGAAAAAAACACAAAAACTATTATTTTTGATGTGAGAAAACGTTTAATAAAAATGAAGCAAAAGTGATTTTGTTTTGAATATCTTAAGTTGAAATGATAGTATGAGCTGTTTATCTGAAACTAAAATGAATTATTTCTCATCAATTACTTTCATGAAATAAAATGAAATTTCTAAAACACATAAAGAAACTATTATTTTTTAATTTGAAAATAAATAAATTGCTCCAATTTAATAAAAATGAAGCAAAAATGTACATAGGTTTGTTTTGAATATGACAAGTTGAAAAGTTAGTATAAACTGTCTACCTGAAACCAAAATGCTCACTGTGGAAATTTTACGTATTCATATCCAATCAGAATAAACAACTAAAAATTGATTGTAGTTTCAGTCTAAAATTTAAAGTATTTACAAATTTTTAATTGCTATAACTAACATTTTGCAAGTAATATTTCTTCTAAATGATTTGCATCTTATAAATATGGTAGTGATATACAGGGTGTCCGAAAAGTCTGGAAACGGTCAAGTAACTCGAGAAATATACATCGGATTGAAAAACGGGAAAATGCATGTTCAATATTTTCGAAAAATCTATTTAGGGATATGAAAGTTGCCAAAATCTTAAATGATGATCCCCATTTTTTATTGCAGATTCGGATTCTACGGGAAAAAATACGTAACTTTTGTATTGAACATTTTCTTCGAAACATTGTAGATGGCGCTGTAATCGAGTGCAATGCTGTGAGAATCGTTAAAATTGCAATGTCTGGAAAGGTTCGAATAATTCGAGAAATATACACCGTATTGAAAAACGGAAAAATGCATGTTCAACAGTTTAAAAAAATCTATTTAGGGATATAAAAGTTGCCATTTTTCTAAAAAATTAAACACGTATTTTTCCGTTTTTCAATCTGATGTGCACTTCTCGAGTTATTGGAGCGTTTCCAGACATTGCAATGGTAATGAATCTCACAGCATTGCACTCGATTACAGCGCCATCTACAATGTTTCAAAGAAAATGTTCAATACAAAAGTTACTTTTTTTTTCTCGTAGAATCCGAATCTGCAATAAAAAATGAGTGTCATCATTTAAGATTTCAAAGTTGCCCCCCTTTCCCCCCGGGGGGGGCAAAGTTCAGGGGGCAACTTTCATATCCCCAAATAAATTTTTCAAAAATGTTGAACATGCATTTTGACGTTTTTCAATCCGATGTATACTTCTCGAGTTATTTGACCGTTTCCAGACTTTTCGGACACCTTGTATATCAGTTTTGGGAATACGAAAATATATACCATTTTTCATACAAAATATATGTTGATTTAATTAAAATAAAGTAAATATATACACGAGATACTTTATTTTCGTATGTGAAATAATAACCTAAATCCATAATCCTGTAAAAATATCATCTGCTTTTGAATAAAAAAAAAAAAAAAAAAAAAAAAAAAACTATAGTTTTGTCAGCTCTTATTACCAGGTGGTTATTAGAAACGTTAATTTTCCGGAGCATGATAAAAACCTATTCTTTTATCTATCCTTTCCGAGATAATTATTTTTTGCTATGAAACATCTGATGATACGATCTGAATAATAATTGCTATTAAAACTATAGTTGTGTTCGTTTATCATTCCTTAGAAAACTAGTCGTTGGGGGCCGCCGTAATACTTACCCATCATGGATATGCATAATATAAAATATTAAAATAAAACATGTGTAAACTATTTATGAAATGCATTGCAATTCGAAGAAAATCGTGGCTTGATGACGTCATAAACTTTAAATGCTCTATTACTGAATGGCGTAAAAAACCCGTCCTTATAACTCCAAAATTGATAGTCATATTAACTAACGGCTTACTGCGTCGGATTAAGCGTCTCATTACCAATTAAAATATATCTTTGAATTGAAATTTGAATGAAATACAGAGTCGTGGAAAATATGATTACAAATATATCGGCAAATAATTATTCGATCGGCTTCATTCTTAATGCAAAATTTATGTAACAACAAAATAAGATCACTAAATATAATTAAAATTTAGGGAAAATGCTTAAGTGATACTAAAATAAAACAACAAAAGTCTTATAAAGACCTTTTTACTGATTCAACATACGTTTCAACGCTCTTTGCGGCGTCATTTTCAAGAAAATATATTGATAAATAAAATATTCTTGCAAAATTTGAAAAATAACATTGAAGAAACATGAATCACGAGATCCAAATATGTAAAACTGAGAAAAGCAGGTGCTTGAAGTAGCCAACTGTAATCGTGAAAATTATATTTCGCTATTGTTGTTTGAAACGGAAAAGGACCTCGTGCCAAATTTTAGGCAATTCAAATGAGGCGGAATCATTGCAAATGTTTACGTTACGTATGTAGATTTCTATTGCTTCATGGATAATGGATGGGAAGTAGGCTCTTGATGGGTAAATTATTTTACTATTTTTAAAATCAATTTCTATTGCTTCGGTTCTATGTAGTCGTGCCAGCGCTGTAGTACTCCTGTTATATTTGATATCTGCTATATGCTCTTTTAATCTTGTTTGAAACTTTCTGGTGGTCATTCCTATATAATATTGTAACGTGCCATCCATTTCATTAGAAGAGCCTTTACTGTCTGTACACCTAACCAATTAAATAATGAAATAAATAAAATACGTGACATCGCAATAAATAACGGATACAAAGACAGCACCATTAATAAATTAATTACGAGCATGGATAATAAAAAGAAGAAAATTTTTAATGAACGGAACTCAAAAATATCAACTTTACAATATTTTCCAGGATTCTTTGAAAGATTAAAATATAAACTTAGAAAATTTAATATCTGCCTTATTGCAAAACCAACCATAAAATTAAAAAGTGCAGTTTGTAAGAAAATAGACCCAATAGAACCATATCAACTATCAGGTGTTTATGAAATCCCATTCACCAGAGCGGATGGCACGTTACAATATTATATAGGAATGACCACCAGAAAGTTTCAAACAAGATTAAAAGAGCATATAGCAGATATCAAATATAACAGGAGTACTACAGCGCTGGCACGACTACATAGAACCGAAGCAATAGAAATTGATTTTAAAAATAGTAAAATAATTTACCCATCAAGAGCCTACTTCCCATCCATTATCCATGAAGCAATAGAAATCTACATACGTAACGTAAACATTTGCAATGATTCCGCCTCATTTGAATTGCCTAAAATTTGGCACGAGGTCCTTTTCCGTTTCAAACAACAATAGCGAAATATAATTTTCACGATTACAGTTGGCTACTTCAAGCACCTGCTTTTCTCAGTTTTACATATTTGGATCTCGTGATTCATGTTTTTTTCAATGTTATTTTTCAAATTTTGCAAGAATATTTTATTTATCAATATATTTTCTTGAAAATGACGCCGCAAAGAGCGTTGAAACGTATGTTGAATCAGTAAAAAGGTCTTTATAAGACTTTTGTTGTTTTATTTTAGTATCACTAAAGCATTTTCCCTACATTTTAAGCAAAATTTATGTTTTTTAATTGTCTTTTATATTCACTCCTTAAATTAAACAGTTTCGAAAATTTTTATATACCTTTTATCAGAACGAATATTTTGAGATTCCCAAAAAAATAATTCTGGATAATCGAGGTTACTGAAATTCAATAAGCTTCTTTCCATTATTACATACTAAGTACATACCAAATTTCAAGTATTTTTCTCGATTTGTTCGGGAGATAGAGCGTTTAATGACCCACAGACCCACAGACATACAAACACACAGACGGACGGCATTTTTTTTTTCTAAAAATATGTTTTTCAGAATCTCCAATGTCTGAAACGTGTAAATCCGTCAACTTTTTTTTTTCGATTTTCAAAATGATTACAAGACTTACCTTATACTACGTATGATGGGAAGGTAATAAAATATCTATATTTTTATTGAAAGCATCAGTTTGCCGCCAATTAATTTATTTTACAGATTTTTGAATTTACATTTACATTCAAGACAAGAAAATCATCCTCTCAAATATTTTTAAGTGTTAACGATACTGCTACTGTTATCATTATTGTACAGGTTTGTTTTATGTGCATTTCCAAACCCGTTTTTGACTCAATGTTTTATCTACAAAGTAATTAAATCTCTCTTTTTAAGGTTTCGTTCATCTCAGGAAACCCTATTAGTCTCGCTTCGCTGTCTTTCCGTCACAGAGCCTGTTCTCACAAACTAAATAATTTACATACTTGGAATTTTGTCTACTTATAGCTGGATGCCTACTATGAAGCTCAAATTCATAAAATTTGAAAAAAAAATCGTATTATTTTAATACAGAGAGATAAAAAACCAAAAAACTAACATCCTTTTCCTATTAAATAAAAAAAAATATATAGCAGTTTCCAACAATTAAAAATCCACAATAAAATTCTTTATACAATAATTAATTTTCTATTCAAAGATTTCCACGTGAAAAATGAAAATGAAATATAAAGTTTCATCAATTGAAAAAAATATTAATGTGAAGTCATACTGATAATAAAACGGAAATTGTTAAACATTTTAATAATACAAGGAGTATGAGAATGTGTAAATGCAGAAAGCAGTCTCATATATGACGTCATTAGAGAATTAAAAAGAAAATTAATCTGACGTCATATTGGAAGTTTAACGCACTTTTCTCAAATGTTTGAGAATAATACAAAGAGAGTATCAATATGACGTCAGCAATTGATTATAACGTCATATGAGTTTGAGTAACGTATTGAATATTGATAAAAACCCGATTATGGAAAATAGCATATTTAAACATTTTGAAGGTCTCTATAAAACCTGCTTAGTTTTTTTTTTAATTCCTTTTTTTATATCGCATTTAGTCCACATGACAGATATTATTATGACAGAGTTAATAGCGGGTTCAGATATTCGAAAAAACAAGAAAAATAGACCGAAAAATTTTTACTAACACTTTTTTTTTTTTTTTTTTTTTTTTTTTTGTAAAATGAAATTTATTTGGATTTATTAAACAAAGGACAAAATGTTTTGAAAGGAATATTAAACGAAACCCTTTGTGCGATCTTCGATTACACTTACCCACTTTTTTCTTTAATTTCATGTGCAATCATAATATAGCAAATGTTTCTGCATCAATAACTTTCAAAGCATGTGATTCTGCAATATTTAAATGAAAAAAATTAATATTTGGATAAATTTTTAAATGAGTTTAAAAATTAATGTGCGTATCTTGTGATTTGTTTAATCAGGGAAAGATTTTTTGTGAAGACAGGAAATTTTATAGATATGTATAAATATACAAGAAAGCTGAAATTATACTTAACATATTCATAATCGTATAAGACGTAAACTGTGATAGCAGTAGAAGTTTTCTTGTTTGAGGTTAATCTGTGAAGTTGGGCTTGCTGATTTTAGTTCCAAACATCACTGACAGATATCACTGAGCTGTTAAAAACTTATAAAATGATCAAAGTAATCTATAAAAATGCATCAAAAATCACTCAGCTATAAATCATCATTCAATTTAGGTATTGCAGGCCTAAAAATTGTTTACGTTTGAAATAGGAGGGTTACATTGATCAGAATTAAAGAAGTTTGAGACACGTCTGTGCCATTTTTTGTGATATTTGGAAATAAAACAAAGCAGTATAGTATAGAAATTCATGATTTCACATATCTCTTTCAAACATAACCTCAATAGCAGCTATATCTATATTATAAAGGACAAACGTCTCCGTGCGTAACGCTGCCGTATATTCTGCAAATGGCAACACATGACGATGAAATTTCAGTTTTGCGATTTTTGCTACAATAATTTTTTAAATTCCTTACATGGCACACTTCAAATTATTACACCGTTATATAGAATAAAATATCTATTACTTTCAAATGAAATTTGTTTGAAAACTGTATCACAATTTATTAATTTGTTATAGCATTTAAATTAAATTTCAATCATTATTATTTTTTTAACATATCTCTATCGCTTGCAGACGATTACAAAATATTAATTCGTTTGTACTTTAAACAATATAAAAAATGTTTTGCTCTTGTTTCTGGCTAATATTCAATAACAAAATTAAAACTTCATTAATCAGTTCATAAAATAGTATAAATAAAACACAAATTTAACAGATATGTAATCGTAATAAGCGCTTAAAACCGCAGAAATTATCAGTATATATAAAAGAAAAAACTGCTGTATATAGCGAAATTTTTAGAGATTTCTTCGGCTATTAACTTCTGGCACGAGGCCAATACAAAATTACCGCTTTTAACAAATTTCCAAATGTTATTTGAATATATAATTGACATATTTCATATAAAAATGCTCTTTGATGTTGTTAGGGAACAATCTAAAAATATATTTAATGTAAACTATCTATTAGAGTTTTCAATATTTTTTTTGACCTATATTCCCGGGATAGATGCCCTTGTTTTACTAATTATTGACTTTTGAAAACGTCCCGTGTATCTTTTACACACAGTAAAATATCATTAATTATCAAATCATAAATTATATCATCTATTATTTATATTCATGATAAAGTTATCAATTCAGATCATGAAATAATTCAGGTAAATAGTAGCGTAAGAAAAAAAAAATCTTGCTTTTATATAAAAAAAAAAAAACTTTATTAACTTTTTTGAACGTACTTTCTTATTGTAAATTTTATAACAAAATATTTCACTGTGCACACAGTAGATCTTTTATGAATTTATAAAACTGTTGTGATATATCTCCTCTTATAAAGATCAATGATCAATACATCTTTGGCTCAATGAAATGATTACTATCCTATACTTCAGTCTTCGTCTCTAAGGAAATAGTAATTAGTAAGAGCAGTTTCTATAAGATAATTATAAATATTTTACATTCGGTTCAGATATAGCCTAGTGATTCGTATACGTGCCTCAACTGTGAATATCTTGACAGCTGACAATTATCGCTTTTCCATCAGTTACAATGTAGGTAGTAAATACAGGGAAGTTTTGTATTAATACACATTCGGGAAAATCACTTATAAACGAAAGATTTAAATAATTTAAATGTTAATAAATGGATTTAAATTGAAGATACCTAATTGAAATTGACATTATTTTGGAGAAATATTTTTTTTTTCCGAAACGTTTTTAGATTTTCTAACTCTTTTTTGTAAAAAAATAATGAAAGTTTCAAATGCTGAATGACTTTACTACCAGCAAAATAAAATTACGTTACCCGTTACTGAAACTTTCCAACAAATTTGAAAAATATATATCACTTCGGATTTTTTGGCCGCCCGTCCGTACTCTAACTGTCAATTGAAGCCTTGTCATGGCGCCTGGTGCATGTAAAATCCGTCGTGGGTGCAAAGCCCTCCAAGTTACCTGTGAATTATACCTCTGGGCGTGCGTAGTCAGGTGAGGGTCTCGTCACCTGATCAAGGTTCTAAATTATGAGACATATTAAATCTGTTAATTCAACAAAGTTAAACAGGAACCTTGAACCTGCAAACAAAGATAACTGTGGCAAACCACAAGAGAGGAAGCACAGCAGCGATGTCAACAAATCTATAATCAGGCGATTACCGCCCCGCACCCACGTTCTAACCCGTCAAGCTAAGCATTCATGCCTGGCTGGTAGGGACCTGGTTAGCGGTTTTTAAAAACAACTGTCAGAAGTATAAACGGATTGCCTTGTAATTTTCATATTTTATTCATGTATACTATAGAACAATCCCTATTAAAAATGAAGGGTGTAGCATCTATTGTTCCTTTACAAGGACAGTTAAAAGTATTCAATTACATTCGAGTCAAAGGGGAAAATTTTTATGATGTTACGACACAATGAAATTCATATAAAATTATGATGCGCACTAAAACATGCTTTTTGTAAAATAAGGGGTGCGAAACATTTATTATTCATTTACAGGGTCACTCATAAAATTCTACAACATAATGTTCCACTGAGAAAACTTGTTTCAGGTGTAATTTAATGATGTTACACTATTTCAAACATAATGAAATTTATATGCATTACTGAGGTGCACTATAAATTGATCACTGAATAGTATAGAGTGCATTTCGTTTGTTGTTCCCTTACAGGGACACACAAAATAATTTGGTTACAGTCTATGTGCCATAATTGCAGTCTATGTGTGATAAGTACGTTTTCAATTTTTTTTTATGTGTTTAACTAATTTTTTTCATAGTACGTGGTGTGTATAAATTCTGTTGAACATATACAGGGATACACAAAGGAATTCTTTAGTATTACTGACTATGGAAGGAGATTTCTTATGAGTAGTTTTTAATTGTGTTACTCATTGTTCTCATGAATTATATTTAGTATACTATTATAACTTTATAGAATATAAATAAATCCATATACAGAGCAACAGAAAGAAAAACATACATTGTTGTTTACGGTTAGTAATTGTTGGAAGTGTGTTTTAAATTGTCTAATACATTTTTTACATTAATTAAACTTTAGCATATCATGCGATGTGTACAAAATTGTTTAGATAATATACAAGGCAGTACAAGAGAATTTGAGTACATTTGCATTGATTGTTGAAAATTGCTAACTGTGAATTTTCTAACTGAACTAAATTTTATCATACTATTTAGTACACATCCAAATATATAGATCACATACAGAACTGCAAAAAAATAATTCGACTATTTTTTTTAGTATGGGCGGTGATTATTAAAACTGGTGATTTAAATGTGTTAGATGTTTCCTAAACTGTTTACTTTCATATAGTCTTTCACCTTATTTAACGGTGAAGTTTCTTTGCAATTTTCTGGATGCTAGAACAGTGTTTCATAATCTAATCATGACGCATGATTTTTGGTTATTGTTGTATTTCAAGTTAATCAAACTTCATACATGTCAATACGAATCAATCAGTTTTATACCAGAATTTGCAGCTTGATACTTAAACAGATTAATAAGAAATATTTACGAAGTTTCGATCAGTAATGTTTAATGAAAAAATTACGCTTATGTCTTCTATGGTTTCAAAAATAAAATCGATTTTTTAATGTTCCAAATTAACAAATATTTTCTCAATAATTTTCGAATTAGAAAATACTAAAAATTTTGTTTCATAATGTGACAAATAAGTGAAACTTCTGATATTATTCGTAATTTTTTTTCGAAATTCAACAATTTTGAGACTAATTGATACCATAAACTGCAGTTATATATATATATATATTCAAAATTCAAAAAATATATGTCGGATTGACCTAAAATCTTTATATACTCATAGCAGGAAACTCTACCAAGGAACGTCTGTAAAAATATTTATATTTTGAAATTCATAATTTTTTATCTCATATTAATTCAATCATTTATATTTCGCACACCAAAATTTAAAAATAAAAATCAGAAACTCACATAATTATGATATGGACACAAACAATTAGGACATAGGAAAAAAACAGCATAGAAAATGTCATTATAAGATATATGCATGGAAATATTAAAACTTAAGATAACATTAGTATATTAAAATAATACTGTAGACTGATCTTACGAGAGAAGTTCAATTTAGAATCGAAATATGGGGTTAAATGGTAGAATTGGTTTCGCAATTTATAAATTTGCCTCTATTTCGATATGGAAGGGGCCCCGTTATGTTACTTTAAAAAAATTATTATAGAAGACACATTGTCCAATCGTAGGGTGTCTATTAGTCTCTCTGTGAGATTTTGGGAATTAAAATTATTATCTCGTGATCTCTTTTATTTTTTTGTTATATATATTTTTTAATTTTGACGAATGTACCATCTAAAAGAAATAATAACGTAGAAAAACTCAGACCTCATTACAATCAATTACTATCTCGATAATACAGTATAGGACCTTTAGGCGATTTTCCTAATTCGAATCACTTTATTATAAGTATAAGAAATGTACAAAATGACTAATTTCACAACTAGTGATAAATATGAATAATATTACATACTTACAATTTTGTTAATTTGCTAACTTATTTAGATAGAATAACAAACATTCTGAATTGTAATTCAAATTATAAAAAATATTGCATTAACAATTAAGAATTAGTTTTTGGGACTTGGGGGCGGAATACTTTCATGTTGATTTTTGGAATATTTCTATAAATTTGGTTGCTTATAGTACGTCCTCTTGCACTAATTGTTCTTGCATCCTGTATAGTGACATGATTTGTTGTTCATTGAAGTAGCTCCACTGCTGCATTCGACAAATCAGTTTTTCAGTGAAAAATATTAGTTGCTCATCTGTTATTAATGCTTTTTATCGTAATAATTTTTTGCACCATATATATTTTTTTTATATTTCTTTATTGATTTTGTAAATTATGAAATCAAGCAATACCATTATTTATTTTTTGCTTTGTGTTGACTCTAAAGGCCGCTGTGCAGGAATTCTTAAGATAACGCACACTGTTCTCAAAAAAGGGCACTCCTGCACTGTGTTCCAAAAACATATTTTGAGCTCGATTGTTTAAAATATCCTTTTTAACAATAGAATTTCGTGATTTTTTCGGGATCGATTAATGGATTTTAATTGCCATATCTGATATTACCCCATCGATTTACAGACAAATTTCGCGATTTTTTTTTCTCGCGACCAATCAAAGATTTTCGCGATAATTTTTTCCGTATCGATTGACGAATTTCACGATACTTCGTTATTATCGAATGGCGATTTTCCTTGTGACAAATTGCGAAAATCGTGATTTTTTTACCGCAACCGATTGACGAAATATGCGATATTTCTCTTCTACCGATGGACGCATTTCGGTGTTTTTCCCGCGATCGATCAACGAATTTCATGTTTTCTTCGCGACAGACTGTGGAATTTAACATTTTTCCTACGACCGACAAACCACCATATTTTCCCTTGAACAATTGGTGAATTTCCCGATTTTTCTCCAAGATTTAATGGCGAAACTCTCGGGGGTTTTAACGCGATCGATGGACGAATTTCGTGATTCTTCCAGAGACCGACTGAAGAATTTCGCGATTTTTTTTTTAGATTTTTGAAAAAAATATATATGTTTTGGTTATCGTTTTCCATTCCCATTTTTGGGTACGTGGACGCCATATAACGGATCCCACACAGTAATTTTGCTTGCTCCACATATTATCGTAATTTTTCAGATAGGTAGTAATCGTCCCTCTCAATCGTCGTTAACAAGAATACTATATAACAAAAATTCTCGTAGATGAACTGTCTTTGGACACGTCTTGCACGTCATTTGTCTTGGCCAATTATTCTGGTGACATTTTACTGGTGGGTGGCACTGTATTTTGTCAACAACACATAGTTTCATAGTCGAAAATATTTCCCATTGTCTAAGTTTTATTGAACTGGTCATATAGATGGTAAGGAGTTCTTAGGAAAAACTAATACTAGTTTTCAATGAAAATGTAAAGCATCTTCTAAACACGTTTTCAATTGTATACATGTAATACATGTAGTAGCACAGGGTGCTCTAAAATGTAATGAACGTTTTTAAAATTCACTAATAATAAAGCAGTAACAACGATTGAATTTATTGGGTCTGGTGTGTAATGTGTGAATTAAGGAACTTCATTACCATGTGCTCTTGTTTTAATTCCAAATAACATTTATAGATGGCGCAGACTAAATATCATTTATGGATGGTGACACTACCCAACATAATCATAACATTTTAAAACAGTTTTTTGACAGAAACCACTATTTGGCTCGTCAATTTTTAAAGTGAACGAAAATTAAATGTTAAGGAAACTTCTATGCATGTCTATAATACCTTTCTTTAGGCGTTCTAAGAAACTGAGATATTACAGTGTAATCTATCGGTAATTATCGTTTGTAAAACAATGAGTCATAGTCAGGGCCTGACTAATGCAGGGGCATACAGGGCAGCTGCCCTGGACCCCTCCCCCCATTTGAGAGGGCCCTCCATGGACGTAATAAGGATTATTGTTAGAGGGTGCCAAATGGTTAAAATTTGCCAAAAATCTTACATTTTCAAAGATTTAGGAAAGTAGTGTGGCCCTCCCCTGCCCCTTTCTGCTTCCCATACCCATGAGTGACTGATATACCTATATTTACACTTCAAAGGCTCATATGAGTGGCTGAGAGGTTCCGCTCTCGAAGCTGGTAGACGGGAGGTGCTGGGTTCGATCATAATCGCGCCCGTCAGCCTAATCGTTCGGAGTTTTCGTGGTTTTCTTCGAGCCGTGGATTTCTCCATGCGTAAATACGGGTTAGGTTCCCTTAGAAAGACCCCCACGAAGGGCACTCCTCCCGGGCCTATATCCCAAGTGTAGATAATTGGCCGTCAATACTCAACCCAACCCAAAGGCTCATATGAGCAATTATATTCCTATACAAAATAAATGTATTATATCATCTCTTAAATATATGACCATTTCTCTTGTGTGACCCCTGTACACAGAATGTTAATACACTCTCAGAAAAAACTGTAAATTTATGAGCGTTTGCTCTTCAATTTTCACGGGCAACAGCCTTATTTCATGAAAAATGGTCTGATCCGCTAAATAAGCGGCCTTATCCCTTAGATACTTAGAAAATTAAGAGCAATCCACATATTCTTACAGTTTTAGCCCACATGTTAGCAAAATTACGGTACGACCCCATACATTGTCCTCCGCTAGGGTGTAACCCTTCATTTTACTCGTGTTTCGAAAATTTTAACCCGTCAAAACAGCGATTCTGTGATGATAATCTAACGTGCTACGAGCTACGGAACAGTAAGTAAAGTGTTATTGTGTTTTAAAGTGCATTATATCCTGTGCATTATAATGCTGCATTACTTTGCCCCGTAATGCCCCGTAGTCTGCATAAACTAATAGACATGAATTTTTTTTTTTTTTTTTTTTTTACGGGGTATGACTGGAATTTCTGCTGCCGGCCTCTGCCCATAATTTTACTGCAATATTTTTAACAGTGTAGTAGCTGGTACGAAATTTATGTATACATACAATAGGTATGAAATTTAGTATTAGTTACTTCAGAATAATTTACGAAATTTTTTTATGGCTAGATAGAAGCCCCCCACCCCCCCGAAAATTATGCTTGCCCTTGGGACCTAGGTAGTACAAGTCGGGCCCTGGTCATAGTGGAAAATATTTGCAATATTCACATGTAAATTTTCTATAAGAATTTTTCGAATAGCTGAAATCGGTTACTTATTATTAAATTTAAAAGCATTCTCAACATTATTGGACACCCCATATGTAAATTACACAAATACACAGGCAAAATAATAATAAAAAAAAAACACTGTACAGCATAAAAAGTTACATATTTTGTGTGTAATCGCAGCTGCCATATAAATTGTTATAATGATTAAAGAGTATTTATCAGCTTACATTTACTGCAATACAAATCAGTAGTTGAATAGACAGATACGCTTTAGGAAAACTTTCATCTCCATGGAAATCGGATTAATTAAGATGCTGTATATAAAATGAACATCAATCTCGTACATTCCTCAAGTTGTCGTTCTCTGATTGGTGCACTAATTGGATTTGTCTCAGCTACAAATATAATGACTGCAGGCGATTAATCCATTTGAATCAATTATATTAGTATTTGCTGTATGAAGATTTAATTGAGATAAACTGATATTTGTAAGAAATCACATTTACTTTAATTAGAAGAATTTCGGTTTATTTATATTGAATTATGAAGAATTGAAAACAGCCTTTGTATAGTTATTCAAATACTATAGTTGATATAAATGACACTTAGACTTTCAAAGCCATAATGTAATATATTTATTTTATTAAATATGCGTTAATATAATAAATAAAATTTTATATTTCAGAAACTTAAATATTTTGTATGCAACAATTAACTTTAAACAACATATCTTAAACTAGAAAATGATATTGCATGTAAAAAGGTCATGCAATCCCAAATAACTTAATTTTAATTCCGGGGTTAATAAATTACATACCTGATAACTTCTGTTTGGTCGATCTGGTATTGATCTTTTGATTAATCGAATATTGATTTTTTTCGTATAATTATAATAATAATTTTATTAAAAACAAGCTTATTAACGGAAGTATAACATCCTCAATGCTAAAATGTTTTACAAACTTTACACTAAAAAGTACAAAAAATTGAAGGATTTTAATCAGTGTTTTTCATTTAGAAAATGTTATCTTTTTATTCAAAGAATTTTTAAAGTTACTTTGCACAATGTTACATTTTACAGAAACACTATTTTCATATTAATCATAATATTTATTTATTCAAAACTAAATTAATTATTAATATATAGTATTTCCAAAGTTAAAATATTTTACTCACATTATACGAAACACATAAATGTTGGAAGTTAGTAGTGTAAAATAAACCAAGTAATAATAAATCAAACAAGATAAAGATAAAAAAAATCTGGCGTCAAGCATAGATTATGAAACAATTTCAAATACATCCAGAAAACTTTAAAGAAACTTCACCGTTAAATAAGGTGAAAGAAGATATATAACTATACAGTATAGGAAACATATAACAACATTAAAAGTCCAGTTTTAGCAATTATCTTTCATAGTCAAGCATTTAGTCGAATTATTTTGTGCAGACCTGTATATTATGATCTATAGATTTGAATGCATACTACATAGCATGATAAAATTTAGTTCATTAAAATAATTCATGTTTAGCAATTTTCTCCAGTCGATATAAATGCACTCGAAATCTTTTGTACAATCCTATACATTATCTAAAGACTTTTGTAACCCCATATTAAGCCAAAATTTAATGTCATATGCTGGGAAATCATAAATGAGCTATACATGTGCTGCGAAGTTGCAGTTTGCCAACGTATAAGGGTGAAAAATGCCAACCTTGATGTCGTCTTGGTGACTTAAATGGTAAAGTATCTGGTGCGCTATACCAAGGTATCCGGGTTCGATCCCACGCCTGAACTTTTTTCGGTCTGTTGGTTATAAGCTGTGTAGCAAAGTGTAAATTCACATCATTTGCTAGTAATTATTTCCGGCGTAGTTTCAGCCCTGCTGAAAATTTAATAAGATATAAATAAATATATATATATATGTAAAACTTTATATAAAATATTTTAAAATTATAAATTATAGATTAATAGTTTTATGTGTCCAAAACAAAAATTAAAATTGTGGTGTTGCGTAAAGAAATAAATTATAAAATATTACAATATATGTAACAAAATAAGTAAAATTAAAAAAAATGTAATGAGTAACAGTTCAAGATAGGAATATAAAAAACATTCATTTTATGTTATGAAATATAATTAGACTGATTGTTTTACGTAATTTTTGGTGAAACATTATTTATTTATTGTGTCTCTCTTTATTTCTTGAAATAACAATATAACTTCTTGTGTTGAATTAAATTATTCCCATATTCTTACGTCTCAAGCTTATATTGAAAATTATCTGCAATCAAAAACCTCCTTGAAATGAAATATTAAACTTATCCTGAATGCCTTAGATTCCATATCGTTTGATAACCGTATAAAGTTCAAAGTTAAAAAGAAAGAAACTGTACTAAGATGAATTTACACTTTCAATTCCATTATAATATCAGAAGAACGTTCTTAGAAAGCAATTAAAATAGTTAGGCAAGCTATGTTAGAATGATTAAGAAATTATGAGATTATTTTGTGTTTGATAACTACAGGTATTTTAATCGTTTTCTCTATATACATATGAGGGAGTTAGAATGACAGTGGGGTAAGTCAATATTTAGTAATTTGAGAAATGAAGGGTTTTGTGAAACTTGTCGTATTGTCGTTGCATTAAGTGGTCCAACTTGTTTTGCCCTCTAGAGACTCCCTAAGTGAACGACGACTTATTTGACTGTCGCACTGAATAGAATTTAATATCCGTTCAGCGAAAATATGCTTATCAAGATTTTTCAAATTTTTGACTTACTCCACTGTCAGTCTAACCCCCTCATATTACTCACGAATTTCACATTGAATAGAACCGATAAGAGTTATGCGGTTAATAAAATATCTTATCTTAAAGTTTTTAATATTTGCATGTTATTTTGAATAGAATGCCAAAAATCAGTCTGGTGTTCAAATATCTAAGCAATTTCTTATAACAAATCCATCACATCCCCAGATCAAAAGCATGAAAGTACCAAGTTTCGCAGCAATATCTTGACTAGGACATGTATGAATTCGTACTGAAATATGTATCCTGTTATATGGCCATTCAATCCGTTAAACTCACATTTTAAAGTACAATAGTACAGGCAATATTTACGAGAAAAATAAACCTGTGTGTTATATATGTCACGGTCAATATGATTAATCCGATCATTATTAATAATAACAGGTTATTATTAATAATGACCGGATTAATCATATTGACCGTAACATATATAATTTTGGAATTTTTATTGTTATCCACATTCACTTTAAATACCATTGTGGCTACTATAGCTGATTTTTATTCGCAGTAGACGGTGAAAGGAAAAGTTGTTTAGTATTTACAACAGAGATGTATTTATAACAATTTTTTATTGTTATCCACATTCACTTTAAATACCGTTGTGGCTATTATCGCTCATTTTTATTCGTGGTAGACGGTGAAAGGAAAAGTTGTTAAATATTTACAACAAAGAGATATTTATAACATTTTTTTATTGTTATCCACATTTACTTTAAATACCGCTGTGGCAATTGTCGCTCATTTTTATTAGCGGTAGACGGTGAAAGGCAAAGTTGTTTAGTATTTAAAACAGAGAGATATTTATAATTTATTTTATTGTTATCCACATTCACTTTAAATACCGTTGTGGCTATTATTGCTCATTTTTATTCGCGGTAGACGGTGAAAGGAAAAGGAACCACAATCAGGACAAGTCTGCTTCAAAAACCATGAATTCTTAAAATCGGAGAATTAGTTCGAAAAGTTTTCATGGATATGCATTAAAATAATGTGTACAAAATAATAATAAAATCTATTTTTTTTTTAATTTTTTTTTTTTAAATTTATTAAGAAGGATGAAAAAAAATCGATCTCAGATATAATAAGATTTATGTATATATTTATTAATTTTACATTCTGATTAAAGTTTTAAAGATGACTTTAATAAGGATGACTTTAAAAGATGACTCTTTCAAGTTTCTTTCAAAAATTACCCGGTTTTTCAAAAAAGTTCAGAATTTTTTCCAGATGAAAAAATCATAAAATTTTGAACATTTTTTAGTATAAAATTTTTCATTTTTCAACATAAAAAATAAAATTGATGATGGATATATAATTATAGATACGTTTTTCAAAATTGTATTAAAATATGGATTAATTTTCAGATACGGGAAGAATGTGGGTTTAATTATTTCGCTGTCGGGCTGAAGTTTGTCCGGTTCGGCGTTTGTGTTTTGGATTGACTTCAAGTTGAGTTGTCGAATTCTAGTTGGGCACACCCTGACTTGCGACAGGCATGAATACCATTTAAAAGCAAAAGAACATAAAATTTTAAAATAAGGAAAATAAACATTTTACATTTTCATTGAAAACTGTTAACTCAGTATGAAGATTATGAGAAGTGGTGTATCGATGCGAATCTATATAAATATCCAGGGAATAGAAATCAAATTCAAATATTAATAAATGTTTAACATGCAGAATATAACGAACTCCGCTAAATTCTTTCTTAGTACTTACAAAGGGACGCCAAATGATTTATCTATATGTTTCACTTTAATTCCGAGCAAAACACATTTACTTAAGTAGTTAACAAACTATTTGTTTTGGATATAAAGTATTAACAAATACTTAGGCTGTGTTTAATTAAAACCTTCAAAAGAATTTTAACTCCAAAGCCTGAATTAAAGGGAAAACAAGAAAAATCCGTTTCTAAATTCTTTAATCGAAAGTCTATATAACTTTAAAAAGAATTTGTCTTTCATGTGATTGTGCATCTAAAGGCTTATTTTCCATTTGGAACAGTGTATATAAAGTAATTTTATTAAATATTTTGTTGTTACAAAATTCAAATTGAATATTACATAAATGACGTTATTAAGTGAAGAATATATTTTAAAAAATAGCTAATGAAAATATTGCATAATAGCGTAAAAAATAATATTTCCCTTCAATTAAATATTTTTACGTTTAATAATAGGAAGAAAACTTTTAAAATTACGCTATCTTGGAAACGTTACATTTAAAACATCTTACTGAAAACAATATTCAGTGAAGGTATCGCATAATATCTAAACTAGAAATAAATTCTACATCCCTCTCATAAATCCAAAACTTTATAATACCATGTTGTGGGCAGTTGATTAATCTTGAATGTTTGTCGTAAGAAAATATACACTTTTAGTTTGATTAGACAGTTTTTCTTTAAAATATCAAAAAAAAAATATTCTGCAATTATAAATTTTCTGAATAAACAATTCAATTAATTTGCCAACCGAAATAAAAATATTTTTTTTTACACATTGATATTTTAATTTTTATTCTCTTAAAAATAATAATAAGTATTATCCTAAATGAAAATGACTTTAAAATAAGAATGTATTACATTATTTTAATCGACGTTTATTTTGTTAGGTTTTATTTGTGTTATTTTAATCAACTGAACTTTTTATTTATCTACTTTTATCCTTGCTTAGTTTAAATTCCTTCATATCAAATCCTGAAATGTAAAATTATGTTAATTTTCACGATTAGTGTCTATCACTGCTGATATTCGTTTTATTTTTACCGATGGACTAATAACCCAGATAGCATGATTTCACTCAACTCACCTGTTATCCTGGTGTCATCTGATGCAACCAGATTACGTTCTAAAAATCCATAATAAGCCTAACCTTTAGCAACTAATCCTGAATGCCTGTATGCGTATCTATATATTGGCTTCCGTATGAGTATATGCCAATTCGATTAAAAGAATCTTATACTTTGTTGGGTCCAAAAAATTTATTTTTAATTTTTATTTTTACATACTGCATTCTGAAGTTTGTAGAATATGTTCCTAAAGCAGTTTTGTGTTATTGAAATTATTTTTGAATTATTATTTAAAATACGGCCCTTTGAACGAAACCGTTCATGTGTTAAATATTCAAAAAGCAAAATTTAAAACCCTGATTTTTTTAAATGCAGGTGAGCGATCGAATCAACCGAATGTCAAACATTCAATCTTATTTGAACGTTAATCGTATTTGGAGGGCCATGAACTCGTCTAATGTTAAAACATTAACTGTTAAAAATTTCCCACAATACATTAAATTTTAAACAAACTCTCTAAATGTACTGGGTCTATTTTTATACAAATAACGTTTTGTTTCCTTTCCGTCAATTACATTTATAATAGGTTCATGGCCTAGAAAATGTAATTGGCTTTCAAAACCCATATCGTTTATGCGTTTCAGATAGTGTTTAAACTTTTGGTTTTGTAAGCAAAAAAGGCAGCACATTGATCATGACCTCCTATATGGATATTGCCACATGCAAAATGCAATTGGTTCTATCAATTTCTGTGAACATGACGATGTTACTTGGCATGCAACATAGCACCCTTTCTATTTAAAAATATTTATTTTCATTAAATATAACACGAATTTCGTTGGAAACATTCGCCACAGTCTAAAATATAAATTCCCTTAACCTTTCTAAACTTAGAATGTCAGATATTCCTTCTTTTCCGTTTTGAAAATAGAATTTTGTTTAACAGATTTAAAATCCAAGTGACATGCTTATAAAATACAAAAACACACATTTACTTTTATTGTTATGAAGCAAGATTTAAAATAAAACACGAAAAGAGAAGGAACTAATATAAATAAAATACGAAAGAAAAACTATCAATAAAATACAATTTTAGAGAAATATATATAATTAAACTAGAAACATAATTCGTTGTAAGCAAAGATCAAATACTTTGTATGAATTTTAATTTATAAACCAAAACCAATTACAACGTTGTAACGCACAAATATGAAAATTGGCACAAAAAACCGCAAAAACTTCTCGACTTTTACGAGGCTTACTTTATTCACAAACATAGTCCTCCTTGGTGAATGATATGACCAGCCAAGGACCAGCACCCTTTTTCTCTTGCACGTGTGGAGGGATCCTGCGCAGTGACTCCTTTTTTCTGTTATTCCCGGTCAACTACGTCACTTCTTTGGTATATATAAACTCTTGCTTTAGCATTTTCATTCAAGCCAGCACTCGAGGCTATAACCGAGGGGTTCTTTGAACCCATTTTTATCTTTTTTTTTTTCTCGCACGAAAGAAGGGGATCGATGCATCAGGACTTCTAACGCAATAGTGGTACATCGTGTCGAGACTTCGGCACTAAATGGCAGCTGCACAGCTACGCGCACGGTTCTGCGCAGCTGGCCAGAATCCGTGCTGCAGCAGCGCCCATGGCTGTCACTGTCAGTGTCAAACGGTGAAGCAGACGAATTTTAGTGACGTATGCAGGATCCGTCTTCACATGCGCCACCTATTTGAGGCTTTTTTCGAGGAACGATTTCCTTCTTGGAAAGGCTATTTCGTTAGAAGTCCTGCATCCTTGAAACGGCCGTATGCGGTTTTTTGTGCCAATTTTCATATTTGTGCGTTACAACGTTGTAATTGATTTTGGTTTATGAATTATAATTCGTTGTAATTTAATTTTCTCTAAATAAATATATGATTTTTCGTGTACCCTATTTTGGATTTGTTTAAAGTGTTTTCATATATGTGCATTTAGAATAATCTGCAGTGTAGAAGGAAATTTCTGTCAAGCATATTTAAAATAGTCATAGTTCATACATAACAGTTATATATTTAACAGTTTTTATTCTTGTTCTTTCGTAGATGCAAATAAAAATTTAATCATATTACCTCTTCAGTGAAAGTAATCTATTATTACTCTTTTTAATAACTTATTTTTGTTGATAAAATACTTTCACAAAAAACATTCTCCCTTTAATTTATAAATAAAAATGCATATTCTTTAATATTAAGTTTAACATAGATTAAAATTTGATTATGTAAAGTTTCTGAAGTTGACAAACTATTAAAATATAATTGAAGTTCCTTTAAAGATATTGTCGCATGAAATAATGTACTTACATTAATTTAAAATAAATTAAATCAAAGAAAACTCGATTTCTTTTCAGAAAGCAATTAATTTAAACTAAAGACGTTTAAGCAATTATGTATAACTCCAAACTTTAATAGACTTTTTTAGCAATGATTGAATTTAAATTGATATGCCTATATTAAACTTTATTTTAACAATATGTTTGGAGCAAAGAGTTTCTCTATTTCTATTGTTAAATGAAATATCTGGGTCTGGTAGACAAGGCGATTCATTAAAATGTTTTCAGATTCTATGCGAATAACTTCGATATATTTACTTTGGTATAATTTGTATAAAATATACTTTTCGTGGGAAATACTCTTCCTTTCGAATTTGATTTCTAATTAACTGGTGAGTGAATTAATTACCTGAAATTAGTGTGAAATGATTGTACCCATCAAAATGCTTACAGTAAGTTCTGTAGATATTTCCCATCAATATTTTTTAATAGGCTATGTAGAATTGGTTAATTTGTTTTTAAAATAAGATTATACATTAAGACTTCAAGACCATGAAGTTAATTACTGATAAATAATCTACTTATATTTGATTCTTTCAGAAATAATATTTTTTTTCTTCTAGAAAACCATTTGGATGTATGATAATTCCGTTATAATGTACAGAACACTTGCAATTAATGTAAACGTCATACGGAAAATACCTTTGAGATTTGTGAAAGTTATTAAAATTGTAAATTTTATTTATAGTATATAAGGGAAGATAAGCACTCTAGTTTTTATTATAAAAACCAGTTTAATGATAATAGGGGAAAACGATAGTAGTGACAGACACTAAAATAATGTTTATTTATGACCAGTGGACAAGTGCGAGCATTTCGCACTGCAGTCTGATATTTTTTGGCAATATGTAACATTTCTCAGATGCAGGTTTAAACTTCTATAGAAACATTAATGATAAAAATATCTGAAAACAACATTAGTGTAGTTAGAATATCATCTAATTTTTTCCATCAATGTTATAATAAACACTAATCAATGGTAGCAAAAGGCACGCGCGAGAAAAAAATTAACAATCATATTTTAGCTGCATTAGAGGATGAAGTCACTCGCTTCGGGAAAACAGAACAATCTTTCATTTTTTTTATCGAAACAATGTTGATTTAAATTTTAATTAACTGCAATTTTACTTCGATCGATCGATGGAGTTTTTTTCATCTAAACATTTCATTTTTTCATTTTAATCATAAATATAAAATAAACCCGCATGCTTGCATCACACTTTATACTGTTGTACTTATTACATATTCTATGCATTACGTATTTAATGTACTCTTATTACGTATACCTTGTCCTTTTTTTTGTGTAATCATTGTTGAGCATCACATAATACGGTATTTTATTTTTGTGGCAACACTAATTTGACGAAAATTTATGAAAACAATGACGGTTTAATTTTTAATTACCAGCAATTGGTAATCAAAAATATGTTTTAACAAAATGTGAGTGTGCTATGTTAGAAGCTTGTTTAAAATCCTTTTATATGGTATCTCATTTATTGTTCTGTGTTATGTGTTTGCTTAGAAAAAGAGATGTTGATAACAGAAATAATGTATTTGATTCTTCCTTTTACGCGCGTAGGCATTAGTTGTTCTTCCTGTTTAGTTCATATCTTCAACTTTGTTACCCAAACGATAACCTTAACTTTCCCTGGTTTCAAAGTTTTCAAATGATAGAAAATCCTCAAGCTAATAGATGACATTAACATTTAAAATTTTACAAAAAGTAAATTATTTTATTTTTCCCACTGGACTTTACATTTGTTCCTGTAGTCTTTTTGCATTTACACCCACAGGAAATCGAATGCTTCCAAGTTGTCCGATTTCAAATGAATCAAATTTAGATTTATGCATAAAAAAGAATTATTTTCCTGAAATTTTGCAAAACCTTTCTTTTTTTCAGATATAAGAAAACAAACATCTCAAAGTTACACTAATACTTCAAAATATATCCGGATAAGATATGTTTGAGATTTTACTGGCACTGTTTTTTGTAGAACACATTTCTTAAATTTGTGTGTATTATTTGATATATGTTTTCGGCTTTTATTAGAGTTTTATAACTCATTCCTGTTTCAGAACGTTCAATAACAAAAGAACAAAAAAAATGACCTCATATTGTATATTTGGCATAGTTGAAGAAAGCTTTTCTTATCTTCTGCAGTTTTTAGAAAAGCGCGTTGTCTTCTTTAAAGATCACAGCAATCAATTTAAGCATTTGCTTATTTTTTTTTTGAATTTCCACTTATAAGATTTTGAGTAATAAATTTTACACAAGTTTCAATTTATAGTGTTGATTTTACAAACAGTTAAATTTTTATAAAATAAATTACGTACACAACATACTTTTCGTTTTCGCTAAATAAACAGTCTACATTTTACTCGCATTATTTTATGAAATTACTTTATTTACAATAACACAGTAAAATATCTAGAGCACAAAAATATATTTTCAACTGCATTTATTGACTTTAAGAGAGTTTTAGTAAATAAAATCCAGGTTACACGATCCTTTGTTTCATTATTCATATCTCTTGTAGTTTTCTTTTTTCATATAAATTATTTTTATGTTTTTCGAATAACATTGTAAAGTATGATATGGAATGAAATAAACATTTCTATTGTAAAGGAAATAAAAATAAATGTCTCAAGATAAAGAATTACAAGATAGTCGATATTTTTATTGATTGTCAAGACATCAGATATTTCTCAGTCAATTAAATATTTATGCTATAAAAAAGTTATTTCATGTTTTCAAAATATTTTATTAAATTATTCGTTTTAGATATTACGAAATAACAACGATAGCAGAAGATTATAGTTCTAGAGAAATGAAAAACTAAATAAAATCCGTCGTATTTTTTATACCATGTAAGCACTAAATAAAAACGTGTATATTGCTTTTATCATTATTATTATTACTGATAATATAAATAATGATACGATATAAGTTAAAGTCCGAACAACGTCAAAAAAAAAAAGAAAAAAAAAGGGGGGAGTGAACACACTATGCAAATGCTATCACAAATCATCGCTTAAAAATCATAAATTGAACGAAATTAAAACAAATAGATGAGTAATATAATCTACAAATTACTACTATACTTAAATTTTGTTATGTTTTTCATCTGCATACAGAAATTACACCAAGCAATTTTAAATGAAACATCTAATTTTGACATAATATTTGGATTTGTTCGTAAATTTAGCTTTATGGTACCGAGCGGGAAGTCAATCGGTGAAGTAATTTACGAATTAAGAAGGTTTAAAATTTTGAACTCACATTTTAAGCATAAATTCTTTCGCATAGATTTCTTTCTACAAATCGATCTCTATTTTAAAAATAAATATAGGTTATATTTCATATTTGCTTTCTAAAATTAATTTAAAATTATATGTAGTTTGGAATTTAATTTAAAGAGAAATATATCACATGTAATCTATAAATGTTTTAAAAGAAATCGATTCCAGTATCTTGAAATATTACAACTCAGTCCGCAGATTAGTTTTTGAGTTATGCATGAAAACATATCTACTTTGCAATCTGTTTTGCAACAATTAAAAATTAATTTAAAATTAGGAGTTCCACAGTTTAAACATGCATAATTTGTAAACTACTAGACCGAATAACTTCTCTTTTACTATTCAAAGACTAGACGGATGTGCTAATCCCAAAACATTCTTCTATCTCATACATGTTAATACTTCAAAATTCGCTATCACATCGCCAACTAGTCGTTGGAGGCCAGCGTAATATTCACCCATCATGATATGCAAAAATATAAAATATGAAAATAAAACATGTATAAACTATTTATAAAGAAATTGCAATTCGAATAAAATCGTGGCTTGCTGATGTCGTAAACTTTAAATGATCTATCACTGAATTGCGTAAAAGAAACATCCTTATAACTACAACATAGATGATCATACTAACTAACGGTTTACTGCGTTGGATTAACACTAGAACCGCGGGAAATTTTACTCTCAAGTTTCATAAATATATTTCACACCAGAATTTTTATTTAAAACTTTCAACTTTTTTTATTTAACTAATTTTTGTGCGGTATATATTTAACATATTTTATGAAGAATTGCTGGTTCGAATGGACATTTTTTTTCATTTGGTACGGGTCAAAATGACCCATCTTCGCGGTTCTAGTGTAAAGCGTCTCATTTCCAACTAAAATATATCTTTGAATTGAAGTTTGAATGAAATACAGGGTCATGAAAAATCGAAGAGTGTGAAAACTAGGATTACAAATATCTCGGCAACTACTGTCCAATCAACTTCATTCTTTATGCAAAATGGTTTTTTACTGTCTTTTATATTCGCTCCTTAAAATAAACAATTTCGAAAATTTTTATATACCTTTTATCAGAACGAATATTTCGAGAGTCCGAAAAAAATAGTTCCGGATAATCGAGGTTACTGAAATTCAAAAAGCTTCTTCCCATTATTACATACTAAGTACATACCAAATTGCAAGTCTCTATCTCAATTTGTTCAGGAGATAGAGCGTTTACAGACACACACACACAGACACAAAGACGGACGGCAATTTTTTTTTTCTAAAAATGTGTTTTTCGAAGTCTCCAGTGTCTGAAACGTGTAAATACGTCAATTTTTTTTTTCGATTTCTAAAACGATTACAAGACTTACCCTATACTACGCATGATGAGTATGTAATAAAATCAATTTCCGCCCTTCTGTTGTACGTCAGCTCTATGTCGTCGGGGTTAACTGGATGCGAAGCACCCTTTGTTGCACGAGCAGCCGATGTACGAGAAGACTGCGAAATGTCCTTCTTGTCTGTACCGATGGGAAAAGATAGCCTTCCTATTCCTTGGTTTTCAGATACTAGCTAATTTTACTGGAAAACTATAAGCTAAAATACGTGGAAAACGATTTAAGAAGATTCATTCCCAATTCTCCTTAATATTGATATTGAATCAGAAATTCGCCAAATTAGTCAGCTATATCCAAGTTGGCTCGTTTATGGCAACCTATTTTTGTCAACAAAATTGGCGATATTTCGCCAAGTATCACCAAGGTGTCCGAGAATTTGAAACTGTCGAATATGAATAGATAGTGTTACCCATAAAAATGTAGTGATGATGATTACAAAAAATGGAAATAAATTTTGCCAGAAAGCATGCTAAATAAAACTCATAAATTAAACCCTATTATGATGTCTTGTTTTAAAATGTCAGCCACACTAAAATTTAAAACTGCTATATCTCAGCTATTTTTTAAAGATAGAGGCAAAACAAAAATTTCTCCGAATCCTTGGGTCAAGACCAAACATATAACGGAAAAAAACATTTAAGATTTCTAAATTTTTTGTACATATTTTTGAAATTGAAATCTTTAAGTGGCTATAACTTCGTCCCTTTCCAACAGAATATTCCCTAATACAACATTGACCTGGAGGCCATAGTCAAAAACATATACATGAAATTTGGTTTAATTCTGTGCTTAACCTCATGCACTTTTCGATGGTACAATGATGAAAATGGTACAAAAATCGTTTATACAACGCCTCCTTGCGGTGGAATATTTTCAAATTCAAGCACGACTTACTGGCCATAGTCACAATCCTAAAAGAAAATATTGGATCAATTCTATGCATAACTTCATACACTTTTCGATTATACAATGAGTGCACACACACGGACGCACCAACACAGGGACACACAGACAGACAGACATTTTGTAAAAACGTATTTTCGGAATCTCTGACCCCTAAAACGTGTAAATCCGTCGAACAACGGAAATCGAAAAAAATTTCGATTACAATACTTTCTTCTATTATAGATAGAAGAAGGTAATAAAATGTACTGAAAAATGCAATTGTGATGTCAAAATTATGTATTAGAATTGAAAACATTCAAATTTGGTGTATGTAGACGACATTCTAAGCAAATTTAAATTATAGCATTATTTATTAGATATTATTACTAATCGATTGTTCCCAATCACATTTTTCATATGAGGGGCTGAGCAATAGTTAGTATGTAGAATTCTTTTTTTACTTCCTTCTATCTAAAATAGAAGAAGGTATTGTAATCGAAACAAATTTCGACTTCCGGTTTTCGACGGATTTACACGTTTTACGGGTCAGAGATTCCCTAAAATCATGTTTTTACAAAATGTCTGTCAGTCTGTGCGTCCGGGTGTCCGCGTGTGTGTCCTCATTATATCATCGAATAGCGTATGAAGTAATGCATAGAACTGAACCCATTTTAACACTTTCCAACCTAGTTGAAAAGTGTTTATGACTTCGGTTTGTCTGCCGTATGGCCGTCTGTCCGTCTGTCTGTCTGACGTCTGGCCGTGTTCTGAATCCCGTAAATATGCTTCGATTGTCCTGAAATTTTTGTATGTTATTGTCGTATACTATAGCATGTTCCTTATTTCAACAGATGTGTGTGACAGTCAAAAGTATTCCGTTACATTATAGTCAATGGGGTATAATCCGTTCAAGCTCATTTTGATGACGCTACGTCATTAAAACATAATGAAATTGATTTATAACTATATAGCGCATTAAAACATGCTTTTTGTAGAATGTGGGGTGCAAATCATTTAGTATTCATTTACAGGGTCAAACAAAAGAATTCTTTTACACATCGTTATATGGGGAAAAATCGTCTGCAGTGAAATTTAGTGATATTTCACTATTTCAAACATAATGAAAATTACATGCATTACTGAGGTGCACTATAAATTGCTCTCTTGTGTGCATTGCGTTTATCTACAGGGACACACAAAAGATATTGGTTATAGTACATGTGCGATATTTATAGTCTGTGTGTGTTAAGTGCGTTTTCCACTTTGGTTTGCATTTTTCACTTTTTTTCATAGTACGTGTGTGTTTATAAACTCGGTTGACTATATACAGGGCTACACAAGGAAATTCGTAAGTGCTACAGACTATGGGAGTGAATTGCTTAAGGGTAGTTCTTAATTGTGTTTACGCATTTTCCTGCTGAACTATACGTAGTAGACTATGAGAACTTTGTGGAATATAAATAAATTCATATACAGGGCTACGAGAAAAAAGATACATTGTCGTTTACGTTTGGTAATTGCTGCAAGTGAGTTATAAGTTGCCTTTTAGCTTAATAGGTGATGTGTACAAAAGTTTTCAGATAATATACAGGGCTGTACAAAAGATTTCATTTTGAGTGCATTTCCATCGATTGGCGAAAATTTTTAAATGTGATTATTCTAACTGAACTAAATTTTAACATACTATATACTCACATCTATTGATCATACACAGGGCTGCACAAAATAATTCGACTACTTTTTTTACATTGGAAGGTAATTTCGAAAACTGTGGTGTTATGTGTTTTCTAAATTGTTTACTTACATATCTTCTTTCCCCTTATTTAACGGTGAAGTTTCGTTACAGTTTTCTGGCTGTGTTGGAAACAGTTTCATAATTTATGCTTGATGAATGATTTTTCGTTCTTGTTATGAAAATGTTTTTGATTACTGCCTGTAGGTCCCAGTTTAAATTGGGGATATTCCGCCTGAAAGGGTCGCTGTGATAACCACTTAAACATTTCAAATTCAAAAAGATGTGCAAAAAAAAATTGAAATCCTAAAAGTTTTTTACATTAAATGATCGGCCTTGATCCGAGGATTCCGGAGCAATTTTTGTTTTGCCTCCTAGTTAAATAAATCGGTCATATACGAGTACAACTCGCGCTCAAAGTGTTCCGTGCATTAAATTTATTAATTACAATTTATTATTTAACAAACTCTTACTACCCCTAATTTTGTAATAATTTTAGTTTCAGTAGATTCTGAAATAGGAGGGGAAGGGGACATATATTTGCCGTACATTCTCGACGATATCTCTGAAAATATAATACTAAAATTAAAACAAATATATTTTTGAATTCGGTGTTTCGATATCTTTCGAACGATGCTATTACATGATACATAAAAAGAGTTCTTTTTTCAATTAACTTAATTAATATATCCTCTAATTACCGACAATTTTTTTCGTAAATCATTATTAACTATTTCTGGATGATTCTGCGTCGATAGATATCCCGAGCACCCGTCAACTACCCCGCTGGCCGCTCGTAAAGTAATGTTTGCGCGTAATGGAAAAAATGAGTTTTTCTCAAAAACAATTTTGCCTAGGAAAATCGCTATACTTTTCCTGCAAGATTTAAATAAACTCCTATTTCCCCTAATTTTCTGATAATTTTAGTTTTAGTAGATTCAGAAATAGAGGGGTGGGGGAGATATTTATGCAGTGCATTTTCGATGATATCTCTGAAAATACATTGCCTAAAATAAAAATAAAAAATGCATTTTTGAGTTCGATATTACTAGATCTTTCACATGACACACCACACGATATACAAAAAGAAAAAAAAATGAAGTGCAAGCATTTTGGAATTCAAATTTTTTATGAAATATATTTGTTGCATTTGTGTGAGCTGTTAAACCGCATACGATGCAATAAATATATATTTATATCTCTGTATGTGTTTTTGAACATCAAAATGAATTTCAATTAAATAATGTGTAAAAGAACCTGTAAAATATTAAAATTTGATACCTGTAACACTAACAAAGGATGTGAATTAATTTTCAATTTGGTAATGACAGAGTGAAAAATGTGACCAGGCGGGGAATCGAACTTTGCCATTAAATGGTAATGCACTTGGTGCGCTATACCAGGGTATCGGGGTTCGATCCCCAGTCTGGATACATTTTTAACACTGTTGTTTATGCGTTGTTTAGCAAAGTGAAAATTAATTCACATAATTTGTCAGTGTTATTAAATTTAGCATTTTCAGTCCGGCTGGAAATTTAATTGAAAAATTAATACCTTTATAAAAATAAATCAAATCGCGCAGTAAATTACTCATTTATTCTGGGATACTTTGTGAACATAGTAATAACATATAATAAATGATTTTTGAGCAATTACATGAACATATAAAAATTAATAAAACAAATAAAAAAAAATTAAAAAAATAATCAAGAAAATTGCTTTTAAACTAAACAACCGTAAATTTTAATTATAGCATTTCAAATATTATTTGAATTTCACCTCTTTGAACAAACAATTAATAAAAACTCGCATGTCTTTTTTTAATTTGTAAATCAGAGTTCTGCGCTAATGTGGCACATGAATATAATTTAACTTTTGCAAAAGCATTAATTTTGAAATTAATGATGCGATGAATGAAATACCTGTTTTATTTAGTAACATGATAAACCCAAGTCTGTATAACTCGCACATAGTGAAGTAGCTTTCCTACGAACAGTTTCTGAATTGTGGTTTCGGGTTTGAAAAATATTCTGAATGGAATATTTTATAATTTAAAATATAAATAAGCTTTAGAGCCATCGTTAAATTTAAAGTATTAAATTTACAGCAGGTTTAAAATTCAAAATTACTTAGTTCCCGGATTTTCTAAAACTAGTATTTTCATATAGAAAACAATTCTGCTTCATTTAATCTTAGAATTATCCTATAAAGTAAAGAAAATTTTTCAATGTGGAAATACTGGCATTAAACTAATCATAGACATGGCAGCTGTGTAATATTTTCGCCGAAAATTACAAAATGCAGACAAGCATGATTTAAAGAAGAACCAAAAATCATTCATGCGGCATGGATTATGAAACACTTCCCAGCACTAACAGATTATTAAGAATTTAGATTTTTTTTTTCATTCGATGAAATGAGGTATCTAAATAGCAATTTCAAAAATACGTAACTGATTAAAAATCCATTTTCAGCAATTGCTGTCCATATTCGAAGTAATTTGAGCAGCCCTGTATATGATCTATAGAATTCGTAAACAAAACGTAATGTACCAAAAATTACATAAAATTATATATCACAACGGAAAGAGCACGTCTAGCAATTACCGATCATAGTCAGTCCTTTAACAGAATTCTCTTGGGCGTCTCTGTACATGAACAATAAATCCTACGCACTTCATAATCTTTAGAAAATACATTGTATTGATGTTTAGTGATCCTTATGTTTCAAGTAACATAACATGTTCAAAATACACCGTAAACTATTTTTCGCAGTAGATCATACTGCAAAGGAATTACTTTGTACGTCCATGTAATTCAACTATAAATGCTACTAATTGTATACTCCGGTAAAAGCATCCTGTAGTCCGCTTCAGTAATTCATATTAATTTCTTTACGTTTGAAATATCCTTACATCAATAAAATGCGCCACAAATTATTTTTCCCCATAGACCATAATGTAATGAAATTCTTTTGTATGTTCCTGTAAATGAATTATTAATGTTACACACTTCATTTTCAATACCGAGCATTCTATAGTAAAATTCAATACTGTATACAATTTTCATGACAATCCGAGTATTTTTCTGATAATTAGAGCAAGGGCAGACGGCAGACAGATAGACAAACAGACATACGGAGAAACATACAGACAAACCGAATTCATATACCCTTTTCAGATATGTTGGAAGTGTTAAAAGGAAATATTATAAGAAATCTACTAATCTATAAAATAAACATTCGTATGTTATAATTAAACCATTTGAAACACTATTCGAAGTTCATGTCGTTTTACGAAAGTTACTTTTCAGCAATAATTAATAACACGCATATGAGATGTTTACGTTCGTAAATCGAAGGTACTCTCTTAATCTGACACAAAACACATTTTTACATTAGCAAAATAATACACTTTGAAATTAATTATGCGGAGAATGAAATAACTGTTTCATTTTGTTACATGATAAATCAAAGCATGGATACATGTAGTGAAAAATCAATGGTACGAACAGCTTCTGAAACGTTATTTCAGACTTCAAAATATATCTGAATGAAATTGTTTAGTACTTAAAATGTAAACAAATATTACAGCTTACAACAATTTTGAACTTTAAATATTTCAAAAGTATTAAAGAACGAATATTTTGGTTCTCTTCGAAAGTACTACTCCTTTTAACATTTTCTAACATAGTTTAAATATGTCTATAAATTGTTTCCGTCTGTAATTTCGTTTGTCTGTCCATCCGACTGTCTATCTGACAGTCCACGCTCCAAATCTCTTGAATATTCTTCAATTTCTACGTTATTGATAAGGTAAAGCTAGGAGAGTCTGCGCACAATTCAAAAGAATAACAATAAAAAATCTAAATATTAATTTTTTGATAAACTATCCATGAATAATTTTTACGTCATTTGTTTTTTATGCATTTCCATTGCTATTTTGTTGTTATGTTGTAATTTAATAGAACAGTTGTAATAAAACCAAGAAAGTTATTTTGCACAATCTGTCCTTACAGGGTTGGTGTGATTGCGCACATGGGTAGGAGAGATTGTTACTAATAATAACTGCAGTTAAATTGTTCACAATAATAATTACACTTAAATTACATTGTTGTAAGGTTTTTGTTAACAAATATTATTGTATTAGGAGTGAATATTTCAACCTAATGATTAAAGAATCTCAAAAAGGAAATAATTTTAAAAACGATTAAAAATTTTTAATTAAAGGAAAAAAATATAAAGAATCAGAAAAGGCAAGTCCAGATAAGATTACAAAATAACATTAAGTTACTTGATACCACGTTTAACTTAAAATTAGTCCATTTTAATTTTTCATTTTTTTATGCAAATTTCTGATAAGCTGCGCAATCTCTCCTAGCATGGAAACTAATGGGAACACTGCGCCATCTCTCCTGAGTAGCAGAAGCGCAAACTCTCCAATTTCGGTAGGAGAGATTGCGCGGCCCTTTATATAAAGATGGCCGCTTCTAAAACGAACCGTTGATGTTCACATTGTTAGTCTAGACTTATTAGTAGCTTATGAGAAATCGTTTAAATTTAAAATATTTTGTATTACTGACATTATATAGAAATTCTGATGAATAGCTATGAAAATTCAAGCACTTACTTTGGGAAAACAAAACAAAATAGCAATGCTTTATCTTAGACGCTCAAAACAATCAACGTGCACTTTCAAGTAGACACTCCACTACTGCTGTTGTACAACTACCTGGAGTCGCTGCGAGCTCACTCTACTCCTTCCATCCGAACCTCTATGTGCGCAATCTCTCCGACCGCGCCATCTCTCCTGGCTTTACCTTATACATTATTGACATTTTCCATGGCATGTTCCCTATTAAAAACGGAGTATTTAACATTTTTAGTTGTTTTAAAGGAGTCACTTAAAAGCATTCCGTTACATTATGGTATTTTGGGAAAATTAGTTTGCAGTGTATTTTAATGATGTTACACATTTTCAAATAAATGAATTTGATATTCATTAATGGGTTGCACTAAAACATGCTTTCTGTAGAATAAGGAGCGCGAGGTATTTATCATTCGTTACAGGGTCACACAAAAGAATTCAATTACATTATGTTTTACGGAAAAAATCGTTTGCAGTTTATTTTAATGACGCTACACTATTTTAAACATAATTTAATTTATATACATTATTCAGGTATATTACAAGATCTCTATTGTAGAATTTAAAGTGCGTAGCGATTATAGTTCACTTACAAAAACACGCAAAAATTCAATTACACTACTGTCCATGTGCAATATCCTTTACAGGGTCACGCAAACTAATTCAATTACATTATGTTTTATGGAAAAAATCTTTTGCAGTGTATTTTGATGACGTTACACTATTTTAAACATGATCAAATTTATATACATTATTCAGGTATATGACAAAATCTTTATTGTAGCATTTAAAAGCGTATTAATTATAGTTCACTTACAAGGACACACAAAAAATTAAATTACACTACTCACTGTTAAAAAAATTGCAGTAAAATTACTGCAGCAGAGATTCCAGTCATACCCCGTAAAAAAAAAAAAAAAGTCCATGACCATCATTTTGTGCAGCCTGTAATTTTACGGGGCAAAGTAATAAAGCATTATAATGCACTTTAAAACACAATAACACTTTACTTACTGTTCCGTAGCACGTAGCACGTTAGATAATCATCACAGAATCGTTGTTTTGGCGGGTTAAAATTTTCGAAACACGAGTAAAATGAAGGGTTACACCCTAGCGGAGGACAATGTTTGGGGTCGTACCTTATTTTTGCTAACATATGGGCTAGAACTGTAAGAATATGTGGATTGCTCTTAATTTTCTAAGTATCTAAGGGATAAGGCCGCTTATTTAGTGGATCAGACCGTTTTTCATCAAATAAGGCTGTTGCCCGTGAAAATTGAAGGGCAAATGCTCATAAATTTACAGTTTTTTTTGGAGTGCTGTCTATGTGCAATTTCCTTTACAGGGTCACACAAACTAATTCAATTACATTATGTTTTATGGAAAAAATCGTTTGCAGCGTATTTCAGTGATGTTACACTATTTTAAACATAATGGAAATTTTATACATTTTTCAGGTATATTACAAGATCTTTACTGTAGAATTTAATGAGCGTAGCGATTATATTTCACTTACAAGGACACGCAAAAAAGTCAATTACACTACTGTCCATGTGCAATATATTGCTGCAAGTGAGTTTTCAACATTGGTTCGCGTTTTTAAGTTTAACTATATTTTTGCACTTTGCATGTTGTGTATAAATTCTGTAGATCATATACAGGGCCAAAGAAAAGAATACGGAAGCATTACGGTTCATGGGCGTGAATTGCTTATTGGTGTTGTATAATTGTGTAATACATTTTCCAGCTGAATTTAATTTAGTACATTTCAAGATGTTTGTAGAATACAACAAAATTCATATACAGCACTACATGTAACGAACTGGATAAATCACAGTCTATAGATGGTAATTGGTGGAAGTGCATTAGTAGTTGTGTCACACGTTTTATACCTGCCTGAAATTTTAGATTACTATGTAGTGCGTAAAAAAATCTATAGATACCATACAAGGCTGTACAAAAATATCCGAGTACAATACTGTCAATTGGTGAGATATTGTTGAAATGAACTTTTCAATTGTGTTATGCGATTTCTAAATGCGCAGAATCAATTAATATGTATGCAAATCTAACGATCATATACAGGGCTGCACAAAAAAATTCAAGTACCTTTCTGACTATGAACGGTAATTCATGAAATTGGGTTTTCAAATGTGTTAGGTTTTTTCTAATTCGTTAATATGTATATATTGTTTTATCTTATTAAACGGTCAAGATTCATTTCAAAATTTTGGAAGTATTGGGAAATGTTTCATAATCCGTGCTTGACGCGTTATTTTTTTCTTTGTTATTATAATTTATGATTTGCTTCTTTATATATTAAAAATGTAGATTTTTATTTATATGCATTTATATATATATATATATATATATATATATATATATACAAATATATATATATAAACATATATATCAAACGTTCGTCCTATCATACACTCGGGACATCTCAGTCCCCGAACCTCATGAAATTTACCGGATAATAAGATCGATGTTGACGCAGTCGAAGTCAATGAAATCCATTCAGGGCATTTGGAGAGGGTATTGTTGCGATTTACTTAAAATATGAAGACAAATCTCGGAGTACAAGTCATATCTGAAAAATGTAGGTAAGTGCAATCGTGATATAGCTGAGTAGAGGCATTGATTTCCAGAAGAATTTCTCTAAAGCATTAAGGAAGACGTGATATACGAGCAATGACTTTTATTCGACAACAGATATGAAAAACAACTGCATCTAATTTCACTTCATTAAAAACTTGAAACACATTAGAGCTATTGAAGAAACATTTGAAGAACAACTACTGATGAACCAATTTGGACTATCCCAGCGACAGCTTCTAGTTGACAACAATTAATTCGTGTAAAAGTCTGTCTCCAAAGCCAGTGCAACAGTATAAATATTCCAAAATTTTGTTCAAGGTTACAGAAGCGCGAAAAAGCTGGCCCACTGACAGCAATGTTCGGAGGGAAGCAAGGGGATAGAAAAGGTGGGGTCTGCTCGCTAATGGTTGAAAAAATGAGGCCAAGAGGTTGTGTACCTGACGTATTGTCAAAACTCTTTCTTTTGATGCGGTAATTTAAAAAGGTAAAATGCCTTGAGCGGGAAAAACGCGAGGAATGATGGGAAGCCGAATGATAATATTAAATAGAAATAAAAAATGGTATTACAAAATGTTCCAAAGAATGAAAATTCAATGTCTCAAAATAAGAAGAAATTAAGCAGGCGCTTTTTAGAAGCAGTGTTGCATTTTAATAGAATAAGCTTTTTATAAATACGTGTAGCTTTTAACAGATTAAGATTTTTAGAATGATAATTAAAAGAATATTTTGATTCAGTTATGGAATAAAATATAAAATAGATTTAAGAGATATTTTAAAAAGAGAGGGAAAAAATTAGAATTGTAAGAATTTGGAATAAATTAACTAGGGAAAAATGACGAAATTTTTTTATTATTACACACACACACACATATATATATATATATATATATATATATATATATATATATATATATATATATATATATATATATAAACATATATATATATATATATATATATTCAAGAATTTGTTTTGTTCTACAAAATAAATAGTTGTGAATTTTATTTTAATTATTTCAAACATTCTTTGAATTTGATGTCGTTTAACGACAGTTTCTTTTCTGCAATAATTAAAAACAAACATACCTGATATTTAAATTCGTAAATAAAACTACTTTAATAGTTTGGCACATAAATATAATTCAATAAAAGCAAAAGCATGTGGTTTGAAATGAACTATTCGGATCATATATTACTTTTTTATTTAGAAATACTAAAAACCATAGTGCATATTTTTAAGCAGTTTTAAAGATAGATTGAAAACAATAAAAATATATAGGAAAATTCAAATTACCTTACAAATTGAAACCCAAGGAATTTTCAAAAAGTTAAAATGCAAACATTTTGAAAATGATATGTTCTTAATATTGAAATATTCACCAATCTAGAATCAAGTCTACATTCGGAACATTATATTTCATTATAATTTTTTTTAATACTTTACGGGTATTTTAATGCTTTTATATGGATGGAATAAAATGTGTTTTAATTTCTGACAAAGATTTTAAGATGCTATATCGTTAAATTTATATATATGTATATATATGTTATATAAAAAATTTATTTCCTTTGCATATCTTTCGCCTTTATTTCGCATTAGTCCTTTAAATTAATCAAACTTCTGACATAGTCAGTATGTCCTTTTAAAAGTAATAACCCGTATATTAATAATTATCTTATTCCAAATCTTAATCTAAAATTTTAAGTTCATTCGTAAATTTTATAAGCTCCCCAATCTATAAAATTCTGAGAGACGCTTTTGTCATTTCGAATGTTTTTTAAAGCCATTTTTTTAAAATTTTATTAAATGCTTTGCTTTGCGCGATGGGTATTTTTCACTTCAAAATCAATGCGCTGTTGTGTTGGGGATTCTTTCGTGTTATATCTTCTCCCTCGCGCCTCATTCGCTTGGCTTGGATTCGCCTCTCACTCATTGGTTTGTGCGACGTCGTATTCAGTAACTCTACGCATCGTGAACAAAACTCGCTTGCAAGATTTGGAGAGCAGATTTTTGTCGTGTCTGGAAGTGCGAACCAAATGGTAATCTGGTGTTGAAGTCACTTAGAATTTTCATACAGCTCTTTAACATCTATTAAACGATGTAGTGAGCCATCGTCAAGCCTAAGGGCTATAAGTTTATACCGGATACTGTGGGAACTGTTCCTGGCATCGCTCCTGTTTATTAATAAACGATTTGTCTGGAAATCGGCTGCTCTTTATTGATGAAACTCTTGTGGTGTCTCATCATTGCCTCACCTCTTTGCCATGATTCTTGATATCGGCTGCAACAATGCACCATCTTTAACAATCTGCCATTTTTTCATGGAATAAAAAACCATCTTCGTAAAATGTCCACACACACACACACACACACACAGATATATATATATATATATATATATATAATAAATAAACAGTCAAATAGTTAAAATAAACAGTCGTAAATTATATTTATAACATTTCAAACATTACTCGAAGTTTATCCCATGTAACGAAAGCTACTTTTCAACACTAATTAATAACGCGCCTATGGAATGTTTGAATTCGTAAATCAAAATAGTCTGTTATTTTAGCTAAAGCAAATAACTATTTAATGTTAGGAAAAGCATGCAGTTTGAAATTAGCCAATGCTTAAATTTCATGTTTGGTTTAGCAATAGGATAAAATAAACTTGCAGTCAAGGACACACTTGTTGTCAAGATGCATTTGTTCACCAGCATTTAGAAAGCTGTTTTACGTTTAAAAATATATATAAATGGAATTTTTTAATATTTCAAATATATAAAAAATCTTTAAAACTTCGATTCTTTTTTTACACCTTAACTATATTTTCATTGAAGATTGTTCTGTTTAAATGGGAAAAAAGTATGCCATTTTTATAAATGTTTTCCTAGGATATATAAAAGATATTTATAATTTCTAAAGTGCATATCTTTATTATAAAGAACAAACTTGTCTGCGAACTAACGCTGACCTCATTTTGATTTTGGCAACACCAGATGATTAAATTTCACTTTTACTGCAATTTTGTAAACTTCTAAATATTGCACATCTTCAACTTTTACATCGCCGAATAGAAAAAAAAAATACTTTAAGACGCAATTTGTTTGAAAACTATATCGCAATTTACGCAATTTTTATAGTTTTAAAAGCAATTTTCAAGCATGAATTTTTAAAAATCTATTTCAATCTCGTGCAGACAATTATGAAAGATAAATCCGTTTGCAGTTAAATTAATATAAATAGTCCAGCAATTGTTTCCAGCCTATATTCCATGAAAGTATCGCTTTTAATAATTTTTAAAAATTTATTTGAATACAGAATTGATATTTTTCATATAAAATATTTGTTGGTGTTGTTACTGGGTAATCTAAAAAAATATACTAAATGTACAAAAATCTATTACAGTTTATAATTTAAAAATAAATGGTTTTCACCTACATTTTGTAATATGGAATGTCCGGGTTAGATCTCCTAATATGTAGTAAAAACAAATTTATAACTTTTAAAACTCTGTCCTATTTCTTTGTCAAGGATACATCCAAAAACACTTAGTTTTTTTGTGCAGTAGTGTAAGCTTAAGATTAAGTTCCAGATGACAGTATTTTTCCTTGCAAAGATTCTCTGGCATATCAAAAAAAAATCTGAAAGTCTTAGAATACATTGATGAACTAAGAACTACATTTCTTTTTTGAATTACACTACATATAACAAATATATTATATTTAAAAAAAATGATTTCAGAAAATTGTCATCAAGCAAAAATGGATGATTTTTAGGGTTTCGTTCATCTCACGAAACCTATTACCCCCCGCTCCGCTGTCTGTCTGTCACAGAGCGGTTCTCAGAACCTATATAACTTACAGAGTTGAAACTTTGTGCACATAGATGAATAACAGCTGTGAAGAGCTCAAAATATGAAAATTTGAAAAATTCGTACTATTTTAATAAATAGAGATAAAAAATCAAAATTCTAACAGCCTTTTCCTATTAAAATTAAACATTTTTCGTTATAGCAGATGCCAAAAATTAAAAATTCACGATGAAATTCTTTCTACAATAATTAATTTTCTATCAGACGATTTCCACGTGAAAAAGAAAAAGAAATAAAAAGTTTCACCAATTGAAAAAAAGATAAATATGAAATAAAATTGGTTGACGTCATATTGGTAATAAAAAAAATTTCTAAGATTTCTCAGTAACACATGGAGTATGAGTATGTGTGTGTACACAAAGCAGATTAATATCACGTCATTAGAGAATTAACAAGAAAATCTGAAGTCATATCGGAAGTTCAACGAATTTTTCAAATGTTTGAGAATAATACAAATTGAGTATCAATATGATTCATAGAGAATAGTAAATATATGAGTTTGAGGTACGTATTAAGAAAAAAATTAAAAAATCCATTAAACTAAATGATATTAAAAACTCTGAAGAAAACAAATATATAAACTTTCCAGGATAGAATATATATTATTTTAGGAATACATTGATGTTAGAAAATTAGAATAGATTAAGCTGAAGAATTTTTCACAAATTATAAAAGAAATCTATACTATCCCATCAGAAGCATCATTAATATATACGGAGATATAAATCATATCGAAACTGAAAAAGAAAAAAAAAACAATCCAGAGAAATGAATGCGTAAATGAATTATTTTTGCGTCAAAGAAATATAAGAGGATTAAATGTTTACTATTTCAATAAATATAGTTAGAGATTTCACTAGAAGTATCTATATGACTTAAGAGATTTTAACTGCCAATTCTTTTCAGTGCTTTGTGTTCATCAAAATAAAAACTGTACTCTAAGAATTATTTGAAATTCATAAATATGAAATAAGGTCAAATTTCTGCATTTTAAAAATCATTCTTTTTCTTCTAGACTCACATAAAGAAAAAAAAAATATAGTTGTATTTATCAGTCAATACACTGCTGACATTATTTATAAGAAACTTCGTAAAAATATGTACAACGTATAGTTAATATGTCATACTTACTTGATATAATAAACATTTTTATATATTTATACAAGAAATGCACACATTTTGTTTTTTTCAATTATTAGTAAATTTTCCAAAAGAAAATTTCTGTGAACAACCCGATAAAATGTGAAAAACACAATCATGATAAAAACCCGAGTATGGAAATATTCGCATATTTTAACATTTTGAAGGTGTACAACATGTTTAATTTTGAAATTATTTTTTTTAAATATCGCATTCAGTCAGATACAAATAATATCAGACTAATACTCTGTCATAATGACATACATTATGACAGAGTATAATAGTAGGCTTTGCCCGCTATCGGGCCGGTTCAGATATTCGAAAAAACGAGAAAAATAGACTGGTAAATTTTTACTTTATAAAAAAAACATGATTTTTTTTTTTTTTTTTGAAAATGAAATTTATTTGGATTTATTAAAGAAAGGATAAAGTGTTTTGTAAGGAATATTAAACGAAACCCTTTGTGCGATCTTCGATCACACTTACCCACTTGTTTTGTAAGCCATTAACAAATGGGTATGTATTGAATTGTACAATTGAATATTACACAACATACTTACTTACTACGTTTCCCTTAATTTGTCATCCACTTCCTGAATTTTAATTTCTATTTTACTGATTTATATAATTTATAATTTTTAGGTGTAGGCTTACAATATAAACATTTGGAATTTCATTTTACGTTTAATATAAACTCCGCTTACATTGATAAAAAAAATACCTCCTTCCACTACTAGAAAGAATAGTTAGACTAATAGTTTCTAAATCCCTAAACTAGACATATAGAAATCCGAGGTATTCGAATAGTGTAAAAGCTGTTATCACACGGACGACCATACGATATGAAGTATATGCTATTGCCTCTCGAGCTACACTTTCACGCTGCAACTAGGGTTATTTTCCCTATTGAAAGTTATCTGCTAATGTAAGGAGAGGGCGTAACATTTGGCGAGTAATTGCAGCAGGTGTTTTAATATTTAGTGTAGAGTTCGACTGATACACATGAAGCATTATCGCGTACTAACATTTTGTATATTGCAGTTTCTTTTCGTGTGTGTTCTATATATATAATATTGTGATCATTTTACTTAAAATTCCAAGATTATAAAAACAATACTCGCACTAATAAAACATTAAAATTCTAAATTATAGAGTCCATATCTTCACTTTACGTCTTTCATTGCCTGTAAATGTTAAGAATTCTGAACTCTTAGTATTAAGTGATTTAGAAAAAAATAGTATATTAAAACTAGTTTTTTGTCACGTGTATTGGAATCGCACAATATCGCTAAGCCGAAATCTGTAACGCAAAGAAAGATGTTAAATTAAGTTTTAGTTATTTTGCCAAAATCGTTATTATGACATTTTTAGTTAATATATTTTACATATTTTAAATGTAATTCATGTTACATATTGAATGTAATATAAAAATGAAATACGTAATAGAATTTAGATATAGTTCCCACTCTTTTGCAGTTTTTTCTACCTTGGTTTTAATGATTTTAATCATTTTTCGAAAGTTTAAATTAATTTGATATTTTTCATTTCAAAAACACCTTTTTTTCATATATATTGTGTACAGTCCTGGGGGGGGGGGTTGTACCCTCTACTAACTCTGCCGCAAATCATTATAAAAATGTCACAAGTAACAATAGATTAGTAATAACATCTAATGATAATGATGTACATGAATTTTGCTGCGGGTGGGGGGGGGGAGGATGAAGTTACGTATAGCAATTAAGTAACATATTCTAAAACTTTTAGTACTAAACACTAATTTCGACATCATATTTTTCGGTATATTTTACCTTCGTGTATCAAACTGAAAGTCACTCGTTAAAGTAGTTTAGAAATTACGCAGATTTTATGTTTGTACCTCCTAATGTTAAATAAATGTTCGATCGTCGCAAAACAGATTACAAGACAAGTGCTTTTTAAGCATAACTTAAAATTATTTGGCGGAATGAGTTTTAATTTTGGGTTTGCATATTTGAAAATTCTAGAAATCTATTTCTGTTAGGAAAGTTTTACGTTAGAATTCATTTTTGCTTTCGAAAATATATAAATTTTAATTCTTTTTTTTGTTTTTAAGGGAAGCAAAATATTTTAACTGGAGGGTTTTTTTTTTTGGTTTTTTTTTGGGGGGGTGTTATATGCGTTATTTATTATTAATACAAAATAAAAAAGGGCACATTTTACTTAACAAATTGTAACACATATAAAGGTTTAAAATTTATACACTGCTAAGAGGGGGGAAACAAAACTTTAGGGTGGTTGAAATTCAGTAATTAAAAAGGAAAAATAGACTGAAAAGGATATTATCATCCACATACATTAAATGCAACAATCGAACATGAAGTGAAAAATTAGCCAGAGCCAGGAATCGAACCTGGGTCCACAGCGTTCCAGGTTTTCGCTCTGACCACTGAGCTACTCCGGCTGATACTGAATTTGCAATTTTTCACTAATAAACCATGTTGGAGAGAAATTCGCCAACCCTCTAGCAGACAGCCTTGGATGATCGAACAACTGTGAATATATTTTTATTATTCCACCGATTTACGATTAAATGCATGTGCGTATAATAGTTGTTCATCTTTAAAAAAAGATTATCAAGATTGATTTAAAAGAAAATTATTAAAAGGTAAAATATAATTAACTATAAATAGCTGCTAGATTAAATTTTCATTTATTAAATTTTACTTTTTCTAAAAGTATAAGAAAATTTTCTGCCCCCCCCCCCTCCTCCACTACAAAATTTGGAATTATTTTGGATTCTGATTCATGCTAAAAGGAGGTAATAATTTGTATTGCAATAAAATACCTTGATGCATGTTTGTTTGCATTTTTATCTTTGGTGACATAATTTGGCAACAAGTACGAACTAACGCCAAATATAGCTGCTGAAAATAGTTAAACTAGTACATTTTGAGAAGTAAATAAGTGACTACGACAGTACAATTATAACATATAGCAAATAATATAAGGAATTGAAATAAAATAATCGCAATAAATAACTTTAAATTAGTAAATAAAGTTCTTATCGGGAGTGTAAATAACGACGAACTCCGAAGAAGCAATCGACGCATATGTAAAACCTTAATTACAAAATAACTGCACATTTTTAAAGTTCTTTTCGTGTATAATTGGTCCCTGTGTTACTAAAGATTTGCTTTTTTCTTAATTCTTCTGTATTTTTGGTTTCAATATTTGCGACGACCTAAACGTAAGATGTTGGCTTACTGACGGTGGCCATCTTGGAATTTTAGAGAGCTCTGATTGGTAGATTTCGAGCTGATAAATATCGTAGAGGATACAAACTACTGTACGTTAGATCTTTAAGAAATTACGAGAGGCAATCTATCAAACGGGACGAATTCGAGCTTTTTCTCTTGAAAAACGTGTTTCGGATGAAATATCTGATATTGACTATGATACGAGATTTGTGATAGCGCCATAAGCAACTAAACTGAATACACGAAATGATCGAGAATTTCTAGTCTCTTGTTTTCTAGGTGACGAAACAATAATGAATCGTGTAAATTGCGAGAAATTATCACTTTATTTCTGTAATGGATTTATAAACTAGCATTATAGTTACTAAAACTAGTGTCTTGTGTTCGCATCTACTTTCAGATAATTTTTAAATAAGTTTGACCACGATAATATAGGAAAATACTCTTGAATTCTAATAGGATACTTTAGAACTCTCCGGCAAAGGGAACTGGAATTTATAGGAATGACATGGAACTATTTTTTCTAGAGCCAAAATTTAGATTCTAGTTGCGAAGGACAGATTTTTTTTCTCAGTGTGTGAAGTCACGCTTAGTATTCATTTTAAGTTGACCCGAGAGTGATGTACTAACGAGGTTTGATTATATATTCTTTTCAACATCCTAAAATTCCTCAACAATAAGAAGTTTATAAAACATAATAAATCATTGAAAAACAGAAAGACATTTAAAATCAGACCTTGAAGAAAACTGAAAAAATACATGAATATTACATTATAAAATCAATTACAGTAGACGTTTTAAACTCTATACAATCTTCTCATTAATACAAATGTCAATCGAAAACCAAATCTATTGTTTATACATATTCACGTTCAAAATATGCAATTAAAATATTAAGTCGCCAAGGAGTATACGCCACAGTAAGACCACATATTCTGTTTGAATTGTACAGGATTCGCTAGAGATAATTCGCTAGAGGTAATTCGATAGAGGTAATTTCTGTATTCTTGTAAATCAAACTCTTGGAATAATTATAATTTTTAAAATTATTCTAGTTAGCAATATCCATCTTATTGCTGTCCCTCCCAGAAAATTGGTTGACTTAGTTTCATATAAATTAGATCCTATCCCCCCTGATCAATTCGCAGGTGTTTATGAAATCCCCATTAGCTTAAATAATAATAGTATAATATTTTACATTGGTATGACTAAAAGAAAGTTTTTGGAAAGATTAAAAGAGCATAAAAACGACATAAAATTTGGAAAATTATCCACTGCACTCTCCCGGTTTTACGCTAAAAATAATGATATTGTAATTAATTTCGATAAAGCAAGAATTATCCATAGGTTCAATAACCCATTTAAAGCCGCCATTAGGGAATCATTGGAAATTAAAATTAGAAAAGATTGTATTTGTAATGATAACTTTTCTTTCAGCATACCTGGTTTATGGGATACATTTTTAACCCCTTGTTAATTCATTGTTTTGTTTTTCGCTCTTTGGCAACAAAGAGTGCCCGCTTATTTTATTTAAATTTTTCCATACTGTTGATTTCATTCTTCTCGTGTCGAAAATTAAAAGATCAGTAGTCGTTTGTGTTGTTCCTCTTCCCCGATGATGGCTTTAAGTTTGAAGCCGAAACATGTAGGATTTTAGCTCTTTTATGAGTTTAAAACAATTTTTACACTGATTTTAGCAACTAATAAGCACAATTTGTGCAATTTGTGTTTTTAAAATAACTTTAATTAGTTTAATATTTTCGAAACTCGGATTTGGTATCTATTGAATAATTAGCAATTTATGATTGTAACTTGCCAGATTCTTCAACGTGTTTATGCTCACAATCTTTAGAAGGAATACTTTAAAATATGCCGGTATTCAGTAAGGGGGAGTTTTTAATCTTGAAATTGCATAAAACATTCATAATAATATATTTAAACATACATTTAAAATCAGTTTTAACCATAAAGGATGATTGGAATTGCATAGACCCCGTTCAAGTTTCGAAAATCAATTACATGATATGTGCTATATGATAGATAGCGCGAGGAAAGTAATGGAATTATGTAACTCTAAATTAAATTGAAACAACATCAAAATTTGTTATTGAAATAGGCCGTAACATGTTAATTTCACCAAAGTGTATGCATAACGTTTATTTTGTTTTATTAAATTAAATTTGAATTAATTGGTGAAAACAGAAACTAAAAATGGTCGAAAATATTGTCATCTTCTGGTTTTAATTATGCAGATACGTTGAACACAGAATCACTGTGTAATTTTAAAATATGAATAATTATTTATATTAAAGTTCTGTCATGCATTTTTTAAGTAAATGAATTGAACATTTTTATATCAATATTTTGGCATATGTAGAGTAGAATTTTATATACAAACTGTATATATTTGGGGATTCACATAAACTTTATTGCATGTACCTTTATATTTTTTAAGCAATGAAATCTAAATCATTTCTGAAATATTCAATTGAACATATTTCTTTTTTATGCTAAAACATTCTTAAAATCACTTAAGTTTGCCCTTTTTTGCTTGATTATTTTTCTTTCTCATTAATTTGTTTGATTATAACTGCTAATATATAAAATAAAATATTTAATACATAAGATTTATCTGAACATTCTGTTTTTTTCTTCTGTATAATACTCGTAAAAAAAAAAAAAAAAAAAAAAAAAAAAAAAGAGAGAGAAAAATATATTTATTTATCTTAAAAAATATTAATTTATTTCTGGAAAATCAGAACGTCCCAACTTTGTGTCGTTAAGCATAAATAGGATAAATACAAAATAAAAACTTAAAACTAAGATAATAATAATTTTCACTGATAATTATCCTCCGAATAGTCTAAGAAATGAATTGAAAAATGTTTAAAAGATCTTGCTTTTTTTTCAACACACATTAAATTGATATTACGTTCTAATACACCACATAAATCATAAAACACTTCTTTAATATTATAATGAATGCGTATTGATTTTTTATTATATTTATCAGTAACAATTCTTTTAAAATTTATGAACATTCGAAATTTGTTCTCTAAACATAAGCAAATGAGTAACGAATTCAGATCAGATATGATATAATATTTAAGAAACTGAAATCTAAAACATATTGATTGATTAAGGGCGTCTCATTTTAATAAAAAAAATAAAATAAATATCGAATTTTAGATTTTTATCCTAAAAAGAACCTTAACATCTCTAGAATATTTTGCTCAAATTTCTTGACGATCTGACAAATAGTAAAGAAGATATGGTTAATTTTGCGTATCTCTCTTAATTGTTTTTTTTTTTTTTTTTTTTGTGAATAAAGTTTTTTTAAAGTGTGATAAAGCTGTTTAACTCATTTTCCTTAGTTTGTATTTTTTTTATATTCTCTGTGTAATTAAAATGTTAATTACGATATTTGGCTCCCACGATAATTTGAGAAATTTGTCTGATATTCTGTTATGTATCTTTAAATTGGAAGTACCGATTTTCTGATATCTTTGAAATTTTTGTTTAAAAAAATTAAATTTAAATATCTGCGATTCTCATAAGTTTATTCTATGGGTATCCAAATCCAATTATTGTATTTTATTCTGATTGAGTCTTTGTATCGAAAATCCGATACTTAGGTTTTTAGAACAAAGTACCATGAATATAAGATAATTGGAAAATAAGAAAAAAATTAACATAGTTAAATTAAAAAAAAAAACACTTAAAAATTGTTAATTTATTAGATATTTAAGTCCTTTTATTATCTGAAATGATTTTGCTTTATTGAAACATGATTCAAACACTTTATTTAATATTGTTGTCATTTGCAGACATAGGGGGCTCTGCCCCCTACAAGCTACGCTCGACAACCCCGTTCTCACACCGCAAACATTAAAAACATTCTAATATCTTCAACTCTTAAATGATTATGGAAGATTGAAATATAATTAAACGATCAGTGGTGATCTGCTGTAATCGTTTTCTCTTTCATTTTCCTTTGACTGGGGGATTTTAAGGTCGAAACAGCTAACAACTGCTTCCGTAATTGATCAAATAAGATCAATTAAAGATTTGAAAATCAACTTGTGCAAAATCGTGAAGTAAACAATGTCGCTGTATTGGGGCATTTTATAACGATGCTGTAGAAAATTGGGTCCTTCTCCATTACCCCGTCGATTACTTTCTATAAAAGAAAATAACTGTCGCCAAAATATAGGATTTAACGGCAAAATTGCATGACCTTGGGTCGCAATCAATTGACATCACATGCATACAACACATGTTAGTTATGTTATCGCTTCATTTTTAACTGAACACGTATTTACGATATTTTAACAATTTATGTATTATTTTGTTAATTTAAACGTTATTCTTAAACGTAAAAATGTAGTTTTTAATTGAAGGGAAATATTATTATATATGTTATCTTAAAATTAGAAATGCGTAAGAGGTAAAAGATTTTGTCGAAATAAATTAATCTCTCTTGTAAATATATTTTTAAATTGAAACTGTTCGTAATTATTGTCATTTGAGCATTTGAAATATGAGGTAATTTTCTCCATTTTATGCTTTGAATATGTAATAATTGAATTATTTTTCTCTTTTAATATTCCCACACAAGTATAGTTTTGTTACGTATTTGTCTAAATTTACTGCTTTTAACACGTGATCATTTTATTATTTTAAAGTTTTATTTCTGTTTTTAATAGTCACGTCTAAATACATTTTTTTTAATTGAAAGAAAAAATATTATGTGCTCTATTTTACAAATTGGCAAGAATTTAAATAATGAACTTTTTGAAATATGAAATAAATATCCATCAAAATAATGAAAAATTGAATAAAAAATTTAAATAAAGCCTCAAAAATTTAGTCAAATTAAAAAAATAACAATTGCACTCTGCATGCCGCAAGCTTGTCAACTATATCCTTTTAAATTATGTTTAGATTCATATGCATAGTTTTATAGTTACTGTAAAACTTTTTTAAGAGAACAATTTTGACTGATTTTGATATTAAAATAATTCTTCGATTTACAAAATGTCTTCTTCAGCGTTTTAATCGAACATCTCTCTATAAAACTACCTATTTTCATATTTTTATACGCAATAGTTTTCTGAATATTAGTCCAGAAAGACGTCAAGGCACAAAATCTTCATTGACAGTGGCTGCGGCAGAGTTGGTTACTTTTTTTTTAATATAGAGATATATTTTTTTGGTATCGAGTCCGCTTAATTACAATGCAAATATTCACACTATTCTGGAATTAACGAAATATTACGACGTCAAACAAAGTGCCACTTTTCATTTGCTAAATAACTATTATACATATTAGAATAAATGGTTTGAAATTTTAGTAATCCAACAGGTAAGCCCATTATCTCTAATAATAATAAATTTTATTGACCAAGAAAAAGAAATAAAGTAATTCAATGTAAATATCCATGTCTCTGGAAGTGGAAATTCCTAAATATAGTATAGAAAGCAAAATATATCTGTATTATGCAATTATCAGTCTCTCTCTAATCAATTTATTTAATAATAGAATACGTCCTTTACAGAATCTAGTATAAATAGTTACGTATTTTCGATGAGTTAATTTTATTTCATGAAATAAAGGTTCCTAAGTAACAACAAAAGACATCTCAAATAACTAAGCATTTTAGGTCTGAATTAAATTATTAAAATTAAAAAGACATTTTAAAATCTGACATTTAATAAAACTAAAAAAAAAATGGTATCACATAGTTAAAAACAATTAAATTATAAAAACAATTCATCAAACAGGTAAGCCCATTATATCTAATAATAATAAATGTTATTGACCAAGTAAAGGAAATAAAGTAATTCAATGTAAATATCCATGTCTCTGGAAGTGGAAATTCCTAAATATATTATAGAAAGCAAAATATATCTGTATTATGCAATTATCAGTCTTTCTGTAAGCAATTTATTTAATAATAGAATACGTCCTTTACGGAAGTTGGTGTAAATAGTTAAGCATTTCTGATCAGTTAATTTTATTTTATGAATAAAGATTCTTAAGTAACAGCAATAGAAATCTCAAATAACTAGACATTTTGCATCTGAATCAAGTTATTAAAATTTAAAGGCATTTTAAAATCAGACATTGAAATATATAACAAATTATAACACCCTGTAATAATGTAATACTATTAATTGTTAATCATGTAAAATAAAAACTTTAAAAACAGTAAAATATAGTTTTAATAGACTGTTTACTTGTTTCGACTCAATCGAAGCCATTATCAAAATAAATAAAAATATTCTATAATTGCACGTTTTATGATGATCACGAAACCGCTGGAGTCGTTTGATGTATTAAACGCCCCGGCGCATCCAAACCTGCTGGTCGATGTCTGAAACTTATTGAATTTAGTGTTTAATTTTATTCCGGTGGGATTATACTGATTTATTACTTTGAAACAAAATTACATGCACTGATTTCTTTGTTATGCTGCATTTCGGAAGTTCCACTTCCAGGGACATTAATATTTTCATTGAATATATTTTCTTTATTATTTACTACTACAGTCTACTAAAGTTCCCGTCGGTAACCCATGAAATGGAACCTCCTGCTCTGCGCGTCGCTTTTTCCGCGAAGTGGCGGTGGTCATTACATCTTGGATCATGCAACTATAGAATATTCTTATTTTTTTTATAATGGCTTCGATGGAGTCGAAACATATAAACAGTCTATTAAAAATTTTTGTTTTTACATCATTTAACAGTTAAAAGTAGTATATCAGACATTTAATAAAACTAAAAACAAAAATAATATGACATAATAAAAACAATTAAATTAAAGTGTAATTACTTCTTAAAGTGATAAAAAACATAACACAAAAGACTTAAAAATACATTTTAATATATAGATGACAGATGTTTCATGCACTCTAACGGCAACTAATTCAAGATCAAAATGATAAATAAACTATTTTCGCAAAGTTTTGAAAATGATAAAGACAAATCACGAGATCACATATCTAATGTAATCAGGTGCTTAAATTGGTTAAACTGAAAAACGTGAAAATTATTATTTTATTGCTTTTTCAATTTTTAAATCATCGCATGCCAAATTTTAGGTAATTCAGAAGAAGCTGATTCGTTGCATATGTTCTCGTTTCGCAAATATATTTCTATTAATTCACGGATAATGGATGGGAAAAAAACTCTTGCTGAAATAATTATTTTACTATTCTTGAAATCTATCTGCAATTTCCCAACCATTATCCGTGAATAAATATAAATATATCTGCCAAACGAGAATATATGCAACGAATCAGCATATTTTTAATTATCTAAAATCTGGCACGCAATGATTTAAAAACTGTAAAAGCAATAAAATAATAATATTCATGTTTTCCAGTTTGACAAATTTAAGCACATGCTTACATTAGACATTGATATCGTGATTTGTGTTTATCATTTTCAAAAAAATTTGCGAAAATAATTTTTATCATTTTGATCGTGAAGAGGTCACCGTTAGAGCGCATGAAACATTCGTCATCTCTATATTAAAAGGTATTTTTAAGCCTTATGTGTTACGTTTTTTACCAATTTAAGCAGTAATTACACTTTAATTTAAAGTCAAAAAGTGATTTTATTATATTATTTGTAAAAACAATTAAATTATAAAAAAACGATAATCCAACAAGAGAGCATCGCAAATAATCACAAATTATATTTACCATGTAAAGGAAATAAAGCAATTCAATAAAAATATCCATGTACCTGAAAGTGTTAATTCCTGAACGTGGACATGTGTAAACATCATGTTTCGTTTTCGATTGGCATTTGTAATGATGAGAGGCTTGTATCAAGCTTGAAAGATCTACTTTAACTGTTACTTACCCATCATACGTAGTATAGGGTAAATCTTGTAATCGTTTTGAAAATCGAAAAAAAAAATGTTTTGGCGGATTTACATGTTTCAGACACTGGAGATTCCGAAAAACATATTTTTAAAAAAAATGCCGTCCGTCTGTGTGTGTGTTTGTAAACGCTGTATCTCCAGAACAAATTGAGATAGAGACTTGAAATTTGGTATGTACTTAGTATGAAATAATGGGAAGAAGCTTATTGAATTTTAGTAACCTCGATTCCGGAACTATTTTTTTCGGACTCTCGAAATATTCGTTCTGATAAAAGGTATATAAAAATTTTCGAAATTGTTTATTTTAAGGAATAAATATAAAAGACAATAAAAAAAAACATAAATTTTACATAAAGAATGAAATTGATCGGATAATGAGTTGCCGAGATATTTGTAATCCCATTTCCCACACTCTTCGATTTTTCATGACCCTGGAAATCATTCAAATTTCAATTAAAATATATATTTTAATTGGAAATGAGACGCTTAATACGACGCAATAAACCATTAGTTAATAAGATTAACATTTTTAGAGTTATAAGGATGTTTCTTTTACGCAATTCAGTAATAGAACATTAAAAGTTTATGACGTCATCAAGACAGGATTTTATTTGAATTGCTATGCATTTTATAAATAGTTTACACATGTTTTATTTTCATATTTTATATTATGCATATCCATGATGGGTAAGTATTACGGTGGTCCCCAACGACTAGTTTTTATTATGTGATATTATTTCGTTTTATTAAATGTCCGATTTTAAAATGTCTTTTTTTAATTTATAAGAATAGAAATGTTTAAATTTAAGTTATTAAAGAAATACAAATGTGAAGTAAAATTTTGCTTCTAGAAATGCTGATTATCGCAAGCAAAAATATTGATATAACCTTCTTTGAAAATATTTTTGATGAAGGTGGACATATTATCATCGCAGAAAAGGGTAGATTTGTTTGCATAGTTAGTCTTCATTATTAAACAATGAATTATTTATCAAAATAAAAATTTGGAAAAAAGTATTTTTGCAATGTTTATGCATAAGTCATTAAAGTGTTAAAATAAAATATTTACAAATACTTTTCAAAATGATTAAGATTATAATGTAGTATTATAAATTTTTATATCACATTTACGAGTACAAAAATACATGTCGTCTTTACACAGGAAAAAGTATATTTTCGCAAAAATATATAAATAAAATTGTTACTGATTAGTTTTCTTTTTTAGAAGTCTTTTTTTGTAGCGATATTTTTTTTGTTTAAATAATTTTGTAAATAAAAATATATATATATACAGTGGTGGCCAAAAGTGTGGACATTTTTTGAAAGTTTCATGTTTTTCAAATTTGTGTGCTTGTAGAATATATAAATTTTCCCTTAAATACAAACGTTTATATATCAAATTTTAAGGTAATTTAATGTAGAATTTAATAATAAAAACAATATTACAATATCTGTATTACAAAAAAAGTTATGCAACTAATAGTAAGATCTATCTTGATTTGCATTTTTTAAAAGTGATACTTATACAATCAATACTTAGTAGGATAACCCTTATTTTTTAAGACAACTTCACAGCTTCTTTTCATCGAGTGAACGAGTGTTTGGAGTTCATCTTTCGTAATCACATGGTGCCAAGAATCAATTATAGCTTCAATAAGTTGGATGGACGTTTTTTTCGTACAAGAATTTTCAAACGCCGCCACAAATTTTCAATTGGATTGATATCAGGGCTGTTTCCTGGCCATGGTACTATATCTATACCTTTATTTTGAAACCATGCTTTGCATACTTTTGCTGTGTGACATGGAGCTGAAGACTGCTGAAAAATAAATGGTGCGTTGTTGGGGAAGAGATCCCTGATGGAAGGTATCAATTTTGGTTCCAGGACAGTTTCGATGTATTTTTTGGCATTCAGGATGCCATCAATCACTTGAATTCGGCCCACAACATCTGCAGACATACATGCCCAAATCATGACTTTGTTGGGGGTTTTTAGTTGTTTCAATGCAATCAGGGTCAAGTGCTTCTCCTACTCTACGTCTCACGTATTTTCTACCATCACTACCAAAGAGCGATATTTTACTCTCATCGCTCCAGATTACTTGCTTTCATTGATTTTCTGACCATTTAATGTGTTCTTTTGCCCACTTAACTCGTTTTTCGTGTTGCTTTTGATTTAAATATGGTCTTTTCCTTGGAATTCTAGCTTGTAGTCCAAATCCTGATAACCTTCTTCTTATTGTTCTTGAACTTACTGCAATACCCGCTGCATTCATTTCACATATAATGGCATCTGATAAAATTTTTCTATCTTGAAGGCATAGCCGTTTTATTTTTCTATCGGCAGTAGCACTTGTGCATTTTTTCGGCCTGATTTGACCTTCTTTTCCACTGATTTCGTTTTTACATAACGTAAACAGAACTTTCGTACACCAGAACAAGTCACAAAACCACCAACTTGTCTTGCAATTTCACCATAAGAGAGGCCATTTTCTCTCAATATGACAATTCGGCTACTTTTTGTAGATGTCCAATTAGTTCTTGTTGATGTTGATGACATTGTTTAAAATTAGTTTAATTAAAAAAGGGACTTTAAATATTTAAAAACAGCAATACTACATTTAATTGTACTAGTATGCATCATTCCGCAAAATATCTCCACAACAATGACTCTTTTACCATCCAAATAACCTAAACTATAGTTACAGGCATTTGATTGGTCCTCAGAACAGTGTTTGTGATTGGCTAGTACGCTTTTATTTCAAAACACGTCCTTATTCAAAACGATTTGTGTTTGTTTGTTCTACTAAAATGAGCATAACTTTTTTTTGTAATACAGATATTGTAATACTGTTTTTATTAGTAAATTCTACATCAAATTACGTTCAATTTGATATATAAACATTTGTATTTAAGTGAAAATTAATATATTCTACAAGCACACAAAGCTGAAAAACATGAAACTTTCAAAAACTGTCCAAACTTTTAACCACCACTGTATGAATGTTTTTAACCTGGTTCTTACTGTGAAAGAAACAAAAAAAAAAAAATGTACTGTTGCTTACTATAAAATGGCATACCAATATCATAATATCATAATATATATCATAATATCCCTTTCTAAAATGTTTAAACTGTAGGGGAGACCGGGGCAAGATGAAGAGTGGGGCAAGTCTGACGAATGTCTTAATTTTTCCGTTTTCCGCTGGGTGGCAGCATCAACCGGACACTACTGGTCCTCCTATCGGCCGTTCGTTAAACAATACTAGAGAGACTCTGAAATCGCCATTTTTGTGTCAGTTGTGAAGCTTTGATTGTTTTCCGCTGCCACGTTATAACTTTTATGCATGTGTAAATAAGCTCTGCTACAGATACAGGTAAGATATATCGTTTCTCTTTAATATTTATGAGTAATTTAGTTTAAATACTACCTATTACCATGAATAAATGTCAATTAATCGCCTTCCTTCATGGCAATGAAAACGAATATTTTTAAACAGGCAGTCCGGGGCAAGACGACGAGCTCGTCATCTGACCCTGTGTTTCGGAATTTATTAAACTAACTATGTTGTCCATTCTATTTAAATCCTGTAAACGCTTGTTTGTCTGTGTGTTTATTCGCACGACATTGCGCTTCTATCTCCTCTGGGGCTAAGGGGCGCATGGGATCGTGGGAGGTGTCGTTCGAAAGGGGGCGACCAGAGGAAGACATTTTTGCCATCCGCTCAGCCCCCCCCCCCTAGCCTCCCGAAAGAAAAACCCTATCGGGGTCCGTATCTCCACTTCTAAACGTCCGATCGGTACGAAGAGAGTACCATTCGACGGACTCAAGACTTCCCCCCTCCCCCGCTGGTTCCCCTCCTCCCAAAAAATTCTAAAAGTGTTTAACCCTCTAAGCGTGTGGAACGTAATATTCCGTTGACTAAGCTCCAGGTTTCACTGCAATATATGCAATGTTTAAGATATTATAATTCTATAGATTTAATGAATTTTCAAAACATTGAAGAATGATTAATACTTTCAAGGGTTACATTCATATTTGTAATTAAGTTTTATTTATAATGCTGAAAGAATCATATTTTTTTAGCATTTGAAACAAAATGAAGTGAAAACAACATTACAATTTTACCCTTTTTCAAAACGCTCAGAGGGTTAAGGCCAACTTCCGGCATTGTGACCCACCAACAGAAAAATGGATCCAGTGCTGTAAATGCCAAGAGTGGTGGCATAAGGAATGTTCCAATTATGAAAATGGCATTTTTATTTGTGACTATTGTTAGCTGCACAACTAAACACTTCAAAATTACGTTACAATCAATGCATTATGCTTAGTTTGATACTTTTTAAGTCGTAAAAACACAGTTATCATTTGTTAAACCATGTAACATATTCAAAAAATAAAATATGTTCAATCTTTTTCAGTGTTGTCATCTTGGCCCATAGCCAAAGTCATCTTTCCCCAGTACTGGGGCAAGATGACGATTTGTTAATGTTATGAAAAAATAAAATTATGCTTTATTTTTTTTATTTGAAAAATTAAATGGTAATGTATTTAATATTACAAAGGTATACTCTATCAGTTCATGTAAAATAAATTTTACTATTACTTCAAAATAAATTAATAAACAAAAAAAAAATGTTAACATAGTCATCTTGCCCCGGTCTCCCCTATGTAAAAAAAAAAAAAAAATACAAAAAAAGAATCAACATAGTCGTATGCAAACAGGAAAAGACAGGGTATAATATTTTTAATTTCTCTTTGTTATTTAAATTTGCAGCAAACGGAAGAGACAATCCACCGTACTCCACTAATTTTTGCTGTATTCAGACTACCTTGATCACATGACATTTCGAAAACTGGTGGAAACCAGCGACATGTAAAAGCTAACAGAGATGGGAGTTTCATGGCCTTTCTCTTTTCTTGGTTGCGTTAAACTGCAGTTCAAACGAAAAATATTTATATATTTAAATTACACGAAATAAATAACTTTTTGTTATTTCGTTTTTTAGTTGAGGCATTTCTGTCGTATTTTAGAGCTTTCAAAATTTATCAAAAGTAGAAACCTAAATTATGTGTATAATTGAGCAGATATATTTTTAACCGCCTTCACCGATTGGGCAATGGACATATGATAAAATTTTAATTGATTAACAATGAATCACCATGCAGTGTAGGGTTAAATTAGCAAATATTTTTATAAATATGTTTTGAACTAAAGTTTTTACATTATTAAATTTTACATCAAAATTAAATCGAAAATGGGTAAAATATTTACAAATACTTTTAAATATGATTAGGATTCTCATGCAAAATCATTTAAAACCAACCTCACTTTAAATTACAAAATAAGCTCAGTGTTTTTCCTGAACATATGTTTCGAGAATTTAAAATCGTGCAACAAGCACTTCTAAGATATTGACGGTTTTAATATTTTTAAAAAAGATTTTCATTTTCAGATTGTAAATACATACACTTGTTTGTCGCATTCTGTGCGTTTCGACTTGCTATACTCAACATGAACTTGAATTTGGATATTCGTGTATATATAGCATTCCCGTGTGGCAGCGCATGCCTTCCAGATATTGTTTTACAAATTTTGTAGAAATTTGTATGTGATTGACAGCATAAATTGACACAAATTTCAATAAAAACTTGCTTTTCGGTGCATATTTGTTTTACAGCCATATTCACTAACATTGGCTTATTTAAAAAATATTTATGCCTAGCAGTACAAAATAATTAAAAACGATAAAAACGAAAGAAGTGAACAATACCAGGATCAAAATACACCAAATCCACAGTAAAACCCAAAGCGAAGTCCAGCAGAAGCAACAGAAAACTCAAAAAACAGAATAGTCACGCCACCTGACGGAAGGCTCGACAAACATGGAATTATCATAGCCACCCGTCAACGACTATGTGCGTACCACCACAAGAATTACTTTCCAGCGCAGGTGGACAACATAGGCAGCAGCCAACGATCAGACACTTTCATGGAGGACTGTGAAAATTGACACCAATTTTCGTTACACACAAGAGAAATCCCAGGAAAAGCTTGTGCGGTCATCATTTCCGACGCACGTCGTGACGATGGCTTTGGACTACTGATGGAGCGGTCAACAAAACGTAGCAACATGTAGTCCCTGTGGAAATTCTGCTTTCCTTTGCATTCAACACTTAAGTGACTGTGTTGGGAACACGGAGAAGGATGGATATTCCCCTCTGTGACTATATAAATAATGGCTCCGTTCGAAAATGGGTTGGCACTGTCCTAATCTCTTTTGCTAGTCTCTGCTCATTATTCGCATTCATAGCACCTATCTCCAACAGCCAGACCCTCAGTCATCTTCTTCACTATATTTGCAGAGGGCTTACCTCGAGGAGAGACGCCATTCCAGGTTTCCTTCCACACAGTGGTCAGTTCGAATTCACGGAGCCCATACCGACTACTCCTCATCTTCGGAAATAACGAGACTGAGTGTTGACCACCAAGAATTACACCAGTCACCGGGTTCCTTCCACTACAGTGGAGGTACAAACAGGAAATAAGACGTTCACATTCCGGACCCTCAATCTGAACCCCACCAAAGTGTACCGAGTAACGAACACCGACAGCAAGCCAGTTGAGGCCACGAAGAACCCCGCAAATCGGTTACTGGTGGGACCTGTTCAGATGGGAACAGGATTCGTCGGAGACCCTGTTCCGGGTCTCCTTTAACAAGATCCTTACCACAGTGTTCAATGCGTGATTCTTAGTCAACATCACTAGTTAAGGGGAAGATTAAGGATCCCCAGGAGGTGTTACCGCCGATTAAATATTATAAAAAAACAAAGGAGAAAATGAAATATTTATTTATTCGCAATATAACTTTTAGATTCAAATAAGTGCAGTTACTTTTTATTCTCATTCTTAGCATTTTTACTTCTGTTAACGGTCTCACAGTCCGCAACTTTTTTTTTCGCAGTTTTATTTAATTTCTATTTTAATTAGAGATAGTAGAGAAATTTTGTTTCGTTTGAAATCTTAGGAAAATCACTTCGTGAACGTTGACATGAACGTTTTATTCATCTTTCGATAAAGCGCTATCAGAGCCCGCTCACAATAGCTATGCGTTCATTGTCTCTACAACTTCTTGCAGATATTGTAACAAGCATGTAATCGCGTGGTCTAATAAACGTTGCAACTGAACTTCTAAAGTAATCTATTTAACTTTGCAGGAGTCTTTATTTGTGTAACAGTTATTTCCATTTAGAGCTAGTTATAGGAAGGATATGTTTTTTTTGTTTTAATGTAAATGTCTGACAGTCTTATCATATATTGTATTTTAGAGATATTTATATTTGATTCAAGAAACATTATTAAAGCCTAAACAGTGCAGAGCTCCGAATAAGTAGTTTGATAATCATTATATAACACCTGTATACTTTTAGCTGCAAGACATAGAGTCCATGTAATATCTTTGACCATTGTAAAATCATTCCGGTGTTTAGTAACATACTGTTGTAATTGGGTAGCATGTGAAAGTATTTCAAGATTTGCTTTACTGTGTACTTCCTCGGTTTTTCTTCTTTTGCTCCTTTGGCTACAATCACTGAAAACTTCCTGACGCCAACCTGGACGTACTTGGGGCATTGGATTATTCCCTGTAACCAAACTTAATGTTTTCTAAAAAAATGCTTAAATCATGCTTTATCATAAGCTTTTGCTTTTCTAAATAAGTATATTTCTTGAGAAGATAATTATTGAGGAATTCATAATTATTAACTTTTTTTTTCAAATTCGGGTTATTCATATGATCGAACAGGATTTGTTTCGCTATGAATTTCATTCCATATATAAATATTTTGATCAGATATGCAAATATTTGAAGTCTTGTTTGTCCACAGATGTCAATTTGCGGCAACATTTGAAATTTAGCTACTTTCAAAGTAAATGTTGAAAGAAAAGAAAATGAAGAATCTATAATTTGCAGAAATAAAAAGATTTATGCCTGAAACACTTTCTCCCATATAATGAGCTTTTAGCAGCTATTTTTTTCAATGTTATTAAATACATGTATGATCGAATCTCATCATGAAGTTTAACAAACTCCTAATGAAATATTAAAATTAGCAATAAAAATTTTCAAAAAATACGATACATTTCATATCGTCCTATCATAACTTTTAATTAAACAAATATAACCATATTGATATGAAATATAAACATACTTACCTGGTATTTTATAATACATAACTATTTCATATAAGTAAAAGTTTGGAACAATAAAAAAAATCACTCATAAGCAATTACAAAATCAAATTAAAGAGAATTGGTAAGCGACTTAATGCTACAAGCAAGTTCTAACTTTCCTGACACGAATTGTCTTGAACATAGGGAAACCATTTAACTGTACGCAGATTCCCCAACTATTTGTCTTCACAGTTATCATATTCTTCTGAATTGAGTTTTGAAAAATTGGCTTTTAGACGGCTAAATCCATTAAATGACCCACTGTGCGTTGGTTGCAAAGTTTTAACAAAATGTGTAAATTTAGCAAATTTCAAAGATGATAAGTTTAGGTGAAGTTGAAAATTTTTGTTTTGAACTTCTGGGTATTTAAAATAATAACAAATTAATGGGGATAATAATTCTGGATTACCAGATGAAAATCGGATCTCATTTACAAATAATTATTATGGCGTATAGTAAATTAGTATTAATTGAAATCTCATTCAAACTACCGTACATAATGCGTTATAAAACACATTAAACATGTTTTTATTAGATGTAGCGACGGATTGTTTTTTATTATAGAAATACAGCATGCAAAATAGAATCAACGAAAATAATCAGTGTTTCATCTCGAGGTTCTTAAAATTAGCAAATAATAATAATAATAATAATAATAATAATACAAAAAAGTTTCTTCAGATTAAGGGGACCGTGGACCTTCAGTTGGGCTAAAATCGACAAAAAAATCATTTTTCTTATTTTGATTTATTACTATACTTCAATCTAAACTGCAACATTTGTAAAAAACCGCATGCAATTGCAAAGATTGCTATCGAAGTTACAAGCATTTCAAATTTGACACAGTAATTACTTTTAGTTACTTAACAGTTACTACAGTACACTTTGAATCGCGTTTTCTATAAATGAGAATTTTCGCCTAGTTAAAATATTCAAAATGTTCCAGGAGTCTTATGTTTTATCCTATTTTCATAATATTAAGTATTTTTGTTAGCAATGTGCTATATTTCAAAACTTGGTATTAATATTCATGCATTACTGTACAGTACATAAAAGAATTTGGCAGTTATTTAATTTTTCACAGCGAAATTTTAAAAAAATGTAAATATTGGAAGTATTTTATTAATTTTTCTGAATATATTGGTACAATTCTTAAACGCATATCAACTTTTGTTGCAGTAATATAAAGCTACCATTTAACAAAACACCATGTTCCAAAAGCCAAATTAAATGCGCATGGAGCTTTTTTAATTAGAGTGATTAATTAATGTATTTTAATTAATAAATTAAATAATTACACACATTTTTGAATAAAATTTCGTACTTTACTTAGAAAATTTATGAATTACTATGTGTGTAAAATTTCAGTACAATTGAGTGAAAAATAAGAAAAAATGGTTTTGAACGTCTACTGTCCCCTTAAGTATCTTTTACTGCATTACAGAAAACCATTCAAAGAGAAGTTTATTTAAAACAGATTTCTCTTGCGATTTTTAGAGCAGGGTTTACCACTTGCGTTTTATTGTTATTATTATTATTCTTTGCGTGCTATATGAAACAAAAACGCTTTTTTGCATAAATGCTTTCAGTAATATTAATAGAAATGTAATATGTAAAATATCTTTAAAACACTTTTTTCAAGCTGTGTATTATAACTGAATAAATTATACTAATGCATAGAGAAATATCTCATACTTGCATTAACAAACAATACAAACTTAAAAATATACAATATAATCTGCAGTTTAAAATCTACTTGGAATTATGGATCAGCTGAAATCATTTATTATCAGCTGAAATTAACTAAAAATATATAATTAGTTGAATGAAAGATATGCTTTGGGAAACTCTTATCTCCATGGAAATGCGATTAATTAAGACTCTTTGAATAAAACGACCATCAATCTTACATATTCCTCAACATTTTACTCAGTGATTGGTGGACTAATTGAATTTGTCTCAACTGAGAATATTCTGACTGCAGAAAATTAATCCGTTTGAAGTATATATTAGAATTTCTATATGAAGATTTAATCGGTACAAACAGACATCTGTAAGAAATCGTTTTCCCCTAATTAGACGAATATTAGATTACAACATAAAATGATATGAGATGGAATTTATATACTTCATATTTTCAATTTCCATTCATCTCTCAAGGTACTTCAATAATGTAATTATTTTAAATAAATATTATTAATTTTTGATTTAACACAATTTAAATAGATTGTACACAACAATTATGAAAAAATGTTAAACTAGAGGTGTTTCAAGAAAATGATATTGCGTGTAAAAGACCCATAATTCATATTAAGGATCAGTTTAAAGAGTTTAACCTCCTGTATAATAAATTACGTGCTATAGATTGTAAATTGCTGATAACTTCTGTTCAATATAATTACAGCGGAAATTCATTTTCGTTGAACTTTCTCCAAATTAATGCCGGTAATTTATTTTCGTATTAACCCATTGTTTAATGTCAATTAAGTATGAATGAACTTGAAATTTTGAACGTATGCAACATAGCTACAAACAATTGCAGAGGTTAATTCCGTAGCAATTTGAAAATGCAACTAATAATTTATTTTTGGAGCTATTTCAAATAAAATCCATAAAATTGTGTACATATTATTATTTTCTTTTCTTAAATCGCTTTGGAAACAATTTTGGTTAAATTCAATATAGTTTACTTTAAAATATTTATCATGATAGCTAATTTATTAAGTTTAAAACATGTCTAAATTTTAAAAATTCTATATAATTAAAACATTTCGCTTTATTTAGATTAAATACCTAAAGTCTAAAACCAAGTAACTGTTTTTTAATTACCATAATCAGTAATTTTTAATACAAACATTGAGATTTATTATTTTTTAAAATGTCACTAAAATATGAAAAAAATGTACTTTTATAATATTATTTTTAGTGTTGTTCAGGCGGTGGTAGTAGAAGTAATAGAACGGTATTTGTAACACTGAAAATTTTATTAAATATAATAATTATCATGATACCATACGAAATGGCCCAAGGCAATTCACGCCGCCAACTTTCCGGCAGGTTCAGCTCCAGGCCTCCTCGTCTGAGCAGTCCCTCTTAGGCTTTGAATAGGCTGTGAATACTTGGAGCAGAAAGAACTGTTTATAATAAAAGGAAATTTTCCTTAGGCCACATATTGAAAGTTTATATTCGCACTAAAAATCTATGACATCTCAGTGCTCATAAATTTATGATAAATGATATTTTAAGGTGACTTATACAAATAATTTACCTATTTATTGTTCTACCTAATGTTTTATTTAAAATGTAAAATATGCACTTCGCTCTAGATCTCAAACATTCCATTCAAAATTATAAATTTTACGAGAGATTATGTTTAAAAATTAATAGTTTAATTATGCATATTATTAATTAATATTTTACAGCCAAAAACTATTAGTTACATTTGGAATATATTTTGAAATTATTTTTTTTATATTAAATATTTCGTAGCTATACAGGAAATTCAAAAATTCAAAAATCGTTATTATTTAATTTACAATTAAAATGGTTAATACAAAAATAGGCACTCCTCTATTATCCCGTTGACCAATTTTCATAACAAGAAACGATCGCCAAACTGTAAGATTAAACGCCATAAATGCAATCCCATTTACTTAATATCAGAAGCATTATACGTGATTGCAGGGCCGTGCGAAGAGGAGGGCAAGGGGGGGGGGGCTTCGCCGCGGGCGTGGAAAATGAGGGGGCGCCAAATTTATACTACCAACCACGGTTTAATTTATTTATTTATTCATTTTTTGATCATCGATCATTTCTGGGGATTCTCTTTTCATCATTCTTTTTTTTCTGTCTCAAAATATCATGATCTCGCCAACAAATAAGTGCAATTTTCTCTTACGCTATTTAGTTGTTTGCAATTTCTGAATTAAAATTACACCTTTTAAAGTTCCAACATAAACGCGAAATGTTTATTCAATAGAATTTATTTCTGTTTCTGTACCTTATCAGTTTTGTGTTACCTGTCACAAAAAGAAGGGATGGGGAGGGGCGCCAAATTGAAACTTTGCCCCTGGCGCAGTTTTCTTTTTGCACGGTCCTGCGTATTTGTTATGTCATCAAGTGGTTTTTAATTCGACATTTGCCTGTATTTTTCATTATGTTTGACTGATTTATTAGTTATTTCATTAATTAAAATAACAATTGTGTCCTTAAACGGCGGTACCATGATATTAAAAGAGAAAAAGCATTGAAAAAAATCTTATATTTTTTTATATTTTATTTATTTATTTATTTTGATATTCCGATGGCAACGTCCTCCCGTTTCTTTGGCGTTACAGTTTGTCGATAGTTTTTTGTTATGAAAATTTGTCAATGGGATAATAGAGAAGTACCCAAAAATTAATGTATGTGATTAAAGGAAACCTAAAGAAATCGATGGATCCATGTATTCAATAAATAATTAAATTTCAAAATTAGATCTATGTTATACAACTTTATGATTTTTATTAATACACACACACACACACACATACACACATATATATATATATATATCCTAGTTAAATTTCGAAATCGCAATTATTCAGAGGTTATTGATATACTTAGTTAATTATTTGAGCATGTGACTCATGGAGAATAGAAGGCGGAAACAACTTCTAACAGAATGCACAGGTTGTCGACCTGAAACATTCCTGCCGCCGATGTCTTATTAGCTATAATCTTATAACAGCTGTAATCGCAATTGTTAGCAATTGTCATTAGCGATAAATCTCTGTATCTTGCAATGCTTGGATAAAAAATGCTGAAGTTATAATGATATAAACAACATGAGCTGTCTATTTTTCATCTATCAGTCATACTTCATTTCTAAATATCGTAAAAACACAATTTTTTAAATCATCGAAAAGAAAAAACATCAACATGTAACTTGAAATATAACTTGTTTAAACATTCTAGTTCTATTTACATTTTATGCCTTTTTAATTAATTTTCAAACAGTAATTCTTTTAAATCTATCTGAACATTAAACATTTGTTTTCTGCCGTAGTTTTCTGCCCCATGTTCATTATGTAGATGGTATGTGGCAAAATTACCAACATTGACATTTGATTGTCAGGAATGAAATATTTTTTTTTGATTTTTTTTATATGATCCATTAATCTTCCGTAATTGTATACATTTTCAAGTGACATTATAGCTGCGATGAATTTTAATGCGAATGTGATTGTCATTAAATGTTTAAAAGACAACCTTGCGTTAAATCACATTTGCTCAAATACGTCTTTTAGCTGTGAACCTATTTATGAAATATTAATAATAATAGCTTTTTTTTATTATTATATTTATCTTTTTATCGACAAAGTGGTAAAACGTAAAATTCACTCTCAAAATATGCTGCATATATTTTCGCTAACACATTTTATAATATACCATGAAAACTAGAAACGTAAATCATACTGAATGGATTTTTCAACTATGTTAAACAAAATTTTGAATGTCTCAATCTTAATTGTTGAATAACTCAAAAAAAGAAATAAACGTATGTTCTAAACAGTTGTAACATCTAACTGATTCTCAGTTTGGAGCTAAACTGAAAAATATCAAGATATGGACATGTTTTCAAGCAAAGTAATTAAATCACTTGATATCAGCTTAATGCATTTCTCAGTTCATTATTATTATTTTTTTATATAATTTTTAATATAATTTGCTGAAGCGTAAAAAAATTTAATTTGTGAAACATCTGTCTTTTAAATTGAAATAAATTGAGATTCAATTTAAATCTTAATAGAAATGTAGAACCCTATATAGCCAGGTAAACGTGGTTGCAGCATTTTACCGCAATTATAAATTTCAAATGATATGAAATCTAGGTAAGATTAAAAAAAAAAATATTTGGCAATTATCTTTACAATTAAACTTTAAAAAATATTCCAAGTACTTAGAAAAATTAATTTAAAATTACATTGTTTGTAAGAGTGCAAGTTTAATTATTAGAAAAAAAAAAATCCAAAACCAATGAAAATTATGACCACATTTTTTAAAATGTGTGTACTAAATATGTGTGCACAAATAACCTCTGTTTTGACATCTGGCCACTGGTTTTACCAATCATCATTAGAAAACCATAGTAATAATATTTAAAATATATTATGAAACAAGTTTAATTGTGTAATGCAATAAAACATTACCCAATTATATATGGCATTATGAATTGTTTATGAGATGTTACACATACATATTTGAGCCATTTGCATCATTAATTTCCATTTCAAGAACACATTTTTTGTAGAAATTTTGTTTTCTTACCAGAAATTCGGAATACTGCTTTTTTCTTTATGTAATGTCAGACTTTTCGTGATTACATAAAGTGATTTTCTTTGCAATTTCTGTGTTAAAACAAACTTTTGAAATGGAAGCATATATGCGCTAACAATGCAAAAGCATTATATGAGTAAATATTATGTGTTTAGAAATACTACAATAATAAAGCAGCTGCAACGGAAACTAGCAGTATTTTTACATCAATTAAAAATAAACATAGATATTTATGAGATCATCTGTATATATTTCCACTGTGAAAATATCAATATATTTTCAAACGGTATAATATTTCATGTTTTACTTGTGTTGAGGGGAACATATTTAGAAACTTCTAAATATCTTCGTTTCTATGAAAGTTTTTGTGGAATGCGATACAAACTTAATTAAATGCATGCAATATATTACAAGTCATGCGATATATGAGATTAAAAAATTTAAGATTTTTCCTCTGCTGAGAATGCGTGAATTCCTCACGTAAAGTTATTTACTGAAATATACATAAGGGTAAGGAACAACTGATAACATATTTAAATAACACTGCACGTAAAGTTGTTTCAAGCAGATTGGTGAAAACTGTAATAAAGTTATGCAATATTTCTAAGAAAGTTTAAACGCATAACTGAAAGGTAGTCTTAAATATACTTTATTTAAAATAAAATTTAAATTAAGTTTGTTATTCCAAAATATAAATTCGTTCGAACAAGCTACAGAATATTTTCTCATCTTTGGAATTAAATATATGAAATGTCGAGGTCATGTGAATTGATCCAATGACCTGTTCTATCAAGGATAAAATAAGTAAAAGTAGTAATAAATTAATACAAAATATGTGTGCTTATAGTTCTAAAAGAAAAGAAGCAATTGGAAATTGGAAGAACATTTTTAAAGAAAGAATGTAATAGTTAATGTGACAACTGTATCCTGAATCCCTAGAATACCATGGAAATATGAATAAGAATGTAAACTTTGGCTACAATTAGAATTAAAGTTATTTACTAAAATATACATAAGGCTAAGGAACAACTGATAAAATATTAAAATAACACTGCGCGCAAAGTTATTTCAAGCTGATTGGTGGAAACTGTAATAAAGTTAAGCAGTATTTCTAAGAACGTTTAAGTGCATAACTGAAAGACAGTTTTAAATATACATTGTTTAAAATAAAATTTAAATTAAATTTGTTATTCTGAAATATAACTTCGTTCGAATATGCTACAATATATTGCCTCATCTTTGGAAATAAATATATCTAATGTTGAGGTCATGTGAACAGAGCCAGCGATAAAAAAAGTTTCAAATTATCTTTTGAGAAATATTGTATGATATTTTTTATTTGAATTTAATATTTAATTCTTGAAATTTTGTAATGACCCTTCAAAAAGTAATTCATTATACAATATCAACAAACAAAAGGCATTAATTTTATCAAGAAATAAATAACTAATTTAGTAATTTCTATTTAACAAATGAAAATTTTAAAAAAATGATATGGTATATAAAATATTTAACAATTGTAATTTATCTTTTTATTCGAAAAATCACAAGAAATTAAAAGTTCACTTGCTTAAAAAAAATATTATAAACGTTTTGTGATGTTAGTGAAAACGATACGTGAGTTCCAGCTAGCGATTTTCACATTAATTAGTCTCTAAGAAAAAAACATTGTTGTAAAATGGAACAAGTATTTGGTTCTTAAATATTTATGTTTATGAATCATTACGTAAACCTTAACTTGTTTCTTTAACTTCTTTTTTAGTATAAATATAACTATATTATTATGCATCACAAAGCAACAAACTACCTTTTAGCTTTAAATTCTAATTTCTTTAAAAAATTATATATTTAAATGTTCAAGATTGGATAATTTTGTTCCATTGATATAAAAAATTGCAATTAAGATTTCTCACTTAAAGTCAAAAGAATAATTAACAAGAACGAAAAATCATGCGTCAAGCATAGATTATGTAGCACTTTCCAACGCTTCCAAAATAATTTTACAAAACATACCGTTTAATAAGCTAAAAGATAACATCTAAGTAAACAATTTGGAAAACGCATAACATATTTAAAAACATAATTTCAGGAATTTCCAACAGATACAATATTCGGAAAAATATCCGAATACTTTTATTCAGCCCTGTATATGATCTATAGATTTGTATATGCTAGGATGCTAAATTTTAGTTTAGTTAGGAAACGCGTAGCACAGTTTAAAATTATCTTTCTGGAGTTTCTGTCAATAAACGGAAATGTGTTCGCGAACTTTTGTGCTGCCCTGTATATGATCTACAGAATTTATACACACCACGTAATAGACAAAAAGCGAGTTAAAATTAAAATCGCGTTTAGTAACTTAAAACGCACTTCCAGGAATTAGTGTTAACAGACAGTAGAGAATTCTTTTGTGTGTCCCTGTAAATGAACGATGACTGCTATACACACACTATTCTGTAGTATGCCTCTTGTAATGCACCTTAGATATATATATAAATTTCAATGCGTTTAAAATAGTGAAACATTATTTAAATAAACCGCAGACGATTTTTCTCCATAGACGTCATGTAACGGAATTCTTTTGACTGTCCCTGTAAAGTAACTATAAGTGCTATGCACACCCTATTCCATATTAAGCTTCTTCTAATGCACCTTAGTGATATATATAAATTTCAATGCGTTTAAAATAGTGAAACATTATTTAAATAAACCGCAAATGATTTTTCCCCATAGACCGCAATGTAACGGAATTATTTTGAGTGTCCCTGTAATAAAACTATAAGTGCTACACACTTCCGTTGAAATAGGGAACATACTATGGATAACGACAATAACATATAAAAATTGCAGAGCAATCCGAGCATATTTACGGGAGTTAGAGCACGGCCAGACGGCCAGACGGCAGACGGCCATACGGCCAGACAAACCGAAGTTATAAGCACTTTTCAACTAGGTTGGAAAGTGCTAAAAATGCATTACATTAGTTAGAAAGTTTTAATTTACATTAGAAAATATATATCTAAAGATTCTGATTCATAAAAAGGGAAGAAGTACCATGAAAATAATATTTTTCATTACAGTGTATTATAATAAAGTAAAACATTTCAGTAAAATATACGTTTCTTCTAGATTTTTGATATTTATGTGTATTAGACGAAATTTTCTTTAACATTTTCTGGCAAAACAATTTGAATGAATATTTTTAGGAATTGCATTTATTTATTTATTTATTTTAAATACTTAAATTACTATTTATTTTTATGTGTTATTTTTAAATTTCGAATTTTGAAACATTACTTGATTAATTCTATTACTTTAGATGAATGGATAAAGTACATAAAATTTCGTAGTCTTAAAACATATTTCATTATGCATAAAATTGTTTATGTGAGATACACCTCAAATTACCGACAGAGGAGGCGCGTGGTCCCTTCCTTTTAACAGTAAGCGGAAGTTATAGTATACCCGTTCACGGAAGATGCCACCACAAAAATTTAAAACCAAATTCGATATGTTTAAGAGATCTGCCAGCGGTTCCGGGTGGCCATGAGCAATTAATACATAGAGCCATATTGATATCGGTACTTCGAGATTAAAATGGATCTTGGTGGCGGTCAGGGTAAGGAATTAAAATATAAAAAATGTATATGTGCATATTTATTTAAGATTTTTTTTTTTTTTTTTTTGCTTCTACAAAACAATTTAAGAAAGAAAATTCATGGTTGAAATGAATTTGTAGTTTTTGGCACAATAAAATCAAAATCGTTAATTGAATTTAAGATTTAAAGACTAAAATACGTGAAGTTTTCCTATAATAGTGTGTAAATTATAAATGTAGATTTTGAAATAAACGAATTTGTTTTTTACGATCGACTAATTGTTTAATTGTTTCAAATCAATTACTAATCAACTTATATTGAACAGATTAATATTGATTAATTGAGACCATCTTACTTGGATGACGTAAAATGAAAAATATTGTATTTTCACACAAGTTTACAAATTGTATATAGCTCTAACTTTTATTCTATAAGCTCTAGATTTGAATACGTGTATGTGCTTAGGTGTTTGTCAAAATTTAGAACCGACATTATGGCGAAGAACCCTATTTTCTATCGCGTAATATATATCACCTCAGAACACGCAAATAAACTACTTATTAATAAGATTGCCTTGAAACTTGTGAATGAATCTTTAGCCATGTCGTAGAAAAATTGTCCAAGAAAAATAAATTGAACAAAACACATTAGAACGTTCCGTTTCAAGTTTGTTCTGTATTCCATTCTTCAACACATTCCACTGTCTTCAGCTATGTAAAAGATATTTACGAATGGAATTCTGTATAGAACTCGGAATAGTTACAAGTTACCATATTTCTACTATGGTACATTTGTTTTTGTGAGCTCGTTATTTTGAGCAGTTATACCGAGGTTAACTCTGACGTTCGAAATTAAAGCTTTTTTTAATGTTAAAATCATCACAGCTACAAATTTATTTTCATGCACATATCAACTTTCACGATGATATCTCCACTCGTTACTACATACCTATGTATAGGGTTAGTCTTGGAAGATCTAGACACATCCTACATTTCTACTACAAAATTTTTCACTCCTCCAGTGATCTTAATATCTTGTTTATAATTGATAATTTTCTGCATAATCAATATGATCATCTGTTCTATAAACAAAGGATGTAAAGTTAATATACATTAAAAATATTTTAAAATATTTAAATTTAATAAGTTTGCGTTATGTAATTTTTGTAAACTCCAGGGTTCGTATGGGGTACTGGTATTTTCAGGGAAATTACCAGTATTTACTTATAGAAAAACTCGTCTTATATAATCGCTCGAATACATAAACCGAACTTTTTCATAAGAAAATATTTGTACATACCTTGAAAATTCCAGGACTCCGTACGAACCCTGAACTCTTACTTATGAAATTATATAATTACCATATAATTAGCAATGAATAAAGTGATCAATTTCACATTAAATATCTACAAAGTTTATTTACAATTATATGCACCCAAAAATCCACATAATAATTGATTAAGGGATTTAGTTTTATATACAATAGATCTTATTAAGCCAAGTATTTCATAATTTTTAAGTTCAAAATATTCCTTTCTTTTACATATTTTAATACATTCATATTTCAATAATTCATTTTTAAAACTCGATATTACGCTGATTACTTAAAATATAACAATTATCCAAAAAATTTGAGATTAAAAAAATTATCATATTCGCATTTGAGAACCTTAAGATAAAAATAAAATTGAGGACCTTAACTCTGTTTCAATGCAACTATGTCGTTATAGTATCTGTCTATTCTGAAAAAAGGTAATCAATGCTGCAGCCGTCTCGGAGTGTGGTATTTGGATTTATAGTGACCTTTTCCCTTTTTCGGCTCATAGTAACAAAACTATTCCATAAATAATATAAAAACATGAAAACTGATAGTGTTGTACAGAAATGTGTGATGAATATACCTAAGCAAGCAGTTTTTAAATTAAAGAATTATTTCAAGCGCTCTTTAATGTTGGAATCGGTCAAAGTAGTTCATTTAAGAAAAATTTATAGCTATACAGAGCAATAATAAATAAATTAGCAGTAATATATAAACATAGCAGTAATGTATAAAACTATACATAGCAATTTAACCATCTTTTGCGGGTACCTACTTGACTAGATTGCGGTGCGCAGTGTCCAATCATTTTTTTTATTTGTCTAGTTTAACCTTTTTTTCGAATAGTTTACTAAATATTTCATTATCAGAATAGAAATTTAAATAATTGTTTGAAATAACCCCTTCTTTACCTACTGTAGCAAAGTTTTAAAGTACCGAAATATTAAAATTTACAAACACTTTTAAATTAAAAAAAAAATTATTCACACGTTATTTTCTTTAAAATATATATATATATATATATATATATATATATATATATATATATATATATTAAATAATTAAGCTATTACGTGCGAAAATCATTTAATGGTAAAAATTGCGTCATATTTAAAAAGATATATTTAAAATGTCATATTTAAACCAATTTTCTTACAGCGATTTCAAACATTGTATTTTTAATTGAAAGATACATATTTTCATGTGAATATTGAAAAAGAAAGAAAATTTTAATATACTTGAAATATTATGAGCGAAAGGTATTTGATGTTGAAAATTACAACACCTTTAAAGTATCATATTTAAAATTATTTTCGTATAATATCTAAAAGAAACCTTTTTGTATAAACGCTATAAAATTCACAAGGACAAGATTTTTTTTTAATTATACATGCAGTTTTTAAAATGTGAAATTGATCTTTCTAGATAAATCCCGAATTCGACCTGCAGCTGTCACGACATCGGTGGATGCGGTGGGAAAATACCATAGTCAAAGCGGAAATGAATGGCAACCCGATTACAAAAGGTTACCTCTAGTTGTAATAATATCCATTAATCTTCCTTAATCGGGTAATCTTTGAAAACAGAACGAAGTAGACTCTTTTGCTTAGCCTGCAGGCTGTGGACAGGGGTTCTCAAACGCTCTTATACTTTAAAATATGTCAACTTGAACTATGAGAAATGATCAACACTTGACCTAGGTTGAGGGCTTGACTTAGAAGTTTCTATCATCATCAGGTCTATTCGGATGTTCCACTCATTAATTACACTTTTCATTAATAAAAATAATGTTGATTTATTATTGAGGTGTTGCGATTAAACATTTTATTATTATTTTATTTTTATACTTTTATTTTAAAACTGCATATTTAAAACATTTCATAAGCAGAAAATAGTTCCGTAAAACGCGTTATCCGGTTATCCGTGCCTTAGAAACATCAAAGATTACTGGGTGTATACAATCACCAACACTGAGTTACGTGCATAGTCAAAGTACTATTTAAAAATAAAAGCTCTGAAATGCGGTATTCTAAAAAATGTTTAAGATGTCTGTATAATAACAAGCATAAGTAAGTATTAGAATATCACCTGTTAAATTGATATGTACATCATATTTAAAACATTATTTTGGATTGTTGAAAATATTCCCCTCTCTGATTAGCGACCTATTGCACGCTGCAGAACTTGAATGGTGAGGAAATTATAACGTATTTCGTTTTTTTTAAAACAAAAAATGAATGCGTATATATCCTACAAAAAAATAACTAGAACGATCGTATAAAAAAATGCTTGGTTAAAAAATTTGAAAACAGCTAATAAGGTTTTTAGAATGAGAGCTGATTTATTCAGAAGATGAGGGACTCTAGAATAACACAGCTAGAAAAACATATAAAAAAATCACGAATACAAATATTTTATAAAAATAAATTCTATTACAATTTATTTTTTTAAATGAATAAAATGCGGTAGTACTTAAGAAATAAACATCCCTTTAACTTCGTACTTAAACAAGAAAAATAATAACACAGTTCGTTTTTATGATGTCTGTGGCAAAATAAATACTTAATCAGATTAAAGAATTTTTGTCAGAATTGATTAAATGAAATTGAATGTTTGTAGAATACATAGATACGCATAAGGAGAATATTCATCTCCTTAGAGATGCCGATTAATTAAGATCCTGTGTATAAAATGAACATTAATCTTCTGCATTCTTCAAGTTGTCGCTCTGTGATATGTGGCCTTATTGAATTTGTCTCAATTCCAAGTATTCTGTCTTCAGACTGTTATTACATTTGAATCTATTATATTTGAATTTACTTTATGAAGATTTAATTGGCATAAACTGACATCTGTGGGGAATTATTTTCCCTTTATTTAAAGGAATTTCGAATTATTTATATTAACTTAAATTGAGAAAAGACGGGCTTTTATATAATTATGAAAATTGAATTAATTTTTACGGATATCTATTGATGTATTATTCTAATGACATAATATAATTTTTTAGAAAGACTATATATATATATATATATATATATATATATATATATATTGTTGATAATAATAATAATAAAATATTATACGAAACTTATGTCCCGAAAAGTAATTCTTCCAAAATTGATATAAACTACCGGTTTACTACGTCGGATTAAGCATCTTATTTCCAATTAAAATACATCTCTGAATTGAAATTTGAATGAAATATAGGGTCATCAAAAATTAAAGAGTGCATAAAATACGATTACAAATATCTCGGCAACTAATTATCCGATGGACTTCATTCTTTATGCAAAATTTATGTTTTTTTATTGTCTTGTTTATTCACTCCTTAAAATAAACAATTCCGAAAATTTTTTATACCTTTTATCAGAACGAATAATTCAAGAGCCCGAAAAAAATAGTTTCTTATAATCGAGGTTACTGAAATTCAATAATCCATTATTATATACCATATTATAATCCCATTATTATATACTAAGTACACACCAAATTTCATGTCGCTATCTCAATTTGTTCGGGAGATAGAGCTTTTATAGACACACACACAAACACACTGACAGACGGACGGCATTTTTTTTTTTCTAAAAATATGTTTTTTGGAATCTCCAGTGTCTGAAACGAGTAAATCCGTCAATTTTTTTTTCGATTTTCAATACGATTACAAGACTTACCCGATACTACGTATGATGTGTAAGTAACATATCGTGTATCTTCTCGACATACCGGGTTTTAATCTAAAGTTTTTATCGCCAATAAAAACTAGTCGTTAGGGGTCGCCCTAATACTTACCCGTCATGGTTATGCACAGGGCTTTACAAATTTCATAAACTCTGCTAGCCAGCAAAAAATTCTAGTCGCCAGAAAAATATATTAACCCAAATCCCTCTCCTCCGTCATTGATTTTCAAAACTACAAAAGCTTTTTAAGAATTAATTTAGAAAAAATAATAATCATAGTTTAGAATTATTAGTTAGATTTACTTCAAATGAATTACTTATAATCACTTATATGTTATTCGTTAAAATGAATGTGACAGATTAATCAATTTAAATTCTGAACACAGAAATCTGATATTAGCCTTACAAAGAAACTTGAACATTTTTTAGCATTGTATCCAATTTTAGATGCCACAGAGGCTGGATTGACACTATGTCTCAGTGTTTTATTAAATCCCTCCTCCCACCACATTGTAATCATGTGACATACTTGCTGGCTAGACCGGCAAAGAACGGCGTTTTCTATGCATGAGATGGAAAATGTATTTTTAATTTAATTCTTCCATTAAAAGTACGAGAGAAGAGGAAGATCACTGCTTGCCGCGTACGAGTAGGGGCAGGAAAGTGAAAAAATGCCATTTGTGCTCATTTCTTTGGTGAATATTTGTACCAAAAAATACCCAGATTAAATAAGTTGGTCGCCAGATAGATAAACTTAGTCGCCAGTGGCGACCTGGCGACCGCATTTGTCAAGCCCTGGTTATGCATAATATAAAATATGACAATGAAACATGTGTAAACTATTTATAAAATGCATTGCAATTTGAATACCATCCTGGCATGATGACGTCATAAACTTTAAATCGAGGCTTACGAAAAAGACAGGCTACCGCGGTTCATTCCACTTATCTTTTTTTACAGACCGCTAGAGTGAAGTGTTGCTCTTTTCGTACACCGGCATTGGTGGATTCGAGCATCACGTGACTCCCACGGTCTGTAAAAAAAGATACGCGTAAAGCACCGCGGTAGCCTTTCTTTTTCGTTAGCCTCGCTTTAAATGCTCTATTACTGAATTGAGTAAAGGACTCATCCTTATAACTCCAAAACTTATAATCATATTAACTAACAGTTTACTGCGTCGGATTAAACGTCTCATTTCCAATTAAAATATATCTTGGATTGAAATTTGAATGAAATACAGGGTCATGAAAAATCGAAAAGTGTAGAAAATATGATTACAAATATGATCTCGGCAACTGATTATCCAATCGACTTCATTCTTTATGCAAAATTTGTGTTCTTTTTATTGTCTTTTATATTCACATCTTAAAATAAACAATTTCGAAAATGTTTATATACTTTTTATCAGAACGAATACTTCGAGAGTCCGAAAAAAATAGTTCCGGTTAATCTAGGCTACTGAAATCCAATTAGCTTCTTCCCATTATTACATACTAAGTACTTACCAAATTTCAAGTCTCTTTCTCAATTTTTTCCGAAAATAGAGCGTTTACGGACACACACACAGACAGACGGACGGCAATTTTTTTTTTTTTCTAAAAATATATTTTTCGGAATCTCCAGTGTCTGAAACGTATAAATCCGTCTTTTTTTTTTTCATTTTCAAATCAATTAAAAGACTTACCCTATACTACGTATGATGGGTAAAGATAATACACTTATATAATCCACAGTGTTGTGGATGATCAGCTAATCCACAACACCTGTTGACATAAACAATGCTTTGACGTTTCTGAATTGCTCAAAAAGTAGTGATAACAAATTTTTAGGGAATTATTTATATTTTGAAACATATTTGAATTGCTTTTCAGAAATTTAAAAATTTAACCAGAAAAATTAGTTCGTTAAAAACTGAATCGGAGCCTGAAAAAAATAGTACAGATGTTTTCAAAAACACAGCCTAAACACAGACACAGTGTCACACTAGACACATTATCATATTTTATCATAGATACAAGATTTTAAAATTTCAAGATATTTTAATCTTTCAACTGATTTCAACGGATTTTTATCTTTCAATTTTCAATGGATACTAAGAAACATTGCCTATCGATGTGACGCATCTGTGACAATGTAACGGTCATAGTCTCGTAAATGACCAAAATGTGAAAGCATTATTTCGTGACATTGTGAATATCAGGTGAACGTTAACTTGCAAATTCAACGTACAATCCCCGTAACTATCGTTTTTTTTTTTTTTTTTTTTTTTTTTTTTTTTTTTTTGTGTGTGTGTGTTAGTTATTTAGTTATTTATTTTGTAAAATTGTACTAAAACGGAGTATACCGATTTTGTTTTAACATTAGACAAAACTAATTCTTCACGTCACGTGATGACAATCGGACAATAATACTATTTTGTTTGTAATTTTGTCCACATGTGAATCCTCATTTCATATTTTATCGAGGACTCTCTTCAACATTGTAATTGAAATTTACCTTATATTTTCGAAATAAAAAAGTTATCAGTTGTATCTCTCTATATTAAAAAAAATGTAACCACCGCCGCCGCAGCAGCATCAGCCACTGTCAATGAAGATTTTGTGCCTTGAAGTCTTTCTGAACTAATATTCAGAAAACTATTACATATAAAAATATGAAAATTGGTAGTTTTATAAAGAAATGTTCGATAAACACGCTGAAGTAGATAGTTTTTAATTCGAAGAAATATTTTAATTTAATAAAAGAAAAAATATACACCAGGTAGATTGACACGTTCTTATGTACAAATCATGAAATCTCTACCTACATATAAGAAAATGAAAGGAGGTTTTGTTACATAAATCAGATTATCAGAAATCTGAAAGTAATCGCAATAGATTCTCAAAGAAATTTAATTCGTCGTCAAAGTATCGCAGTCTCTGGAATTTCAATTATTAACTACAAAGATGAAGAAAGCCTTTGTTGCATAGATGTTGTTAAGTTTAAGTTGAATAAAGGCATATTAATTTAAATTTAATCCTTGCCAAAATAGTCTATTGAAGTTTAAAGTTATACTAATTACTTAAACTTGCCCTTACTTTAAATTAATTGCTTTCTCAAAATCGATTAAATTTCCTAGGAATTAATTTATATTAAGCGAATCTAAATAAATTATTTTATTCAAGAATATGTGTAAATTTTAATATTTTTGCAGATAAAAATTATTTTAATATATTTTTAATTATCTACTGTTTTTGAAGCGAAAACTTCTTTAGGCGCGTTGGGCATTTTTTGAGATGGGAAAAAAACCATTGAACTCGCGACACTGTTACTGTAACCTACACTTCTGTATATTTGAACTGAAAACTTCTTTAGGCGCGTTGAGTATTTTTTGAGATGGGAAAAAACCCATTGAACTCGCGACACTGTTAATGTAACCCACACCTCTGTATGTAAGTATGTACATGTATTGTGTATATAGTTCGGTATCAGGTAGGGTCGCGCGCCGCATGCTTGCCTGTGTGCTATTGGTTACGCTATTGGCTTGCCTGTGCGCAATTGGTGCATTCTTTATAAGATATTTAAGTAGATTCGAATCACAATTGTTTGTTTCCTATTTTAGTTATCATAAACCTATAGTATCAGTTCTGAAATATAATGATAATGGTAATGATGATGATGGAAGGGTTGTTGGAATTGTGGATGAAAATTCATAAGTTTCATTGGTATTCATTTCAAAGAATACCAATTAATTAAATTTCATATTTCACGTATTTGTAAATTTACGTTTTAAGCATAGATTGCAATTTTATGTATGTAAAATAATATGCATTATTTTTCATGTACAATAGCGCATTAAATGAAAATTGTAATATAAATTTTGTACTAGTTTATAATAATGAATAAAAAAAACATTTCATTTAAAAGTATTTCCTGCACAATAAAACATTTTCTGACGATTCAAAAAATACACACGTAATTGTTCAAGTTTTCACTTTTGTCGGCACTCCCGGAGTGCCATTGTTTTTTTGTTTTTTTACTTTTTAAAGTTTTACTTATAGTTAAACTTAATGTGCAGCGTATGTTCTTTTATTTATGAGATAATGGAAAACCATCTGTCAGCGAAAGTATATTATTCATGAAGAATAGTAGTGGAAAAAATTATAATAATAACGTAATACGTATTATAATTACAATAAAATCGCCATCTGAGAAATAACTAAAAAGAAATTTTACAAATATATAACAGTCTACATTTTTATAACGAATATTTTAATTAAAACTGTATGAATTCTACACTTTATGGACTACTGTAGTTCATACATAAAACTACACTAAACAAGAAAGAAAAATCACGCCTCAAGCATAGATTATGAACACTTTCCAACACATTCAGAAGACTGCAACGAAACTTCACCGTGTAATAAGGTTATTGATAATGTCTAAGTAATCGATTTGAAAACGCATAAGACGTTTGAAATCTCAATTTTGACAATTCAGGGGGTCGGGGCTAGAAAGTACCAAGCCACATTTTGGTGAAATAAACCTAACACCGTAATCTGTTGCTTAATATAGTAAATTATGATTTCCAACATATAATATGTTTCTAATGTCACTTGGTGGCAGCATATGTGACAGGTTTCGTTTTTGTTCAGGATATTTATGCTCTCAATGAAGATAGCTAATTTCCAAAAAACATAATAGTAATATCATTAAAGTAATGCCATACTGTTACTCAGAATATCTCAAATGTTACTAAGACATTGGCGAAAAAACTTTAAGTTATATATCTTGATTTCAGTATTTGATCAAATTGACAAATTGAAATGTCTTAGAAATTAAAAAATGTGGCTCTTGCCCCGACCCCCTCAATTATCATGTATAGTCTGGAAAATAACAGTTTACATTTGATAACGAATATTTTAATTAAAACGGTATAAATTCTACACCTTATGGACTACTGTAGTTCATACATAAAACAACACTAAACAAGAAAGAAAAGGCATGCCTCAAGCATAGATTAGGAACACTTTCCAACACATTCAAAATACTGCAACAAAACTTCACCGTGTAATAAGGTTAATGTTAATGTCTAAGTAATCGATTTGGAAAACACATAAGGTATTTGAAAAACCATTTTTGACAATTATCATCTATAGTCTGGAAAATTTCCGAATTATTTTGTGTATTTACCCTGTATATGATCTGTAGATTTGTACATATTCTTCATAGTATGTAAAAATTTAATTCAGTAAGCAAACGCATAACACTGAAGATTCACATGCAGTATAATGTCAATAAATTAACGACAATAAGCTGAAATGTACTTGAATACTTTCGTGCAGCTCAATATACAATCTATTAAATTTAGACACACCACGTAATATATAAATAATTAGTTAAATTTAAATACGTATGAAAGAATATGAAACGCACTTCCATCAATTATTGCTAATAGACCTAATAGATGTGCTCATAGATGTAACCGAACACTTTTGTGTGTTCCTGTAAATATACGATAAATGTATACCATACTCTATTTTAAACATCCTGTAGCGCACTTCTGTGATATATATCAATTTGTATATGCTTGAAATAGTGTAAAATTGTTAAAATGCACTGAAAATAATATTTCCTTTTGATCATAATGTAACGGATTTCATTTGTGTGATCCTGTAAATGTGTGATGAGTTCTTTGCACTCCATATTCTAGACAAAGCATGTTTTGATGCACTTCAGTAATACATATCAATATCATTATGTTTACTGTCATTAAAATACACCGCAAACGATTTTTCCCCATAGGACATAATGTAAAGAAATACTTTTGAGTGCCCTCTAAAAATATTATAAATGATAGAAACTTCATTTTCAATACTAGACATACCATGGTAAACCTCAATAATATATATAAATTGCATGGCAATCCGAGTATATTTACGGGAGTTAGAGCACGGACGGCCAGACAGACGGCCTGACAAAGCGAATTCATAAACACGTTTCAAATATGTTGAAAATAATAAAAATTTTGAAAAATAATAATATCGTAGGTGATGAAATATTTACATGTGTATTCAAATATAATTTGCGAAAAATTATTATAAATTTTTTTTAATCCAACTAAGAAGTTTTCTAACATTTAATTAAAAATAACCTTTTTGACTATTTTGTTTATGTTGTTTTGTTTTGTTTTTATGATTCAGTATAAATTATATTTCTGTTCATTATTTTGTGTTTGGTAATTTTAACAAACCAGTTAATTTATTTTCATTTATCGTATCATGTTCTTCATTTTGTCTTCATTTATGTCAATACAATGTAAAGAATTTTCGTAAAATTCCAGTAGCTGTACCGTTAAATAACGGTACTTGTATCGGTTTCACTCCTTACGGTATGAGTACCGTACTTCTAAGGTATAGTAAACGTAAAAACAGTATATGTGCCATTTCGATTACAAACGGTATTTATACCCTAAAATGGTGGTTTTTCAGTAAAAAATCGCTATTTATACTGTAAAATAATTATTTTTCAGAAAGGAAAAAGTTGGTAGCCCCGCCTCGGTGTATGACAACAGCTGAAGTGATGCTCTTGCTCTTGTTATGTAATGCGTGAGGAGAGGGGAGAGTAAAACCGGTACATACACTTTAAACATTTTACGGCACATATACCGTCCAGTTAAATTACGGTATATATACTGGTCACAAAGTTGCCAGTATATGTACCGTAATTGTTGGCCAACATTTTTTACATTGTAGGTAAAGTTTATTAACTTTTATTTAGAAATGAGCTTTGTTGCATTATTAACCTCTTTTTTTTTTTCAAATATAATGATTGTTTCTTTTTAATATATATCGCTTAAGGGTTCCGTGGACCTTCAATTGGGCTAAAATAGACTAAAAAATCATTTTTCTTATTTTGATTTATTACTATATCATCAATCTAAACTGCAACATTTGCAAAAAACCGCAGGCAATTGCAAATATTCCTATCGAAGTTACAGGCATTTCAAATTTGACACAGTAATTGAGTTACACGAAAAACATTAAACTTTAAATCGCGTTTTCTATAAATGAGAATTTTCGCCTAGTTAAAATATTCAAAATGGTCCAGGCGTCTTACGTTTTATCCCATTTTCATAAAGTATTATTGTTACCAATGTGCTATATTTCAAAACTTAGCATTTATATTCATGCATTACTGCACATAAAAGGAAAATTTGATAATTATATAATTTTTCTCCGCGAAATTAAAAAATGTAAATATTGGAAGTTTTTTAATAATTTTACTGAATATATTGGTACAATTTTAAAACGCATACGAACATTTGTTGCAATAATATAAAGCTACCATTTAACAAAACACCATGTTCCTAATGCCAAATTCAATGCGCATGGAACATTTCTAATTAAAGCGATTAATTAATATATTTTAATTAATAAATTAGAATTACACAAATTTTTGAACAAAATTGCTTAATTTATTTAGAAAATGTATGAATTACTATGTGTGCAAAATTTCAGTGCAATTGAGTGAAAAATAAAAAAATGGATTTGAACGTCTACTGTACCCTTAAGTATATTTTACTGTATTACAGAAAACCATTCAAAGAGAAATTTATTTAAAACAGATTTCTCTTGCGATTTTTAGAGCAGGGTTTACCACTTGCGTTTTATTATTATTATTATTATTCTTTGCGTACTATATGGAACAAAAACGCTTTTTCGCATAAATGCTTTCAGTAATATTAATAAAAGTATAATATGTAAAATGTCTTTAAAACACATTTTTCAAACTGTGTATTATAACTGAATAAATTATGCTAATACATAGAAAAGTATCTCATACCTGCATTAACAAACAATACAAACTTTTAAATATACAATATAATCTGCATTTTAAAATCTACTTGGAATTATGGATTATTTATCAGCTGAAATTAACTAAAAATATATAATTAGTTGAATGAAAGATATGCTTTGGCAAACTCTTACTCCATGGAAATGCGATTAATTAAAACTCTTTGAATAAAACGACCATCAATCTTACATATTCCTCAACATTTTACTCAGTGATTGGTGGACTAATTGAATTTGTCTCAACTGAGAATATTCTGACTGCAGAAAATTAATCCGTTTGAAGTATATATTAGAATTTCTATATGAAGATTTAATCGGTACAAACAGACATCTGTAAGAAATCGTTTTCCCTTAATTAGATGAATATTAGATTATAACTTAAAATGAAATGAGATCGAATTTATATACTTTATATTTTCAATTTCCATTCAACTCTCAAGGTACTTCAATAATGTAACTATTTTAAATAAATATTCTTAATAACAGTTATTTTTTATTTAACATAATTTAAATAGTTTGTACACAACAATCATGAAAAAATGTTAAACTAGAGGTGTTTCAAGGAAATGATATTGCGTGTAAAAGACCCATAATTCATATTAAGGATCAGTTTAAAGAGTTTAACCTCCCGTATAATAAATTACATGCTATAGATTGTAAATTGCTGAGAACTTCTGTTCAATATAATTACAGCGGAAATTCATTTTCGCTGAACTTTCTCCAAATTAATGCCGGTAATTTATATATTTTGTATTAACCCATTTTTTAATGTCAATAAAGTATGAATAAACTTGAAATTCTGAACGTATGCTACATAGGTACAAACAAATGCAGAAGGTAATTCCGTAGTAATTTGAAAATGCAACTAATAATTTATTTTTGGAGATATTTCAAATAAAATTCATTGAATTGTCCACATATTATTATTTTATTTTCTAAAATCGCTTTGGAAACAATTTTGGTTAAATTCAATGTACTTTATTTTAAAATATTTATCATGATATCTAATTTATTAAGTTTAAAACATGTATAAATTTTAAAAATATGTATGTAATTAAAATATTTCGGTTTATTTAGATTAAATACCTAAAGTCTAAAACAAAGTATCTATCCAGTGGTTGGAGCATCATAGTTGAGATTTTTTCCAACAGAGCGAAACTATGCCGGGACCAGGACGCGAACATGGGTACTTTGGTTTGCCGTACCAACGCTCTCCCTAGTGAGCTATTCCGACGATATCCTGGACTGGCAAACTTCACTCTTATTTGTCGGACAAAGCTGCGAACTGCAGCGCTAATTTCATTCATCCGAGCTATAACTATAGCATTTACATGATGAATCTTGAAATAGCACGGAAACACCTGTATACCCTGAAATTAGGTCATAATGAATAGAGGAAAGTATATTCAACTAGGTAAATTATATCCAGTGGTTGGAGTATCATAGTTGAGATTTTTTTCAACAGAGCGAAAATATGCCGAGACCAGGACTCGAACCTGGGTACTTTGGTTTGCCGTACCAACGGTCTCCCCTATTGAGCTAGCCCGACGATATCCTGGACTGGCATACTTCACTCTTATTTGTTGGACAAGTTGGGAGAGCTTTGGTATGGCAAACCAAAGTACCCAGGTTTGAGTCCTGGTCCCGGCATATTTTTGCTCTGTTGGAAAAAAAATCTCAACTATGATACTCCAACTACTCGATATAATTTACCTAGTTGAATATACATTCCTCTATTCATTATGACCAAGTATCTAGTTTTCTATTACCATAATCAGTAATTTTTAATACAAATATTAATATTTATTATTTTTTGAAATCTCACTAAAATGTGAAAAAAAAAAATGTACGTTTATAATATTGTTTTTACAGTGTTGTTCAGGTGGTGGTAGTAAAACTAATGAAACTGTATTTTTAACACTGAAAGTAGTAGAAGAATAAGAGTTTAGCGCCAGCAGGAGCCATGAGCCGGAGCCGGAGCTGGAAATGGACACCGGAAGTGATCCTGGCAGTGCAAGGGGAAGTGATCCTGGAAGTGGAATTGCGATCGGAAGTGGTGGAAGATAAGAGACAGGAAGTGAACCGGAAGTGAATGCGATAAGGGAGAGAGGGGGAGGGCTTATTTTTAGGGGGTCTTATAGAAGAGGTGCACTGAAAGAGTAGGGGGCTTAATTTTTGTGGGAAAATAAAGGGTTTTAATCAGATTCTTTCTTGACAGGGATTTTTTTTTTTAATAAAAGTTTCTTATGGTTGGTGGGAAATGTTAAAGTAACAGAATGTCAACAGTGCTAGTAGAGTTGAGTGGTAGGAAGCCTGCTTTAAAAATAACAGCATGCCAACAGTGCTTTTAGTCGAGTGTAGTTGAGGGGTAGTAAACCTGCTTTAAAAATAATAATTTTAACAGAATGTACATTTTTTCCCCTTTGAACATTAACATAAATGTGAATGAGATTAAAATAGATGTGAGGGTTAAATTTTTAGTAACAGAATGTCAACAGTGCTAGTGGAGTTGAGGGGTAGGAAGCCTGCTTTAAAAATAACAGAATGTCAACAGTGCTAGTGGAGTTGAGGGGCAGGAAGCCTGCTATAAAAATAATACCTGTAAAAGAAATATATATGTGCTACCTTTCGCGCTCATCGACCTAACTGTTTAGAGTTCAACATTTACTTATAATATTTAATGAGTTAATTTACTTATAATTCAACTGTAAAAGATTTTTTCCCCTTCTTTAAACATTAACTTAAATTTGAATAAGATTAAAATAGATGTAAAGGCTAAATTTTTAAGGATTTAAAATGAAAATTGTGATAGCCATGTAAATGAAAGTAATGCGATTACTTTGCTTCATAAAAATTTAACACGAAAAAAGCTGGAAGACGTTTACCTTTCGCACTCGTCGACCTAACCGTTCGGAATTTTTTTTTAAACTTCTCTCGAGTTCGTCGACCTAACCGTTTAGAGTTTTTGTCGAAATCCGTCTATATATTAACTTACAATAGCTAACTTTTTTTAAGGGAAGTTTAAATAACATATTTCCCAAAGTGTCTTAGTAACATTTCAGAATTTATACACACATAAAAACCTCACGTACAGGTGAAAGGTTCTGATTTTAAAGCTACTAGACGTTGAAATTTAAACTTCTTGCGCTCGTCAACCTAACCGTTCGGAATTTTCTTCGAACCTTGTGTCAATACGAGTTAGGATCCCTTAGAAAGACCTACATGAAGACACTTATCCCTAACGTGGATAATCAACCCTATATTTAACTAACCAGTTACAACATACTAGTATACATGTAAAAGAAAAATAATACCTACAAAAGGAAAAAATAATATCTGTAAAAGAAAAATAATGCCTACAAAAGGAAAAAATAATATCTGTAAAAGAAAAATAATACCTACAAAAGGAAAAAAAATAATATCTGTAAAAGAAAAATAATACCTACAAAAGGAAAAAATAATATCTGTAAAAGAAAAATAATACCTATAAAATAAAAAAATAATACCTGTAAAATAAATATTTTTTTTTAAGTTTGAAAAAAACAGAGATAATTTTTTTTTTAATTCGAACCTTACGAGTTAGGATCCCTTAGAAAGACCTACATAGAGACACTTATCCCTAACGTAGATAATCAACCCTATATTTAACTAACCAGTTACAACACACAAGACATAATCATTACATTCAGCTAATAAGTGATTTGACATGCAAAATATTAGATATAAAAACATACAATATGATATATACAAAACACAAAAAAATTTTAAAGATTTTTTTCCCTACAATTTTTAACAAAAATTTAGCAATAATTTAACTTGATAGCAGGTATTTTGTTTAGAGTTATACGATTATAATAAATTTTAACCCTATTTTACTTGATACAACTAACATTTAAAAAAAGGAGAAAGACATCTAGTTTTTTAACGTCACATGTTTGAATTATTAACCTATTTTAGTTAAAAGTATAATACTTAAGTGATTTTATTTGAAAAATCAATAAAACATTTTAAAAGAAGTCGAAAGATTTTTACTTTTAAAAAATAACTAACAGAATTTTAAGCATTGGGAAGATGACACTAACTTTAAATTAATTTTTAATAGGTCACTTTAAATAAAATACATATTTGTTCTTGTTATTAAAGAAATATAAACTACTCACACATTATTATTTTGCTGCATTTTAACATAACAACATTCACAGTAATGTATTTAAGACATGCTATTAAGAACATTGGAATTCACTTAAATACTACAACCTTCTGCTGACATGTGGTCACAGAGGAAATCTTTTCATATAGAAGGCAAAATAAGATAATAAATTGATAAACATGATTCGTTATGCATATGTTTAAACAGGAAATAATTTTTACGTGTGATTAGGACCATTTTACATGGTATTACAGAATAAATCTTTTCATAGGATGCAAGATAAGATAATATCACGTAATGATTTGATAAACGCGATTCGTTACGCATATGTTTAAACAGGAAATTTGTTTAAAAGATAACATTACTTTACTTATATGAAGTGACCAAATAGACATTTTGCTAATATAATTAATTTAATTTCGAATTTGAAAATAGTATTGACAGAACATTCAAATTTTACTTTTGCACAATATTTAAATAAGGGAAATTGTACACATTATTTTAAAAAATTTAATTAGCGAAGTTAGAAAATGTTGTACACGAACCCACTCATTTAGGAAAATACGTTACGATTAAAACTTTTAGAATACATTTCAAAGTATTGTAAACTTTATCGAATAAAGAAAAAATACGTTACGATTACTACACTCTTTTAATACATTTCAAAGTTTTATAAACTTTATCGAAAAAACTTTTTGCATGTGACTTTTTTTAATCAATAAAATGCTAGTATTTTGAAACAAGCGCCCCCAACGTGAGAATGTTATTTTACGAACAAAGTGTTTAATGCTAAACAATACTTTGTGATTGATGTAAAAGGTTGTGATTTTTGTCTAAGTATTAAAGTTGATATGGAACGAGTCATGCAGTCTTGTGAAGGTGATAAAACCATGTCACCTAAAGCAATTAAAAAGTTACCCTATTTCTGCAAGTCATGTAACAAAACATTTCCTCGAAAAGTTAATTTAGTGTTTTTTATGAAAAGTAATTTAAAGGAAAAGTGTTTTCGCTGTGAGGTGTGTGGTGAAGTTTTTTCGCGAAAGAGTGATTTACAAATTCACGAAAAGATTCCCGAATCGCCGAAACGATTCAAGTGTAGTGATTGCAACAAACTGTTTTCAAGAAAGACAGATTTATTGAAAGATAAGAAAACTCACAACTTAGGAAAACAACATTCATGTACAAAGTGTTGTGAAATATTTAATTGTGAATCGGATTTTTTACAACATTGTGTTACTTTTCATAAAGTTTTACCTAACATTGCGAAATCACCTTGTTTAAAAGATTTGTTATTTGAACTGGTAGTGAAGCTTATAGATTAGTTTGAACTTCTAGTGAATTAAAGACAAAATGATATGCAAAATACGTCAAGTGGAATTAACAGATCAAAACGTGCATGTATATGTTGAGAATGCCTTTTTCAAGTTGTTTAACTTATTTTAAGATTTCACTGAACGAGTGTTTTATTGGTCATTACAAAAATTTTGAAATTAGAATTGTATACATCTTATTTGATGTGTGTTATTTTAAATGATGAATAAAATAGTTTTATTGCGAAAAAAGTGTTTTCTTTAACCTACACTGTTAAAACTGATGTTGTGTATTTTGAATGACTTAGACAAAATGTTAATTTAAAAAAAGATTTTAACATGAGATAAGAGTTTTACAATAAAAATTGACTCATCTAAAAATTTTTCAATATAGTCTCTCATCGATTCCTACCTAAACTTGTTATCAGCTTGCTACATGTATGTTTGAGTGACTCATTTTTACCTGTGTCGAACTGTCTGTTGGAAAAATGATTGCCATATTTAACACGTGTAGACGATTTTTACCCGGAAGCTGTTTGAACTATCAAATTTCAGATATCACCAATTTTTCTACAACATTTAAATATTTTAATGTATTTTCACTTGTATATTGGATTATCACCTTCATGTCGGAACATGGAAGATAGAAAAATAATAACTTTACACTTATACACTGTTTTAATCTAACAAAAATAGACTTAACACATTGTTAGAGGTTTTGGAAAAATATATAGTTGGTTAAAAATTTTAGAAAATAAACATTTCGATAAATGAAAAAAATTAAATTTTGGTAAACTTTACACCTAGTCAATAATTCAAACTAAGCAAAAAATAACTTAACGAATTTTAAAGTTTAAAAATATATGAGTAAACATATTTATGTAAAAATTCCCACCTAGACAATATTCCAAACTAGGAAAAAATAATAACTTTACACTTAGACAATATCTTAAACTAAGGAAAAATTAGATATAACACATTATTAGAGTTTTTTTTTTAACTATCTAGTTGGTTATAAATTTTAGAAAATTAGCAACAAATAAACATTTCATTAGATTGACAAAAGAAAATAATTAAATTTAAGTAAACTTTACACTTAGACAATGTTTCAAATGAAGAAAAATAATAACTTTACACTTATACAATATTTTCAACTACGGAAAATTAATAACTTACACATTGTTAAAGTTTTTTTTTAAACAACACAACATTTTCAAAGTAGTAGAAATAGTATACCTGTAAAAAATTCAACTTAGTGGAATTTAATAGTGAATTTTTTTAATCTCAGTCATTTAAAAAATAAAACTTTATAAAATTTTCACTTTTTTAAAATAAGCAACTGTTAAACATTTTGAATGTCTTAGACAAAGTAGGAATATATTTGTTGAAATTATGTAAAACATGAAAAATTTCATAACTTTTAAAGGAAATTTTATTTATGGTGAAATAAACTCGAGGTATTTATTATATGTTACTTTAACTACAAGAGAATTGATTGAAAATGTGTTACTTTTAATCACTCACAACATAAGACATGATGTTAGGAATTATAGATGGTTTTTTCTCCCACACATGACGTCACTGATAACATATTTACTGATCATGTCATAAAATTATAGTTTAGGGTAGGTTTTTAAGCACGAAGTTTAGTTGAGATTTAAGATATTTGAGAAATATAAACTACAACTTTGAATACTTTTTGAAATTTCCCCCTACATAAGAAAAAGAACATAGAAAAACAAAATGAAAAGTCGTATTTGAATGGAATCGACGTATTATCCTTTCGGTTAACAGCTGAATGCGTTGGCAATTACACCACAAAGGCACTGATAACAACTGATTCAATAACTTGTGTTTCTTTTTTAAGTTTAAATTGATTTAATATTCAAGTTATTTCTTAATGATACACTTAAAAACAATAAATTTAAATAGCATTCAAAAAGCAAACGATCACATTATTGTGTAAAACAATCAAATGTTTTAAAAGTCACGAGTTAAAATTTGAAATGACTTAGAGTTTAATAAGAATTTAGATGTGAACCTTTTAAAATGAAATAATAGTTTTTTTGTATCACCCTCTATCGGTGGGTAATAGAATTAAGAGATAATTAAAAGTTTTAACTTGAATTCGAACCCACAACAAAAATTATTTTTCGGTTTTATAATTTAGGGTAGGTTTAACTGAGCAAGCCATAATATTACAGTATTTATAGACGATTTAAGATATTCGATAATGGAAATCATCAGAATTTTTAATTTAATTGAAGGGTTTACTGCTTAAAGTACTACAAAATGAGTACAACACGGTGCATAGTTTTTTAATTAATTATATTTTTTGAAAGGTTAAATTGACTTATTGATAAACTTAGGATTTATGTTTAAAGTGAATAAATTTGATATGTTAGGTTCACTTAATAACAGAGGGTTGAATAGGTTATTTTTAATAAAAATAAAGTTTACTAAAAGTTTTTAAAGTTAAAAAAAATGTAAGTTAAGTTAAAAAAGTTAACAAAAATATAGTTTTAAAAAATTTAAAGTTTAAAAAAAGTTTTAAATTCTTTAAGTAAATTAAAATTAACTTTTTAATTTTAACTATTGAGAGACTATAATCTAACTGTTTATTCTTGTAACCAACTGGTGCATATCAACTATCTGCACATGTGCAGTAAAAACATACACTTTTAAACTAACATGAGTTCGATTTTAAATTCTTTGATAATTTTTATACAGCTCGATTACCTTTCAGAAACAAAACAGAATTAAATACTTACCAAAAAACACGTCAGCGTCTTGTACTTGCTTTCACTTAACTAATCTTTCTACTTTAGCTTTGCTAGGGTCGCTGCAATCACCGCTAGAGGCGCTACTAGTCTTCCGGTTTGTGACGTAGTTTCCGGTTTGCGATAAGAACAAGGTTAAAATAAAACCCACGTGCATTCAGTTGGTGTTGTTTACCTGTACCTTGTTATAAGCCGTTTGCCTTCTCTTGGTTACTTATCACTCGCTCGTCCAGACTTGTTTATGTGCTGCACGCCTGTTTTGCTGACTCATCTCTTGCTTTAACTGTTTGGACTTGCCTGATGTCAACTATCTCAGGTTTTTGTTATAGCTTGAATGTACTTTATGTCGATCACTTTAATATAAAAGTTATGTCCCAACTTACTTAAACTTTGATAAAAATATTATTTATTTATAAATTATATCAAATTCCTATTTTTCTAACACATTTACTAAGTCACTTTAATTAAAAAATATGGTAAAGCCCGATTTTAAATCGAAGTTTAGGATAAATTCCCCCAAATTTTGTAACAATTTAACACTAATAATAAATATTGTAAACACCCTGTACATACAAGTTTTGTAAAAATAATATTACTTATAGCTAAAAATCGAAGTTTAGGATAAATTCCCCAAATTTTGTAACATTTTAGCACTAATAATAAATATTGTAAGCACCCTATACATACAAGTTTTGTAAAAATAATATTACTTATAGCTAACTCGTTTAGTCCCATGATAAAAACCTTCAATATCGCTAAAATCAGTGTTAAACGAAAATGCAACCATAGGTTTTATCGTCTAATTACATGTCTTTACATATTATTTTAAAATGTAAAGCATTATATCTGAACGAATGATATAAGAAAAAGTTTGAATAGTTCACATATTTTTGTTATTAAAAAAAAACTTATAAGCAAACACACACACTTACAAGGTTACAAGACTCGACAAACGATTCACCATGTTTTTTAAACTTAGTAAAATATTTTTAATTTATAAATTTAAATTAAAAGTAAAATATTTTTAAATAAGAATATTTAAGAATTTTTAAAGTATTTTAATTTAAATTTATAAATTAAAAATATTTTACTAAGTTTAAAAAACATGGTGAATCGTTTGTTGAGTCTTGTAACCTTGTAAGACCTGAGATAGTTGACATCAGGCAAGTCCAAACAGTTAAAGCAAGAGATGAGTCAGCAAAACAGGCGTGCAGCACATAAACAAGTCTGGACAAGCGAGTGATAAGTGACCAAGAGAAGGCAAACGGCTTATAACAAGGTACAGGTAAACAACACCACCTGAATGCACGTGGGTTTTATTTTAACCTTGTTTTTATCGCAAACCGGAAACTACGTCACAAACCGGAAGACTAATAGCGCCTCTAGCGGCGATTGCAGCGCCCCCTAGTAAAGCTAATGTAGAAAGGTTAGTTAAGTGAAATCAAGTACAAGACGTTGACGTGTTTTTTGGTAAGTATTTAATTCTGTTTTGTTTCTGAAAGGTAATCAAGCTGTATAAAAATTATCAAAGAATTTAAAATCGAACTCAAGTTAGTTTAAAAGTGTATGTTTTTACTGTACATGTGCAGATAGTCGATATGCATCAGTTGGTTACAAGAATAAACAGTTAGATTATAGTCTCTCAATAGTTAAAATAAAAAAGTTAATTTTGATTTACTTAAAGAATTTTAAACTTTTTGTAAACTTTAAATTTTTTAAAACTATAATTTTGTTTTATATTATAGTTTAACTTTTTTAACGTAACTTACATTTTTTTTAACTTTGAAAACTTTTAGTAAACTTTATTTTTATTAAAAATAACTTATTCAATCCTCTGTTATTAAGTGAACCTAACATATCAAATTTATTCACTTTAAACATAAATCCTAAGTTTATCAATAAGTCAATTTAACCTTTCAAAAAATATAATTAATTAAAAAATTATGCACCGTGTTGTACTCAATTTGTAGTACTTTAAGCAGTAAACCCTTCAATTAAATTAAAAATTCAGATGATTTCCTTTATCGAATATCTTAAATCGTCTATAAATACTGTAATATCATGGCTTGCTCAGTTAAACCTACCCTAAATTATAAAACCGAAAAATAATTTTTGTTGTGGGTTCGAATTCAAGTTAAAACTTTTAATTATCTCTTAATTCTATTACCCACCGATAGAGGGTGATACAAAGAAACTATTATTTCATTTTAAAAGGTTCACATCTAAATTCTAATTAAACTCAAAGTCATTTCAAATTTTAACTCGTGATTTTTAAAACATTTGATTGTTTTACACAATAATGTGATCGTTTGCTTTTTGAATGCTATTTAAATTTATTGTTTTTAAGTGTATCATTAAGAAATAACTTGAATATTAAATCAATTTAAACTTAAAAAAGAAACACAAGTTATTGAATCAGTTGTTATCAGTGCCTTTGTGGTGTAATTGCCAACGCATTCAGCTGTTAACCGAAAGGATAATACTTCGATTCCATTCAAGTACGACTTTTCATTTTATTTTTCTATGTTCTTTTTCTTATGTAGGGGGAAATTTCAAAAAGTAGTCAAAGTTGTAGTTTATATTTCTCAAATATCTTAAATCTCAACTGAACTTCGTGCTTAAAAACCTACCCTAAACTATAATTTTATGGCATGATCAGTAAATATGTTATCAGTGACGTCATGTGTGGGAAAAAAACCCATCTATAATTCCTAATATCTTGTCTTATCTTGTGAGTGATTAAAAGTAACACATTTTCAATCAATTCTCTTGTAGTTTAAGTAACATATAATAAATACCTCGAGTTTATTTCACCATAAATAAATTTTCCTTTAAAAGTTATGAAATTTTTCATGTTTTACATAATTTCAACAAATATATTCCTACTTTGTCTAAGACATTCAAAAGGTTTAACAGTTACTTATTTTAAAAAAGTGAAAATTTTATAAAGTTTTATTTTTTAAATGAGTGAGATTAAAAAAATTCACTATTAAATTCCACTAAGTTGAATTTTTTATAGGTATACTATTTCTAATACTTTGAAAATGTTGTGTTGTTTAAAAAAAACTTTAACAATGTGTAAGTTATTAATTTTCCGTAGTTGAAAATATTGTATAAGTGTAAAGTTATTATTTTTCTTAATTTGAAACATTGTCTAAGTGTAAAGTTTACTTAAATTTAATTATTTTCTTTTGTCAATCTAATGAAATGTTTATTTGTTGCTAATTTTCTAAAATTTATAACCAACTAGATAGTTTAAAAAAAACTCTAACAATGTGTTATATCTAATTTTTCCTTAGTTTAAGATATTGTCTAAGTGTGAAGTTATTATTTTTTCCTAGTTTGAAATATTGCCTAGGTGTAAATTTTTACATAAATATGTTTACTCATATATTTTTAAACTCTAAAATTCGTTATTTTTTGCTTAGTTTGAATTATTGACTAGGTGTAAAGTTTACCAAAATTTATTTTTTTTCATTTATCGAAATGGTTATTTTCTAAAATTTTTAACCAAATATATATTTTTCCAAAACCTCTAACAATGTGTTAAGTCTATTTTTGTTAGATTAAAACAGTGTATAAGTGTAAAGTTATTATTTTTCTATCTTCCATGTTCCGACATGAAGGTGATAATCCAATATACAAGTGAAAATACATTAAAATATTTAAATGTTGTAGAAAAATTGGTGATATCTGAAATTTGATAGTTCAAACAGCTTCCGGGTAAAAATCGTCTACACGTGTTAAATATGGCAATCATTTTTCCAACAGACAGTTCGACACAGGTAAAAATGAGTCACTCAAACATACATGTAGCAAGCTGATAACAAGTTTAGGTAGGAATCGATGAGAGACTATATTGAAAAATTTTTAGATGAGTCAATTTTTATTGTAAAACTCTTATCTCATGTTAAAATCTTTTTTTTAAATTAACATTTTGTCTAAGTCATTCAAAATACACAACATCAGTTTTAACAGTGTAGGTTAAAGAAAACACTTTTTTCGCAATAAAACTATTTTATTCATCATTTAAAATAACACACATCAAATAAGATGTATACAATTCTAATTTCAAAATTTTTGTAATGACCAATAAAACACTCGTTCAGTGAAATCTTAAAATAAGTTAAACAACTTGAAAAAGGCATTCTCAACATATACATGCACGTTTTGATCTGTTAATTCCACTTGACGTATTTTGCATATCATTTTGTCTTTAATTCACTAGAAGTTCAAACTAATCTATAAGCTTCACTACCAGTTCAAATAACAAATCTTTTAAACAAGGTGATTTCGCAATGTTAGGTAAAACTTTATGAAAAGTAACACAATGTTGTAAAAAATCCGATTCACAATTAAATATTTCACAACACTTTGTACATGAATGTTGTTTTCCTAAGTTGTGAGTTTTCTTATCTTTCAATAAATCTGTCTTTCTTGAAAACAGTTTGTTGCAATCACTACACTTGAATCGTTTGGGCGATTCGGGAATCTTTTCGTGAATTTGTAAATCACTCTTTCGCGAAAAAACTTCACCACACACCTCACAGGGAAAACACTTTTCCTTTAAATTACATTTCATAAAAAACACTAAGTTAACTTTTCGAGGAAATGTTTTGTTACATGACTTGCAGAAATAGGGTACCTTTTTAATTGCTTTAGGTGACATGGTTTTATCACCTTCACAAGACTGCATGCCTCGTTCTATATCAACTTTAATACTTAGACGAAAATCACAACCTTTTACATCAATCACAAAGTATTGTTTAGCATTAAACACTTTGTTCGTAAAATAACATTCTCACATAGGGGGCGCTTGTTTCAAAATACTAGCATTTTATTGGTTAAAAAAAAGTCACATGCAAAAAGTTTTTTCGATAAAGTTTATAAAACTTTGAAATGTATTAAAAAAGTGTAGTAATCGTAACGTATTGTTTCTTTATTCGATAAAGTTTACTATACTTTGAAATGTATTCTAAAAGTTTTATGCATAACGAATCATGTTTATCAATTTATTATCTTATTTTCCCTTCTATATGAAAAGATTTCCTCTGTGACCACATGTCAGCAGAAGGTTGTAGTATTTAAGTGAATTCCAATGGTCTTAATCGCATGTCTTAAATATATTACTGTGAATGTTGTTATGTTAAAATGAAGCAAAATAATAATGTGTGAGTAGTTTATATTTCTTTAATAATAAGAAAAAATATGTATTTTATTTAAAGTGACCTATTAAAAATTAATTTAAAGTTAGTGTCATCTACCCAATGCTTAAAATTCTGTTAGTTATTTTTTAAAAGTAAAAATCTTTCGACTGCTTTTAAAATGTTGTATTGATTTTTCAAATAAAATCACTTAAGTATTATACTTTTAACTAAAATAGGTTAATAATTCAAACATGTGACGTTAAAAAACTAGATGTTTTTCTCTTTTTTTTAAATGTTAGTTGTATCAAGTAAAATAGGGTTAAAATTTATTATAATCGTATAACTCTAAACAAAATACCTGCTATCAAGTTAAATTATTGCTAAATTTTTGTTAAAAATTGTAGGGAAAAAAATCTTTAAAATTTTTTTGTGTTTTGTATATATCATATTGTATGTTTTTATATCTAATATTTTGCATGTCAAATCACTTATTAGCTGAATGTAATGATTATGTCTTGTGTGTTGTAACTGGTTAGTTAAATATAGGGTTGATTATCTACGTTAGGGATAAGTGTCTCTATGTAGGTCTTTCTAAGGGATCCTAACTCGTAAGGTTCGAATTAAAAAAAAAATTATCTCTGTTTTTTTCAAACTTAAAAAAAAAAAAATCTTTTACAGGTATTATTTTTCTTTTACAGATATTATTTTTTCCTTTTGTAGGTATTATTTTTCTTTTACAGATATTATTTTTTCCTTTTGTAGGCATTATTTTTCTTTTACAGATATTATTTTTTCCTTTTGTAGGTATTATTTTTCTTTTACAGGTATACTAGTGTGTTGTAACTGGTTAGTTAAATATAGGGTTGATTATCCACGTTAGGGATAAGTGTCTTCATGTAGGTCTTTCTAAGGGATCCTAACTCGTATTGACACAAGGTTCGAAGAAAATTCCGAACGGTTAGGTTGACGAGCGCAAGAAGTTTAAATTTCAACGTCTAGTAGCTTTAAAATCAGAACCTTGCACCTGTAGGTGAGGTTTTTATGTGTGTATAAATTCTGAAATGTTTCTAAGACACTTTGGGAAATATGTTATTTAAACTTCCCTTAAAAAAAGTTAGCTGTTTATTGTAAGTTTATTGTAAGTTAATATATAGCCGGATTTCGACGAAAACTCTAAACGGTTAGGTCGACGAAATCGAGAGAATTTTAAACAAAATTCCGAACGGTTAGGTCGACGAGTGCGAAAGGTAAACGTCTTCCAGTTTTTTTGTGTTAAATTTTTATGAAGCAAAGTAATCGCATTGCTTTCATCTACATGGCTATCACAATTTTCATTTTAAATCCTTAAAAAATTAGCCTTCACATCTATTTTAATCTCAGTCACATTTAAGTTAATGTTTAAAGAAGGAAAAAAAATCTTTTACAGTTGAATTAGAAGTAAATTTCATGTTAAACTCTAAACAGTTAGATCGATGAGCGCGAAAGGTAGCACATATATATTTATTTTACAGGTATTATTTTTAAAGCAGGCTTCCTAACCCTCAACTCCACTAGCACTGTTGACTTTCTGTTACTAAAAATTTAACCCTCACATCTATTTTAATCTCATTCACATTTAAGTTAATGTTTAAAGGGAAAAAAATTGTACATTCTGTTAAAATTATTATTTTTAAAGCAGGGTTACTAACCCTCAACTACATTCGACTAAAAGCACTGTTGGCATTCTGTTATTTTTAAAGCAGGCTTCCTACCACTCAACTCTACTAGCACTGTTGACATTCTGTTACTTTAACATTTCCCACCAACCATAAGAAACTTTTATTAAAAAAAAAATTCCCTGTCAAGAAAGAATCTGTTTAAACCCTTTATTTTCCCACAAAAATTAAGCCCCCTACTCTTTCGGTGCACCTCTTCTTGAAGACCCCCTAAAAATAAGCCCTCCCCCTCTCTCCCTTATCGCATTCACTTCCGGTTCACTTCCTGCCGGCTCATGGCTCCTGCTGGCGCGAAACTCTTATTCTTCTACTACTACTGAAGATTTTATTATATATAATAATTATCATGATACCATACGAAATAACCCAAGGCAATTCACTCCGCCAACTGTCGCGCTTCCCGGCGGGCTCAGTTCCAGCTGAAACTATATATTTTTTTAACCTTAATAAAGGTACCGGGGGGAACATCTATACTCTACAAACTTGGCCTCCTCGTCTGAGCAGTCCCTTTTAGGCTGTTAATAGGCTGTGAATACTTGGGGCAGAAAGAACTGTTTATAATAAAAGGAAATTTTCCTTAGGCCACATATTGAAAAATTATATTCGCACTAAAAATCTATGATATCTCAGTGCTCATACATCTATGTTAAATGTAAGTTTAAGGTGACTTATACAAATAATTTACCTATTTATTATTCTAGCTAATGTTTTATTTAAAATGTAAAACATGCACTTAGCTCTAGATCTCAAACATTCTATTCAAAAATATAAATTTTACGAGAGATTATGTTTAAAAATTATTAGTTTAATTATGCATATTATTAATTAATATTTTACAGCAAAAAATTATTAGTTACATTTGCAATATATTTCGGAATTATTTTTTTTTTATATAAAATACTTCGTATCTATACAGAAAATTCAAAAATTCAAAATTCATTATTACTTAATTTACAATAAAAATGGGTTTATAAAAAAATAGGTACTTCTCTATTATCACGTCGACCAATTTTCATAACAAAAAACTATCGCCAAACTGTAAGATTAAACGCCAAATATGCAGTCCCATTTAGTTGATGTCAGAAGCATTATACATGTTTGTTTTGTCACCAAGTGGTTTTTAATTCGACATTTGCCTGTATTTTTCATTATGTTTTAATGATTTATTACTTATTTCATTTATTAAATTAACAATTGTGTCCTTAAATGGCTGTGCCATGATATTAAAAGAGAAAAAGCATTGAAAAAACCTTATATATTCTTATATTTTATTTATTTATTTATTTTGGTATTCCAATGGCAACGTTCTCCCGTTTCTTTGGCGTTACAGTTTGGCAATAATTTTTTGTTATGCAAATTAGTCGACGGGATAATAGAGAAGTACCCAAAAATTAATTTATGTGATTAAAGGAAACCTAAAGAAATCGATGGTTCCTGGTATTCAATAAATAAATAAATTGCAAAATTAGACATATGTTATACAACTTTGATTTTTATTAATATATATATATATATATATATGACATATTATTGTTACGATTGGCACATTATTGATGATTACTATTACTGTCGACTTGACACGTTCATTCCATCATACCTCCGTGACGACATATCAGTCCGAACCCCACGAAAATTACCAGATAATCAGATCGATGTATGCGCAGTCGAGATCGTTGAAATGCAGTCGTGACATTGGAGAGGGTATTATTCCGATTTACTCACTATGAAGACAACTCTCGGAGTACAAGTCACATTGAACATCGTAGTGTATTGCAATCGTGAAAGCTGAGTAGAGGCACTTAATTCCAATAGAATTTTCCCAAAAACATTAAGGGAACTTAATAGATGAGCAAGGACTTTATTATGATAACAGAGATAAAAGAACTCCACCGACCTTCTCTTCATTAAAAACTTGAACACATTAAATCAATTGAAGAATTTGCAGAACTTGAAGAACAGGCTACCGACGAAATAGTGTAGACTTCCCCAATGACGGCATATAGATGACAACAATTAATTCGTGTAAAAATCTGTCCCCGAAGCAACCGTATAAATACTTCCAAAATCTTGCCCAAAGTGACAAACGCGCGAAAAAAGCTGGCCCACTCACATCAATGTTCGAAGGGAACCAGGGGGACAGACAAGGCGGGGCCTGCTCGATAATGGATGAAAAAAATGAGGCCAAGAGGGTGTGTCTCTGACGTATGACCAAAACTCTTTATCGGAAGCGGCAATTTAAAAAGGTAAAAAAGCTTTGGGCGCGAAGACGCGGGGAATCATGGGATGCCGAATGATAATTAAGAGGCAGATTTTATAAGAGTCAGGCAGGTCATTATACACACCATTTTTGATTTTGCCGAAATTTTTATGGTGGTTTCTTCTAATGATTTTAGAAAACACCTATATATTTTTTTTTCCAAAAAAATTTTTTGTGACCCACAAAAACTCCTAAAGCGGGTCGCGACCCAGTATTTTTCTCAAATTGACATCTTTCTGTATTCTATTATCTCAGTGCACTGAGCATCAGCCAAAGTAATTCTTGTGATTACAACATGACTTTTAGTAGCTAAATTGAATTATTTCGTAAATTTCATGGCTGACCTTCAATGCAACCTGACAGGGTTCGGTAAACTTTGCCGCGGAAAGTGAAAAAGCGCCATATCTGAGACCTCATGGACCCATGCACTGAGGGTCAGCCACAGTTTTGGGGTTTAACTTGTGTAGTACTACTCAGTATTAACTTAATTAGCTCATTTGTTGCATAGCTCACCCTCAGTGCTGCCAAAAAATAGCTACTTTTGTATCTAACGAAACAAAAAAAAGTTCTTTTGGTGACCCTGTATTTCAGTGCACTGAGGGTCAATGTGGAACTTGATAAATGTATTTCATAGTTTGAGACCTTTCTTTTACTAGACAAGTGATAGAACTTTTGCTAATGGCCATGCGAGCACATACGGCTTACTTCAAGGCATTGTGAAAATAGAAAATATGATAACAAAGCATACAATTAGCTATATATTAGGCCTATAACCTATTCACTATACGTCATTTTTTTATGTGTGACTAGTCAGTAGGCAACCATACTGTACTTTTTTTACAATGTCATATTTTACTTGTAGCGTAAGCATTAAAAAATAACATTGAAATTGTTAGCAATCATATTTAGAGAAATAATTTTCCATACAATGATGTACACTTCAAAATTGAAAAAAAGAATCAAAAACAATGTTCATCATTTTGGTAAAACTTTTTTATTAAACACCTTAACCCAAAAAAGAAAAAAAAAGATTTAATTGTGAATTTGCTATTCCACCATTATCAGACTGCTGGAAATATTACATTTTAAAAACCAATTTTTCTTAACTTTTTAAACTTTTTCTCACCATAGCGTTTCCATTTTCTATCGATTTTCCTATTGGATGTTGCCTAGAACCCTCCGTTTTCCTATTGGCTAATAAATCTGTCTCTTGAATTCTCCATTGTTCCTTTTCCTATCTATTTTCCTATTGGCTGTTTGCCTGGAACCCTCTGTTTTCCTATTGGTAAATAAACCTGTCATTTGAATCCTCTATCATTTCTATATATATGTGTTTTATTTTTACTTTAATTATATCGCACCAAGCTCCAAATTAATATTTAAAACAAGAAGTATGGATGAACATTGTGTTTTCCAAATAAAAGGTGATTGTGGAGATCATAAAGTGTCAAGAAAGAGTGGTTTATATAAAATTAGTAGTCTTGAACTATCTGTAAATAAACAATTGGAAAAAATTGGATTTTACCCAAAACAAAATGTTTCTGAGGTTCAACTTATTAGTAATAGAAGTCAACAAGATATTTCTACTGTTGAAGGAGTGATATGTGCATTCCACAGATTCAAGTATGGTACATTTTGGCAGCCATCAAGAAGGTGTGCACACCCTGATCATACAGTGCATCATGCTAAGAAAAAAGAAACTATTCGCATGGCATCATGGAAGGTATATTTACATTGGAATTTGATATTTCCATCTTTTCCATTGGGTGGCATGTTATGTAGCAAGCACAGAATAATTCATGATGTGAACCATAAAGCAGAAATAGGGGATGAGAACCATTCAGAAGAGACATCTGACCCAAATTATCAGCCTCCAGCTGGTACTTCATATATGAATGAGGCAGAGAGAAATCAACGTAAACAACAAATGCACACCTTTACTGGAACTGCAGCTCCTGACATGAGTCCTCTAAAATTCCAAATTACGAGTCCAGTCACAGAACTTTCAAAATCAAGTATCTATTATGCTAAACGTAAATACAAAGAAGCCAAAAATAACTTTAAAAAGAAGTTTTGTGAAAACTTTGCACCAGAGCAAGGGAAATAATTGGAAAAATTGTTATCTTCATGTCCATCCTCAGAGTCCGAAAGCGATGTACCAGAATCACTTCAGCATATTGTACGAGCCTATTAAAGTGCAGTAAACAGCAAAACAAAAATTTTGATCTTGAGTGTTTTATCTCCAAACGATTTATCAAAACGGGATACTATGCATTTTTTCAAATGTACCAAGTATGAAGTTGATAAAGCACGGCAATGGAGATCTACGTATGGCCCAGGAGCTTTTGAAATCCCTGAAAAAACAACCAGGAGGAAGCTGGACATTCACAAGTGTGAACATTTTCTGCACTATCTATTTGAATCAGGTGCAATTCAAGATGTAGCATATGGTGCAAGTACGTTAGTGTATGACAGCGGAGAGAAGCAGATTGTACCTCGGGCCATCCTTACTGCAATGAAAACCCACACTATTTTACAATACCATCAATTCTGTACTGAAGTTAATTATACACCTTTATCAAAGAGTTCCGTTTTACATATCCTCAAAGTTTTGAAGCCCAGTCAACGACACAGTCTTGCAGGATTAGACAACACCACCGTGGAAGGCTTAGATGGATTCCAAATGCTGCAAGAAATTATAAATGAATGTGCTGCTGATTTGGAAAAAAAAACAACTGAATGCTATGCTTCAGAAAGCTCAACGCTATTTGAAACTCGGATATGCTCTCCACTGTTCAGAGAATAGCCAATGCACTTCACATTGCACAGTATTTGCCCTTTCCGATGCCTATGATAGCTGCTTCAAGTCCTTGTGTGAACATGAGCATAGTGAAATTTGTGATGAATGCTGCAATGTGTTTCAACTACTTGATTCAACTTCAAAAATTGTGTTATCTGTTAAAGATACTGCTAAGAAAAACGAGATGGTTTATGATGCCAATCTTGGACAGAATTATGTGATGAACTGGATGAGGCATATATTACGCGGTGTGCAGCAAAATAAATCGAAGACAACCTGCATGAATGAAGTAAGCAACACCACCGGCTTCTGCCTGAAAGATTGGGCACAAAAGGTAATACCCACAAAATATCGAGAAGCACAAAAAGATTATTTTGGGAAACGGGGTATGTCACTCCACATTGATGTTTTTTTCTACAAGGAAGAAAACTGTGAGACACTCAAGAAAGAAGTTTACTTTACGTGTCTTTACAGATGTGATCAAGACATTATTGGCACATTGAACATTGCTGCACATGTTCTTGCACAGTTTCATTCTGATCATCCGAACGTGGTTGCACTGTATTCAAAATCTGATAATGCTGTTTGGTATGGTGGTAATGGTTGTGCAGAAGTACTATATTTACTGTGCAAAGAAAATGATATTGCTTTATTACGTCACGATTTTAATGAACCCCAAAAGGGAAAAGATCAGGCTGATCGGGAAAGTGCAATTGCTCGTAAATATATGAAGGCATATGTGGACAATGGTAATGATTTAACGACTGCTCACGATCTCAAGAAGGCAATTATGTACATGGGTGGTGTGCGGAACAGTCAAGTGTCGGTCATTGAGGTAGATAAAGAGAAGACACAGTTTAGCACAAAAAAACTTTCAAACATCAGTTCATACCACTCAGTTAAATTCAGTGAAGACGCTATGATATATTGGAAATATTATGACATAGGTATTGGAAAACGTATAAAATATACAAATCCTACCTTCATACCATCATTTACTGTAATTGACCCTTTCAGCAAGACATCATCAGTAAATGTCCAAACATCCAGTAAAAAACCTCGACTTGATAAGCAATATTTGCCCTTTCTTTTCTGTACAGAAGATGGTTGTACTGAGTCTTTTAAAACAGAAAAATTACTGGAGGATCATTTGAACCATGGAGAGCATACATTTCTTCCAATCAGAAGTAGCATGGATATGGTGAAGAAGATGTACTCTGAAAGACTTCATGTTACAACAACAAATAAACTCATTCCACTGCAAGACCCATTCGGCATGGAAACACAAGAGAACAATGAACCCCATGCACAAGTCAATGCTGTATTTTCTGAACCAGGATGGGCATTGCCAAAACGTAAATCCACAAGATTTTCCCAAAAACAAAAAAAGTTTTTGTATGACCTGTTTATCAGAGGTGAAACATCAGGAAGAAAAATTTCTCCAGAGAAAGCTGTAAAAGAAATGTGCACTGCCACTATAAAAGAAAATAAGAAAATGTTCACTCCTCAAGAATATTTGACCAAATCACAGATTCAGTCTCTCTTCTCACGAATGTCAGCTGTACAAAAATCTGGGCTTCTGCAGCCACCAGCAGTGATGGAAATGGAGGATATGATTGATGAAGAAGATCTGAGTGACGAGGTACATAATTTTTTTCCCTACTTCTATTTATGACATACACTATTGTTTATTTATTTATTAAGTTTTTGTTTCAGAATTCCGTTACTGAAACTGCACATGAGATACAAAGAATTATTGAAGATATTAGAAACGAACAGAGAATTCCAGTTCAAATTGGCAGTTATGTGGCAGCTGTACACAGAGACAGCAGAGAATGGTACATTGGTAAGTAGAGTATTTTGAAATTAGGCTAATTCTGATTTCCAGATATGCTTGTTGAATTAAAAAAAAACATTTTAATGTAGGGGATGTTGTTGAAGTAAAAGATGATCAGATCCGTGTGAATTATATGGAGCCAAGTGGAAGCAAAGGAAAAAACAATTTCCAATGGCCTAAAACAGCAGACGACCAAGATTGGGTTCATCAAAGCGACATCTTGAAATGCCTGGAACCACCAACCATTCAGGGAACCACTAACAAACTGTCATTTGTTTTCAGAGAAGATGAAATTTTGGAGTGTCACAATTTGTTTAAAGAGTGGGTTTTAGAAAATAAAAAATAAAAACTGCTATTTTACAGCTTTCTATCTTATTTTAGCTATTTGGAAACTTGCAAATATCTTTTTTTTTCCTGTTACAAACCTTACTGTACAGCTAATTGTATGTGGAAATGGAAATATGGTAACAAAGCTAACATACATATAGATAACATGCATGTGTGCTTTGTTACCATATTTTCTATTTTCACAATGTCTTGAAGTAAGCCCTATGTGCTCGCATGGCCATTAGCCAAAGTTCTATCACTTGTCTATTAAAAGAAAGGTCTCAAACTATGAAATACAATTATTAAGTTCCACATTGACCCTCAGTGCACTGAAATACAGGGTCACCAAAAGGACTTTTTTTTGTTTCGTTAGATACAAAAGTAGCTATTTTTCGGCAGCGCTGAGGGTGAGCCATGCAACAAATGAGCTAATTAAGTTAATACTGAGTAATACTACACAATTTGAACCCCAAAACTCTGGCTGACCCTCAATGCATGGGTCCATGAGGTCTCAGATATGGCGCTTTTTCACTTTCCGCAGCAAAGTTTGGCGAACCCTGCCAGGTTGCACTGAAGGTCAGCCATGAAATTTACAAAATAATTCGATTTAGCTACTAAAGGTCATGTTGTAAACACAAGAATTACTTTGGCCGATGCTCAATGCACTGAGATAATCGAATACAGAAAGATGTCGATTCGAGAAAAATTCTGGGTCGCGACCAACTTTAGGAATTTTTGTGGGTCACAAAAAAAAATTTTTTGAAAAAAAAAATATATAGTTGTTTTCTAAAACCATTAGAAGAAACCACCATAAAAATTTCGGCAAAATTAAAAATGGTGTGTATAATGGTACCCCCATTTCTGCCTCATTCTTATAAAATCTGCCTCTTAAATAGAAATAAAAATGGTATTACAAAAATGTTCCAAAGAATAAAATTCAATGCCTCAAAAGAAGAAATTAGGCAGGTGCGTTTTAGAGGCAGTGTTGCAATTTAATAGAATAAGGTTTTAATAATTACGTGTAGCTTTTAACAGATTAAGATTTTTAGAATGATAAATAAAAGAATATTTTCATTAAGTTATGGAATAAAATATAAAATAGATTTAAGAGATATTTTAAAAAGAGAGGGAAAAATTAGAATTGTAAGAATTTGGAATAATTTAACTAAGGAAAAATGGCGAATTTTTTTTATTATTACATATATATATGTATATATTCTAGTTAAATTTCGAAATCGCAATTATTCAGAGGTTATTATTATTATTATTATACTTGGTTTATTATTTGAGCATGTGACTCATGGAGAATAAAAGGCGGAGACAACTTCTAACAGAATACACAGGTTGTCGATTCGGTACAAAATGACAATATTATCTATTTTACCTGAAACATGTCCGTCGCCGATGTCTTATTAGCTATAATCTATAACAGCTATAATAGCAATTGTTAGCGATTGTCATTAGCGATAAATCTCTGTATCTTGCAATACTTGGCTACAAAATGCTGAAGTCATAATGATATAGACAACATGAGCTGTCTATTTTTCATCTATCAGTCATACTTCGTTTCTAAATATCGTAAAACCCAATTTTTAAATCATCGAAAAGAAAAAAACAACAACATATAACTTGAAATATAACTTGTTTAAACATTCTGCCGTAGTGTAGACTAACTAGACGGTAAGTGGCAGAATTACCAAAATTGACATTTGATTGTCCATGTTTGGTGACAGCAATTCAAAATGAAATAAAACATTTTCTTTTCGAATTTTTTTGTATATATGATCGATTAATCTTCCATAATTGTATACATTTTCAAGTCTTGACATCATAGCTACGATGAACTTTAATGTGAATGTGATTGTCATTAAATGTTTCAAAAGACAACCTTGCGTCAAATCACATTTGTTCAAATATGTCTTTTAGCTGTGAACTTAATTATGAAAGATTAACAAAAATAGCTCTTCTTTATTTTATTATTATATTTATATTTTTAGCGACAAAGTGGTAAAATGTAAAATTCACTCTCAAAATATAAGCTACCGTATTTTTCGGCCTATAATCCGTGGCTCAAATTATTCAGTTTAGACCCATAAATTTTATTTAGTATTTGAAGTCAAGTATATTCCGAGTTCAAGAAAGTAGCATTTTATCATAAAATGAATATTTTTGGCCGTGGATTATTGGCCGAAAAATACGGTACATATATTTTCGCTAACTCATTTTATAATATACCTTGAAAACTAGAAACGTAAATCATTCTGAATTGATTTTTCAAACATGTTAAACAAAATTTTGAATGTCTCAATCTTAATTGTTGAATGACGTGAAAACAAATAAATAAACGTATGTTAAAACTAATTATTGTAACATCTAATTGAACCTCAGTTTGGAGCTTAAACTGCAAAATATCAAAATATGGACATGTTTTCATGCAAAGTGATTTAAATCGCCTGATATCAGTTTAATGCCTTTTTGAGTTCATTATTATTATTATTTCCCTTTTATATATATAAATTTTAATATAATTTGTTGAAGTCTAAAAGAATTTAATTTTTGAAAAATCTATCAGTTTAAATTGAAATATATTGAGATTAAATTTAAATGTTAATAGAAATGTAGAACCCTATATAGCCAGGTAAATGTGGTCACAGCATTTTACCGCAATTATAAATTTCAAATGATATGAAATCTAGATAAGATAAAAAAAATATATATATTTGGCAATTATCTTTACAAGTAAACTTAAAAAAATCTTCCAAGTGCTTAAAAAAATTAATTTAAAATTGTATTGTTTTGTAAGAGTGCAAGGTTAATTATTAGAAAAAAAAGCAATACAAATTATGACCACATTAAAAAAAAAGTGTGTGTACTAAATATATGTTCAAAAATAACTTCTGTTTTGACAGCTGGCCACTGGACTTACCATTCACCATTAGAAAACCATAGTAATAATAATTAAAAGATATTATGAAACAAGTTTAATTGTGTCATGAAATCAAACATTACCCAATTATATATTGCATTATGCATTATTTACAAGATGTTACACATGCATATTTGAGTCATTTGCATCATTAACGTACATTTCAAGAATTTCATCTTTTTGCAGAAATTTTGATTTTATACCAGAAATTCGGAATACTGCTTTTTTCTTTATGTAATGACAGACATTTCGTGATTACATAAAGTGAATTTCTTTGCAATTTCTGTGTTAAAACAAATTTTTGAAATGGACGCATATATGTGCTAACAATGCAAAAGCATTATATGAGTAAATATTCTGTGTTTAGAAATACTACAACAATAATAAAGCAGCTGCAACGAAAACTAGTGTGCTAGCACTACTTTTACATCAATAATAATAAAAAAAAAAACATATATTTATGAGATCATCTGTATATATTTCCACTGTGAAAATATCAATATGTTTTCAAATGGTATCATATTTCATGTATTACTTATATTGAGGAGAACATATTTAGAAACTTCTAAATGTCTTCCTATCTATGAAAGTATTTGTGGAATGCGATACAAACTTAATTAAATGCATGCAGTATATGACAAGTCATGCAATATATGAGATTAAATAATTTAAGATTTTTCCTCTGTTGAGAATGTGTGATTGCCTCAGGTAAGGTTATTTACTGAAATACACATACGGCTAAGAAACAACTGATAAAATATTTAAATAACACTGCACGTAAAGTTGTTTCAAGCAGATTGGTGAAAACTGTAATAAAGTTATGCAATATTTCTAAGAAAGTTTAAACGCATAACTGAAAGGTAGATATACTTAATATACTAAATATACTTAACTAGACTAAATATACTTAATTTAAAATAAAATTTAAATTAAGTTTGTTATTTTGAAATATAACTTCGTTTGAATAAGTTACAGAATATTTTCTCATCTTTGGAATTAAATGTATGAAATGTCGAGGTGATGTGAATGGATCCAATGACCTGCTCCATCAAGGATAAAATAAAGAAAAGTAGTAATAGATTAGTACAGAATAAGTGTGCTTATAGTTCTAAAAGAAAAGAAGCTATTGAAAATTGGAAGAACATTTTTAAGGAAAGAATGTAATAATGATACAACTGTATCCTGAATCCCTAGAATACCATAAAAATATGAATAAGAATGTATATTTTGGCTACAATTAGAATTAAAATTATTTACTAAAATATACATAAGGCTAAGGAACAACTGATAAAATATTAAAATAATACTGCACGTAAAGATATTGCAAGCTAATTGGTGTATGTTGTAATAAAGTTAAGCAACATTTCTAAGAAAGTTTAAGTGCATAACTGAAAGATAGTCTTAAATATACATTGTTTAAAATAAAATTTAAATTAAGTTTGTTATTCTGAAATGTAACTTCGTTCGAATATGTTACAATATAATTTCTCATCTTTGAAATTAAATATATGAAATGTTGAGGTCATGTGAATAGAGTCAGCGATAAAAAAGCTTTAAATTCTCTTTATAAAAATAATGTGTGATATTTTTCATTTGAATTTAATCTCTAATTCTTGAAATTTTGTAATGACCCTTCAAAAAGTAATTCATTACACAATATCAACACATAAAAGGCATTATTTTTATCAAGAAATAAATAACTAATTTAGTAATTTCTATTTAACAAAAGAAAATTTTTAAAAATGATATGGTATATAAAATATTTAACAATTGTAATTTATCTTTTTATTCGAAAAATCACAAGAAATTAAAAATTCACTTGCTTAAAAAAATTATTATAAATATTATAAACGTTTTGTGATGTTAGTGAAAAAGATACGTGAGTTCCAACTAGCAATTTTCAAATTAATTAGTCTCTAAGAAAAAACATTTTTGTAAAATGGAACAAGTATTTTGTTTTTAAATATTTATGTTTATGAATCATTATGCAAACCTTAACTTGTTTCTTTAACTTCTTTTTTAGTATAAATATAACTATATTATTATGCATCACAAAGCAGCAAACGACATTTTAGATTTAAATACTAATTTCTTTAAAAAATCACATATTTAAATGTTCAAGAATGGATAATTTTGTTCCACTGATATAAAAAATTGCAATTAAGATTTCTCACTTAAAGTCAAAAGAATAATTAAAATTGCATACATACGTTAGAAAGTTTTAAATTACATTAGAAAATATATATCTAAAGATTCTGATTCATAAAAAAAAGGAAGAAGTACCATGACAATAATATTTTTCATTAAAGTGTATTATAATAAAGTAAAACATTCAGTAAAATGCACGTTTCTTCTAGATTTTTTATATTTATGTATATTAGACGAAATTTGCTTTAACATTTTCTGGCAAAATAATTTGAATGAATATTTTTAGGAATTGCATTTACATTATTTATTTTTTTAAATACTTAAATTATTATTTATTTTTATGTGTTATTTTTAATTTTCGAATTTTGAAACATCGCTTGATTAATTCTATTACTTTAGATGAATGGATAAAATACATAAAATTTCCTAGTCCTAAAACATATTTCCTTATGCATAAAATTGGGAACAGATGCTTTACACTCACGCGAACATATAAACATAAGTTTGGCGACTTTTTGGTTGGCGCGATTTTCAAGCCCGCGCCAAACGAATAACTTAATACAATGGCTAGGTTGACATTAAAGGAAAAAATCCCCTAAATTTGGCGACTTTTTTTCCTTTTTATAACCGATAAAAAAAAACAAAAAAAAAACTGTGTGTGAGTGTATGACATCATAGAATAAAATTGTTTATGTGAGATACACCTCAAATTACAGATAAAGGAGGCGCGTGGTCCCTTCTTTTTAACAGTAAGCGGAAGTTATAGTATAACCGTTCACGGAAGATGTCACCACAAAAATTTAAAACCAAATTCGATATGTTTAAGAGATCTGCCAGAGGTTCCGGGTGGCCATGAGCAATTAATACATAGAGCCATATTGCTATCGGTGCTTCGAGATTAATATGGATCTTGGTGGCGGTTAGGGTAAGGAATTAAAGTATTATATATATATATATATATTATATATATATATATATATATATATATATATATATATATATATATATATATATATATGCGAATTTATTTAAGAATTTTTTATTTTTGTTGTTTCTACAAAACAACTTAAGAAAGAAAATTCATGGTTGAAATGAATTTGTATTTTTTAGCACAATAAAATCAAAATCGTTAATTGAATTTAAGATTTAAAGACTAATCCTATTCTTGAAAAGTTTTCCTATAATAGTATGTAAATTATTAATGTAGATTTTGAAATACGAATTTGTTTTTTACGATCGACTAATTGTTTAATTGTTTCAAATCAATTACAAATCAACTTATATTGAACAAATTAATATTGATTAATTGAGACCATCTTACTTGGACGACATAAAGTGAAAAATATTGTCTTTTCACACAAGTTTACAAATCATGAGAGACGGTAGTTTCTTGAGTGACGCAGCGAAAAACCGAAAACCGTAAGCCCAAAACCGAAGATTCCGTCACTCTCATATATACAGCTAGCAGGACATCAAAGGAAAATCGAAAAGCCGACATTTAATATCTCAGTAAATATGAGGCATACCGTTTCGATTTTTTCGCATTAGTCTTATATCTATAGACTAACTCTATCCTGAAATTTATACATTTCGACATGCAGTAGATTTTGAGATCTGGAAACCAATTTTTAAGCGAAAATGGAAGATGTAATGGTGTAATGGGCACATAGTTGTTATCTCGAAAATGGATCGAACGATTTTTTTAAAATTAATATATTATATTAATCAGTTTTAGATGAAGCGAATAAGATTTTGCGCTAACGTAGGAAAACTCTTGTTTTTTATATAATCCAGTTTTAAAATCGGACTCTTTTCCTTTGCATTTCTTCATAGATTATCATTGTAGACATTCAGACTTTTCACCCTTTTTTATTCCTCCGCAATAACGATGCTCATGGCTATCATGGTTACAGTTAAACGTTAACGCATCTCCATATCGCTGAAAAACTAATTATAGATTCTTTTTTTTTTTAATACGAAAACAGTTTTTAATGCATTTTAATATGTAATATATATGTATTAAATTAAATTATTGTTTGTATATTTTTCTTTTTTGTTATAATAAAGAATTTCTTATTTCAAAATCTTCATTAAGTCGAAAAATATTTAGATTCCTTGATTAAAATATTGAAATATTTTATAATTATATATATACAATTTAATTGTTATTTATATATAATTTGTGATTTTTTAAAGGAAAAAAAAAAGATTCAGATTTTTTTTTCTTATCAATTAATTTGCGTAACGAATCATTCAACGAATCAATCATCAGTTTGTTTTCTTCGTTTGGGATTCCCTGCTATGAAGATATTTTGACGTGTTGAAAATCAAATTTCATAAATACTTCTAACTTTAATTAACAAATACTTCTTGAATATATTTTTAATTCCATGTTGTTTATGTACGATAAAAGACACGTTTGTAAGCTTTTTTTTATTCAATTTCATTTCTTTAAATTTGTATTTTAAAAACAGATAATAAAGAAATATGTATTTCTCTTCTAATATTTATTTTCATAAGTCAGAGAAATGCAAAGTTCTACCATTGTTTCTTTTGTTTTGTTTTTTTCTAGTGAAAGTTGATTTTCAAATGTTAAATATAGATTTTACTTAATAAATCACGAAATCAGTTGTCAGTTCTTTGGCAGTGGTGGACGTGGCATTGGAAACCAAAAAATCATGCGAGAGGGTAATATCTTTAAACAAATCTTGTAGCAAAGTATTCAGTAGTATCTTGCACCAAATATAAGAAATGGAGAAAAAAAAAGGTACTGTATCATTTTTTTTTAATGTTTTGTCAAAGCTATACATTCTACTGAATGTTTTTATTCTTGAAATAGACTGTTTAAACAGAGATAGAAGTATACCAAACTTTAGTATCTTTTTTCCTACATAAACAAAATGGAATTAAAAAAATATTTTTTAAGTACATGTTAATTAAGTTAGAAGTATTTGTGAAATTTGTTTTTGAACACGTCAAAAAATCTTCAAGGCACATGGAAAAATAGAAAACTCTATGGAAGGATTTTTTTTTCCTTCAGTTACTATGACCCTAAAATTAAAACAATATATATCTTTCTCTTTTTTTGGGGGGGAGGGGGGGGGGCTTCATTAGTGCAAAACGTTCATATTTACTGATTTATTAGTTGTTTTGTTTATTAAAATTAAAATAATGTTGTTAAATAGCAACATCATGGTGTAGAAAAAAAACATGATGCATCGTTATGTATGAAAGATCAGTTTCAACTGACATCACAAAAATTTATTCACAAACTAAGACGGATAATTAAGAAAAATAGGTTAAGTCCTAGAACAAGCGAAACGCTACGCTTGGCGTCATCGAATTTAGCTAAGCGATAAATGAGTTTTCTTGTTACCGGTTTATTTCTTACGTTTTTTTTTCACATCTTCTGTGCTCGGTTCTAGCATGAGCAGAATGCATGGTTCTGAAAATTGAGCTGGTTTTGAGGGAATTAGATTTGATTGGTTGGTTGACAGATTAGGATATTCTATAATAGAGTTCTATTGTCTGTGGGTTGGTTTATTGCGTGTCAGATTTGTTGATTTATGTTTGTGAAATGTGTTTTGTGAGGTTTATGTGTTGTATGTCATAAAGAATAAATCCTGTGAAATATTAAAAAAAACGAAGGATAAGAAATAAAGTTAAATGCATTTTTGTTGATTTTATATGATAAGATGTATTTTATGCACTTTAGAGATTGCTGTAAACAGATTTTTGTGCGAACATTACTGACCGCAGCTTGAATGGATTTCATGCATTCTAGAGAGTGCTGAATATAGCAAGTTTTTTGCATCCAGGATTTTTTTTTTCAGTTAACGTACGCGAAGCGTACATACATATATAAGTTATTAACCGCTGTTTGAATGAATTTCATGCATTCTAGAGATTGCTGCACAGCGAATTTCATGCATCCAGGATCTTTTTTTCTGTTAATGTACGCAAAGCGTACATATATATATTACTAACTGGTGTTTGAATGAGTTTCGTGCATTTGAAAAAATCAAAAATCTCTAGATTCTCCCCAATCATGACCTGTGTTCTTTGTAGCAGAGAATTCACTACTTACACAGTTTCTATGAAAAATTTTTCACGAAGTAAACATTGATTTTATTTGGTTTTGTGACAATTTACAAAGTTTTAGCAAGGAGGAAAAAATAGCTAAAAATTATTAAATAGAAAAATCTGGAGGAAAAAATTGCTAAATGTTTGTATGTGTAAATTGAAATATCCAGACGAAATGCCCGATCACCGAATTTTTTAATTTTCCTGCGCTGATAAATGAAATTCATAATTTTTACCCGCCTGTTCGACGAAATTTATGATTTTTTCTCCCCCTATCGACAAAATTCATGTTTTTTCTGGGCCGATCGATGAAATTCATGATTTTTGCACATTGATCAACGAAATTCCTGATTTTTATGCTGCCAAATGATGAAATTTGCAATTTTTACTGAGACTAATTGCTATCTAATGCAGTTTAATTCATTCGACTCCACAATTTTTACGCACCTCATCAACAAAATTCATACTTTTTACGTGCAGGATTGACGAAATATTTTTATGACCCGATCGACGAAATTCTTGAATTTTATGCACCTGTTTGATGAAATTTGTGATTTTTATGTGCAAACTTGACAAAATTAATGATGTTTTCATGCCCGATCAACGAATTTTTTAATTTTCATGTGACGTTTGATGAAATTTGCGATTTTTATGCACTGATAAATGAAATTCATGATTTTTACCCGTCTGTTCGACGAAATTTATGATCTTTTCTCTCCCTATCGACAAAATTCATGTTTTTTCTGTGCCGATCGATGAAATTCATGATTTTTGCACATTGATCAACGAAATTCTTGGTTTTTATGCTGCCAAATGATGAAATTTGCAATTTTTACAGAGACTAATTGCTATCTAATGCAGTTTAATTCATTCGACGCAACAATTTTTATGCAAATCATCAACAAAATTCATACTTTTTACGTGCCGGATTGACGAAAAAATTTTTTATCACCCGATCGATGAAATTCTTGATTTTTATCCACTCGTTTGATGAAATTTGTGATTTTTATGTGTAAACTTGACAAAATTAATGATGTTTTCATGCCTGATCAACGAATCTTTTAATTTTCATGCTACCGTTTGATGAAATTTATGATTTTCATGCGCTGATAAATGAAATTCATGATTTTTACCCGCCTGCTCGACGAAATTTATGATCTTTTCTCCCCCTAGCGACAAAATTCATGATTTTTGCACATTCAGCAATGAAATTCTTGGTTTTTATGCTGCCAAATGATGAAATTTTCAATTTTTTCAGAGACTAATTGGTATCTAAAGCAGTTTAATTCATTCGACTCGACAATTTTTACGCACCTCATCGACAAAATTCATATTTTTTATGTGCCGGATTGACGAAATTTTTTTTATGACCCGATCGACGAAATTCTTGAATTTTATGTACCTGTTTGATGAAATTTGTGATTTTTATGTGCAAACTTGACAAAATTAGTGATGTTTTACCCGCCTGTTCGAGAATGCGCCCCCTGGTGGTGGAAGATGGAACTAACGGATTTTGCAGCTAACTCGAGTTCTATGGGTCCCATCACAATGCAGTTTGATTTATTCAACTGGACATTGACAGGATATATAGATTTTAGTTACAAGTTTCACCACCAGGGGCGCTGTCCTATCTCGTGTTCTATGGGCCCGATCACGACGAGGTATGGCTCATTCGACTCGAAATCGACAGCCTGAAAGATTCCAGCTATGTTTGTATAGAACAGAGTGTGCCCCCTGGTGGTGGAAGATGGAACTAACGGATTTTGAAGCTAACTCGAGTTCTATGGGTCCCATCACAATGCAGTTTGATTTACTTGACTCGACATCGACAGGATATATCAATTTTAGTTACAAGTTTCACCACCAGGGGGCGCTGTCCTATATCGTGTTCTATGGGCTCGATTACGATGAGGTATGGCTCATTCGACTCAAACTCGACAGCCTGAAAGATTTCAGCTATATTTGTATAGAACAGAGTGCGCCCCCTGGTGGTGGAAGATGGAACTAACGGATTTTGCAGCTAACTCGAGTTCATGGGTCCCATCACAATGCAGTTTGATTCATTCGACTCGACAGGATATATAGATTTTAGTTACAAGTTTCACCACCAGGAGGCGCTTTCCTATCTGGGGTCCTATGCGCCCCATCACGACGAGGTATGGCTCATTCGACTCGAAATCGACAGCCTCAAAGATTTCAGCTATATTTGTATAGAACAGAGTGCGCCCCCTGGTGGTGGAAGATGGAACTAACGGATTTTGCAGCTAACTCGAGTTCATGGGTCCCATCACAATGCAGTTTGATTCATTCGACTCGACAGGATATATAGATTTTAGTTACAAGTTTCACCACCAGGGGGCGCTTTCCTATCTGGGGTCCTATGCGCCCCATCACGACGAGGTATGGCTCATTCGACTCGAAATCGACAGCCTCAAAGATTTCAGCTATGTTTGTATGGAACAGAGTCCGCCCCCTGGTGGTGGAAGATGGAACTAACGGATTTTGCAGATATCTCGAGTTCTATGGGTCCCATCACAATGCAGTTTGATTCATTCGACTCGACATCGACAGGATATTTCGATTTTAGTTCCTAGTTTCACCACCAGGGGGCACTTTCCTATCGGGTTCTATGGGACCGGTCGCGACGAGGTATGGCTCATTTGACTCTGAATCAACAGCCTTAAAATTTTCAGCTATGTTTGTATTGAAAAGATTGCGCCCTTTGGCGAAGGAAGATGGAATATCCAAACAAGGGGAAATGTATGCAAGTGGATAATATGACGCAAAATAATCATTTACATAAATTTTACTTATGATTTGGGATAGCGTGGCACAAAACATAAATCAGTTTATTGAAATAAATACATTTCAATACATAATATAGGCTCAGTGAAAGTAATATATTTAACAGTGTATTGAAAAATTAAAAGTATTGTTTGCATGTGCAAATATACTTTAGAAGACAAACGAAAAATAATTTAAATTGAATTTTAAAACAATCCTACTAAATTCACGTCAAGGTGTCACTCAAATTTTGATATCATTTCTTTTAAAACCCATATTTTGAATTCCTGAGAGATCTGAATGAAAAAGCATCAGCAAATAAATTTTATATATTTTTTCATGTTAAGATAATAATTGCACCTGTGAATATAAATAAAACTAAAAAGAAAATTATGATTAAAAAATTATTAACATAGCGTCACTTAAATTTGATATCATTGCTTTTAAGTCCCATATTTAAAATTCATAGAGCCAAAAGAAAGTGCTGCGTCACAACTTTTAACCCGTTAAGAGTTTTTGTACTGATTGTAAATAACTCTAACTTTTATTCTATAAGCTCTAAATTTTTATTCGTGTATGTGCTTAGGTGTTTCTCAAAATTTAGAATCGACATTATGGAGGAGAGCCCTATTTTCTATCGCATAATATATATCACTTCAAAACACGCAAATAAAATACTTATAAATAAGATTGCCTTGAAACTTGTAAATGAATCTTTAGCCATGCCGTAAAAAAATTGTCCAAGAAAAGTAAATTGAACAAAACACGTTAGAACGTTCCGTTTCAAGTTTGTTCTGCATTCTATTCTTTAATACATTCCATTGTCTTCAGCTACATAAAAATTATGTACGAATGGAATTCTGAATAGAACCCGGAATAGTTACACGTTACCATATTTCTACTATTGTAAATTTGTTTTTTTAGCACGTTATTTCAAATAGTTATTCCGAGGTTGACTCTGACGTTCGAAATTAAAGCTATTTTTAACGTGCAGATCATGACAGCTACAAATTTCTTTACATGCACATATCAAATTTCACGATGATACCTCGGCACTTTATTATATACCTATGTATAGGGTTAGTCTTGGAAGATCTAGAAACATCCTAAATTTCGACTACAAAATTTTTCACTCCTTCAGTGATCTTAATAAATTGTTTATAATTGATAATTATCTGCATAATCAGTATGACCATTCGTTCTCTAAACAGAGGATATAAAGTTAATATGCATTAAAATATTTTAAAATATTTAAATTTAATAATTTTGCGTTGTGTAATTTTTGTTGAAATTCCAGGGTTCGTATGGGGTCCTGGAATTTTCAGGGAAATTACCTGTATTTACTTATAGAAAAACTCGCCTTATATAATCGCTCGATTACATAAGCCGATTTTTTGCAAAAGAAAATACTGGTACATACCTTAAAAATTCCAGGAACCCGTACGAACCCTGAACTGTGACTTATAAAATTCTATAATTACCGAATTCCGTACCAGACATACCATTAACTTATTTTAAGCAGTAATTAAGCCTTAAAATTTAAACAAAATAAACACATGATGCAAGCAAAGAATAAAGCGATCAATTTTACATTAAAAATCTACAAAGTTTATTTACAATTATATTCACCCAAAAATCCACATAATAATTGATTAAGGGAATTAGTTTTATATAAAATAGATCTTATTATGCCTATTATTTAATAATTTTTCACTTCATAATATTTCTTTTTCTTTACGTATTTCAATATATTATTATATTATATATTATATATTTTAATGTATTAATATATACTAGCTGACCCGTCCGGCGTTGCCCGAGCCCTTGTAATAAACTTAAACTCTTAACAAACGGAACTCTGGCCACGGTTTACGATAGCTTCGAAACGGTATACCCGGCATGCTCGTACGCTCTAGAAAATCTTTTATTTCCCCCTACCACCGCCAGGGGAGCATTCTGTTCTAAACAAACCTCTTTCCGAACGAACTTCTGAGACAGGTCCCCGCTGCCTACGTTACTGTATACTAGGCGCACTACAAAATTGAGCTGGTTTCGAGAAGATTGGAACATTATTAGCCCAGTTATTGCAATAAGGCACAGTTAGAGAAAACAACCTTGAGTGAGGTGCCGAAGGGAGGAGATGTTCGAGTGTCCTTCAGAAAATGACTGATTAGGAGGCCCACTATGCATCAATAAATTTTCGTTCGTTTTGTTAAGCTAGGAACTTAATCACAAATTTGGCTTAAACTATTATTCGGAAACAGTGGTAACAGATACTCATAAATTGTTTAATGTTATAAAGAGTGACTATTAAGTTAATTATAATGTTTGGAACCACTTGCGTTGAAATCGGAAAAATAGTTGCTGAGATATGGAAACGGAGCATAGTTAGAGAAAAAACCTTGAAGGACGGGCCGGGAGGGGTGTGGGGGAGGGGTTGTTCAAGTGGCCTTTAGAAAATAACTAATTAGGAGGACCACTATGCATCTTTCAAAATTCGTTCGTTTCCTTAAGCTTTGAATTTAATTACAAATTTGGCTTAAACTCTTATTCGTAAATAGTGGTAACCGCTACTCATAAATTTAGTTTAATGTTATAAAGGGTGACTATTAAGTTAATTATAATGTTTGAAATCACTTGCGTTGAAATCGGAAAGATAGTTGCTGAGATATGGAAACGGAGCAGAATTAGAGAAAAAACCTTGAAGGACGGGCCGGGAGGGGGGCGGGGGTTGTTCAAGTGGCTTTCAGCAAATAACTGATTAGGAGGATCACAATACATCTTTAATGATTGATTCATTTGGTTAAGCTAGGAATTTAATTTGAAATTTGGCTGACACTATTATTCGGAAATTCTGGTAACTGCTTTCTAGAAATACACCTTGAAGCTTAAATGTAATTAGACCCTTGCGCATCTTCATTCCCGCAAATACAAAAAACAATCTGTTTTAATCTCCATCATAATAATAAATGTCATGTAAATAATAAAAAAAAAAAAAACTTAAACTCGACTTATTGTCATGAAGAAAAATATGCCTGCAAAATATTTCAATCAGTGGGACGTATGTGTAATTTGTCATCCACAGGTGGCGCGACAATCGCATGGCTCTTCTACGTTGATAACTTCAATCCATGTTGATACTATTTAGTTAGAAATCCTAATTTATGCATCGCTACTCTGGTTTATTTAATTACTTCCGTGAAGAATCGATGCAACCAACCAGTGAACCAACCAACCCAAGAGAATAAAAGCGTATTTTTAATGAGAGTTATTTGTGCATTTTAATTAATATTTCAGAAAGTAATTAAAATATTAAAATTCTGAAGTAATATTGCAACAGGAGAGGGTTTGGACTACCTAAATCTAAACTTCCAGACTTCTAGGTGGGCCAGATTTTCCTAGCCATCGCCAAAAAACACACACACACACAGACACACAGACACACAGAGCGAAACTTTCTTTTATTACTTTAGATTTTAATATATTATTATATATTTTAATATATAATAATTCATTTGTAAAACTCGATATTACTCTGATTACTGAACATATAACAATTATAAAATTTTTTTTAGATTAACAAAAATATAATATTCGCATTTGAGAACCTTAACATGAAAGGACCTTAACTCTGTTTTAATGCAGCTATGTCCGTTACAGTATCGGTCTATTCTTAAAAAAAGGAACCAATGCTGCAGTCGTCTTGGAGTGTGGTATAGTGACTTATATGGACTGGTTATAGTGACCATTTCCCTTTCCCGGCTCATAATAAAAAACTATTCGATAAATAATATAAAAACATGAAAACTGATAGTTTTATAGAGAAATGTGTGATGAATATACCTAAGCAAGCAGTTTTTAAATTGAAGAATTATTTCAAGCGCTCTTTAATGGGGGAATCGGTCAAAGTAGTTCATTTAAGAAAAATTTATAGCTATACATAGCAATAATAAATAAATTAGCAGTAATATATAAACATAGCAGTAATATATAAAACTATACATAGCAATTTAACCATCTTTTGCGGGTACCTACTTGACTAGATTGTGGTGCGCAGTGTCCAATCATTTTTTTTTTTAAATTTGTCTAGTTTAACCTTTTTTTTTAATTGTTTACTAAATATTTCATTATCAGAATAAAAATTTAAATCATTGTTTGAAATAACCCCTTTTTTACCTACTGTAGCAAGGTTTTAAAGAACCGAAATATTAAAATTTACAAACACTTCTAAAATTAAAAAAAAAATATTCACACGTTATTTTCTTTAAAAAAATAAATAAATATTTTAAATAATTAAGCTATTATCTGCGAAAATCATTTAATGGTAAAAATTGCGTCATATTTAAAAATATATTTTTAAAATGTCATATTTAAACCCATTTTCTTACAGTGATTTCAAACATTGTATTTTTAATTGGAAGATACATATTTAGATGTGATTATTGGAAAAGAAAGAAAATTTTAATATACCTGAAATATTATGATCGAAAGGTATTTGATGTTGAAAATTACAACGCCTTTAAATTGTCATATTTAAAATTATTTTCTTATACTATCTTAAAGAAACCTTTTTGTATAAACGGTATAAAATTCAGACGGACAACATTTTTTTTAAAATTATACATGCTGTTTTTCAAATGTGAAATTGATCTTTCTAAATAAATCACGAAATCAGCCTTCAGCTGTCGCGATATCGGTGGATGCGATGGGAAAATCCCATAGTCAAAGCGGAAATGAATGGCAACCCGATTACAAAAGGTTGCTAAAAGTAGTAATAATATCCATTAATCTTCCTTAATCGGGTAATCTTTAAAAACAGAACAAAGTAGACTGTTTTGTTTAGCCTGCAGGCTGTGGTCAGGGGTTCTCAAACGCTCTTATACTTTAAAAAATGTCAACTTGAACTATGAGAAATGATCAACACTTGACATATGTTGAGGGCTTGACTTAGAAGTTTCTATCATCATCAGGTGTATTCGGATGCTCCACTCATTAATTACACTTTTCATTAATAAAAATAATGTTGATTTATTATTGAGGTGTTGCTATTAAATATTTTATTATTATTTTATATTTAAACTTTTTATTTTAAAACTGCATATTTAAAACATTTCATAAGCAGAAAATAGTTCCGTAAAACACGTTATCCGTGCCTTAGAAACATCAAAGATTACTGGGTGTATACAATCACCAACACTGAATTACGAGCATAGTCAAAGTACTATTTAAAAATAAAAGCTATGAAATGCAGTATTCTCGAAAATGTTTAAGATGACTGTGTAATAACAAGTATAAGTAAGTATTAGAATATCACCTGTTAAATTGATATGTACATCATATTTAAAACATTATTTTGGATTGCTGAAAACATCTCCCTCTCTGATTAGCGATCTATTGCACGCTGTAGAACTTGAATGGTGAGGAAATTATAACGTATTTCGTTTTTTTAAAAACATAAAAAATGAATGTGTATATATCCTACAAAAAAGTAACTAGAACGATAGTACAAAAACTTCTTGGTTAAAACATTTGAAAACAACTAATGAGGTTTTTAGAATGAGAGCTGATTTATTCGGAAGATGAGGGACTCTAGAATAACACAGTTAGAAAACATATAAAAAAAATCACGAATACAATTATTTTATAAAAATAAATTCTATTACAATTTATTTATTTTTAAATGAATAAAATGCGGTTAAATGTCCTTTAACTTCGTACTTAAAGAAGAAAAATAATAACACAGTTCGTTTTTATGATGTCTGTGGCAAAATAAATACTTAAACAGATTAAAGAATTTTGTCAGAATTGATTAAATGAAATTGAATGTTTGTAGAATACATAGATACGCGTAAGGAGAATATTCATCTCCTTAGAGATGCCGATTAATTAAGATCCTGTGTATAAAATGAACATTAATCTTCTGCATTCTTCAAGTTGTCGCTCTGTGATATGTGGCCTTATTGAATTTGTCTCAATTCGAAGTATTCTGTCTTCAGACTGTTATTACATTTGAATCTATTATATTTGAATTTACTTTATGAAGATTTAATTGGCATAAACTGACATCTGTGGGGAATTATTTTCCCTTTATTTAAAGGAATTTCGAATTATTTATATTAACTTAAATTGAGAAAAGACGGGCTTTTATATAATTATGAAAATTGAATTAATTTTTACGGATATCTATTGATGTATTATTCTAATGACATAATATAATTTTTTAGAAAGACTATATATATATATATATATATATTGTTGATAATAATAATAATAAAATATTATACGAAACTTATGTCCCGAGAAGTAATTCTTCCAAAATTGATATAAACTACTGGTTTACTGCGTCGGATTAAGCATCTTATTTCCAATTAAAATACATCTCTGAATTGAAATTTGAATGAAATACAGGGTCATCAAAAATTAAAGAGTGCATAAAATACGATTACAAATATCTCGGCAACTAATTATCCGATGGACTTCATTCTTTATGCAAAATTTATGTTTTATTATTGTCTTGTTTATTCACTCCTTAAAATAAACAATTCCGAAATTTTTTTATACCTTTTATCAGAACGAATACTTCAAGAGCCCGAAAAAAAATAGTTCCGGATAATCGAGGTTACTGAAATTCAATAATCCATTATTATATACCATATTATAATCCCATTATTATATACTAAGTACACACCAAATTTCATGTCGCTATCTCAATTTGTTCGGGAGATAGAGCTTTTATAGACACACACACAAACACACAGGCAGACGGCATTTTTTTTTTTCGAAAAATATGTTTTTCGGAATCTCCAGTGTCTGAAACGAGTAAATCCGTCAATTTTTTTTTCGATTTTCAAAACGATTACAAGACTTACCCGATACTACGTATGATGGGTAAGTAACATATCGTGTATCTTCTCGACATACCGGGTTTTAATCTAAAGTTTTTATCGCCAATAAAAACTAATAGTTAGGGGTCGCCCTAATACTTACCCGTCATGGTTATGCATAATATAAAATATGAGAATAAAACATGTGTAAACTATTTATAAAATGCATTGCAATTTGAATACCATCCTGGCATGATGACGTCATAAACTTTAAATCGAGGCTTACGAAAACGACAGGCTACCGCGGTTCATTACACTTATCTTTTTTTACAGACCGCTAGAGTGAAGTGTTGCTCTTTTCGTACACCGGCATTGGTGGATTCGAGCATCACGTGACTCCCGCGGTCTGTAAAAAAAAGATACGCGTAAAGCACCGCGGTAGCCTTTCTGTTTCGTTAGCCTCGCTTTAAATGCTCTATTACTGAATTGAGTAAAGGAGACATCCTTATAACTCCAAAACGTATAATCATATTAACTAACAGTTTACTGCGTCGGATTAAGCGTCTCATTTCCAATTAAAATATATCTTTGGATTGAAATTTGAATGAAATACAGGGTCATGAAAAATCGAAAAGTGTAGAAAATATGATTACAAATATCTCGGCAACTGATTATCCAATCGACTTCATTCTTTATGCAAAATTTGCGTTCTTTTTATTGTCTTTTATATTCACATCTTAAAATAAACAATTTCGAAAATGTTTATATACTTTTTATCAGAACGAATACTTCGAGAGTCCGAAAAAAATAGTTCCGGTTAATCGAGGCTACTGAAATCCAATTAGCTTCTTCCCATTATTACATACTAAGTACTTACCAAATTTCAAGTCTCTTTCTCAATTTGTTCCGATGATAGAGCGTTTACGGACACACACACAGACAGACGGACGGCAATTTTTTTTTTCTAAAAATATTTTTTTCGGAATCTCCAGTGTCTGAAACGTGTAAATCCGTCTTTTTTTTTTTTCATTTTCAAATCGATTAAAAGACTTACCCTATACTACGTATGATGGGTAAAGATAATAGACAATAAGATAATAGACTTATATAATCCACAGTGTTGTGGATGATCAGCTAATCCACAACACCTGTTGACATAAACAACTCTCTTAAAACGAAAGAGCCAAAATAACTCAAGTTGAGCCGAAATCCACTCATCTCATGATTTGAAAGTCAGCTTCTCATGAAGAGTTGAAACAACTCGAGTGAACGAGTTGTTTTTAAGCAACTCATGATTGAGTTATCTCTATTTTACTCATACTTGAGTGAAATAAAATCAATGAAGGTTAAATCCAGTAGCACTTGAGTGATTTATAACTAACTCATACTTGAGGAGGGGAAGAAGAATTAAAATTCATGCTAAAATGTAATAATTCATTGTAAAATAATAAATTTCATGAACAGGTAGATTATTATTTTAGAAAAAAAAAAGTAATTTGCATATTGAATGTATACATATTTATGTTTACATATATGTATATATTCAACATTTAAGTGAAAAGTATCTTTTTTTTTTTGTTGTTGTTGTTTCTGAGCTGCTTGAAATATATACCCCCCCCCCTCCCGACCCAAAAACAGAATTTTAAAAGGAATATTTGAAAGGATAAGAATTTCTGCTGATTTAAATATTTTAATCTTTTTTTTTGTTTTGTTTTTTGTTATAATGATTATGTTTTCTATGCAATATTATTCGATACATTGCATGATATTTTTCAGTTTATATCAATATTATCATTAAATATGTTTTAATCCTAATACTATTTAGGAATATTCACACCGTGAATATCCGGGAATGTAGATATTTACCTTATTTTTAACAACATACGATAAAAAATATGGGATTTATACAGTTTCATAAATCAAGTATATTTTAAAATATTAGAATTCAGACTGAGAATAAAATAAGAAATGTAATTTGTTTACTTTAAAACAATATTTTTAAAGTCAGACAAGTCAATTTTCAATTTATAGTATTATAAAAGTTAGAGTTCTGAAACATCGCTAAAAATATATACTATCAGGGCTCGATCCAGACAAAATTTTGGGCCTATTTAGGTTCCCTTCACAAAAATCAATTTAATAAAATGGCACCCTTCACAAAAATCAATTTGATAAAATGGGCCCTTCACAAAATTCCTTTTACTAAAATTGATCCTTTCACAAAATTCTATTCCATAAAAACTTATTATTTATTATTTTATGATGTTTTAAAATGTGTAATTTGTAAACAAACAAGTTCAAAAAAGAGAAAAACTTCAGCAAAAGGATTTTAAAAACTTTTTGTTTATAAATGCTTGGTTCGAATTTGATTAGCTGGATTTCAACTTTCGTTACAAAATGTTATTTTTCACAAAAATATAATAAATTTCACAAAAATAACCTTTACTTTTCACAAAATGGGCCCCAAGATAAAAAACTTGCATCGACCCCTGACTATATAAACAAACGTACCGCCAAGATATTTTCTTTAAAGTTTAAATTGCTACTAAATGCTATTTATATAAATCATATTTATTGAACCAACATTAAAAAAAAACATAAAGGAGAGGCAAAGGATTTATTTCATTATATTTTAGAGTATTTTTTAATATTTATCCTTCCAACTTAAAAGATCTCTAAATGTTCGCTCGTATAAATAGTCCTAAATGTTACGATTACGATATATTTAATAAAAATATTGATATAAACTGAAAAATATCACGCCATATATAAAATAACAATTAATATAAAACAGAATCATTATAAAAAACATAATTAGAGTATTTAAATCAGCAGAAATTCTTACCTTTTCAAGTATTCTTTCTTTAAAATTTTAACAACGTGGTGTTAGCCGCTACTACACTCCACACGTCTGTCGTCTGCTCAGCGGATATGGGGACAGTGAGGTCACGTCAACTGCGTCAGCTTACTGGATTTCCGCTCGCCAATGAGTGCTTTTTTATCGAGATGAGTTGTTTAGTATTCGCCCTTCTGGAGTGCATTAGGAAAATAAAAATTCAAATCATGATGAGTGAAACATTTAAAAATCAACTCATTCACGATCCAATAAATTAGAGCTCTTTTCTGAGAAGCAAAATCCACTCTTTCGTTTTAAGAGAGAATGCTTTGACGTTTCTGAATTGCTCAAAAAGTAGTGATAACAAATTTTTAGGGAATTATTTATATTTTGAAACATATTTGAATTGCTTTTCAGAAATTTAAAAATTTAACCAGAAAAATTAGTTCGTTAAAAACTGAATTGGAGCCTGAAAAAAATAGTACAGATGTTTTCAAAAACACAGCCTAAACACAGACACAGTGTCACACTAGACACATTATCATATTTTATCATAGATACAAGATTTTAAAATTTCAAGATATTTTAATCTTTCAACTGATTTCAACGGATTTTTATATTTCAATTTTCAATGGATACTAAGAAACATTGCCTATCGATGTGACGCATCTGTGACAATGTAACGGTCATAGTCTCGTAAATGACCAAAATGTGAATGCATTATTTCCTGACATTGTGAATATCAGGTGAACGTTAACTTGCAAATTCAACGTACAATCCCCGTAACTATCGTTTTTTTTTTTTTTTTTTTTGTGTGTGTGTGTGTTAGTTATTTAGTTATTTATTTTGTAAAATTGTACTAAAACGAGTATACCGATTTTGTTTTAACATAGACAAAACTAATTCTTCACGTCACGTGATGACAATCGGACAATAATACTTTTTGTTTGTAATTTTGTCCACATGTGAATCCTCATTTCATATTTTATCGAGGACTCTCTTCATCATTGTAATTGAAATTTACCTTATATTTTCGAAATAAAAAAGTTATCAGTTGTATCTCTCTATATTAAAAAAAATGTAACCACCGCCGCCGCAGCAGCATCAGCCACTGTCAATGAAGATTTTGTGCCTTGAAGTCTTTCTGAACTAATATTCAGAAAACTATTACATATAAAAATATGAAAATTGGTAGTTTTATAAAGAAATGTTCGATAAACACGCTGAAGTAGATAGTTTTTAATTCGAAGAAATATTTTAATTTAATAAAAGAACAAATATACACCAGGTAGATTGACACGTTCTTATGTACAAATCATGAAATCTCTACCTACATATAAGAAAATGAGAGAAGGTTTTGTTACATAAATCAGATTATCAGAAATCTGAAAGTAATTGCAATAGATTCTCAAAGAAATTTAATTCGTCGTCAAAGTATCGCAGTCTCTGGAATTTCAATTATTAACTACAAAGCTAAAGAAAGCCTTTGTTGCATACATGTTGTTAAGTTTAAGTTGAATAAAGGCATATTAATTTAAATTTAATCCTTGCCAAAATAGTCTATTGAAGTTTAAAGTTATACTAATTACTTAAACTTGCCCTTACTTTAAATTAATTGCTTTCTCAAAATCGATTAAATTTCCTAGGAATTAATTTATATGAAGCGAATCTAAATAAATTATTTTATTCAAGAATATGTGTAAATTTTAATATTTTTGCAGATAAAAATTATTTTAATATATTTTTAATTATCTACTGTTTTTGAAGCGAAAACTTCTTTAGGCGCGTTGGGCATTTTTTGAGATGGGAAAAAACCATTGAACTCGCCACACTGTTACTGTAACCAACACTGTTACTGTAACCTACACTTCTGTATATTTGAACTGAAAACTTCTTTAGGCGCGTTGAGCATTTTTTGAGATGGGAAAAAACCCGTTGAACTCGCGACACTGTTACTGTAACCGACACCTCTGTATGTAAGTATGTACATGTATTGTGTATATAGTTCGGTATGAGGTAGGGCGGGGCGTGAGCGTCGCGCGCCGCATGCTTGCCTGTGTGCTATTGGTTACGCTATTGGCTTGCCTGTGCGCAATTGGTGCAGTCTTTATAAGATATTTAAGTAGATTCGAATCACAATTGTTTGTTTCCTATTTTAGTTACAATAAACCTATAGTATCAGTTCTGAAATATAATGATAATGGTAATGATGATGATGGAAGGGTTGTTGAAATTGTGGATGAAAATTCATAAGTTTCATTTGTATTCAATTCAAAGAATACCAATTAATTAAATTTCATATTTCACGTATTTGTAAATTTACGTTTTAAGCAATAGATTGCAATTTTATGTATGTAAAATAATATGCATTATTTTTCATGTACAATAGCGCATTAAATGAAAATTGTAATATAATTTTTGTAGTAGTTTATAATAATGAATAAAAAAAACACTTCATTTAAAAGTATTTCCTGCAAAATAAAACATTTTCTGACGATTCAAAAAATACACACGTAATTGTTCAAGTTTTTTTTTTTTACTTTTTAAAGTTTTACTTATAGTTAAACTTAATGTGCAGCGTATGTTCTTTTATTTATGAGCTAATGGAAAACCATCTGTCAGCGAAAGTATATTATTCATGAAGAATAGTAGTGGAAAATATTATAATAATAACGTAATACGTATTATAATTACAATAAAATCGCCATCTAAGAAATAACTAAAAAGAAATTTTACAAATATATAACAATCTGCATTTTTATAACGAATATTTTAATTAAAACTGTATGAATTCTACACTTTATGGACTACTGTAGTTCATACATAAAACTACACTAAACAAGAAAGAAAAATCACGCCTCAAGCATAGATTATGAACATTTTCCAACACATTCAGAAGACTGCAACAAAACTTCACCGTGTAATAAGGTTATTGATAATGTCTAAGTAATCGATTTGAAAACGCATAAGACGTTTGAAATCTCAATTTTGACAATTCAGGGGGTCGGGGCTAGAAAGTACCAAGTCACATTTTGGTGAAAAAAACCTAACACAGTAATCTGTTGCTTAATATAGTAAATTATGATTTCCAACATATAATATGTTTCTAATGTCACTTGGTGGCAGCATATGTGACAGGTTTCGTTTTTGTCCAGGATATTTATGCTCTCAATGAAGATAGTTAATTTACAAAAAAACATAATAGTAATATCATTAAAGTAATGCCATACTGTTACTCAGAATATCTCAAATGTTACTAAGACATTGGCGAAAAAACTTTAAGTTATATATCTTGATTTGAGTATTTGATCAAATTGACAAATTGAAATGTCTTAGAAGTTAAAAACTGTGGCTCTTGCCCCAACCCCCTCAATTATCATGTATAGTCTGGGAAATAACAGTTTACATTTGATAACGAATATTTTAATTAAAACGGTATAAATTCTACACCTTATGGACTACTGTAGTTCATACATAAAACAACACTAAACAAGAAAGAAAAAGCATGCCTCAAGCATAGATTAGGAACTCTTTCCAACACATTCAGAATACTGCAACAAAACTTCACCGTGTAATAAGGTTAATGTTAATGTCTAAGTAATAGATTTGGAAAACACATAAGACATTTGAAAAACCATTTTTGACAATTATCATCCATAGTCTGGAAAATTTCCGAATTATTTTGTGTATTTACCCTGTATATGATCTGTAGATTTGTACATATTCTTCATAGTATGTAAAAATTTAATTCAGTAAGCAAACGCATAACACTGAAAATTCACATGCAGTATAATGTCAATAAATTAACGACAATAAGCTGAAATGTACTTGAATACTTTCGTGCAGCTCAATATACAATCTATTAAATTTAGACACACCACGTAATATATAAATAATTAGTTAAATTTAAATACGTATGAAAGAATATGAAACGCACTTCCATCAATTATTGCTAATAGACCTAATAGATGTGCTCATAGATGTAACCGAACACTTTTGTGTGTTCCTGTAAATATACGATAAATGTATACCATACTCTATTTTACTCATCCTGTAGCGCACTTCTGTGATATATATCAATTTGTATATGCTTGAAATAGTGTAAAATTGTTAAAATGCACTGAAAATAATATTTCCCTTTGATCATAATGTAACGGATTTCATTTGTGTGATCCTGTAAATGTGTGATGAGTTCTTTGCACTCCATATTCTAGACAAAGCATGTTTTGATGCACTTCAGTAATACATATCAATATCATTAAGTTTACTGTCATTAAAATACACCGCAAACGATTTTTCCCCATAGGACATAATGTAAAGAAATTCTTTTGAGTGCCCTCTAAAAATATTATAAATGATAGAAACTTCATTTTCAATACCAGACATACCATGGTAAACCTCAATAATATATATAAATTGCACGGCAATCCGAGTATATTTACGGGAGTTAGAGCACGGACGGCCAGACAGACGGCCTGACAAAGCGAATTCATAAACACGTTTCAAATATGTTGAAAATAATAAAAATTTTGAAAAATAATAATATCGTCGGTGATGAAATATTTACATGTGTATTCAAATATAATTTGCGAAAAAATATTATAAATTTTTTTTAATCCAATTAAGAAGTTTTCTAACATTTAATTAAAAATAACCTTTTTGACTATTTTGTTTATGTAGTTTTGTTTTGTTTTTATGATTCAGTATAAATTATATTTCTGTTCATTATTTTGTGTTTGGTAATTTTAACAAACCAGTTATTTTATTTTCATTTATCGTATCATGTTCTTCATTTTGTCTTCATTTATGTCAATACAATGTAAAGAATTTTCGTAAAATTTCAGTACCTGTACTGTTAAATAACGGTACTTGTATCGTTTTCACTCCTTACGGTATGAGTACCGTACTTCTAAGGTATAGTAAACGTAAAAACAGTATATGTGAGATTTCGATTACAAACGGTATTTATACCGTAAAATGGTGGTTTTTCAGTAAAAAATCGCTATTTATACCGTAAAATAATTATTTTTCAGTAAGGAAAAAGCTGGTAGCCCCGCCTCGGTGTATGGCAGCAACTGAAGTGATGCTCTTGCTCTTGTTATGTAATGCGTGAGGAGAGGGGAGAGTAAAACCGGTACATACACTTTAAACATTTTACGGCACATATACCGTCCAGTTAAATTACGGTATATACAGGGTGATTCATAAAAGATGGGCAGAACTTTAAGAGGTTATAGTACACTTAAAGACAAATAATATTAAATAGGAGACTAAGGGTCCCAGACGTATTCCCAAGGAGATAGGGGGCATTAAAGTTTAGGGTCCGAAATTTCAAATGATTATAAAACATGGAAAAATTGGTCGATTCGTTTGCGGTTTTTGCAAAAAATTTTCTTTATGCCAGTATTTTCTTGAAATAAAATTTTAAAGTCCAATTTCAAAAAATGCCGATAGGGGGCGCTTTAGACTTTGGAGTAACAAACAACTATTTTTTAACGTTATTTTTTGTATTTCTTTAAATGATTTCGAAAGCTTAGACTTAAACTTAAATTTTGATCTAAAAATCTGAGTCCTAACGAGTAGTTAAGTAGCGTAAACTGAAATCTGAAATTTGAAACCCTTCTCCCCCCAGAACAAAAATCAGTTATTCCCGATCTTTGTGTCGTAGATTAGGCTCTAACTACTGCCGCGTTTTGCTAAAATTATTCTTTATGTCAGTATTTTCTTGAAAATAAATTTTAAAGAAAATTTTCAAAAAATTCCGATAGAGGGCGCTTTAGACTTTGGAGTAACGAAAAACTATTTTATACCGTTATTTTTTGTGTCTCATTAAATGCTTTCTAAAGCTTAGACTTAAATTTTCAGCCCAAAATCTGAATCGTTAGACGTGGTTAAGTTTCTGGGGAGAGGGGTTTGAAATTTCTACTCCTGAGCACAGTTCAGTTTACCATGTCCACAAATTGTGTGCTGTGATACGAGGTAAAAAGACACAAATTAGGATTATGTTACCAAAGCATATTTATTAACATGTAGTCACAATAAATGTTCAAAATTGTGACCACCAGAGGTTATGCACGCAGAACAACGGCGACGAATGGAACGGCGAACATTCGCGAAAACATCAGGCTTTTCGAGCACTTCCCCTACAGCGGCGGAAAGTCTGGCGACCAGTTCCTCGGGGGATTCAATGGGTGTCTCATACATAAGAGCCTTCAATCGTCCCCAAAAAAAGAAATCGAGGGGTGAAAGATCTGGCGAGCGAGCAGGCCAAGCAACAGGACCACCTCGACCAATCCATCTGTTCGGAAATGTGATGTCCAGATAGTTGCGGACGTCTCGTACGTAATGGTCTGGCGCTCCATCGTGCTGGAACCACATGACCCGCCGGATGCGTGGAGGAACAACGTTTAACAGGTCTGGCAGCACATGTTGCAGAAATGTGAGGTATGTTTTACCGTTGAGGCGTTCAGGAAGAAGGTACGGTCCGATTAGGTGGTCTCCGAGGATTCCTGCCCAAACATTGATGGAAAAGCGTCTCTGATGAGCATGTGGATACGTAGCATGTGGATTGACATCCGCCCATACATGTGCATTGTGTGTGTTAAATGTACCTTCACGTGTGAAGGTACATTCATCGGTGAAAAGCACAGTTCGTCCAAAATGTGGATTTAGCGCGTTCTGCTGCAGAAACCAGCGGGCGAATTCAATACGATTTGGATAATCCCCTGGAGACAGTTTCTGGACTCGTTGCACATGAAACGGGAGCAAATGTTCATCCTTCAGTACCCTCCAAGTCGTGGACTGTGAGGTATCCACCTGGCTAGCCACTGTTCGTGTACTTGTACTTGGCTGCGCCGCTACTACATCCAGAATGGCTTCTGCAACAACTACTGATTCGTCCTTTTTTGCACGACCTGCATTCGACCGGGAAGCGAGAAATGATCCCGTCTCACACAACTGTCTGTGCAAGCGCTCGAAAGTTTTGCGGTTAGGCAACCGCCTGTTAGGAAATCGCTCTCCGTACATTCGTTGTGCCTCTGCACCATTTCCATCTGCCGCTCCGTAAATTAAATGCATCTCAGCCTTTTCCTTATTCGTGAAGGGCACCATCTTCCGATTCATTACTACAGCGACTTACACTTGACTCACCGTTCAGTGGTTTTTATGCCTGAATCGTGTCGAAATTTTGCATACGTGTTCTTCTTCTTCCCCATTTGACATTTGCATACTTTCTGTTTCCTTCTTCACCCGGTGACTAGCGTCAGGAATGGAGCTTTAACGTTTGCATGAGCGACGTTTCCAACTGTGCCAGTGCCTTTATGAGTGAATTCCGACTATGCAGTCCTTGACGAAAGTTGTATTTTTGCCTCGTATCACAGCACAGAATCGTTGGGCATGGTTAAGTAGTGCAAACTGAACTATGTTCAGAAGTTGAAATTTGAACCCCCTCCCCTCGCTACTGAACCACGCTCAGCGATTCAGATTTTGAGCTGAAAATTTAAGTTTAAGTCTAAGCTTTAGAAAGCATTTAATGAGACACAAAAAATAACGGTATAAAATAGTTGTTCGTTACTCCAAAGTCTAAAGCGCCCTCTATCGGAATTTTTTGAAAATTTTCTTTAAAATTTATTTTCAAGAAAATACTGACATAAAGAATAATTTTAGCAAAACGCGGCAGTAGTTAGAGCCTAATCTACGACACAAAGATCGGGAATAACTGATTTTTGTTCTGGGGGGAGAAGGGTTTCAAATTTCAAATTTCAGTTTACGCTACTTAACTACTCGTTAGGACTCAGATTTTTAGATCAAAATTTAAGTTTAAGTCTAAGCTTTCGAAATCATTTAAAGAAATACAAAAAATAACGTTAAAAAATAGTTGTTTGTTACTCCAAAGTCTAAAGCGCCCCCTATCGGCATTTTTTTGAAATTGAACTTTAAAATTTTATTTCAAGAAAATACTGGCATAAAGAAAATTTTTTGCAAAAACCGCAAACGAATCGACCAATTTTTCCATGTTTTATAATCATTTGAAATTTCGGACCCTAAACTTTAATGCCCCCTATCTCCTTGGGAATACGTCTGGGACCCTTAGTCTCCTATTTAATATTATTTGTCTTTAAGTGTACTATAACCCCTTAAAGTTCTGCCCATCTTTTATGAATCACCCTGTATACTGGTCACAAAGTTGCCAGTATATGTACCGTAATTGTTGGCCAACATTTTTTACATTGTAGGTAAAGTTTATTAACTTTTATTTAGAAATGAGCTTTGTTGCATTATTAACCTCGTTTTTTTTTCAAATATAATGATTGTTTCTTTTTAATATATATCACTTAAGGGTTCCGTGGACCTTCAGTTGGGCTAAAATACACTAAAAAATCATTTTTCTTATTTTGATTTATTACTATATCATCAATCTAAACTGCAACATTTGCAAAAAACCGCAGGCAATTGCAAATATTCCTATCGAAGTTACAGGCATTTCAAATTTGACACAGTAATTGAGTTACACGAAAAACATTAAACTTTAAATCGCGTTTTCTATAAATGAGAATTTTCGCCTAGTTAAAATATTCAAAATGTCCCAGGCGTCTTACGTTTTATCCCATTTTCATAAAGTATTATTGTTACCAATGTGCTATATTTCAAAACTTAGCATTTATATTCATGCATTACTGCACATAAAAGGAAAATTCGATAATTATATAATTCTTCTCCGCGAAAAAAAAATGTAAATATTGGAAGTTTTTTAATAATTTTACTGAATATATTGGTACAATTTTAAAACGCATACCAACATTTGTTGCAATAATATAAAGCTACCATTTAACAAAACACCATGTTCCTAATGCCAAATTCAATGCGCATGGAGATTTTCTAATTAAAGCGATTAATTAATATATTTTAATTAATAAATTAGAATTACATACATTATTGAACAAAATTGCTTACTGTATTTAGAAAATGTATGAATTACTATGTGTGCAAAATTTCAGTACAATTGAGTGAAAAATAAAAAAATGATTTGAACGTCTACTGTACCCTTAAGTATATTTTACTGTATTACAGAAAACCACTCAAAGAGAAATTTATTTAAAACAGATTTCTCTTGCGATTTTTAGAGCAGGGTTTACCACTTGCGTTTTATTATTATTATTATTATTGTTTGCGTACTATATGGAACAAAAACGCTTTTTCGCATAAATGCTTTCAGTAATATTAATAAAAGTATAATATGTAAAATGTCTTTAAAACATATTTTTCAAACTGTGTATGACTGTAACTGACTGCATAAATTATGCTAATACATAGAAAAGTATCTCATACCTGCATTAACAAACAATACAAACTTTTAAATATACAATATCATCTGCATTTTAAAATATACTTGGAATTATGGATTATTTATCAGCTGAAATTAACTAAAAATATATAATTAGTTGAATGAAAGATATGCTTTGGCAAACTCTTACTCCATGGAAATGCGATTAATTAAAACTCTTTGAATAAAACGACCATCAATCTTACATATTCCTCAACATTTTACTCAGTGATTGGTGGACTAATTGAATTTGTCTCAACTGAGAATATTCTGACTGCAGAAAATTAATCCGTTTGAAGTATATATTAGAATTTCTATATGAAGATTTAATCGGTACAAACAGACATCTGTAAGAAATCGTTTTCCCTTAATTAGATGAATATTAGATTATAACTTAAAATGAAATGAGATCGAATTTATATACTTTATATTTTCAATTTCCATTCAACTCTCAAGGTACTTCAATAATGTAACTATTTTAAATAAATATTCTTAATAACAGTTAATTTTTTATTTAACACAATTTAAATAGATTGTACACAACAATTATGAAAAAATGTTAAACTAGAGGTGTTTCAAGGAAATGATATCGCGTGTAAAAGACCCATAATTCATATTAAGGATCAGTTTAAAGAGTTTAACCTCCCGTATAATAAATTACATGCTATAGATTGTAAATTTCTGAGAACTTCTGTTCGATATATTTACAGCGGAAATTAATTTTTGCTGAACTTTCTCCAAATTAATGCCGGTAATTTATTTTCGTATTAACCCATTTTTTAATGTCAATTAAATATGAATGAACTTGAAATTTTGAACGTATGCTACATAGCTACAAACAATTGCAGAAGGTAAATCCGTAGTAATTTGAAAATGCAACTAATAATTTATTTTTGGAGATATTTCAAATAAAATCCATAAAATTGTGTATATATTATGTATTTCTTCTCTTAAATCTCTTTGGAAACAATTTTGGTTAAATTCAATATAGTTTACTTTAAAATATTTATCATGAAATCTAATTTATTAAGTTTAAAACATGTCTAAATTTTAAAAATATGTATGTAATTAAAACATTTCGCGTTATTTAGATTAAATACCTGAAGTCTAAAACCAAGTATCTAGTTTTCTATTACCATAATCAGTAATTTTTAATACAAATATTAAGACTTATTATTTTTTTAATGTCAATAAATGTGAAAAAAAATGTACTTTTATAATATTGTTTTTACAGTGTTGTTCAGACGGTGGTAATAGAAGTAATGAAACAGTATTTTTAACACTGAAGATTTTATTATATATAATAAATATCCTGATACCATACGAAATGGCCCAAGGCAATTCACCCCGACAACTGTCGCGCTTCCCGGAGGGCTCAGCTCCAGCTGAAACGATATATATTTTTTAGCTTTAATAAAGGTACCGGGAGGAACATCTATGCTCTACAGACTTGGACTCCTAGACTGAGCAGTCCCTCTTAGGCTGTGAATAGGCTGTGAATATTTGGGGCAGAAAGAACTGTTTAGAATAAAAGGGAATTTTCCTTAGGCCACGTATTGAAAAATTATACTCGCACTAGAAATCTATGATATCTCAGTGCTGATAAATCTATGTTAAATGTAATTTTAAGGTGACTTATGCAAATAATTTACCTATTTATTGTTCTAGCGAATGTTTTATTTAAAATATAAAACATGCATCTAGCTCTAGATCTCAAACATTCTATTCAAAAATATAAATTTTACGAGAGATAATGTTTAAAAATTATTAGTTTAATTATGCATATTATTAATTAATATATTACAGTCAAAAATTATTAGTTACATTTGCAATATATTTCGGAATTATTTTTTTTATATAAAATACTTCGTAGCTATACAGAAAATTCAAAAATTCAAAATTCATTATTTCTTAATTTACAATTAAAATGGGTTAATACAAATATAGGCACTCTCTGTTATCCCGTTGACCAATTTTCATAACAAAAAACTATCGCCAAACTGTAAGATTAAACGCCAAAAATGCAGTCCCATTTACTTGATGTCAGAAGCATTATACGGTTTTGTTATGTCATCAAGTGGTTTTTAATTCGTCATTTGCCTGTATTTTTCATTATGTTTTACTGATTGTTTAGTTATTTCATTAATTAAAATAACAATTGTGTCCTTAAACGGCGGTGCCATGATATTAAGGAAACCTAAAGAAATCGATGGTTCCAGGTATTCAATAAATAATTAAATTGCAAAATCAGACCTATGTTATACAACTTTATTAATATATATATATATATATATATATATATATATATATCCTAGTTAAATTTCGAAATCGCAATTATTCAGAAGTAATTGTTATACTTTGTTTATTATTTGAGCATGTGACTCTTGAGAATAAAAGGCCAGAAAAACTTCTAACAGAATGCACGGGTTGTCGATTCACTACAAAATGACAATATTATCTATTTTACCTGAAACATGTCCGTCGCCGATGTCTTATTAGCTATAATGTATAACAGCTGTAATCGCAATTGTTAGCAATTGTCATTAGCGATAAATCTCTGTATCTTGCAATACTTGGCTAAAAAATGCTGAAGTCATAATGATATAGACAACAGGAGCTCTCTTTTTTTTTCATCTATCAGTCATACTTCATTTCTAAATATCGTAAAAACACAATTTTTAAATCATTGAAAAGAAAAAAAACAACAACATACAACTTGAAATATAACTTGTTTAAACATTCTAAATATATTTACATTTTATGCCTTTTTAATTAATTTTCAAACAGTAATTCTTTTAAATCTATCTCAACATTAAACATTTGTTTTCTGCCGTACTACAGACTAACTAGACGGTAAGTGGCAGAATTACGAAAATTAACAATTGATTGTCCATGTTCGGTGAGAGCAAATCTGAATGAAAAAAATATTTTCTTTGGAATTTTTTTGTATATATAATCGATTAATCTTCCGTAATTGTATACATTTTCAAGCCTTGACATCATAGCTACGATGCTCTTTAATGTGAATGTGATTGTCATTAAATGTTTTAAAAGACAACCTTGCGTCAAATCACATTTGCACAAATACGCCTTTTACTGTGAACCTAATTAAGAAAGATTAACAATAATAGATATTCTTGTTTTATTATTATATTTATAATTTTAGCGACAGAGTGATAAAATGTAAAATTCACCCTCAAAATATAAGCTACCGTATTTTTCGGCCTATAATCCGTGGCTCAAATAATTCAGTTGAGATCCAGAAAATTTTATTTAGTAATTGAAGTCAAGTATATTCCGAGTTCAAGAAAGTAGCATTTTATCAAATACAATTTCTGAGTCTATAAAGAATATTCTGGGCAGTGAATTATAGGCCGAAAAATACGGTACATATATTTTCGCTAACACATAATATACCTTGAAATGCCTTAATATACCTTGTAATTTCTCAATCTTAATTGTTGAATGACTTGAAAACAAATAAATAAACGTATGTTAAAACTAATTGTTGTAACAACTAATTGAACCTCAGTTTGGAGATTAAACTGAAAAACATCAAAATATGGACATGTGGACATGTGGACATGTTTTCAAGCAAAGTGATCTAAATCGTCTGATATCAGTGTTATGCCTTTTTGAGTTCATTATTATTATTATTTTCTTTTTTTATATATAAATTTTAATATAATTTGTTGAAATCTAAAATAATTTAATTTGTGAAACATCTGTCATTTTAAATTGAAATATACTGAGATTCAATTTAACTGTTAATAGAAATGTAGAACCCTATATAGCCAAATAAACGTGGTCGCAGCATTTTACCACAATTATAAATTTCAAATGATATGAAATATAAATAAAAATTTAAAAAAAAATATTTGGCAATTATCTTTACAAGTAGACTTTAAAAAATCTTCCAAGTGCTTAAAAAATTAACTTAAAATTATAGTGTTTAGTAAGAGTGCAAGTTTAATCATTAGAAAAAAAATACAAAAGCAATACATATTATGACCACATTAAAAAAAATGTGTGTACTAAATATGTGTGCAGAAATAACTTCTGTTTTGACAGCTGGCCACTGGTTTTACCAATCACCATTAGAAAACCATAATAATAATAATTAAAAAATATTATGAAACAAGTTTAATTGTGTCATGCAATCAAAAATTACCCAATTATATATTGCATTATGCGTTATTTACAAGATGTTACACATGCATATTTGAGCCATTTGCATCATTAATTTCCATTTCAAGAACTGCATTTTTTGTAGAAATTTTGTTTTCTTACCAGAAATTCGGAATACTGCTTTTTTCTTTACGTAATGTCAGACTTTTCTTGATTACATAAAGTGAATTTCTTTGCAATTTCTGTGTTGAAACAAATTTTTGAAATAGACACATATATGCGCTAACAATGTAAAAGCATTATATGAGTAATTATTCTGTGTTTAGAAATACTACAACAATAATAAAGCAGCTACAACCAAAGCTGGTGTGCTACCACTATCTTTGCATCAATAAAAAAATATTTATGAGATCATCTGTATATATTTGCACTATGAAAATATCAATATGTTTTCAAACAGTATCATATTTCATGTATTACTTATGCTGCGGGGAACATATTTAGAAACTTCTAAATATCTTCGTTTCTATGAAAGTATTTGTGGAATGCGATACAAACTTAATTAAATGCATGCAATATATGACAAGTCATGCGATATATGAGATTAAATAATTTAAGATTTTTCCTCTGCTGAGAATGCGTGATTGCCTCACGTAAATTTATTTACTGAAATATACATAAGGCTAAGGAACAACTGATAAAATATTAAAATAACACTGCACGTAAAGTTGTTTCAAGCAGATTGGTGAAAACTGTAATAAAGTTATGCAATATTTCTAAGAAAGCTTCAGCGCATAACTGAAAGGTAGTCTTAAATGTACTTAATTTAAAATAAAATTTAAATAAAGTTTGTTATTCTGAAATATAACTTCGTTCGAACAAGCTACAGAATATTTTCTCATCTTTGGAATTAAATATATGAAATGTCGAGGTTATGTGAATTGATTCAATGACCTGTTTCATCAAGGATAAAATAATTAAAAGTAGTAATAAATTAATACAGAATATGTGTGCTTATAGTTCTAAAAGAAAAGAAGCAATTGTAAATTGGAAGAAATTTTTTAAAGAAAGAATGTAATAGTTAATGTGACAACTGTATCATGAATCCCTAGAATACCTTGGAAATATGAATAAGAATGTAAATTTTGGCTACAATTAGAATTAAAGTTATTTACTAAAATATACATAGGGCTAAGGAACAACTGATAAAATATTAAAGTAACACTACGCATAAAGTTATTGCAAGCTTATTGGTGGAAATTGTAATAAAGTTAAGCAATATTTCTCAGCAAGTTTAAGTGCATAACTGAAATATTGTCTTAAATATCCATTGTTTAAAATAAAATTGGAATTATGTTTGTTAATCTGAAATATACTTCGTTCGAATATGCTAAAATATATTTTCTCATCTTTGGAATTAAATATATCAAATATTGAGGTCATCTGAATAGAGCCAGCGATAAAAAAGTTTTAAATTATCTTTTGAGAAATATTGTGTGATATGTTTCATTTGAATTTAATCTTTAATTCTAGAAATTTTGTAATGAACCTTCAAAAATTAATCCATTATACAATATCAACACAGAAAAAGCATTAATTTTACCAAGAAATAAATAACTGATTTAGTAATTTTTATTTAACAATAGAAATTGTTTAAAATGATAGGGTATATAAATTAATTAACTAATTAAAGTAATGTATACTTTTATTCGAAAAATTACAAAAAATTAAAAGTTCACTTGCTTAAAAAAATTGATTGCAAACGTTTTGTGATGTTAATGAAAAAGATACGTGACTTACAGTTAGCGATTTTCAAATTAATTAGTCTCTAAGAAACAACATTGTTGTAAAATGGAACACGTATTTTGTTTTTAAATATTTATGATTATGATTTATTACGTAAACCTTCACTTGTTTCTTTAACTTCTTTTTAGTATAAATATAACGTTATTGTTATGCATAACTAGGCGGCAAACGACCTTTTAGCATTAAATTCTAATTTCTTTAAAAAATACATATTTAAATGTTCAAGAATGGATAATTTTGTTTAATTGATATAAAAAATTGCAATTAAGATTTCTCACTTAAAGTCAAAAGAATAATTAAAAATGCACACATACGTTAGAAAGTTTTAAATTACATTAGAAAATATATATCTAAATATTCTGATTCATAAAAAGGGAACAAGTACCATGAAAATAATATTTTTCATTAAAGTGTATTATAATAAAGTAAAACATTTCAGTAAAATGCACGTTTCTTCTAGATTTTTTATATTTATGTAACCTTAGACGAAATTTGCTTTAATATTTTCTGGCAAAATAATATGAATGAATATTTTTAGGAATTGCATTTACTTTATTTAATTTTTTAAATACTTAAAATATTATTTATTCTTATGTGTTATTCTTAAATTTCGAATTTTGAAACGTTGCTTGATTAATTCTATTACTTTAGATGAATGGATAAAATACATAAAATTTCGTAGTCCTAAAACATATTTTCTTATGCATAAAATTGTTTACGTGAGATACACCTCAAATTACCGATAAAGGAGGCGCGTCGTCCCTTCCTTTTAACAGTAAGCGGAAGTTATAGTATACCCGATCACGGAAGATGCCACCAAAAAAATATAAAGCCAAATTCCATATGTTTAAGAGATTTGCCAGCGGTTTCGGGTGGGCATGAGCAATTAATACATAGATATTGATATCGGTGCTTCGAGATCAAAATTAATCTTCGTGGCGGTCAGGGGTAAGTATAATATATATATATATATATGCGAATTTATTTAAGAATTTTTTTACAATTTTGTTTGTACAAAATAACCTAAGAAATAAAACTCATGGTTGAAATGAATTTGTAGTTTTTGGCACAATAAAAACAAAATCCTTAATTGAATTTAAGATCAAATGTCTAAAATACGTGAAGTTTTCCTGTAATAGTGTGTAAATAATTAATGTAGATTTTGAAATAAACAAATTTTTTGTTACGATCGACTACGTAATTGTTTAATTGTTTCAAATCAATTACTAATCAACTTATATTGAACAAATTAATATTGATTAATTGAGACCATCTTACTTCGATGACATAAAGTGAAAAATATTGTCTTTCCACACATGTTTACAAATTGCATATAACTCTAATTTTTATTCTATAAGCTCTAGATTTGAATACGGGTATGTGCTTAGGTGTTTGTCAAAATTTAGAATCGACATTATAGAGGAGATCCCTATTTTATATCTCATAATATATATCACCTCAAAACACGCAAATAAAATACTTATAAATAAGATTGCCTTGAAACTTGTGAATGAATCTTTTGCCATGTCGTAAAAAAAAATGTCCAATAAAAATAAATTGAACAAAACACGTTAGAACGTTCCGTTTCAAGTTTGTTCTGCATTCTATTCTTTAACACATTCCATTGTCTTCAGATACATAAAAATTATGTACGAATGGAATACTGTATAGAACCCGGAATAGTTACTGTATTATTGGGGGGGGGGGGGGAGTGACTCGAAAGCCAACCAGAAAACCACCGCGACCAGAGGTCTATTGTACTATCCCCCAGGCTAATTTTGAACCAATTCCAGATGAGAGACCTGCAGCTGGATTGGCACCCCCAGAGGTAACGCTTATAAAGAACTTGGAGGACTTTGGAGCCACGAACAGATTTAACGTGCACCAGCTCCCATTAACGTACACGGTATCCGGAATAGTTACACGTTACCATATCTCTACTATCGTTTTTTTTTTTTTTTTTTTTTTTTTTTTTTTTTTTGAGCACATTATTTCAAGCAGTTATTCCGAGGTTGACTCTAACGTTCGAAATTAAAGCTATTTTTAAAGTTCAGATCATGACAGCTACAAATTTCTTTACATGCACATATCAACTTTCACGATTTTTTTTAGCACATTATTTCAAGCAGTTATTCAGAGGTTGACTCTAACGTTCGAAATTAAAGGTATTTTTAAAGTTCAGATCATGACAGCTACAAATTTCTTTACATGCACATATCAACTTTCACGATGATATCTCGGCACTTTATTATATACCTATGTATAGGGTTAGTCTTGGAAGATCTAGAAACATCCTAAATTTCGACTACAAAATTTTTCACTCCTCCAGTGATCTTAATATATTGTTTATAATTGATAATTATCTACATAATCAGTATGATCATCCGTTATCTAAACAGAGGATGTAAAGTTAATATGCATTAAAATATTTAAAAATAATTAAAATTAAAACGATTACGTTGTGTGGTTCGTAAGGTGTCCTGAATTTTCAGGAAAATTACCAGTATTTACTCATAGAAAAACTCGCCTTATATAATCGCTTGATTACATAACCCAAATTTTTTCATAAGAAAATACTGGCACAAACCTTTAAAATTCCAGAACCCCGTACGAACCCTGAACCCTGAACTCTGACTTATGAAATTCTATAATTACCGAATTGCCTACCAGACCTAGCATTAAAATATTTTAAGCAGTAATTAAGCCTTAAGATTTAAATAAAATAAACACATGACGAAGGCAAAGAACAAAGCTATCAATTTTACATTATATATTTACAAAGTTTATTTACAATTATATTCACCCCAAAATCCACATCAAAATTAATTAAGTGAAGTAGTTTTATATACAATAGATCTTATTAAGCCTATTATTTCATAATTTTTTAGTTCAAAATATTGCTTTCTTTTACATATTTTAATACATTCATATTTCAATAATTCATTTTTAAAACTCTGTATTACTCTGATTACTTAAAACATAATAATTATCAAAAATTTTTGAGATTAACAAAAATATGATAATCGCATTTGAGAACCTTAAAACACAAATTTGAGGACCTTATGGTCCTGAATTTTGTAACTATGTTTCAAAATTTTGTAACTCTGTAAACACAATTTTGTAACTCTGTTTCAATGCAACTATGTCCGTTATAGTATCTGTCTATTCTGAAAAAAGGTAATCAATGCTGCAGCCGTCTCGGAGTGTGGTATTTGGATTTATAGTGACCTTTTCCCTTTCTCGGCTCATAGTAACAAAACTATTCCATAAATAATATAAAAACATGAAAACTGATATTGTTGTAGAGAAATGTGTGATGAATATACCTAAGCAAGCTGTTTTTGAATTGAAGAATTATTTCAAGCGCTCTTTAATGAAGGAATCGGTCAAAGTGGTTCATTTAAGAAAATTTTATAGGATCGAAAACTATACATAGCAATTTAACCAGCTTTTGCAGGTGCATACGTGACTAGATTGTGGTGCGTAGTGACCAATATATACGGTAGCAAGGTTTTAAAGAACCGAAATAATAAAATTTACAAACACTTTTAAATTGAAAAAAATATTCATACGTTATTTTCTTTTTTTTTTTTTTTAAAGTAATAAATCTTTTAAATAATTACGCTATTACGTGCGAAAATCATTTAATGGTAAAAATTGCGTCATATTTAAAAATATATATTTAAAATGTCATATTTAAACTCATTTCCTTAGAGCGTTTTCAAACATTGTATTTTTAATTGAAAGATACATATTTGCATGTGAATATTGGAAAAGAAAGAAAATTTTAATATACCTGAAATATTATGAGCGAAAGGTATTTGGTGTTGAAAATTACACCTTTAAAGTGTCATATTTAAAATTATTTTCTTATAGTATCTAAAAGACACCTTTTTGTATAAGCGCTATAAAATTCAGAAGGACAACATTTTTTTTTTTTTAATTATACATGCTGTTTTTCAAATGTGAAATTGATCTTTGTAAATAAATCACGAAATCAGCCTGCAGCTGTCGCAATATCGGTGGATGCAATGGGAAAATCCCATAGTCAAAGCGGAAATGAATGGCAACCCGATTACAAAAGGTTACCTCTAGTTGCAATAATATCCATTAATCTTCCTTACTTGGGTAATCTTTGAAAACAGAACGAAGTAGACTCTTTTGCTTAGCCTGCAGGCTGTAGACAGAGGTTCTCAAACGCTCTTATACTTTAAAATATGTCAACTTGAACTATGAGAAATGATCAACAATTGACATATGTTGAGGGCTTGACTTAGAAGTTTCTATCATCATCAGGTGTATTCGGATGCTCTACTCATTAATCACACTTTTCATTAATAAAATTCATGTTGATTTATTATTGAGGTGTTGCGATTAAATATTTTATTATTATTTTATATTTAAACTTTTTATTTTAAAACTGCATATTTAAAACATTTCATAAGCAGAAAATAGTTCCGTAAAACGCGTTATCCGTGCCTTAGAAACATCAAAGATTACTGGGTGTATACAATCACCAACACTGAATTACGAGCATAGTCAAAGTACTATTTAAAAATAAAAGCTCTGAAATGCGGTATTCTCCAAAATGTTTAAGATGAATGTGTAATAACAAGTATAAGTAAGTATTAGAATACCACCTGTTATATTGATATGTACAGCACATTTAAAACATTAATTTGGATTACTGAAAATATCCCCCTCTCTGATTAGCTTTCTATTGCACGCTGTAGAACTTGAATGGTGAGGACGTATATACGAATAACGTATTTCGGTTTTTTAAATACATAAAAAATGAATGCGTAGATATCCTACAAAAAAAATAACTAGAACGATCGTATAAAAAAATTCTTGGTTAAAAAATTTGAAAACAGCTAATAAAGTTTTTAGAATGAGAGCTGATTTATTCGGTAGATGAGGGACTCTAGAATAACACAGTTAGAAAAACATATAAAAAAATCATGAATACAATTATTTTATAAAAATAAATTCTATTACAATTTATTTTTTAATGAATAAAATACGGTAGTACTTAAAAAAGAAACATCCCTTTAACTTCGTACTTAAACAAGAAAAAATAATAACATAGTTCGTTTTTATGATGTCTGTGGCAAAATAAATACTTAATCAGATTAAAGAATTTTTGTCAGAATTGATTAAATGAAATTGAATGTTTGTAGAATACATAGATACGCGTAAGGAGAATATTCATCTCCTTAGAGATGCCGATTAATTAAGATCCTGTGTATAAAATGAACATTAATCTTCTGCATTCTTCAAGTTCTCGCTCTGTGATATGTGGCCTTATTGAGTTTGTCTCAATTGCAAGTATTCTGTCTTCAGACTGTTATTACATTTGAATCTATTATATTTGAATTTATTTTATGAAGACTTAATTGGCATAAACTGACATCTGTGGGGAATTATTTTCCCATTATTTAAAGGAAATTCGAATTATTTATATTAATTTATATTGAGATAAGTCGGGTTTTTATATAATTACGAAAATTGAATTATTTGTTACGGATATCTATGTAATCTAATGACATAATATAATTTTATATACCGTAATTTTCGGCGTATAATCCGCAGATGAAACAATCATGTTTGGACCCAGAAATTCTATTTTATAGAGTGTTACTTCCCAGATCGCTGTAAATAATTGTCTTCAATTATTGAATAAAATTTCTGGGTTGAAACCGAATTGTTTGATCCGCGAATTATACGCCAGAAACTACGGTATATATATATATACAGTGGAACCCCGATTTTACGTTTTTCATGGGATGAGCAGAAAAAAACGTACGAAATGGGAAAACGTAAAATCGGGGTCAAATAGAGAAAAACAATTCAAGAAAACAAATTATACAAAAATAAACTTACCAATACCATATTAGTATTTTAAAAAATGTGTTATTCTTTACTGCGTTTTCTTTTTAAGTGTAATTTCACATGTATTCTATTTTCAATACATGCAATTTTTTGCAAATTGTTTTCTTAATTTTCATGTCCAGTTAAAATTTCTTTAAAAATTTTAAACTCGCAATGGCCTTTGCCGATGAGGGCACGGTGTCTTCTGGATCTTCATCAATATCATCCTCACTTCAATATTGCGAAATCAAATCGTAAATAGTGTGAATGACTGTGGTAGCGATAACATCCATATCGCAATCAATGTACTCATCAACATTGATGTTTGCAAGTATAAATTAATCCCCTTTTGTGTAGTATTCTATAGAGAGCTCTTACGGCGTTGCTTCACCGTTAATTTCGGATTTTGAAAATTCTCCCTTCAAACAAACATTTGACATGCATTTTTCCTCTACTCATTTCCACGCCGATGAGATGAAATGAAGAGCATCTGGCACATTTAGCTTTGTTTTCCAAGCATCTTGAAGCTCACCAGAATCAAGTGAAAAAGGCCTTTTCTTACCAGTTGCTTTGTATAATGCATTTTGGAGGATCTGTTTTTTCCCAAGTCACATGACTAAAGTAAACTGGTACAGTTTGGTGGGAAAAAATCCATACGCACATTCTCTAATTTCAGATTAACATGAGTGCACTGGTCTACGAATAAAATCGCTTTTCTAAGCTCATTTTTATATTAAATTTTCTTACAAAATCTTTTAAAAGATTTAGATTCATACAAGCATTGTGGTTGGTATTTAAATTTGTCTGCAAACTTTTGACGTTTTTGAAGCATCGGGGCTTCTTGGATTTACCAATCACAAAGGGTGTTATATTTTATCAGTTTCGTCTGTATTCGTAAATAACAAAACTGTGACACGTTTCTCCTTTCACGGTGTATGTTCTATCAGGGAAGAGATTAAAAATCAATCCGGTCTCATCTGCGTTAAAGATGTCGTTTTTGAATAATTACACACAAGAGAAGGCAAAGTATTTTCAATCCATTCCTCAACAACCGCAGTATTTACTCCATCTGCCTCACCACAAATAAACTTATAAGAGAAATTATACCTCTTCTTAAATCTGTCGATCCAACCGTTGGATGCCATGAAATTCTGCATTTTTAGTAGAGAAGAAATTTCAAGAGCCTTTTCTTACAAAATTGAACCATTGATTAGAATCTTGGCTGAGCGGGCTTGTTTAAACCAGTCGTACAAAATCTTTTCTAGTTTCTCAAAAAGAGAGGTTTTCAATGTTTTTCTTTTCTTTGACAAATTTCCCAGTATTTCAGATTTTAATTCCACAGAGACCTTTTGTTTTAGGATGGTTTGCAACGTGGAACAAGCGATACCGAACGATTTTATGAGATTCACTTTAGCTCCTTTGGAAACTTTTGGTTTTTTGATAATTTCTGCCTTTTCGGCTGCAGAGAAACCTTTTCTTTTAGACATCCTACTTTCGAAAAATAATAGTTCATCGTTACTTTCTCTCGGGGGTATTAACAGGGAGAGGAAGAACTGTTTTTGATAACAAACAACCAGTTGACCAAGTTGAAATCATTTTTGTTCTTTTGAAAATTTTTCCATGAGTGAAAAAATAAAAAAAATTCCTGAGGTACTTGGCCTAAAATGACGTACCAAGCGGGAAACGTTCAGAGTAAATAACGTAGAATCGAGGTGCATTTAACATTATCGGAATAGGAATTTTCTGGGACCGACGAAAAATAACGTACGAAGCGGGATAACGTACGAAACGGGTTACGTAAAATCGGGGTTCCACTGTATATATTATATATATATTGTTAATAATGTTACATTAAAAAATTTTATACAAAAGTTATGTCTCAACAAAAAATTCTAAACTAAAACTATATAAATAAAAAATAAAAAATTTAAAAAATATTTAATATATTAAATATTTAATAATTTTATTTAATTAATTTTATTTAATTATTTAATATTTAATATTTTATTAATATTTTAAAAAAAAATTAAAAAATATATATATTGTGTGTAAAGAGGCAATGCTTCATATTAATTTTCTCTTGAACAGCTAAGAGTTTAACTATTCGGATAGTAACTTATGAACCTTAAATTGTAAATTGATGAGAACTTCTGTCCGATATAATTACAGAGGAATCTTAATTTTCTTAAATCTTTTATCAATTATTTTATAAACATAAATTCTATTACAATTTTTTTTTTTTTAATGAATAAAATACGGTAGTACTTAAAAAAGAAACATCCTTTAACTTCGTACTTAAACAAGAAAAAATAACAAAAAATTCTAAACTAAAACTATTTAAAAAATATATATATTGTGTGTAAAGAGGCAATGCTTCATATTAATTTTCTCTTGAACAGCTAAGAGTTTAACTATTCGGATAGTAACTTATGAACCTTAAATTGTAAATTGATGAGAACTTCTGTCCGATATAATTACAGAGGAATCTAAATTTTCTTAAATCTTTTATCAATTATTTTATAAACATAAATTCTATTACAATTTTTTTTTAATGAATAAAATACGGTAGTACTTAAAAAAGAAACATCCTTTAACTTCGTACTTAAACAAGAAAAAATAATAACATAGTTCGTTTTTATGATATCTGTGGCAAAATAAATAATCAGATTAAAGAATTTTTGTCAGAATTGATTAAATGAAATTGAATGTTTGTAGAATACATAGATACGCGTAAGGAGAATATTCATCTCCTTAGAGATGCCGATTAATTAAGATCCTGTGTATAAAATGAACATTAATCTTCTGCATTCTTCAAGTTGTCGCTCAGTGATATGTGGCCTAATTGAATTTGTCTCAATTACAAGTATTTTGTCATCAGACTGTTATTACATTAGAATCTATTATATTTGAATTTACTTTATAAAGATTTAATTGGCATAAACTGACATCTGTAGGGAATTATTTTCCATTTATTTAAATGAATTCGAATTATTTATATTAACTTAAATTGAGATAAGACAGGCCTTTATAAATTAAAAAAATTGAATTAATTTTTACGGATATCTATTGATGTAGTCTAATGACATAATATAATTTTATATACCGTAATTTCCGGCGTATAATCCGCAGATGAAACAATCATGTTTGGACCCAGAAATTTTATTTTATAAAGTGTTACTTCCCAGATCGCTGTAAAGAATTCGCTTCAATTATTGAATAAAATTTCTGGGTTGAAACCGAATTGTTTGATCCGCAAATTATACGCCAGAAATTACGGTATATATATATATATTGTTAATAATGTTACATAAAATTTTTTTATACAAAACTTTCAACAAAAAATTCTAAACTAAATATATTTAAAAAGAGTGATATTGCGTGTAAAGAGGCAATGCTTCATATTCATTTTCTCTTGAACAGCTGAGAGTTTAACTATTCAGACAATAACTTATGAAACTTAAATTGTAAATTGATGAGAACTTCTGTCTGATATAATTACAGAGGAAACTTAATTTTCTTAAATCTATCTCCAAATTAAGGCAATTAATTTATCTATATAATAACCACTGTTTTATTGCAAATTAGTTATGAATAAAAGTTTTTTATTTGCTGTGTAGCTAATACTCATTTTATAAAATAATTTTGAAATTGTTAGTAAAATCAGTAATAAGTTTTTTTGGGACCCTTTAAAATTATGTTCCTAAAACTTTCTGCTATATCTATTACTTTTTCTTTGCTAAATTAATTTTGAAGTAATTACGATAAAATCCAAGCAGTTTTAGCTTTTCATAGTCATCATACTGTCCATTTTATTAAGAAAACACAATTTTTAAAGAATTGATAATATCCGCATATAATATTTCTTGTTAATAAAATCTACAAAAACAACTTTTCAAAAGTAAAAAAAAAAAGCCAAGTGTAAAAAAAAAAAAAAGTTGTGGCTAAAAAATGGTGTGATATCAAATTTCCAAGCTATTATATTACTTATTTATCTTTTTTACATTAAATAAGTTATCATATATATAAGTCGAGAGCCTACGTATATGTTAATAGAAATCGTTTTCTCCTGTACTAAATACATCCTAACGAGTTTCTGAAAATTCAATTTTTTTCAAATTATGCATGATGGGCTTGGCGGCCATCTTTGCATATTATTCACAAAATTCTAAGCACCCAATTCCGTAGTTAAAATCCGAAGTTCAAAATTGTTATTTAAGCAAATACTTTAAGCGTTTCATTTATAGACTTGTATGCTCTGAAAATTGTGTCTTAAGATGATGATGACTTATCTTAAAGATTCATCTTATGATTTATTTTGTAGAGTAATTAATAATTTCAAACTAGTAAAAATCAATTTCTAAAAATATCAGTCTTATCTAATTTATCTGTCCGTAGTTAAAGTCTGAAGCTCAAAATTGTTATAAACATATTACATTGCAAACATATTACGCTTTTACTTTAGAAATTTGGGTGCTTTGAAATATGGAAAGATGGCCGCCAAGCCCATCATGCATAATTTGAATTTTTTTTTTTTTTTTTTTTTTTTTTTTGCCAAAATTCCAATTTTTATAAATTGAAAAAAAAATTAGATTATATTAAAATCATATTTAGTCTGCTGAAAGGGATAGTAAAATTTTATTTTTATTTAATTCACGCGTCCTGTATATATTTGAATTCTGTTTTCAGCTCACAGGCTATGAAAGCATAAGAGCTAATGTGCCTGCTGGTTCTGTATGTACGTATGTACGTAACGCGATAACTCTTGATAGAAAAAACCGTTTTGCTTCAAATGTTTTTTATAGGTTCATTGTGACAAGGCGCTTCCCTGATTACTTTTTGGGGTTCATTGGTTAAGTACAAGGGGGGGGGGGCAGGCGACTAAACCCCTTTAATTTAGATAAATGTTTTTTTCATGCAGAATTATCCAATTTTCTGAAAAATGTGTATTTAGGTTCATTGTCATAAGACGCTTTCCTGATTAGTTTTGGTGGTTCACTGGTAAAGTATAAAGAGGGTAAGCGTGGGGCTAATCCGCTTCCCTTAATTTAGACAAATGAGTTTTTCATGCAGAATTATCCGATTTTCTTAAAAAATTGTATATAGATCCATTGTGATAAGACGCTTTTCTGATTAGTTTTGGGGGGTTCACTGGTTAAGTATAAAGGGAATAAGGGTGGGGCTAATCCGCTTCCCTTAATTTAGATAAATGATATTTTCATGCAGAATTATCCGATTTTCTTCAAGTTTTGTATATAAGTTCATTGTTGTAAGGCGCTACCCTGATTAGTTTTGGGGGGTTTATTGGTAATGTATGAAGGAGGATACGTGGGGGGGGCAGGCTAATCCCCGTAATTTAGATAAAGGGTTTTTCATGCAGAGTTATCCAATTAGCTTCAAATTTTGTATATATGTTCATTGTAATAAGGCGCTTCCCTCATTATTTGGGGGGTTCATCGGTTAATTATAAGGAGGGACGGACGGGAGGATGATGCTCCCTTAATATATTGTCGATTTCTTTATTTTTCGAGGGGCTTATTTCAAATTCTTTGAAATAATGGTATAGTATATAGTTAGTGTGAATAGCCTGTGAGTTCAATGCCCTCAGTTTAACTGGGCAGTTTTCTTTTCTTTTATTGATATTATTTATCAAAATAAAACATTAAACAGTCCTTCAAATTGCAAGGTGTGTACACCCCTTAGAATTTCCCATTCATATGACTATTTCATATTAAAAATTTATATTTTATATATTCCAAATTTTATAATCGCCTTTTCAATCACAATATTTGTATTATTTATTTGTTATTAATAAGGGGAAATTTTCTATTCAAAATATGTGATAGAACTGTACGCACTCTGAAATACTAAATAATTAAAAAGCAATTTTTTTATACATATATACGAGTGCAACATTGAAAAACAAAAATAAATTTTACACATGACACATTTTTAAGACTAATGTATTTTAATTATAGCTTTAAATAATTGTTCACAAATAGAATCAATTTCTATCATGCTACCACAAGTCACATTACGTTTCAATAGACAGCATTATATCTTTTATTAATAAGAAAATAAAATACGGAATTAAGAAAAGGTGTTGAAGTTTGTCATAAAAACAAATCATTACCCAATTATGTATGGCGTTAGGTATTATTGAAGAAATTTTACACATAAATTGTGACAAACTTTAACGAATAGTTCTCTTGAAAGAGAGCCATCACACATATATTAGCAAAAACAAACAAACATCTATATATTTAAAACAAAAACCACATTCTGTCAAATCTACATGTAAATCGTCTCTTCGCGCATGCGTCAACGTTTCTTTTTTTAAGGATTTTACCCTCAGAAACGGGAAACTTGATTGATTAACCCAACTCTAATCTATTAAACCTAGGGTGATTGAAAACGGAAGCCGTACCATTGCATTGAAAGCATCGACCTTCTAATGTATTTTTGCTCTGATGTTGAAAGCTAAAGACTTTTTTTAAAGAACTCATGTTTTCACTACGAAATATGCATTATTTTCAAAATTTTAAAGAATGTTTGGATGCAGTTATATTTGTAACCGATTGAAATGTCAGAGAATTCTGAAGATGAGAACTATTTTTGTATTGCTATGTTAAAGGAACTGACGCGAAAACAAACAAACAAACAAAAAAGTGTGAAGAAAACAATTCTTTCATAATTAGATAACAATATTTTTTCACAAAATTTTTACACGAGCTGTAAAAAAGATATAAAATAATAAAAACTTGGTGTTATTTTTAGTTGTTATCACGGGCACGGGCAATGCTGGACAGGGGTCAGCTAGTTTATTTTCAAACGAAAATCAGGGTGATTAGAAGTGCAGCGGCAGAGTCTAATATAGCGATCAAAATTAAGCTTGATTCTACTGATGACTGAGATGGGAAATTCCTTTCCCAAAATATTTATCAAATTCAAAGCGGTTAATTTGATCCTTTATATCACCTCATTTCATATCTTCAACATACCGAAAAGTCAACATTACTCACTTAGTTGGCTTTAAAATACGATTTTATTTATTGCTGATACCTTCCAACACAGTAGTTTATATAAATAGTTCATAGAATTCTCAACAGACGACGATACTGAGTTAATTTTTCATGCCAAAATTTATTTACATTTGAGCAGTTCTCAAATCGTTATTGCTCAAATGACCTTCGTAAATGTTGTCAAATTAAAAAGGCTGGGCACATCCAAAAATAGATATTTTACAAAGACGATATCGTATAATATAAATGTTTGTCAATATTTATGAGAAGTACGTAATTTTCCTTTTATTGCAGATGCAAAAAAGTATATATGAGTCAATATAATTTTTTAATTATTTCTCTTAATTAAATAGTTCACAGAATTCTCAACAGACGACGATACTGAGTTAATTTTTTCATGCCAAATTTTATTTATCATTTGAGCAGTTCTCAAATCGTTATTGCTAAAATGACTTTCGTAAATGTTGTCAAATTAAAAAGGCTGGGCACATCCAAAAATATATATTTTACAAAAACAATATCGTATAATATAAAATTTTGTCAATATTTATGAGAAGTATGTAATTTTCTTTTTATTGCAGATGAAATAAAAGTACATATTAGTCAATATATTTTTTTATTATGATCTTTTTTTCTTTAAATTATTTTTTTACATGCTTAAAATGATTTATTATGACATTTGAGAATTTTTTTCAAATCGAAGTTTTTGAGTCAAAAATAGTTAAACCAAAATTATTTCACTGTGCCTTTTCCAAAATCCTAAGAAAGTTTCTTAATTCACAGTAAAATGTCACTACAAATACTGCAATTGCACAACAAAAAATTTCAATTTATAGTGACATTTTTATAGTGAAATTGAAGTTATAGTGATAGTGACAATTCACTATAATGTCGCTGCAAAAGGGAACGCTAATTTCAATAATGATTTATTTCTAGTGCGAATTTTATCTTTTTACTACACTGGGGAAAGTCAGAACCACAGATTTTAACGAAAGACCGCTAATGTGAATCTCCGATTGAAATAAGAACGTAGAGTACTTGATGCTCTAATCAGAATTCAGGTACCTTGCGCAATAATGCATTCTAAATTCATCGAATACAACACCTATTACTGTATATCAAGCAAATATACAACCACAGACTCCTAATTAACATATCATCGTTAAAAATAATCATGAAAATCATATTCGAGGAGATTATGTTATACTTTGCGAAACTTAAAGAAATAATAGGTTTTATTCACTAAGTTATGTTAAAATTCACATCACGATCGCATTGAAAAACTAGAGTAGCTAGGCAATATTGTACATCTTTAAACGAATAAATTACATTGCGTTTTCAAAAATACTGTAAAAAAAGCGTTACTGAAACAATCGCACCAGTAATTTTTACAGTAATTAAAGAAAAATGTTTTTTCAGATCGGCTATATATTTTTTTTCGCTGTGAAATTATCCATTTATATTTTTTCATACTTCATGTCTTACATATGCTGAGTAGAACTCATTTAAGAACTTTTACCTTGCTTTGAATATTTTCGTTTTCGCGAAGGTCTCTCTGAAATGCTTCATAAAGACATGGAATATATGGAATTCAAAAATTTTATATTTTCCCCGTGTTGAGAATGCTCCACTGTCTCACGTGACGTTATTAATTTTTTCATGCATCAAAATAACGAACAATTATATAAATTTTACAATACCTGCATGTAAATACATTGAGAACTGATTAGCGAAAACTGCAATATATTTAAAAGTTTAGTTCAGAAAAGTTTATTTATATGATTAAAAGATGCTTTTTAAAATATTTTGTTTAAAAAAGATTTGAAGTCAAAAATGTTTTCTTGAAACACTATTTCATTGAAATAATTCATAGACTTTCATTAGAGAGAAGAAATATTATCTTTAGAATAAAATTATATGATCTGTAATAAATATATGCTGACGATATATTTATTATGCTGACGACTAATGCTGACGACTATATATATGACGACTCACTCAGTCAGTGAATTAAAAAAATGGAATTAATGCATACTGAACATGTTCATTTGTAGAGGTTAACAAAGTAGAAATTTAAACATGACAAATGTATAATGGTTCTAAACATAATAGGGATTTTTTTTTTTTTTGATAATATGATTGACTTTAGCAATAGCAAAAAATTAACTTTTGGTAGAATTTCTAGCTCGCAGACTCGTTTATCGTTGCATATAAGTGACATATTTCTGAAAAGTTCCGCAAATACCAGATAGCATCTCTACAAAGGGTTCTTAGTTTTTTCCACAATTTCAGCTATAATGCATTGATTTCTGTCCAGGATATCAAAATAATTAGAATTTCAAAATTCTCTAATTACAGTGTTGCGAATGTAAAAATCAAATTTTGATGTCCGTTTCTTTTTAAACTGTGTTTGAACATATTAAACGATTAGACGATTGTCATTCCAAGAAAATTATAAATGGACATAGATTTTAAAAATTTAGACAAGATAAATTATCAAAATATCGCAATCATTCAAAAAGACATTTTGAACGTTTTCCGTGTGCCTTTTATTTAATTCATATTTTTTTCCCTAAATTTTTGTAATTATATATATATATATATCCTAATAATATTATAAATCTGATTGTGTGCAAATGTTAGGCTGAAGCCAGCGTCAAAATGGAGCATTTAATTATCCTGTATCTTTGCATATACGTTGATTATAACCCTCAAATGAACATAGGCTGGTTTTTCTTCTTTTGTTCAAAAAATTTTCTTTATAATTCAAAATTTCGTTATTTTCATAGAGAATAAATGGACATTTTCCCATAAAATTTAACCATTTTACTTTATCGTTGCTAGGGCTTTGATCGTTGCCAATAAATAAAAACACTAAAAATTATTTTTCCTCAACAATTAATTTTCAATTGAACGATTTTTACGTGAAAAATGAAAATGAAAAATAATTCAAAAGAAGATGAATTTCCGTGATATTTGAAACAAAAATATGGAGTATTTGTTATTATACATGAAGTATGAATATCGGTTACATTAAAAAAAGATCTTTTTCTGTCAAAAAACTGCGTTATAATTAGAAGGAAAAATGAACAATAATTATATTCTTAAAAATAGATTTCGCTTGGACCATGGAACTATGAAAAGGATCCTCCTCGGCTTGGACAGATATGACGTCATAAATAAAACATTTATTTTCAAATAGTCGTAATAATACAAGGGCATGAATATCAATGTATAATGAAAGTAGATAGATAATGGACGTAATATTTAAGATGAAAAACTGAAATATGTTTTATCGATACTGATTAATAATTAGCTTGAGTACCAGTTACATACAAATGTGAGTTTTCCGCTAAAATTTACGTCCTGATTGCCAGAAAAAGAAAATTAACAAGAATTTTGGCATTAAAAAGAGATTTCTCTGAGGAAAATGTGACGTCATATTTGAAATAAAACGGAAAATTTCAAATGTGTTTTACAAGGAGCGGGAATTAATTCCGCACATTAATAATACAAGGATCAGTAAGTATAGAAAGTAGATGAGTTTCACGACATATTTAAAACGAAAAATTGAATTTTTTTTTTATCTATACCGATTATTAAGCATGAATATCAGTTACATACAGATGAGAGTTTTTTGCCAAAAATCACACCATGATTATAAGGAAGAAAAAATACGAATCTATTATATTAAAATCTGACCGCCTGTGTGTATTTCGCAACTACTCTTTTCAGATTGTCGAACGCAACGCGATTTACTTAATACCGGTTATCATTCGTCCGAGGATGTCATAAACTCTCAGAATTTAAAAAAAAAAATATTTAAATTCCGAGATATTATTATTATTTTTTTTTTTTATTCTTTATTTTATTTTTATTTTATTTTTATTTTTTTTTGTAAATTTTAACGAAGTTTCTCTAAAACTGGCTACTAAATTATTCCATTTTTGTGGATAAAACAGAAGAAATAAAATGGATTAATATATTTTTCTCATTAAAACTGGAAAAAAAGAGAATTTATTTTCAATTTGAATAGATGGTGAAAGAAAGAAAAAATCTTGATTACAGTAAAATTTTTGAAAAATAAAAACGTATTTTCACATATTCAAACTTCATAAATCAATTTATTCTGGAGAACAAAAATCGTCTGTCAACATATTTTCATTTAGAAAAAAAGATTTTTTTTTCCGTTATAGATTAAATCATGGAGGCAAATTTAAGCTCCTTGCATTTAGGTCTACAATAATTGCTCCCTATTCACAAGAATTGAATTTAATGAAAAAGAATATACTATTTTCATTATCTTTGAAGGATTGCTATTAAAACGTTTCACAAAGGCGTTAAAAGTAAAATGGTTTACCAGGTAAACTTGACACATGTTCTTATATAATTCGCCGATTTCTACGATTTTATTTAACCCGCCTTTTTTCATTGGTTGCAGTTTCCTTTTCGTGATTATTTGTCACAAAATTTCACTTTTTTAAAACTTAGTTATGTCAAGGCCTCTATAACATAGAAATACTGTATTGTCTCCTATGGAATGTGATAAAGAGTTAGTTAATTATGTACGTTTCTAATTATCGAGAATGAAATATTTTACTTAATTAATGCATTTATTCTTCTTTTAATGATACGTGAACGAAGTCACGGGTAACAGCTAGTATATATATATAAGTAATAGCAGCAGAGAAAAAGCATACTTGATATCAACAAATAAAACCTAATTTAGACATTTTTATTCAGCAAAAATAATAAAAAATGAAATATCTAAAAATTTAAAAATATTTAATATTATAAATTTAATTCAAATACCAGAAGAAGTTAAAAACGCTTGCAGAAACGAATTCAAGTAAAAAGCTCATTTTAAGTTAATGTTCTTTTGAAGTTTATTTAAAAAGTGATGAGGCAACGTAAAGTTAATTAGAAATTTTCCAACTAAATACACATTTCAGTAAAAAAGCATTATTTGTGTTTGTGTTTATTAATATGCTTTTCTTTATATTCCTTAAGTAAAACTAAACATTATATTGTTTCTTTTAAAATATAAAAATAAAAATATTTATTACGCATAACTAAGAAATAAATGATCTTCTCAGCAAAACATTTTGAATTGTTTGAAAAAATCCTCTTTAAACTGTTCAAGCCACTAAGAAGTGCATTTGATTGTCATAAACATTGCAATACGAAAGAAATTTTCTCTTTTAATGTCAAAACACGAAGTAAAAATTCCTACATTCTTTGGAATATTTTCGAATTACATTATACTTAGACTTATTAAAAGAAACATACTTAAGAAAACCTTTCTGTATAAAGTGTCATAAAAATTAAAGACTTAATCTTAAAATGATTATATTCATTTTATGCCTAAAATTTATTATTCTTAAAAATAAAAATGCCAGAAAAATGTAATTTTGTCCCTAATTTTTCGTATTTAATTAATCGTAAACGACATTTAACATTTTCTACCAAAACTATATTTCAGTGACTTTGTTTTTATATTGCTCTATTATCAGTAGTAAACGTAATTTTTAAATCCTCTGTAATTACACATTTTTATACATTCATTTTAAGTTTTTGACTCAGGACGAAATATAATATAGTGGTGGAATATTTTGTTCTTTGAAAGAATATGTTCAAATTCGTGACAAAAAAACAAATAGATTTTGAAAATCTAATAACATTTTCGATATTAGGGGAAAAAATCTTCAGGTAGAAATTTTAACAAATACATTTATTTGTGTTGGTCAATTGGTTAAAATCTAGTATATATTTATTGATAAAAATACACTGATGTAATGTGACAGTCTTATTTGGAATAAAATACAGTGGCAAATATTATATTTACTAATATATGCGTTTCGTAGTATTATTCAATAAGTTCTGGCCCCTTATTTCTCCCTCAAATTATATTGTCTGCTATCTGTATATTTTGACGATGGTTTATAAAATAATCCAATGTACATAATCCAATAATAATCCAACGTATAAAACAAACATAATTGCACAAGCCAGAAATAAACTTGCATCAGTAAATAAGATATTAAGTTGTAGATTCGAATAAAGCATTGCGCTTGGGTGTTTGTCAGAAGTAGCATTATGAATCAGCATTATGCAGGATATACCAGTTTTCCCATCGTGATAAAAATATAAAAAGAAAAAGAAAAGTGTCCAGTTAAACTGATGGCATTGAGCTCACAGGCTGTTCACACTAATTGTATATTATACTATTATTTCAAAGAATAATGCCCCTCGAAAAATAAAGACAGTCGACAGTAAACCTGTATACAAAATTTGAAGCAAATTAATAATTCTACATGAAATACGCATTTAGATAAATTAAGGGGGATTACCCCCCCCCATGTCCCCTTTTATACTTAACGAATGAACCTCAAAATCTAATCAGGGAAGCGTCTTATCAGAATAAACCTATATACAAAATTTGAAGCGAATCGGCTAATTCTGCATTCACCCATTTATCTAAATTAAGGGAAATTATCCCCAGTTCTCCCTTTATGCTTAACCAATGAACCAATGAAAATTTTAAGACAATCGGATAATTCTGCATGAAAAACGCATTTATCTAAATTAAGGGGGAGGATTAGCCCCAGTTCCCCCCTTTATACTTAACCGATGAACCCCAAAATTTATCAGGGAAGCACCTTATCACAAGGAACCTACATGCAAAATTTGAAGCAAATCGAAAAATTATGCATGAAAAACTCATTTCGCTAAATTAAGGGGAATTAGCCCCCCGTTCTCTCCTTTATACTTAACCAATGAACCTCCAAAACTAATCAGGCAAGCGCCTTATGATATGAACCTATATACCAAATTTGCAGCAAATCGGATAATTCTGCATTAAAAGAGGGAGGATTAGTCCACCATTCCCCCTTTTATGGTTAACCAATGAACCCCCAAAACTAATCAGGGAAGCGCCTTATCACAATGAACATATAAACAAAATTTGAAGCAAAACAGATATTTCTATCAAAAGTTATCGCGTTACGTACATACGTACGTATATACATACAGAACTTGCGGGCACATTAGCTCTTAGGCTTTGATAGCCTGTGAGCTAATAATAAGCAAAACACGCAAACAAACTTTTTATTGGAAATAATATTGCTGAAAAGAAAGAGTATTTCACTCTTCTCTTTCAACATGTAAGCTGATATCGAGATATTGGCGTAATTAAAATTTAATTAGTAATATCTTTGCAAAAAAAAAAAAAAAAAAAAAAAAAAATATATATATATATATATATATATATATATATATATATATATATATATATATATATAATATTTTTAATACAGATTATTGATATTTATGAGTATTATATATTCATGAATATTTTTTATGTTTGATTAATTATGTATTAATGTTATGTAATTTAATAATGTTCTCTATGGGAGCGTAATGTATGGAGAAAATGATTTTATTCTCATCGACACCCTATGTTGGACTTATTAGTCTGAGGACACAATACTTATAAGGTTTTTTACATCCCTAGATTTCTGACAGAGGTGAAAGGTGCAGAATCACGGGAAGAGCAGCTTCGGCCAATGAAGGAGTAAAGGGGCGGATAACCTATCATTTAAAATCGAAAGGAAGTGTGAAGATCGACAATGATCGTCAAAGTTAATTTTTTCCGTGCACTTCAAAAATATTTAATTGGAATTGCAGTACTAGATGTTAGAGGTTAAGATGATACCAAGAGATGATTTGATTCAATTGGCTGGTAATGGATACCGGATTATGGGGTTTTTTTTAGTCCATTAACATGTGTTTTGGAAAACGCAATTTTTGGACGTGAAAATCTCATCGAAGAGCGATGTAAATGGTCACCCTTGCACTGTGTGGCTCAACAAAACAATAATTTTCATTTATTTTCAAAAATAGGAAACGTACGTCGCATTAGACAAGACTCTGTACCCCGACTTGAAATCCAACAACCATACAGGGGTGTCAAAGAATATACAACCTCAGCAAGCCCAAAGTTAGTAAATTTAGGTTTCGTTAAAGTATAATGTTTAGACATACTTATTTTATAAACGGTTTTAAAAAGAACGGGTACCTACGTTGTGTGTCAAGGTTCCTATACATTATTTTTGTCTCTTTTTTTATTTAATTAATCTAGATCATAGCTGAATTTAATTTTGTAAGATTATAATCATGATAAAAATAAATAATATGGATTTTAAGAATTACTCTAAGGCAGATGTTCGATTTAATTAATTGATTTGTTTGCGACAGCTTTAATAGGCACTTGTGCAGACTGAATGAATTTCCTTCATTTAATTATGATTTTGTAGATAGTTTTGCAAATAAACTTTTGTTAATTATGGAATTTAAGTTTGATTTCTTATTTTTGCATCATGTGTAATTATTTTGCCTAATAGGCTATTTTACTACTTGATATATTTTTAATATTGAAAATTCTTTGAGGAATTAATTTTGAGTTGTCACAAGGCTTTCTTCGAATTCTACACAACGCTGTGTTATTTAATTGTTAATTATGAATTGCATTGCTTTGACTAGAGTATCTTACGATCACAGAAACTGCAATATTAAATAATACTCTAGATATTTTGGAAAAAAATACATATATGTAGTCAATTTTATGGAGGTGTCTAATTTATCCCAATAAAACGTCTGGACTTATCTTAATGTCGTACAAGTTTGTCATTGAAAACAGTGTAATATAAATAAATTAAGCGATATATCTTAGGCATTTCCAAAATGCTGTGAGAATTCTATATTTAGTATGTAATTTAGTCTGTATTTATTAAGCCTTGCGCGGCAGCGCAAGGCTTATTTATTTCCAGTGTGACATCCTAATGTTAATTTAACACAGGAAATCCCATTGAACGAGTTAATTTACTAGAGTTTTTCCCACTTTTTGTACGCGCTTCCACAAATTTTCTTCAAAACACCTAATTCTGTAAAAAAATAAATCCTCCAATCAAAAAACTCTAAATGTAGTAAACGTGGAGTCTTTAAATTAAAGTCCAAATACTGATTAAAGTGATAAAAACATAACACGGAATATTTAAAATAATTAGCTAAAATTTGGCACGCGATGATCGATAGATTGAAGAAGCAATAAAAATAAAAACAAATAATAATTTTTCACGTTTCCCAGTTTTGGCCAATTTAAGCACCTGCTAGCCTTGGACATGCGATCTCGTGGTATATGTTTACTATTTCAAAAATATACGAGAATATTGTATTTATCTTTAAGATCCGAAGATGTCACCAATAGTTGTGAACGATCTACATTAAAAAGGTATTTTAAATATTCCGTGTTATGTTTTTATGACTTTAAGCAGTATTTGGACTTTAATTTAGATGTTACTGTCTTTATCAAAATTGGATGAATGTTCGATATTTACTTATCTAGTGATACTGTGATGTTACGAAATGCGTTTTTAAATTTCTCTCTTAATCGATGATTACTAAAATTCAACATGGTGAAAAAATGCAAATTTTCTGGTTGCAAGAGTGATGCACGATACTTTTACAAAGACTATATGCTGGGAGTTTTGTTTTTCCCTTTTCCTAAACCACAGAAAAACTTGAGTAAATGTAACGAATGGCTTTCTGCTTGTGGTATAACAAATAAGGAAAGGGCATGTTTACAAACAAACAGTTCCATCAACCAATCTACCACTGCATTTTTGTCGAAGCTATCATTGCAGGAATCGTCATGGCGACGTAGGCCAATCATATCATAGACCAGTTTAACATAGACCAATCAAATCCCACCATCTCATGTGTATTGTAGGAGCCGTAAAGAACGAACAGGTTTTTCTGCCAAACCAACAGTAGTTTAACCAACAGTGACGTCAGATGCCCTTTCCTTATACAGAAACGATGACTAGAGACTGGTATGTTTGCTCTCGGCATTTCATTGATTTAAATGGCCCAACTGAAGAGTATCCTAACCCTATACAAAGAGTATCTCTGTCTGAACCGTTAAGTGATACATCAAATAAATATTCACGATATTATCGAGGAAATCGTGAAATTATCAAAAATAAAAGAGCCGCATACTATAAAAAATGTAAAAGCCAGATACAGAAGCGTAATACTTCATATTGTTTGCGAAATAAATCAAAGGCTAATAAATATAAGCTAAAATACTGGAAAAAAAATACTCAAATCATAATAGGATTCTCACCTCTAAGAAAATTAATCCTTCAAGATATCGACAGCTTGCTTTAGTGAAAAATCTGCTAGAGAGTTATAAATCAAACATAGCTCAGCAAAGCAGAAGAACAAATATTCAATTTCTAAAAACTCAAATAAAAGCTCAATTACTTGCGCGTAAAGCTATTCATACTAAAAATGTTTTGTATGCAAAGAGTTCATCGGCTTCAGAAAATTTTTCAAACAAATTTCAACAGATGTTATCAAAATCAACTCAAAATATCACTGCAGAAAATTTATGTGAAATAATTGGTGGCGAAAGAATTCACAACTCCAATGCAGAACCCTATTTTTGGGAAATAGCATATCACCCATTAGTTCACATACATTTAGATCATAATTATAGTAGTCATTCCAATTCTAAAATAGAACATATTCCTTTAGGTGATTTACATTTCGAGAAAAACATTGATGGTCATCATCCCAAAACTCTAATGTAGAAATGTGGACCTCTCTGTAACATTTGAGAGAATTCAGTTCGAAGGTTATTGCATATTCTTCATATATTTGCTTCTTCTCAGGGCAGTTCTACAAAGGAATTATTTTCAAACATAGATTGTTGTGAGTATAAATCGTATTACATATAAAAGAAGATCAAATGTGTGCTGTTAATGAAATTATTGTTATGAAATTATTGTAACAAATGAAAACGAGATCAATAAATGGACTGTTTGTGACGATAAGAAAATAACAGATCGTACACGTTTTGTAAAAAATCTTGCAGATGTTTACATTTTGCTTCTACAGAAATGTTAAATTAAGAAATTGTCAATATAAGGTAAAATATTTATTCAGCTACAAAAAGAAATATTTTGCTGAAAATTTCATCCTCCATAACTACACATTTTATAACAAAATCAGAATACAGTTGTTTCATATATGCTCATTATTATTTTTTTGCTTCTTATGTGATAAAACAACATAAGATGTTATTAATAGCTTTCACACACGCTTACTAGTGTCTCTTTCCAAAGTGGTTGCAAATGTATTTTACACTATGGCATAAAATTATTTGCAAAAATGAACATGATTCGTTTTATTATTATCATTATAAAGATGAGAAACAATCCGTTAAAGTCCGTTATATACATTTTTTTGTTAAAAATTACTTTTATTATTTTAATTGTTTACAGAATAATCAGTGTTTGAACTGTATATTTCATATTACCAATACTGATTTTGATACGTGCAGTCTTTTACATACTTGCCTCGTTTGAATCTTGTCTGCTTCATATTAAATTGTTATTAAAAAACTTGAGATATTAAAAAAAAGGAACCTGCAAAGCAAATTAAAAAAATAAATTTATTTCCATTTTGTTAAGCCCGAGAAGGGACAGATATTAAAATTATTTTATTTAGTCAATGCTACAATAATGTTGCATTTTTATATTAAATCTTGCTCAGTCTATTTAATCTTAAAAAATTAAATTTAAATTTGAAAAATGATATTAAAGCAACTTTAAAACATTTCATTTAGAAATCTAAATAAATCTTCAACTTTTTTTCAGTTTTACATGCATTATACAAAATTTGTATTGTAGCAAATTCTAACAGACAAGAAACATGAGAAGTTCAAATAATTTTAAAAAGTTGAAGATTTATTTAGATTTCTAAATGAAATGTTTTAAAGTTGCTTTAATATCATTTTTCAAATTTAAATTTAATTTTTTAAGATTAAATAGACTGAGCAAGATTTAATATAAAAATGCAACATTATTGTAGCATTGACTAAATAAAATAATTTTAATATCTGTCCCTTCTCGGGCTTAACAAAATGGAAATAAATTATGTAAGGCATATAATTCTTTTGTTTAATCTACATGCAAATTTCGGGCTAATAGCATATTGAAAGGAACCTGTAATAGTTGTACTGTTAAAAAAAAAAAAAAATTATTGCCGTGATTTTGTATTCGAAATTCTGTATTCGAGCTTCTGATCAAAATACGAATAAACTAAAAATACCAAATCTTATCTGCATTCATTTGTCTTTGGAATGCTGTAATTCGTTAAAAAAATATGAATAATAATATTTTGAAAAAAGATCGTTTGCTAAACTCACGGTTGCGAATTCCTTTTTTTCAGCAATGTATAATATTCTGCATCAACTTCATAAATCAAAATACGGAAAAAAACAACGAGACCAAACAACATCTACGTGCATTTTACTTTAAAATGATACCCTTGGAATTAAAAAAATATATTAATATTAACACTTTCAAAAACGTCTATTTCCATTATTCACTTTTGCTAATTCCGTTTTTTCTGCAATGTTTAAAATTATTTATTGACTACGTAAATCGAAAACAAAAAATTACAGACCACGTCTATGTTCAATTTCTTTTTTAATGCCACAATTCATTTAAAAATATATAAATATTAATCCTTTGAAAAAATTATTTTCCTACAGTCACTAATTCAGTTTTAAATAGCTTTCATTACAAAAAAATCATCCTATTCCAGCCGTTCTGAGGAAAGCAATTCCAAAAAATTTGTATATTTTCACCGATCATGACCCCCAGACCCCAACAGCACTCTCCGTTCAAATGTTGATATATATATATATATATATATATATGGCATTTGTCATGCTGTAACTCTGTTATTTGTGAACCGATTTGGATGTAACCGAGTATGTATATAGGACATACACTCTTAACACTACGCCTCTGATATATAAGGCACCAGTGCATCCTGCCTTCTATTAATTTAATATGAGAGGCACACATACAAAGTGCCTCTGATTTAGCTAATAAACATCAAAGGCACAAAAAAAATGAAAGGCACAGATGACGGTTACAAAATCTTTCAGAGGCACCGATGATAGAGCGAAATCTGTCAGAGGCACCAAGCTAAATTTGTGCCTAAAAAAAACCTGTAATGATTCAGCGGTACAGTGGGGAAACGCGCATGCGTACAAATGTTTAACCGATGATGCATTGAGTGGGATATTTACTTTCATTTCCTATTCGCAAGACGATTATTTTGACTCAAGAGGTTTTATGCTTTCGTTTTTTAATTACGCTTTTGTTATTAATGTCTTTCAGGATTATAATAATAATAATCGCCGATTATACGTGTTATGTTTTCCTATGATTTAAAAGGACGCCGCAGAGGTAAATGTTCCTGTGGAAAATGCGATGAATTTACGTTACGAAAAAAAGACATTACGTACAATGGATGGTGTCAATATTGCAATCATCCACCTGTGAATCATGATGAAGTTATAGAGGAGCTTGCAATAAGTAAGTACATTTAATTTAGTACTTGATTATTTTCTTTGAATGTGTAGTATAAAATTTGACACTATAAAAGGAAAGTTTTATGCTACAAACATATCTATATACCGGGTAAATGTATCATTACCTTGACAAATTTAATTTTTTAATTAACAGTTATTGCTATTATATTTCAGTTTCTTTTGTATTATATGAATCAGTGTTGAATTCAGGGGTTGGCCCGGGGGGTACATTACCTCTCCGTAACAAAGATGTCCCAACCTGAAAAGTGTGAAATTTTATTATTTTTAATGGACAAATGTGCAACCCCCCCTCCCCCGGAGCCGTAAAAATCCCTCCCGGAGAAAAATTTCTTAATTCAACACTAATATTAATCTGTCAACGATATTTAACTAATCTTAGCTACATTTCCCATTGTAATGGAAATTTAACTGCAATAACAAAAATAAATCAAAACACCCAAAATTTCAGAGGAAAAATGGACATCCTACAAAAAGTAATAGATATTGTTTTTATGATTGTATTTTATATAGAATCAGAATGCAATATGATGAAAATATATACTAATGAAACAAATAAATCTAACATTTTCAAATAAATTTAACATTTAGGATATCAGTAATGAAATATTTATGATAAGAGTTACTTTTTTTAATTAATTGTTGTCATTATCACAAGATCATTATTATGATTATTTTACATAAAAGATTTAAAGTGCTGAATTATTTCAGAGAGTTAAGTAATTATGTTATTTCTGAAAAAAGTGTTTAGGAAAATTAGTTTAAAAAAATGTCCCTTGAGTGTCAAGTTATGCAATTATTTCTCTTTACAATTCTTAAGAATTTTATTTCGCGAAATAAATGTATACAAAGGACCCTTTCCAATGTACTTCACGAGATAACAATTGGGGTGGGGGGATCTTTATACCTATCCCTTGGAAGCCTTTGATATTTTGCATTTTATAAAGTTTAACAGATCACAATAATGGTGGTTCACATTTTACACTCTAAAAATTGTATATGTATGTTTTAGATTAAAAATGCCTTAAATATATATATAAATTTAATAGAATTTGGAAATGTCAAATTATTTTCTGTCTGTAATAAAACAGTACTCATCGTTTTGTTATTGGTATTACCAACTCTAAGATATCTTTCAAACTAATATTAATAATAACGCACAAACATTTTCGCCAAATGGATCAATCCATGCCAAATAAACCAGTGACTCAAAACCTGACCATTTCAGATTTCGATGAAACAGTCATGGATTGTTCTCTCTGGTGATATAATTGAGAATATATTTTTATTTTATTTTATAGCATTAAATTTTCGCATAATAATTTATTGAAATTTTAGAAAATCACCATTTCTTGGCTTCTATAAATGTTTTCAATTTTAAATATCTCAAGTTCTATCAAATGTAGAGAATTTTATTATCCCTCATTTTAAAGAAGAGTTTATAAATTTTAATTTAATATGCGAGTTGACTATGTTCATTTAAAAAAAGTAAATTTTGATTTTTTTTAGTTTAAAATTTTAAAATTATTTAGATGGTATTTTTTAAAATTTTTGAAAAAAAAAATGTTTTTTGTAAATTAGCTATCTTCATTGAGGGCATAAATATCTGGGAAAAAAACGAAACCTGTCACATATGCTGCCACCAAGTGACATTAGAAACAAATTATATGTTGGAAATCATAATTTACAATATTAAGCAACATATTACAGTGTTAGATTTATTTCACCAAAATGTGGCTTGGCACTTTCTTGCCCCGACCCCCTGAATTGTCAAAATTGAGATTTCAAACGTCTTATGCATTTTCTAAATCGATTACTTAGACATTAACAATAACATACTTAGACATTAACAACAACACGGTGAAGTTTTGTTTCAGAATTCTGAATGTGTTGGAAAGTGTTCATAATCTATGCTTTAGGCATGATTTTTCTTTCTTGTTAATTGTTGTTTTATGTATGAACTGCAGTAGTCCATAAGGTGTAGAATTTATAGCTTTAATTAAAATATTCGTTATCAAATGTAAACTGTTATATATTTGTAACATTTATTTTTAGCAGACCTGCCAAGTCTCCGGCTTTTTGTATACCAGTAATTTAGTACAGGAAATATTGTTTTATTTAATAAGAGCATTTTGCTGTTTAAAAGAACAACATTTTCTCTAAAAAATTACTGGTGTGCAAAAAGCCGGAGACTTGACAACTCTGTTTTAGTTATTTCTCAGATGGCTATTTTATTGTAATTATAACACGTATTACTGATCCTACGTTATTATTATAAATTTTTATAACTTTTTCCACTACTATTCTTCATGAATAATATACTTTCGCTGACAGATGTTTTTCCTTTAGCTCATAAATAAAAGCACATACGCTGCACATTAAGTTTAACTATAATTAAAATTCTAAAAAGTAAATAATTAAAATTATATTAAAATAATTTATATCTGCAAAAATTTCAAAATTTACACATATTCTTGAATAAAATAACTTACTTAGATTCGTTTAATATAAATTAATTCTTAGGAAATTTAATCGATTTTGAGAAAGCAATTAATTTAAAGTAAGCGCAAGTTTAAGTAATTAGTATAACTTTAAACTTCAATAGACTATTTTGGCAAGGATTAAACTTAAATTGATATACCTTTATTCAACTTAAACTTAACAACATCTATGCAACAAAGACTTTCCTTAGCTTTGTAGTTAATAATTGAAATTCCAGAGACTGAGAGACTTTGATGACGAATTAAATTTCTTTGAGAATCTATTGCAATTACTTTCAGATTTCTGATAATCTGATTTAAGTAACAAAACCTTCTTTCATTTTCATTTATGTAGGTAGAGATTTCACGATTTGTACATAAAAACGTGCCATTCTACCTGGTGTATATTTTTTCTTTTATTAAATACAACTGATAGCTGTTTTATATTGAAAACATGGGTAAATTTCAATTACAATGTTGAAGAGAGTCCTCGATAAAGTATGAAATGATGATTCAAAATTGGCCAAAATTTAAACAAGTTGGAAATTGTACGTCAAACATGACAAATAAGGTGCGTTCGTAATATAACTAACTTCAGTGAAATGAATTATATTGTCTGTTATTCTGATATGATTAATTTCCGTAATAAAATAAGTACATTTTGAGTTGTCGACATTTTATAATTTGTAAACATTTACTGAAAATTCCAAAGGGAAACTTAAGCCTAGTATTGAATATTTCAGAACTTGAAATCCATATTTAGACTTTTTTCCATTTATTATCTATTTCTCCCGAAACATCTATCCAAAAACTGTCGGTAGATAATATGATTGCTATAATTAAACAATTTTAGTATACAAATTCGGATTTTAAATTCAGTAATACAAAAATAATATGACTCCATCTCAAATAGGACGTAATCACCATGGCAACCTAGTATCATTACCTATCATGTGATATCATTGAATTAATTACGTATGATAGGATTTAATAGAATGATACATCTCGGTCGCTTGACTTTTAAACCTCGGAAGCTGCTATAACAAAAAGTACCATTTAAAAAAAATCAAATTACGTAATAAATATTTTTATTAATTATCTTTTTAAGTTTTGATTCGATTTTCATAAATTTGAAATGACTCGACAAATTTCTGCAAAGATTATACACATTAAATTTCAAATCATTCGGTTAGGTAGTTTTTGCACTGTTATATGCGCACAGACGGACGAACCAGGCCACGACTATTGGTGCTACGTATTTATATAATTACGAACGCACCTAAAAATAAATAGTATTATTGTCCCATTTTCATCACGTGACGTGAAAAATTAGTTTTGTCTACGATAAAGCAATATCAGTATGCTGCCTTTACGTGCAATTTTTCAAAAAAAAAAAATTAAATAAATAAATAAATAACACACACACACAAAAATAAATAAATAAATAAATAAATAAACGATAGACACGGTGATTGTACATTGAATTCGCAAGTTAACGTTCATCTGATATTCCCAATGTCAAGAAATAATAGCGTCACATTTTGGTCACTTACGACACTATGACCGTTACATTGTTACAGAGGCGTCACATCCATAGGCTGTGTTATTAGAAAACTCCTTAGTATCCATTTAAAATTGAAAGATAGAATTGCGTTGAAAGATTAAAATCTCTTGTCTATGATAAAACCTGATACTCTGTCTACTGTGATACTGTGATACTAGATTTCGTAAGTAGTGCTACCTATTTTATTGTCCCTATATTGGAATTTCTGGACAAATTTTGCAGATCTGCGCCGATGATGACTTTCAGAATTCAAAACCACCCCCAGTTCAAAAGTTTATCTATCTATCTATATATCACTTTTTTATATACACGATAACTTCCATAATTCTGCACAAATCTTTTCCAAATTGATACATAAAATCAAGGGGCATAAAATATCGGTGAAATCCGCTTAAATTTATTATAAATCCAATTAATATTACCTACAACTTTTATAATAGCAAGTGTTTTATAGGACCAACACTTACAGGAAAAAAAATAATTTAAAAAAATCCCTGTCGGCTCCGCCGACAGACACAGGTAAATTTCGATGTCATCGGTCCCAACTGTCGCATCATGTCAAAAAGTTCATTTCTTCTGACATTCCCAATAAACAGGCGACTCACGATACGCGTCTTCGAAATCTACCTGTGCCTGTAGGCCGAGACGTCAGGGATTTTTTTGAAGTTTTTTTTTTTTTTTAATTTTCCTTGTTAAATTTTAAAATTTCTGAAAACAATTGAAATATGTTTCAAAAAGAAATTCCTCTAATTTTTTTTTATCACTACCTTTTGAACAATTCAGTAACATCAAAGCATTATTTATGTCAGCAAGTGTTACGGATTTACCGTGCAAATCTAATCTTTTTTTACAAACGATCATAATTTTAGATTAAAACCCGGTATGTCGAGAAGATACACGATATGTTTTTTTCTGTTGTATTTCTTCACCGCTTGAGTTTAGAACCTCCATAATCTTCTTGACTCGTGGTGCCTCTTATCCCAGCAGTTTAGTGACTTTGTCCTTGTACACATGTTTACTAAAACAGGACGTTGAATCTCTCAGTTGCCTATAGCGAAATGTGTAAATATTTTTGTTTTTCAGTTTTGATTTGATTTTCGCTCTTTATAATATGTTTTATTGGCGTATACACTTGCTACCATAAATGGTACTGTCGTAATAATGAATATACTGGAACTGGAGCTGACACGGGGGGGGGGGGGTCAGGGGATCCGCTTAATAGATATTAAAACAGATAATAATCATTAATCGTCTTTGTATCTGCCACGAACAACGAAGAAAGAGGTCCCCGGACGCAGACTATATGGATGGATGAGAAAAAATACACTTTGTAAAAATTTCGATTGAAAACTTCTATTTTGTAATTGCTGGCCATACCGTTAATATAAAATAATTCTACGTTAAATTTCTAAATATATACATTTAGATTCTTTCAATAACTATAGTATAAAAGTCTATAAAGTAAATGTGATCTTATTGATGAATGGATTGATGGTGTAAATCAATATATTTCTTGTTATTCCAGTCGCTTGTGTGAAGTAATCTGTACGTAATTACACGTCATTTATATAAGTTACTATTATTTTCTGCAAAAGTGTAACAATGACATATGATTTACAAAATATTATTATAAATTTAGTTGAAATATTCTATTTAATTGTACTTTTATAATACACTAGTTGCGTCTGGCGACACGATTGGTATCCCTTCAATGCATATTAAGCATTTCATCATACTATTTTTACTTTCTTCTATCTATAATAGAAGAAAGTATTGTAATCGAAATTTTTTTCGAATTCCGCTTTTCGACGGATTTACACGTTTTAGGGGTCAGAGATTCCGAAAAACATGTTTTTACAAAATGTATGTCTGTCCGTCTGTCCGTCAGTCCGTCCTCATTGTATCATCGAAAAGTGTATGAAGTTATGAATAAAATTGAACCACATTTTTTTTCTAGATTTTTGGCTTTGGCAAGCAGCTTCTATTAGAATTTGGGGATATTTCGACGAAAGGGGGCGCTGTGATCGATATTTTTGTTCCATTTTCACTATTGTACCATCGAAAAGTGTATGAAGTTATGCTTCAAATTGAACCACATTTTTTCCTATGTTTTTGGCTATGGCAAGCAGGTTCTATCAGAATTTGGGGATATTTCGACGAAAGGGAGCGCTGTGATCGATATTTTTGTTCCATTTTCAGTATTGTATCATCGAAAAGTGTATGTAGTTATGCTTCAAATTGAATAAAAAAAATTTCTTTGTTTTTGGCTATAGCAAGCAGGTTCTATTAGAATTTGGGGATATTTCGACGAAAGGGGGCGTTGTGATAGCCATTTAAGGATTTAAAATTCAAAAATATGTACAAAAGAAATAATAAATCCTAAAATTATTTTTCGTTACATGTTCGGCTTTGATCCGGAGAATCCGGAACAAGTTTTGTTTTGCCTCTATCTTAAAAAATGGCTGAGATATAGCGGTTTGAAATTTTAGGGTGGCTGACATTTTCAAACAAGACAGCAGAATTCATCCATAAACGGGTTTAATTTATGAGTTTTAGTTAACATGGTTTCAGCAAATTTTCTTTCATTGTTGTAACCATTGTTCCTATAATATGCTTATGACATATTCGCCAACGTCAAATCCTCGCCAAACTTGGCGACAGTTGGCGAGATATCGCCAAATTTGGCGACAAAAATAGGTTGCCATAAATGAAGCCAGCTTGACTGTAGAGGACTAATTTGGCGATATTCTCATTCAAATTCAATGTTGACGAGAACTGGGATTGAGTCTTCTTTAATTAGGTTCCACGCATTTTACCTTCGTGTTTTCCAGTAAAATTATGCTAAAATCGTAAAACCAAGGAATAGGTAGGCTATCTGTTCTTGTCGGTTCAGGCCAGAAGAGCTTTTCGTAGTTTAGTATACATCAGTTGATCGCATCCCGGTAACCCGATAATTCGCAAGCAGCTGACGTAAAACAGAATGACGAAAAATATTGATTTTATGGGCGATATGACAGCGAATTTTGAAGTATTAACATGACTAAGATAGAAGAAAGTTTTGGGATTGGCACATCCGACTAGTTATTCATAATTTAATTTACTTACTCAATCGTTCGCCAAAGCGGGAGATTCTGATAGAGAAATCGGGAACTCATTGCGATCATGGCAACATTTCGTATATTTTTGGCGTTTATGCATTTCATCTTTCTTGACAAATACCGCTTAATTCACTTAGGCATTTATGCTTCATGTCCGTTTGCTTAAAAGTCGTTGCTACGTTCGCTAATGTGGAGATTTTTAAACTTATTAAGTAATCTCCCGTAACTGGCACCAATACCAATTTGCCTGTTTTAGCTAATACGATTTGGTGCACTGGAGAGTTTTGTGAAAAGCTTTTAATTATATCTACATTTACATTAAACCATATCGTTGCTAATATCTTTTTTGTTTAACGCAATCTTGGAAGTAGTCACGGTTATGGAAGATTAGAAAATTTATCATTGTTTTCATATAAATGGCTGCATACTACAACTTTCATAAATATACTCACCGACTTCGGCATATATCCTTAATGTCTACTGAATTTTAAGAGCCTTACACCACGCCAACAATGACGCCTATAATGCTAATTGCGGTGTTATAGACGTGATTTTTAACCCTTTCCAATCTATTTGAAAAGTGTTTATGACTTTGGATTGTCTGCCGTCTGTCCGTCCGTCCGTGATCTAATCTTCGTAAATATACTCGGATTTCTCTGACATTTTTTATGTTATTGACGTTTATTACAGAAGGTCCCTATTGCAAATGAAGTGCATATCACTTAGACTTTATTTACAGGGCTTGTCAAAATTATTGCATTATTTTCAATGAGAATTTTGATGATTTTCAAGTGCATTTTGATAATATTACGCCATTTGAAACATGAAGAAATTGATGTACAATTATGATATACAGTTATTTTAATAACACATGTTTATAGAAAAACATTGGTAGCAAAGCCTTTATTATTCATTTACAAGGTCACACAAAATAATTAGGTTACACAATGTTCTATTTGGGAAAATCGTTTGCAGCTGAAATTCATATCCATCACTGAGGTGCACTATAAATTGCTCACTGAAAATAATGGTGTGCATTGCATTTATCGTTCTTTTACAGTAACACACAAAATAATTCGATTAAAGTATTAATGCGATAATTACAGTCTGTGTGTGATAAGTGAGTTTTCAACTTCAGTTTGCTTTTTTATGTTTAATTGAATATTTGCGTAGTACGTGGTGTGTATCAGTTTTGGTGATCATATAAAAAAGCTACACAAAGGAATTCGTAAGTATTACTGACTATAGGAGTGAATTTCTTAAGGGTATTTTTAATTGCGTTACGTATTTTCATGGTGATATATATTTAGTAGACTACTAGAAGTTTGCAGACTATGAATGAATTCATATGCAGGGCTACGCAAAGAACAAGATACATTGTCGTTTATGGTTAGCAATTGCTGGAAGTAGGTTCTTAGTTGCCTTACGCGTTTTTTTCCCTAAATAAAATTTTAGTTTAATATGTCGTGTGTAAAAAAGTATTTAAATAATATACAGGGTTGTACAAAAGATATCCAATGCATTTCCATCGATTGGCGAAAATTGCTAGATGTGGATTTTCTTTCTGTACTAAATTTTATCATGCTATGTACTATATATCCAAATCTATAGATCATGTACAGGATTGCAGAAAATAATTCGACTACTTTTCTGTCTGTGGAAGGTAATTTCTAAAACTGGCTTTTTAAATGTGTTATGTTTCCTAAATTGTTTACTACATATCTTCTTCCGCCTTGTTTAAAGGTGAAGTTTCGTTAGAGTTTTCTGGGTGTGTTGGAAAGTGTTTCATAATCTATGCTCGACGAATGATTTTTTGTTCTTGTCTCTTTCTATATTGTAACTTTATAATTAATATTATGTAGTAAAAATATTTAATAATTGCAGAAGCATATTATATAAATGTACAGTTGAATATATTGTATATTGTATTCATAGACATAATATGTGATTAGAGTATATATCTCATATTCATTCCGGTGGATGTAAGAGTTGAAAATACAACTACCAATCTATATATTTGAGTTAAAACCCATTCAATATGATGTTATGTATTTAATAAATGTATATTAAATTACTGTTTCGATCGGGATTGGCCATTGAGAATTGTAAATATGATTGGCAATTAACAATCATTTTCTGTGATATATCTTCTTGGCACGTATAATACTAAAAACCAAATTTACTGACGATTTGGTTAGAAATTTAATTATTTAAATATTGTTACATGGGTAGGGTATATTTACATTTAACTTACGTCAAGAAAGGATCGCGAAAGAAATTGAGCTTCACAGCACTTCACCTAACATAATTATGCTAAACTTTGATTGCTTAATAGGCGCAAATTATTTTCTCACACCAGGCAGCGCTCCAAAATACTTTGTTGAAGAACTTCCTTTGAGAATGATTACCTTCATGATATAATATTTTATCACTCGCGATGAGTGAATCTCTTGCGTTTCTTTACTTTGATGGGATGAGATACTGGGCTGTCAACCTAAATTCATCTAAAGTTATGTCAGAATATATACATTATTTGAATGTAATCTTTCAAACATTAATTTTATCTTAACAATCTTTCTAAAAATTTAAATTATATGCAATTTTAATCAAAAAATAATTCATCGATAATTTTGAGTAAATATGGCCGCCGTGAAAAGGCCGCCGTATGTGAAAAGCGAAGCGGTCAGCCAGTATCTTTTTATGAAAATCACATGACTTGAGCTATTTTTATTATAGTATACTAGCTGAAGTACCCAGCGTTCTCCAGAATTTTAAGAATGTTTTTTCAGAAAAATCAATTTCAAAATTAAACAAGTTCTATAAAAAACATAATAAAAAATCAGTCGAAATGTTATATAATGAATCTAATGAAAACCCAATCTAAAAAAAATATATGTTTATATAACAGACTCATTAGAATTCAGCTATAAATCAGCTTGCTTCCATTCATCATTGGAGCAAGAAAAGCTAAAACGAACTTAAAAACAATTACTTAAAAGCTCATGTTCTTCAACAACAGTATCTATTGATTTGTACAATACAGTTTCTCCAGGCTTCTTGAATCTTCATGTTAATGTTGTTAACACTATCATTTTTAGTTCAAGAATTGCACGTTCGCAAAGCCATTTATGGTCTGTAAAACGTTGAATATTTGAAAAACTTTCGCCTCGAGTTCTTGAACAGACACAACTGCATTACAAAATGCTTCTCTGATTTTGAATATACCAGTTACTGTATGAAGCAGTATTAATCCATTCTCCACATTTAACAAATGATCAGAATATTCATTAGCCAATATGTTTCTATCCAGATGAACTGTAATATTTTCAGTTAGTCGCAAACTACGAACATGCCTCCAAATATATGATGATTTAAGGCATGTGTTAATTTCATCCGCAATTGTTACTTTTACAATGACCGGCAGTGTTTGTCGGGAATCTTCAGGTAATACAACAGCGACTTCATCCATTATTACATTATAGCCTCTTAAAAATTGCAGTGTCTGATTGAGGCTCTGAAAAGTAATCCTGTGTGACATGATTCATTAATTCCATACAATGACATGACATTTAAAAAAAAAAATCTGAAATCTTCATTTCCGTTCTTCATTAAGAATATTCTCTGGGGATCTACGGATTTTTAAAAATTCTAATATACACGCATACCCAGATATATACATGTAGAATACATTTTAAAATAGCGGAAATGAATTCAGAGACCCTCAAAATTTTAAAATATGGCAATATTTCCATAATTGGATTCTATAGTGATTCAATATGTTCCCCATACTCATCTGACATTATATTCATCTGCTGGCGTCATATCCACTTGCTTTCTGTACTTACGCATATTGATACTCTTTGTATGATAGTCAAATATTTAAAAAAGTTCCTTAAACTTCCAATAGGACGTCATATTAATTTTCTTTTTAATTTGCTAATGACGTCATATTAACATGCTTTCTGTACTTACTCATACTCATACTCCTTGTATTATTGTGAAATATTTGAAAATGCCCGCTATACTTCCAATACGACGTCATATTCATCTTGTTTTTAATTGTGCAAACTTTCTATTCCATTTTAATTTTTCACATGGAAATAGTTCAATAGAAAATTAATTGTTTTGGAAATAATTTTATTGTGCAATTTTCATTGTTGGCAACCCCTATAATGAAAAATGTTTAAATTTGATTGGAAAGGGCTGTTAGATTGGTGGGTTTTTATTAATTAAAATTTAACTATAATTTATTGCGATTTCGGAATACATTTGTTGCCTTGGCCCTGTTCTAGTACACCTGTACGTAAAATTAAAATTCGAAAAAATAAAAGTTTAGAAGTAAGAGTACGTAACTCTTACTTCTAAACTGGGGATTTGTATAGAAATACAGACAGCCAAATTTTCATTTTTCTATATTAGATTTATCAAAACAAAAGCAAACATCGTACTTTAAAAAGTTGTTGTTTGCAGACCCTTAAATATAATCTTCATTTAATTAAAAATAAAGTAAGTAAACAATTTCCACACAAGTATTCAGAGAAATTTATTTTCAAAAGAAATTTAAATTTAAATTTAAAATATAAAATACTGTGTTGTCAACAATTAACGTAAAAGAATTTTGTTTAAAAATTACTATTGGAGATTATATCTAAAGTTAATTAAAATTTTATTCACTTTACACCAGTTATTGTAAAATATTTAAGCAATATTTTTTATTTAAATCAATGTCGAATATTGTACACAAAGCTGATAATTTATCACTACAAAGTTAAAATGTAGTTAATCATGTTTTGCATCTAAAACTGTCAAGATGCCTGATATACAAAATTTAATTAATTTATACCTCTTTTCTTATAAGTACTTCAGAAATGTAAATTTTTAAACTATTATTTTTCATATAACGTTTTCGTTACGAATTAATGTCCATATAAAAGCGAATATCTTAAGCTTCGTAGAATTTATATGAATTATTTCTTTAATGAATACATTTCTTTCAGTAGCAAATGTGCTTCGTTCGTCATACTGGGGCTAAGCATATATTATGTAATGAATGTATACATTAAATATCAAAATTTTTAAAACCATACTTTTATATACAATCAATCAAATAAAATGGATAAATTTATATAAATGCGCATTAAAACTGCAATAAAAAATAAAGACGTTTAGTAACACAACGTGTTACCTCTTCAGTTCAATCCTCTATCATCAATCGACACAGGAAAACACAGATAAACAGTTACAAACAATTATGGAACTAATTGAGCACTCAATTCACTCGGTATAGCACAGGATTCGTTCAATGTGAACTTTTCCAGGAGCAAGAACTATCCTGCTGCTGTAATTAAAACGCGTTTTAACTAATTAATATCAATAATTTTTTTATACATACCTTCAAATATTATTGTCTAACAAATCCCTCAAAACTCCAATAAAACGAGTTTTATCTAGCGCTCTAAGTCAGAACGCGTTCTAACTGGAATAAATCAGTTAAAACGAGTTTTAACTAGAGCTCTCAGTTAGAACTAGTTTAACCTAGTTAATTCGGGTTTTGAATGATTTCGGTCTTTCACTGTCTTACATTGTATGCAAAGTACATTTTGCAGTAATAGAAGTTAAAAAAAAAAGAAAAGTGTCTATTTTATCCGTATTGACATTTCGTGAACGACCATTAAAAATCCAAGTAACACAGCCTGTTGGCCCATCCTTAGCCGTGCGGAGAAACCGTTGAGAAATGCCGGGATAGTAAATGATAGGGTTGGCAACAAAAAGAATGTATAGAGATCCCTGTAATTCAGAGCGTATCTGAATAGCATTCTGGGCACAACTGTTGGACCTTTGTTAGCAGGTTCAGGTTCAGCTTAGCGGGGTTGCCTACCGATTTGTTAAAGCTCTACAAGCACCGCTCAGCGGGGTTATCCACTATCTAACCTCTCTAACCAAGAGGCAAAGCCCCGAAGACAGCCCACCTTTGAACTATATATACAAATATAAACAAATACAAAAGAGGAACAAAATGCAAATATCAAATTAGTTACAATATAAGTCTAACTTAAAGCATCGTTAAATTAAAAACTCGTTTTAAAGTTGAGATTTCTACTAAAATCTTCTATTAAAGTCAATAAAATCACGTATGGACAATATCACATAGAGTCACCAAAGTCACTAAGCTTCTAAAGGAGCAGCAGCTGCTGCATTTTGAAATAATAGCTGGTTAACCTTTGTTGGCAAATGGTTCGTTGGCTAATGTTACGACAAGGTGGCATTTCTTAGTATAGGCCAACGTGTAACGACAATTAGCCAACAATTGGCCATCGTTGGGCCAACCATTTTGTACTATTTAGGTATAAAGTTAGTTTATCCTTTAGTGCTGTCTCATTCATGATTTCTTTATCTCTGCCCCACCAATGTTACCAAAATAAAGCGATTTATAAACGTTTTGTCGTGGAATAAATTTTTCAGACAAATTTTAATTGTTTGATAACGATGAATAAGATTTTTGAAATTTTGCAGTAATTTTCTTCTTTACATCAGGGATATGAAGAAGATAGTAGTATAAATCTACAACAATAATTCGTGAAACAACAGGTTGCAAATTTTTAAATTTTACTGATTTTGCTGGAACTCATCTTTTTATGTTGTTTGCGTTATTTAATATTTAAGTGTTTTAAAAGAGGGTTATAGTTATGTTGGATTTTATAACACAAAAAGAAAAAAAAAGAAAAGAAAAGAAAAGAAGGAAGATTAAAGTATTTAGAAACAGTTTCTCATATGGTAAGTTTGGTGAAAGTGAATAAATGTTCTTTGTTCTTATAAATGCTGCGATATAAAAGAAGCCATTTTTATGATTTCTTTCTTTTGTTTTCTTTACTTATCTTAATATGTTATGTAACAAAATTTTACAAATTAATTATACGGTTATATTTAAAACGTAAACACGATAATTGCTATATTTTAAATATAATTAATAGCTATATCAGATTTTCAATCTCATATTGACAATTTTGTTCCACATTTTATTCATGCTATTTTATCATAAACATATCCTCTTATCTGAAGAGCAGCAAAATATCCAGAACAAAAGGTTACATTTCCTATATCTCTTTATGAGATGAATAACTGTTACTAACTAAAAATCTTTTATAGGATTCGGTTACAAATTTTAAGATTTTATTGATCTTTTTAATCTACGGAACAAATCTTTTTATTTTATGTGCATCATCTAATATTTAAGTGTCTTAAAAAAGAGTTATAATCATGTTGGTTTTTTTTTTTAATTCACAAAAACGAAGTATTATTTGGAATTTTTCCTCACATAGAAGTTTTGGCTTCCATGAAGAAAATCCTCGTTTCTTCGGGGAAAGTGATTAAATTTGTTGTCTTCTTAAAAATTCTTCGATATTAAATAAAATATTTTTTGTGCTTTTATGACATAATATTTCAATAAAATACTATGTCAATGTTATTTTAAATAAAATATATTTTGTGCTTTTACTTTCCAATAATCAAATTTTAATTGCTTAATAGGCGTAAAGCCAACATAGTGAAAAAGTACCCAAATCGGAATTCGAACCCGGGTGATCAGTATAGCGAATTGACGTTCAACCAACTGAACCACTTGGGAACGATACTCAGCCGGGAACTTTCTCACTGTAACATGTTGTCAATGCTACAAACGCAGCACAAGATGGAATATTTTCCGTGAGCCTCTAATCCTGGGACAAACACGAAATCAAATAAAATCCAGCATCGATAATTGAAATAAATTCATATGTAATACTTGGAAAGTTTTCCATAGAAAATTTCACACGCCTTGCATTCATAATAATCAAATTTTAATTGCTTAATAGGCGTAAAGCCAACACAGTGAAAAAGTATCCAACCCGGGACTCGAACCCAGGTCATCAGTATGTAAAATGCGCTATACTGATGAACCGGGTTAGTAGAATAGTATATCCGGATAGTAGAATATAGAATATAGGATAGTAGTGAATATCCGGATAGTAGTGAATAGTAACCCGGATAGTAGAAAAGAGATTATGGATTCGATTGCCTGGTGTCGCGTCAATTCATCGCGCACAATTCGTCGCGGAACAATTCATCGAACACAATTCGTCGCGGCGTCAATTTGTCGCGGGCTCAATTCGTCGCGACGACAATTCGTCGCAGCGAAAATGTCTTTGAAGGCTATGATCCTCTTGCGACCCAAGCTCGTATTTTTCGCGCAATTTTTACCATAATTCAGATTATTGCTACTTTTGAGGCTAGAAATCAATAAATATGTTCTTTTATTTAAAATATATATGTATATATAGTTTTTTAGCGTGTCCAATAAAATGGACATTGGATCTTCGTTTTGTGAAAAACATAATATTGCATTACATGAATATGAATGGAAAATTCTTAATATTTGACAAAAATTAATGACTCTAAATTAAATTAAACGCAAAGAAAGGACACAAAATTTAATTAGACACAAATTAATAATAAAAATTTTAATTAGACACTAAATAATAATTATTATTATTATAAAAAAATTAATGACACGCCAAAAATAAATAGAGGAACTTAAAATTCAGTATACTTTATGCATGTGCTTCTGCCAAAAAATATTTTTGGTAGTTAAACAGATATTACATGTTGCATTTCATGTACATATATTTAGTTTTTAGGTGCGTTCGTAATTATATAAATACGTAGCACCTATAGTCGTCGTTTGGTCCGTCCGTCTGTCTGTCTGTCTGTCCGTCTGTCTGTCCGTCCGTCTGTCTGTCTGTCCGCATATAACAACGCAAAAACTACCCAACCAAATGGTTTGTAATTTAAAATATATTATCTTTGCAGAATTTTGTCGAGACATTTCAAATTTTATTAAAATCGAATCAAAACTTTAGGAGATATTAATAAAAATATTTATTAAGAAATTTGATTTTTTCTTTTAAATCGGTGCTTTCTTGTTAGAAGAGCTTCCGATGGATGTTAAATCGTCAAGCGACCGAGACGCTTATTTTATGACAGAAATTAATCTGCAGACGATATAATTCATTTCACAGAATTAAAAATCCTCAAGATCTGAATATTTATATAACTAGCTGATACATATATATCTGAATATTTATATAACTAGCTGATACATATATATCTGAATATTTATATAACTAGTTAAGATATTTGTATGAACAGTGTCATAAAATATATACTTAACTAGCTGTTTAACCCGTTCTACGCACGGGATATCATGAATTTAATTCTAAAACGTGCGTACGAACGCACCCCGTTTGTAACGTTTGACGTACAATTTCCAACTTGTTTTTTTTTTTTTTTAATAACATTTGATTTTGCTTCCCAATTCATTTTATTTGTCTATTATTTTAGGTAACTCTTGGATGCTCATTTAGAAATGGGTAGACTCGGTACTTATGTCTGATCCAGGTGGAGAAGTGTTGGGGCTTGAGTTTTCGTCATGTCTTGAATAACTCAACTTCGATTTCCTCAAATCTGATTCGCACTAAGCACCTTGAAGTATAATAATTGAATGAATTTGCAGGAATCCAATTTGTTTGTTCATTTCCTTCTTCTTACCTTCATCCCTAATGTCAATCTCTGACACGACACAATTCATTTTATTGCTTCCAAATTTGTCTCAACAACTTTCTCTACATCTAAATAACGCCAGTTTCCAAATATATCTAAAAAAGATAGACTTCAAAATTCAGATTTCTCGCGAGAAAATCTATTTCATTCCCTGCAAACTTTTCTATCTTCAGTAATGTGTTTTCTTACTTATCCATAAATTACTAAGCATCGCATAATTTCAAGTTTTACATCATGAAATAGAAAAAGTGTAGGTCAATTTAGTAAACTTCTAAGTGTTTTTCAGTTACAATTTCCTTTTAAATCTATCTCAATACTAACGCTTTATTTCCTAGCATAATGATATTAATTAGCGCACAGCTACCACAATTGGCATTTGAATGCCAAGTGGAAATTTAAAAAATAAATAAAAATGAGTTTATTTATAATCTTATAATGCTATCTTTAATTATGTTTTTATTTAAATTTGGTTATTTTAATTTGATTAAGTTAATTAATTTAATTAGGAACAACATACTAACAAACAAACAAAAAAAATCTTGCAATGAACAAGAAAAGAAACATATATTAAAAGAAAAGCTTATTTGTAAATATCTTTATTTATTAAATACAGAAAAAAATCACGTTTCACTGAAATAAAAAATTCTACGATTTGGAACAAGCATTTTATAAGTATAATTATACACTGCTACGACAATGTTTAATTAATTATTTAATTAATTATTTAATGACCAACAGAAATGTATATTATTTACTTCTGTATTTACTTTTTCTTCAATACAGTATGAAATTTTGATAAAAACAATCTTTTCCTTCAGTATTCAAAAATATCCTAATGTGTACGTAAACAACTGATGAAGACCAAACGTCCAATACAATGGACATTGATAAAAATATGTGTTTAATCTCCAAAATATACATTCAATTACTTAAAGTACGGCTTAATTCCTTTAATACATCATTTAAAACTAGATATATGCTGCATTAATATTAAAATACCTTTAAAAAATATATGAAATTTGAGTTAAAACTGTGTACTTATCTTCAACAATCTTTCACCTGTTCGCCGCCATTTTCAAATGATTAAAATATACATTTTGCGGCTATTTTTTTACCCATTCGATATACAGATAGAAGCACTAAACTATCCATAATAATGGAAAGTAAGTTTTTACAAGTTCCAACTGAAATTAAATATTTTATACGAAAAATAAAAATGTCCAATAGGATGGACGCGGGATCTCAGAAGGATAAGATAAAAAGGATATTTTAGTAAAATTATTTAAGGATAATTTGTTTTTTAGATATACAGAATTATAACTAACACTTCGCAGACGATTATAGAGGATTTTTTTTTCATACGGGTTTTTTTTTTTTTTTTTTTGTGAATTTTCCTACTGAGAACATGGAAGTTTAAAGAATTAGATCAATTAGATCAATATTGCTTTAATTATTAAGATGACAAGTGAAATCTACCGCACGTAGAAGTCTGAAAATTTGGGTGTGGATGGTCTAAGGCAGGTCCTGGAGACCTGAGACTCAGATTTTTCGTATTTTTAGATCCGGGGCCCCTGGGGCAGTTTTAAGGTTTTGCATCTAAATTTTTAATAACGTGCCACATTTTTATCCAATATTTCCAGTAAATTCTGATTTTTTTATTTTTCTGTTCTAAGCTTTTCTAAAAGTTCCAGTCTTTGAACAAGTACTCCGTTAGTCTAAATCAGTTGTTTGAGAAAAGGCAGTGTCATCACCCCTCCCCCTCCTCCCCCTTTAAGCGTTTTTCTCTTAACTATGTTCCGTTTCCCTAACTCAGAACTGTGTTCTGGATTTCCACCAAACTGATTCCAAACATTATAATTAACGTAATAAGGACCCTCTATATCATTTTAAAAAGTTTCTGAGTTTATACCACTCTTTCGAATAACAATATCAGAATTTATTTTTTCATTTCAAAATATCTCGAGTTCTACGAGTCCAATCGCAACGCGGTTTGACTCATTCGACTCGATATCGATAGCGCTTAAATATTTTAGTTCCAAGTTTCACCACTAGGGGAGCTTCCGTAACTCGGGTTCTATGGGACCGATTACGACCGGGTTTGTCTCATTCAACTGGATTTCGATAGCTTTACAGATTTCGGTTATGTTCGTATAGAACAGATTGCGCCCCCTAGCGGTGAAAGGTGTAACTAAAGGATTTTGCAGCAAACTCGGGTTCTAATGTTCACATCAATACGTGGTTTGGCTCATTCGACTCGATATCGACAGCGCTTACATATTTTAGTTCCAAGTTTCACCACCAGGGGAGCTTCCGTAAATCAGGTCCTATGGGACCGATTACGTCGGGGTTTGGCTCATTCGAGTGGATTTCGATAGGTTTACAGATTTCGGTTACGTTCGTAAAGAACAGATTGCGCCCCCTGACGGTGTAAGGTGTAACTAAAGGATTTTTCCGCTAACTCGGGTTGTAAGGTTCACATCAAGACGTGGTTTGGCTCATTGGACTCGACATCGATAGAGCTTACCGATTTTAGTTCGTTTTTTTACCACCAGGGGGCACTTTACTATATCTGGTTGTTTTGGCTAACAATCACCCACTCCTGTAAAACCTACCGTTGCCGGCTTAGAGCTGAAAAATACAGGATGGAAAGACCATATCCATCACCATCTATGCCACAGTCAAGACCAGCCCCAGAAGACAATGGAAAGGCCAAAGGAACTCGGAGAACCCAGATCGGTCGGCGCCTTCTGATTTTCAGTGAAAATTTATTTTATAATTAAAGATATATACAAATGACATCGAGTGATCCGCATTCGGATGTACTGATTATAATATAACTTACAATTATACAGTAAATGAACATATATAAGTAATGAAAACACTTTGAATGCTGATGACACTGAATGATGCCAAGTCAAAAGAGCTATACCCCGTCATGATCCATCCCATAGAATAGCAATTGCAATAATCAGGTTCTTATTTACTATCTTACTGGTCATGGGAGTTTCCCAGAATTTTTGTTCAAGATTGGAAAAAGACAGTCTGACAGATGTGGCTATGGTTCTATAGGAACAGCCGTGCTCTACATATTTGGAAATGTTCTTATATGAAATATCATTTTCATTTTGTTAGACATTTAACTTTGCGTAGAAATTTGCAAAAGACTCTGTTTGATGTTAACAACTATAAAAAATTGGCAGAGAACTGCAATTCTGAATGGCATGTTTTCTTTTATTAGATACAAATTTTGACTTTAGGGATGTATGAATGAAATATTTGACTGTTTAAGTTTCATGGACTAATTGGATTTGAAAAGTGATGCTATCTGATTGGATGAAATATTTGACTGTTTTAGTTTAATGGACTACTTGGACTTGAAAAGAGATGTTATGTAATTGTGATTCTTCAGCATCTTTCACTGTTATTATAATTTATTTAAATAGTTTTAGTTTGTTTACTTTAGGTTATATCGGCATTGTAACTTCAAATGTCGTAATTTCTTGATTTGCTTTCAGGTTAGTTATTTTATTATTATTATTATTATTATTATTATTATTAGGTTTAGCTATTTTAAGATTTTTTGATGTAAAGAAATGTATGTTTTGCCTTTTTTAGAAAAGGATTGTGTATTTTTGAAATGTTTAAATAATCGCCCGTTGATTAGGGCCTGTTTCTGAGGCTAGGTTGTGCTGGATGGTTCATGGGGATTTACCCGCAGGGGAATGAAAAGCCATACACCTAACGGTTTGGTGCTCCGGCTGGGTGCTTCCAGCCCATAGAACCAGAGACAGGAAAGTGCCCCTGGTGGTAGAAAAACGAACTAAAATCGGTAAGCTCTATCGATGTCGAGTCGAACGAGCCAAACCGCGTCTTGATGCGAACTTTAGAACCCGAGTTAGCTGCAAAATCCTTTAGTTACACCTTACACCGCCAGGGGGCTCAATCTGTTCTTTACGAACATAACCGAAATCTGTAAAGCTATCGAAATCCACTCGAATGAGCCAAACCCCGTCGTAATCGGTCCCATAGAACTCGATTTACGGAAGCTCCCCCTGGAGGTGAAACTTGGAACTAAAATATGTAAACGCTATCGATATCGAGTCAAACGAGCCAAACCGCGTCTTGATGTGAACCTTAGAACTCGAGTTAGCTGCAAAATCCTTTAGTTACACCTTACACCGCCAGGGGGCGCAATCTGTTCTTTACGAACATAACCGAAATCTGTAAAGCTATCGAAATCCAGTCAAATGAGCCAAACCCCGTCGTAATCGGTCCCATAGAACCCGATTTACCGAAGCTTCCCATGGTGGTGAAACTTGTAACTAAAATATGTAAGCGCTATCGATTTCGAGTCGAATGAGTCAAACCGCGTTGAGACTGGACTCGTAGAACTCGAGATATTTTGAAATGAAAAAATAAATTCTGATACTGTTATCAAAAGAGTGGTATAAGCTCAGAAACTTTTTAAAATGTTATGGAAGTTCCTTATTACGTTAATTATAATGTTTGGAATCAGTTTGGTGGAAATCCGGAACACAGTTTCTGAGTTATGAAAACGGACCATAGTTAAGGGAAAAACGCTGAAGGAACTTCTACGTGTGGTAGTTTTCGCTTGACATCTCGCTCACACACACAGAACTCAGACAGACAAACACATTTCTTTTATTAGTATAGATGAAATAAATGAAAAAACTTTTAAAACCAAAATGCTATATAATAAAAATTGCATTCATGCAGCGATCATTTCAATCACTATCACAAAAAGTTTTTATGTGTTTACATCTTACAAAAAAATTACGTATGAAAAAAAATTCCTCCATAATCACCTGTAAAATGTTAGTTATAATTCTGTATATCTAATAAACAAATTATCATTCAATAATTTTAATAAAATATCCTTATTTTTATCATAATAGCCTTCAAAGACTTTTTCGCTGCGACGAATTGATACCACGACGAATTGACGTCGCGACGAATTGAGCCTGCGACGAATTGAGTCGCGATGAATTGACGCCGCGACGAATTGTGCGCGATGAATTGTTGCGCGATGAATTGTGAGCGACGAATTGACGCAGAACCCGATTGCCTGTATCTTGGTATTCCGTCTGCCGTTTGTCTGTGCATTAACTCTCGTAAATATACTAGATTGCAATGAAAATTTAATATGTGTTTGAATCTTACTACAGAATGTTGTGTATTGAAAATGAAGTGTCTAGCATTCATATCTCGTTTACAGGCACACACAAATAAATTCCGTAAAATTAAGGTCTATGAAGAAAAATCATTTCCGATGCATTTAAATGGTGTTACAGTGCTTCAAACATAATGAAATTGATATGCATCACACATGTGGGCCTAATCGTGCTTTCTTGGGAGTATAGAATAAGTAGCATGTATAGTTTGTTTACTGGGACGCACAAAAAATTCCATTATATTATAACATATGGAGAAAAAACGTTTGCGGTGCATTTTAATCGTGTTTTGATACTTCAAACATAATGAAATTAAAAAGGATAAATGAGATGCACTACAACATATTTTCTATCGGTTAATGAGCGTGTACCATTTATCTTTATTTACAGAGACGCTCAAAAGTATTCGGTTACTGGACGGACAATGGTACATTTCATTGTACGAAGTAATGAAATTTCTTAATAATATTCTGTTAATGTTCGAAAGTGTTTCATAATTTTTGCGCAATGCATGATTTTCCATTCTTGTATCTTTTTTTTTATCTTAAGCTTTTATGTAAGATAATTCAATATATATATATATATATATATATATACATACAGGGAGTTCCAAAATTCGACCGACATATTAAGAGGGATGATAGAAGGCATCAAGAGGATGAAAACGTACTGTAGAACATGGGGTTGCAAACCACTTTTAGTGGGAGAAAATCGCAAAAATAGTTATGAAGGGTGTAACACCGAGTGGAACAAAAAGAAAAAATAATAAGTAAAAAAAACATTTATCTGACGTCAAGCATGATTACAATGTATAGTAGTTCAATGTCAGAAAGAAGAAGAAGAGACATTTTTATAAAAGTTGTTCGAAGCTGTGGCCACGAAGTTCATTGCAAACGTATTCCTATAAAAATGACTCGTCGTCTCCTTTCTGAAGTTGAACTATAATCCATTGTAATCATGATTTACATCAAATAAAGGTTTTCTTTTATTATTGGCCCTTCTTTTCCACTCGACGTCACACCATACATAAACATTTTGTGCTTTTCTTCCGCTAAACGTGGTTTGCGACCACATGTGTCTATGGCAAGTTTCCATCCTCTTGATGCCTTCTATCACCGTCTTAATTTGTCTGTTGAATTTTCGAACACCCTGTATGTATTTATATATATACATATATATCAGATATTCACACTCACATTCACACTCTTGTTCCGCAGTCTTGTTCATGCTATTTTATCATATATACTTCTATCATATATATTTCTAAAGCGCAGCAAAATTTCCAGAACAAAATATTACATTTCCAATATCATTTTAAGGAATGAATAACTTTTACTTAATAAAAATCTCTTTAAAGTATTTTGTGCTCTATTTTTTATAGTTATTTGCTTTTTATCTTCATCAAAATGCTTTTCTGTAAAACCTTGAAACATGTGTTATGTAATGGAAATAAATATTTCTGTTGAAAAAGAAATACAAAGTTTCATTTCAGAAGCAAATATCGCAAATAAGTCGATTATATTATTGATTGTTAGGGGAAAAAAATACATCACAGCAAATTTAATATTTATGTTACCAAAGAGTTATTTCATGTTTTCAGTATTTTTTATCAATCGGTTTCCTTTAGTTATACCGAAATAACCACGGTAACAGACGTTTATAATTTCCGTTAGATGGAAAACTAAACATATTGTCATATTATTTCTTTTTTTGTAAAAAACTATTTAATATATAAATATCATATTACAGAGAAGAAAGGGATTTCTCCTTAAAACAACGGAAGATGAAACATATTTATAGGATTTATTAGACTTTACCTACGAACGGGCTGGAAAATTTATGGAAAACAAATAATAATAACAAAACAAACAATTCCACTTTACAAAAACAATAGAAGAATTCTCTAATGACAAAATGATAAATTAATTAATAGTTTAAAAACTTATAGCATGTAACTTCAAAAAATATTGCATATTATTATTAAATCAGTTTTGGAAGAGGTTTATCAAACACAATTTCAAACAGTTTTGCTCTGTAGACAGTAAGATGTCTAAGATCAGCAATTTGTAATACGCCTGAGAATAAAGGAAATTAAAAGATGACGTTTTCAAAATTACTGGCAATTTGAGGAGACAACGAAACGAAGTCTCTGCTCGAAATCGCGATAAACTGCTTGAGTTTGTCTGTTGGAATCGACTTTATCAGACTTGTTATCGATGTTTTCAACGCTTCTGTGGTTTTTGGTCGATCTCTGTACACTAGATCTTCAACCTAGCCCCATAAAAAGTCTTGGGGTGATAGCAACTTCAAAAAATGTTGCAGGACATTATTAAATCAGTTTTGGAAGAGGTTTAGCAAACACAATTTTAAACAGCTTTGCTCCGTAGACAGTAAGATGTCTAAGATCAACAATTTGTCATACGTATTAGAATAAAGGAAATTAAAAGATGGCGTTCTTAAAATAACTAGCAATCTAAGGAGATAACGGAACGAAGTCTCTGCTCGAAATTGGTGATAATCTGCTTGAGTTTGTCTGTTGGAATCGACTTTATCAGTCTTGTTATCGATGTTTTCAGTACTTCTTTGGTTTTGGTTGATCTCTGTACACTAGATCTTTAACCTAGCCCCATAAAAAATCTTGGGGTGATAGAAACTTCAAAAAATGTTGCAGGACATTAATAAATCAGTTTTGGAAGAGGTTTAGCAAACACAATTTTAAACAGCTTTGCTCCGTAGACAGTAAGATGTCTAAGATCAACAATTTGTAATACGTATTGCAATAAAGGAAATTAAAAGATGACGTTCTCAAAATAACTAGCAATCTAAGGAGATAACGGAACGAAGTCTCTGCTCGAAATTGGTGATAATCTGCTTGAGTTTGTCTGTTAGAATCGACTTTATCAGTCTTGTTATCGATGTTTTCAGTACTTCTTTGGTTTTGGTCGATCTCTGTACACTAGATCTTCAACCTAGCCCCATAAAAATCTTGGGGTGATAGCAACTTCAAAAAATATTGCAGGACATTATTAAATCAGTTTTGGAAGAGGTTTAGCAAACACAATTTTAAACAGCTTTGCTCCGTAGACAGTAAGATGTCTAAGATCAACAATTTGTAATACGTATTAGAATAAAGGAAATTAAAAGATGACGTTCTCAAAATAACTAGCAATCCAAGGAGATAACGGAACGAAGTCTCTGCTCGAAATTGGTGATAATCTGCTTGAGTTTGTCTGTTAGAATCGACTTTATCAGTCTTGTTATCGATGTTTTCAGTACTTCTTTGGTTTTGGTTGATCTCTGTACACTAGATCTTTAACCTAGCCCCATAAAAAGTCTTGGGGTGATAGCAACTTCAAAAAATGTTGCAGGACATTATTAAATCAGTTTTGGAAGAGGTTTAGCAAACACATTTTCAAACAGCTTTGCTCCGTACACTGTAAGATGTCTAAGATCAACAATTTGTCATACGTATTAGAATAAAGGAAATTAAATGATGCCGTTCTCAAAATAACTAGCAATCTAAGGAGATAACGGAACGAAGTCTCTGCTCGAAATTGGTGATAATCTGCTTGAGTTTATCTGTTGGAATCGACTTTATCAGACTTGTTATCGATGTTTTCAACACTTCTTTTTTTTTGGTCGCTCTCTGTACACTAGATCTTCAACCTAGCCCCATAAAAAGTCTTGGGGTGATAACAACTTCAAAAACTGTTGCGGATCATTAATATATCAGTTTTGGAAGAGGTTTAGGAAACACAATTTCAAACAGCTTTGCTCCGTAGACTGTAAGATGTCTAAGATCAACAATTTGTCATACGTATTAGAATAAAGGAAATTAAAAGATGGCGTTCTCAAAATAACTAGAACGGAACGAAGTCTTGGGGTGATAACAACTTCAAAAAATGTTGCAGGACATTATTAAATCAGTTTTGGAAGAGGTTTAGCAAACACAATTTTAAACAGCTTTGCTCCGTAGACAGTAAGATGTCTAAGATCAACAATTTGTAATACGTATTAGAATAAAAGAAATTAAAAATGACGTTCTCAAAATCACTGGCAATCTGAGGGGATAAGAGAACGAATTCTCTGATAATCTGCTTGAGTTTGTCTGTTGGAATCCACTTTATCCGTCTTGTTATCGATGTTTTCAGCGCTTCTGTAGTTTTTGGTTGATCTCTGTACACTAGACCTTTAACCTAGCCCCATAAAAAGTCTTGGGGTGATAACAACTTTAAAAAATATTGCATATTATTATTAAATCAGTTTTGGAAGAGGTTTATCAAACACAATTTCAAAAAGTTTTGCTCCGTAGACAGTAAGATGTCTAAGATCAACAATTCGTAATACGTCTGAGAATAAAGGAAATTAAAAGATGACGTTTTCAAAATCACTGGCAATTTGAAGAGCCGACGAAACAAAATCTCTGCTCGAAATTCGCGATAAAGTGCTTGAGTTTGTCTGATGGAATCGTCTTTATCAGACTTGTTATCGATATTTTCTACGCTTCTGTGGTTTTTGGTAGATCTCAGTACACTAGATCTTTAATCTAGCTCCATAAAAGTCTTGAATGATAACAACTTCAAAAAATGTTGCAGATCATTATTAAATCAGTTTTGGAAGAGGTTTAGTAAATACAATTTCAAACAGTTTTGCTCCGTAGACAGTAAGATGTCTAAGATCAGCAATTTGTAATACGTCTGAGAATAAAGGAAATTAAAAGATGACGTTTTCAAAATTACTGGCAATTTGAGGAGACAACGAAACGAAGTCTCTGCTCGAAATCGCGGTAAACTGCTTGAGTTTGTCTGTTGGAATCGACTTTATCAGACTTGTTATCGATGTTTTCAGCGCTTCTGTAGTTTTGTTCTATCTCTGTACTCTAGATCTTCAACCTAGCCCCATAAAAAGTCTTGGGGTGATAACAACTTTAAAAAATATTGCATATTATTATTAAATCAGTTTTGGAAGAGGTTTATCAAACACAATTTCAAACAGTTTTGCTCCGTAGACAGTAAGATGTCTAAGATCAGCAATTTGTAATACGTCTGAGAATAAAGGAAATTAAAAGATGACGTTTTCAAAATTACTGGCAATTTGAGGAGACAACGAAACGAAGTCTCTGCTCGAAATCGCGATAAACTGCTTGAGTTTGTCTGTTGGAATCGACTTTATCAGACTTGTTATCGATGTTTTCAGCGCTTCTGTAGTTTTGTTCGATCTCTGTACACTAGATCTTCAACCTAGCCCAGTAAAAATTCTTGGGGTGAGAGCAACTTCAAAAAATGTTGCAGGACATTATTAAATCAGTCCTGGACGTCAGTTATTGAATATGGAGCGGATCCATCCAGCTGAAACAATGTGTCTTGGATCCAGTATTCGTGGTAGGCATCAATAATGAACCTCGTTGCTCTTAACATGCTTGAAGATGGATTTGGCCTATTTTTAAAGGCAATAGACGACTTCGTGAGTGTTTCGACAGGACTCTGGGCACAAAGATAAAATGTTTGAACTAAAAAACACGCTCTTCGATTGAATATCGGTACATTTGGTGAGAACAAAATATGCTTCTATAGTAACCAGAGTCCGTCAACACGTTTCCTTTGGATTCCTGTGCATGCGTGCACATCAAATTTCATGTCACTAGCTCCATCTGTTGAAGAGTTATTCAACTAAAAGTTTTGCTATACCCAGTGAAACACTCGCTAAATTGAGTTAAATAAATTACAGAAATAGCAATGTTTTAACAGTCTAGATCGGCCAGAGATTCTCAAGAGTATTCCAAATTGTGTAGAAGGAGGGGATGTCGTAAAATAGAACATGAGAGTGCCATAATAAATTAAGACTTTCTCGAAAAATAATTTTTCACAAGATATCCTAGTTTAATTTGAAAATTATAGCAGCAGGAATTTATTATTTTCTCCACATTTACAAAAAATGCTTTTTGTTTATAAATGTAAGCTAATTGTTACATTTTGCTGCTGTTTTATCAAGAATCAAATATGTAGATATAAATGAAGTTGGCAAAGGACGGATGAGAGACATAACGGGTTGAGTTGAGTTGATTATTGACGGCCAGTTATGTACACTTGAGATATAGGCCCAGGGGGAGTGCCCTTCGTGGGGTTCTTTCTAAGGGAACCTAATCCGTATTTACGCATGGATAAATCCACGGCTCGAAGAAAACCACGAAAATTTCGAACGATTAGGCCGACGGGCGCGATTGGGATCGAACCCAGCACCTCCCGTCTACCAGCTTCGAGAGCAGAACCTCTCAGCCACTGGTGGGGCAGAGACATAACGGTATTTTTAACTTTTTAAAATAATTTTCCGTAGCTTAGTAACACTTACGCAAATATTATGAATCATTTTTTATCAATTTTAAGACAATTGGTAAAATATAAAGCAAAAATAGCTTACTTTATTCAATATTTTTGAAAACAGGTGTTTTTTTTATAGAAATTTATCAAAATTTCATATAAGATTAATTAATTGTCAATTTTAAACTTTTAATCTTTTAAAAAAAGTACACAGCGTTGCCCTTCCTATTCCAAACTATAAATTAAAAAAGTTGTCTGTGAACTCTGAATAAAAATTATTTAAATTTTTAAATGAATATGAACAAGGTGTCCGAAAAGTCTGGAAACGGTTGAATAAGTCGAGAAATATACATGGGATTGAAAAATGAAAAATTACGTGGTCAATATTTTTGAAGAATCTATTTAAATATATCAAAGTTGCCCCCCTCGAACTCTGCCCCCTGGAGGGGAAAGAGAGGGCAAATTTTGAAATCTTAAATGATAACCTCCCTTTTTTTATTGCGGATTCGGATTCTACGGGAAAATATACGAAACTTGTGTATTGAACATTTTCTTCAGAAAATGCGAGTAAAATGCAGTAAGAATCGTTTCTATTAAAAAGTCTGGAAACGGTCGAATAACTCGAGAAATAGACATCGGATTGAGAAACGGAAAAATGCATGTTCAATAGTTTGGAAAAATCTATTTAAGGATATAAAGTTGCCCTCCCCCAATACTGACACCATGGGGGGAAAGGACGGCAACTTTGAAATCTTAAATGATAACCCTCCCCCCTTTCTTATTGCAGATTCGGATTCTACGGGAAGAAAACGCAACTTTTGTGTTGAACATTTTCTTCGAAAAATCATAGATGGCGCTATAATCGAGTATAATTCAGTGAGAATCGTTTCCGTTGAAATGTCTGGAAACTGTCGAATAACTCGTGAAATATACATCGGATTGAAAAAAAAAAAAAAAAAAAAAAAAAAAAAAAACGTGTTCAATATTTTAGAAAAATGACAACTTTTATATCCCTAAATAGGTTTTTCTAAAGTATTGAACACGTATTTTTCCTTTTTTCAATACAATGTATGTTTCTCGAGTTTTTCGACTATGTCTAGACTTTTCAATGAAAACGATTCTCACTTAATTTTAATCGATTACTAAACCATCTATGATTTTTCGAAGAAAATGTTAAATACAAAAGTTACGTATTTTTCCCATAGAATCCGAATCATCAATAAAAAAGAGGAATAATCCTTTAAGATTTCAAAGTTGCCCCCCTTTCCCCCCCAGGACAGAGTTGGGGGGGCAATTTTGATATCCATAAATAGTTTTTTCCAAAATATTGAGCATGCATATTTCCGTTTTTCAATCCGATTTATATGTCTCGAGTTATTCAACCGTTTCCAGACTTTTCGGACACCCTGTATATATATTCCATGGTGAATCTTTCAGAATTGACATATATTTAAATTTTGTTTAATAACTTAAAAGCAAACTTATGACTTAAGTTAATATAAAGCATAGATTATGAAAGACGATTCTTTCCAAATTTCCAAATGTATGATTATTATGAAATTTGAAACGCAAAATTATGACAGAAATTTATATCGCTGTTATGTTTGTTTTTCATTTCAACCGGTTTAATTTCATGTTCGTGGGGTGAGATATGTAATGACGTTCCTCCTTACATATTCTCTTTTTATTTAAATTAATCCCCCCCCCTCTCTAATTTTCAAAATTTGCTTAATTTATTTAACTTTTCCTATTTTATAAACAGTTAAAATTTAACTTTATTCCAATCTTCTTCAATTTGTAAATTATATTTTGATGTCCAATTTATTCAGTGCGGTTTCACGGAATTTATTCTATGCATTGATTTTAACATGTCATTTTTATTTCTTAGTCTGCAAAAATAAAAGATGAATGTACTCACACCCGTTCACTGCGAATTTCTCTTTTTCTGAACGCCAGCCGGCATTCGCAAAAAAAGAAAAAGTAATAGCTCTCTTGCACTTTAGCTAACGGACTTTCATCTTATATGTAACCATAGCTAAATTTAGCACGTATTATTTTCTTTATCCAAACGTACTTTTATTAAAATGCAATTCAATTCTTTTGTCCAGGCAAAATCGTGTTTCATTCTCATGCTCCTAACTGCATCTCTTTTAACCACAATTTCGTACAAACCCCCGCTTCCCACGAATCTAATGCCGGGTCTGCCAATTTTCAGATACCTCACTTTATTCACCAAACTACTTTGTTATTTACATGGCTTTCACCAAACTCACAGTGCATTGGCGGTAAAATAATGAAAACCGCATGCCAAAATAAAATATTGTAAAATGTGTTTGAAGAATTGATACTTCAGCTTCTTCTCTGAATTCATTGTAATTTAATCTTGATCTACGAACCTCCTCTTCAGTGATAATGCCAGTAATTCGAACTTGTTTACTGTGTCAACTGCAGAATAAATCTATTTTGGATAATTAAATTGAATGTGTGCTTCTCAGGTGCATCCGCTTCTGTTTCAGCTTACCAAAGTTTTCTCTACAATAGTTATTTATCCTGTTAAATAGCAGCTACGCATATTTACCTAGCCAGAAAATTGTTCTCTGCAATCACCAGTGACAAATTCTCTTCACCATAGTAGCAGTCTCATTTTTATACAAGTATATGAGGTAAAATTAGTATGGGGGCATACTTTTTTTTTCTACGATTTTAGAATATTAGGAGTTTTATTAATTTAAACATCCATTTCTATCGCATTTTTCAATACTCTTATAATTAAGGGTGGAAAATTGTTTCTATTTTCTTTGAAATAATAATTTCTTTCTACGAAATAATAAGACATAAAAAAAAAACAATGGCACTCCGGGAATGCCGACAGAAGTGAAAACTTGAACAATTACGTGTGTATTTTTTGAATCGTCAGGAAACGTTTTATTGTGCAGGAAGTATTTTTAAATGAAGTGTTTTTTATTCATTATTATAAACTACTACTACAAAAATTATATTACAATTTTCATTTAATGCGCTATAGTACATGAAAAATAATGCATATTATTTTACATACAAAAATTTCAATATATTGCTTAAAACGTAAATTTACAAATACATGAAATATGAAATTTAATGAATTGGTATTCTTTGAAATGAATATCAATGAAACTTATTAATTTTCATCCACAATTTAAACAACTCTCAATACATTCATCATTTCTTCCATGAAATTTTAGTTTTGCATCTTTTGTAAAAACATTTATCTGCAAAATAGGGTTCCCGCTTCCTATCACTCCAAAAATGATGACTTCTTTGCTGCCTGTCTTGTTTACGGTATTCGTGAACATTATGCTTTTTTCTATCTTCATGCTTCGCGTATTATTTGCGGTATCTATAATTTCTATCAACAAACTTTTCTTTTCTATAAAATGATTTCGCTTCATTTCCGTATCGGTAACCACGTTTCTTAAAATTTCGTGAAATATTTCATTACTTTCATTTTTTCTTTTTATATTACTTCCGTCTATTTCTTTTATCGCGCTCGTTAAATTATAATATTTTCTGGGTTTTGATATTTCATTTTCATCTTTTGATTTGGTCTCGCGAGGTGAGTCACTTTTATCTGTTTTCACCGCGCGTGCTAAATTTATCTTGAAATTATTTTCTGAGTTATTTTTATTCATAATACCATTCATTTCGTTTTCTGCACGTGAACCATTTCCTTTTGATACTTTCGCTTAATTGTATGAATTGGCAACATAATTTAATTTTTTATCGGAATTATTTACAATTTTAATGCAACCTACTTGAAAAGTATTGCGCTCGCCAACAATTTTAATTCCCTCTTCATCTATCGCCAACTTTAGTTTGCTGATCACGTCTTGCCCTATTACAATATCGTATGCGAGAGATTTTGAAACATAAAATTTCGTTGATATAAGAAAACCATCAACACGTATTTCATACACAAAATATCCAATTAGATTTACAGTTTCTCCGCCAATGTCAGTTAATAAGATATCAACAGAAGACAAATTTGACGACCCAATATTGACATAACATTTGTAACTGAATAAAGAAATATAGCTGTCTGTATCAAACAATAGATTTGCTTCTTTGCCTTTGATATTAATTATTTTACCCATTCCATTAGGTTTAGACTTATTTCTGATTCGAATTGTAGCAATGTTAGCTTTTTCCTGTACATCGGAATGAGAATTGTGATTTTGGCGATTATAATTTCGATAGTTTTCGGTAGAGTCTTGACTGAACTCATTAGTTTGACCGTTATTGCTATTATTATACTGAGACGCTGTGGCCTTGAGAGTTACTTCTAAAACACCTAATTTGGTATTGGGTATGAAAGAAAGATTGTGAATTTTCATTTTTACTTACTTCGGGTTTTTTATCTTCAAAGTGGTGTAATTCTATTCGTGGTTTTAATATTACGTCTCGCCGCATCATAATCGTCTAGTTTACTTACTAATACGTCTACATTTTTAATTTTTGGAAGATCATCAATAAAATTATCTTTCATTTCTATAGGTAACCTTTTATTAATGTGACCTACTGCTATTAATTCTTTTAAGGATTCAAAATCAGATACTTTAAGACCGCTAATCCATTCTTCCAAATAATTTCTTAATTCAAATGCTAAATCGTGCTAAGTGGCTGAAGATTCTTTTCTATGTGACATTAATTTCTGCATAAATTCTTCTGGCGTCATTTTGAAGCGTTTAAGAAATAAATCTTTTACGTAATCGTAATTGTTCGCCAATGTTTCTGGCTCTCTAGCTATAATATTGGCGATTTTTAACGGAATTAAACTTAACAAATGTGTGACCCAATTTTCTTTTATTATATTCATTCGAGAAATTTGTCTTTCAAATAATGCTAAATATAGACTAATATCACTTTTGCTGTCAAAGTGAGATATTAATTTAAGCAAATCTGGTTGCTTACCTGATTCAGCTATTGCAGAATCGTCGCCAAATATACAGAGGTGTCGGTAACAGTAACGGTAACAGTAACGGTAACAGTGTCGTGAATTCAATGGTTTTTTCCCATCTCAAAAAATGCCCAACGCGCCTAAAGAAGTTTTCACTTCAAAAATTGCAGTATATCATTTTATAATTAATTTGGTAACGAATAAGATTAATGTTTTAACTAGCATTCCATTATCACAATCTGATATCATAAACTTTGACTATATAAAATGAAGTATTATTAAAGTTAACATCTCGTATATTAAATGGACTCCTTTGCTTTTACATAAAGTAATTTAATTCAAATGAAAACCCATCGAAGTCACTTTCGAAATCGAATTGCTATCATTTATAAGTCAACAGGCCTCAGTAATCTATAAAAGTTTGACATATATTAGATTCAATTGCCAAAGACGAATTTAAATTAATATACTTGCATGTTATTTTAGATTTACAAAACCAATTGAAGATATGGTACCTCGATTTCCTTAAATAGTAATGCAATTTGAATTAATGATAATTTCACCAATGATATTTACGATGAGATATTCAGTGAACGAAGTGTTTTGAGAATTGATACGAAATATATTGGCGATAAATACCAATGCAATAAAGCAAGTTTATATAATTTTTCATAAAATAAAAATATATCCTTCAACATAAACAGGTGTAATACTCCATTCACTTGTCACAGGGTCTTATCTTTATATGTACATTGTAATATAAATTTCCGAGGATATTTTCCTGACATTAATAATATCTTTCATGATGCAAATTTTTTAAGTTCAAGTTAAACCTCCTAAACGATCATATTAGTTCTTTTTTATTTTATTTTATTTTTGAACAGATGCCCTATCGTAAGTAATGTTAAAATTTTACGCTTGAGTTGATTTTAAAAATCATGCCAAAATAAGTCTTTTATCATTGACGAAGATTGTCAGGTAGTATTCACCTTTCTGCAATTCTTCCTGTTATCGAAATATATAGTTTTTGGTGAATTTCGACACTGTGTTTCATTTTACATACTTGATTTCTTTTTTACTTTTTTAGTGACAAAATATTTTCTCTTTTAGCCTATATATAAATTTCATGTTATATTTGACAATTTTAGCATTTTTCAATATAGTCGAAAAGTATTTAGGAATTTGGTTTACCTGTCTGTCTGTCCCTCTCTCCGTCTCTCCGTGCTCTAACTTGCGTTAATATATTCGGATAGGCATGTATTTTGTACATGTTAATGAGGTTTACTATAGAATATTCGCTATTAAAAATTAAGTGTGTAGCATTTATAGTTCGTTTCTAGTAACGCACAAAAACATTCTGTTACCTAACGGTCTTTGGAGAAAAATCGTTTGCGGTGCATTTTATTTAAAATGCCTATTTATATATCTCATTCAATTGTATGTAAAAATGATATTTTTTAATAACATTCTGTTAGTGTTGGAAAATGTTTCATAAACTATGCCTGATGCATGCTTTTCGTTCTTGCTTCTACTGCAAATGTTAAGAAAATCATGATAGACAGTATGACTTTCGATGTACTGATAAAACAGAAATATGTGCTTATCAGCAGTTGCAAAGGCGTAGTTTAAATAGTCACACATCGAATGCAATGTGCATATTGGGCTTTCAGTATTATTACTTAAATTTTAAACCCAGTGGAACAGAAATCTTAAAGTTTAACAATGTAATTACAAAAAATAATTTAAATAGCGATATAAGCATATATATTTTGAAATATTTTTTTCTTAATTTGAGTAAAAGCTACATTTTTTCCTTTATATGAAATTGAAACATTTTACGAAAAAATATATCAGTATATTACATATCTATTTAATTTTAATTTTGGACGTGAATATTAAAATATATTTTCAAATAAAATGAAATGCATAAAATAGTGTTGACAATTAGGTAGTTTTTTATTAACATATCTAACCACTTCGAATATTATAATTAGCTTTATTTCACGACACATTAAATAATGTTAACATTACTATTCGGAAATAGTGGTCGATTTTTGAAAAAAATAAGCCATTTTACTGGAAACAGGACACATTGGTGAAGCTAGTAAAGGGGATTTTAACACTTTCGGCGTACGAATATCGAAAGCTTTCTGCTATCTTTTCTATTGGTTCAAGTATTCCATCAAGTACCATCTTGTAGATGGTAAGGCAGTGTTTGCTTCTTTTAGTACATACACTGTCTTAATTTTTTCCAAAAGTTCTTTTATATGAATATGTATTCCAAATGTTTTTTCCCTTTTGTGCATCTTCTTCATCTCTTAAAGGATCTCAGGAGGCTTACTTTTCCTTTGAAGCTGCAATTTAGCATCATGTCACATTTAAATTTATTTCTTATTACCTATATAACACAAATACATAAAAATATTACTACTGACAGCTAAATATCTGTTCTATGTCGCATAATTATTTCAGTATTATACATAAGATATTTTCCTGTTTTTTAAAATTAAATTTTGTTATTATTATTTTTTTAATCGCGCGCAACATTTCTCAAATACTTAGAATGCAAATTTTATGAAACTTGACAGATACATCCATTTTGATGCAGGGAATAACTTATACTTTAAATTTAGTATTGTAATTGCATTGCTTATTTAAAATTAGCATTTTTGCAACAATAAAGGGATTTTTTCAACATTTTATAATTTTAATTTAAATTTAAAAACAATTATTTTTAATTGCTAAAAATGACGTATACGTTCAAGGTACATTAGTTTTACATCATTATCTATATTATTTAGGGTTGTAGAAAAAATATATTTGCTACAGTCTTGCGCGCAGTGGATGCAAAGCAAAAAATAGTTTTTTAATTTTTATCAAAATTAAAGAGTAAAAAAAGAAGTAAAATATCAATTGTAGAATATTGAAACAACTATGTTATATAGAACATATAGGGGCTGTGTATATATAACGTTATCGCTTTAGGGGGAGGGGGGCTTTGGCACTAGATATCGTAAAATATCTCTAGGGAAGGGGTCTTTGATATCTTAATTATTTTTAATCCACATTTTCTTCTCTTTTTTTACTTCTATTTGTATGAGAGTACAGTTATTAGAAAAACCGTTAAATGATTATAAAATTATTTCATTCCAAAATATGGAATCCCACAACATTTGACATTCTCATTCATCTGCTATATACCCAATATAATCCGCTGTTTGAGAAACAAGGTGCGAAATATGTTTGAAATTATATTTGTTGTGTTTACTAGAAAGCAAAGAGAAAGAATGTTGTCCATTCTGCTTGTCTCTCCCCGTGCAGGGGGCAAGTTCAAGAAGAAAATACTATTACTGTTGAATGCATTATGCAACAAAAAGATATTAGCAGATTCTATAAAAATAGTAACTATTTATAATACGTATTAGATGATATAAAGTTATTTCATATTTTACAGAGATATTTTATTGACTTCTTCCCTTCATTTGAATCAGTAAAGCATACGAATAATAAATATGAAACCATATATGTATACCACTGTAAATATATAAAAAGTATGTAAAAATATATGTAAATATATGTAAAATTATAATAACAAAGAAAAAAGTGTAAAAATAAATAGTTTTTAGACATTGATAACGATATCATTGACGGGGGTGTCCGATGACTGATAACGTATGATATCGTAATGGGGAGAGGGCGTCCAAAATTACCAAACAACGTTATATATGTACAGTAGGGTGGAGTGAAAATACGAAAGTTGTAATTTTGATTTCGGATAGCAGCTAAAAGTTGCCTTTTAGTACCTATAATATATGTGCAAAATTTCATGATTTTTTAAAACCCTATCAGAGCTCTACCAGGACCTTTATATTTTCATTGTTTTACACAATAGGTTCTTACCATAAATTGTACATTTACCGTGTTTGTTGGTAATCTCATTCGACATTTTTATATTTAATATGTTTAGTGTAACTTCCTTTATCATTTTTAAACCTTAAGTCTTTATTTTAAAAATTTTGAAGCGTTTTATTGAGTTTTACAAATTGTTTTTTCGTGTGAGTGGAGGCAAAGCGAAGTTTACCATTACCAGAAGTGCAGTGGAAAGACCCACATTTGGTTCTCCCTCAAAACTAAATGAAGTTGTTCTGCGAACAATAGCAGACCTTATACAATTTTACTTATATACAAGACAAGAATTAAAACACAGTAGGAATGGTAAAGATCTACCAAAATCAGAGGTAATTCAAATCCTAAGAGAAAAGATCAAAGAAATTTGGAAGAAAGCACGAATTTCTGTAGTTTCCCAGAGGCGTATTGAACAAATATACAACAATTTTTCTGAATACCAGAACATTATTCGATTACCCAAATCCAACAGAAATGATTATTACATGAAGAAGGTTCAGTTTTTCAAAGTTGAAGCTGTAAGTAAACTTCTAGACATTTCGGCGTGCAATTGTAAGACAATTCCGAAATATACCGGTGAAAAATCAAATAAGGCGCCTCCTCAAGGCGCCTTATCAACAAGAATTTCTTTTTGATTAAAAGTCAACAAGAAAGATGGTTATTGGTACAATCGATAAAGCCAACACAAGTAAATTGCTATAAAGTTAATATTGTTAAGTTTTCAATTTAAGTACAGTTTTCTTACATTAGAGACATACACTCTAAATTTGAAGAGAAATTCTAAGATATCCATTGTCTTTTATTTCTCTGAAAATATTTTCATTTAAATATGTTTTTTTTTTATTCATTTTAAAACGAGTGCGACATCATTATGGGATACGAAAAAGAGGCTTTATAATGAATTATTTAGTATATACAACCTATACAATAACATGGAAAACAAATACCATATTTAAAAGTTACACTTTATTTCAATTTGTAACTGGGATTATGTTTCTAGGATCGACAGTCTGAAACATAAACCCCACATACTATCGGAATTAGCAAAAGCCTGGAAACAAAAGTTATAATAATCTAAATAAAAAATTCCATAATTGTATATTTATATAACTAATTAAATTTTCAAACGAACTGAAATTACGCTGGAAATTAATGAATACCAAAGGAAAAATTGTCCAAATCGGGGATCGAACCCGTATACCTTGGTATAGCTCACCATGTGCATTTATCAGTTAAGCCACCAGGACGACATTCAGCCTAGCATTGTCTCACTCTTATATGATAAAGATACAATTTAATATTACGTAAAGAGTGAGAGAATGCTAAACTGGATGTCGCCCTGGTGGCTTAAATAGCAAAAGTACTTGTGAGATATACCAAGGTATCCAGGTTCGATCCCAGGTCTTTAATTTTTTTTTACTCTGTTGGGTGTACGCTCTGTAGTAAAGTGATAATTCACATACTTTGTATTCCTTCATTTCCAGCGTAATTGCAGCTCTGCTAAAAATTTAATTAGATATATCAATGTTCATCGATACTGGGTTTGGTTTGCCACATGCATGCCACTAAAGTTGTGCTCATGATTTACGTTCCATCTTGTGCTACAGAAGTTGTAGACTTACCATTTAAGAGTGAGAGAATGCTAAACTGGATGTCGTCCTGGTGACTTTAATGGTAAAAGCACTTGGTGCGCTATACCCAAGTATCCGGGCCCGATCCCCGGTCTGAACATTTTTTCACTCTGTTGGTTGTACGATGTAATGTTGATAATTCACATCCGTTGTATTAATTGTATATTGATGTCCGTAAAATATTTTTAACTCACCGTTATTGCTTAAAGTACAAAAATTACAATTTTGTTTTAGCTCATACCATCCTAATGTTGAATATTTTGAAAATTAATGATTTCCATTTTTGAAAACGATACACTGAGAATGAATCGTTTGGGCACTAGATAATATTTCTATGTATCTATTAACGGTTCTTAAAATAATAACTTTGGTATGTAGAATTACGTTGATTAGTCTTTAAATACCGCAGATGCATATTTGTGTTATGAAATAATCAACCGAAACATATATTTCCAAATTTCGTCGCACCAGCTTTTTTTCTCCTCATATATAAATACTCTTTATCTCAATTTAGTGTCAAATTTCTTAAAACATGCTTGTGAGCATAGAAGAAAATCTCCAACTAATAAATATTCTAATAAATTGATACATAGTTGTAAGTTATTTTAAACTAATTTCCAACATTACTCAAAGTTCATCTCTTTTCATGGAATTTACTTCTTGGCGATAATTAATAACACGCATATGCGCTGCTTAAATTCGTAAATCAAACTATCCTCTAATTTTGCATACAAATATAATTTACCGTTCGCAGAAGCTTGCAACTCAAATTAATTACGCACAGCATGAAATGCCTGTTTTATTCAAGCATGTCATAATATAAAGTATATGTAAAATTAGTTAAAGATTATTCGTTTAAGCAGGCTTTGAAAAGTTATTATGTGTTTCGAAATGAAAATGGTTAAAATCTTTAGGCCTTCAATATTGAAAGCAGTATTAAAGATAGCATTTTATTTTTATGTTTAAACGCCTTATTTTAGAAATATATAATGTGGAAGAAAAATTTAGTATATAGTACATTTTAATAACGTAGTCCCCTTTAAATTTTTACATACAAATATAATTTCATACAAATATATTTTTTTACATACAAGTATAAGTTTATAAACATATAATTTTTTACACAGAAATATAATTTTACATACAAATATAATTTACCGTTTGCAGAAGCTCGCAACTCAAATTAATTACGCACAGCATGAATGCATGTTCATGTCATAATCCAAAGCATATGTAAAATTAATTAAAGATTATTCGTTTATATATATTCGTTTATGTATTCGATATTATATATATATATATATATATATATATATATATCAGCATGAAATGCCTGTTTTATTCGAGCATGTCATAATCTAAAGTATATGTAAAATTAGTTAAAGATTATTCGTTTAAGCAGGCTTTGAAAATTTATTACGTGTTTCGAAATGAAAACGGTTAAAATGTGTATGTGGATGGGTGGATTTGATGTTTTGCGCACATTTTCACTATATCTTCGGTTCTAAATGTAGGGGAAGGGTGAATTACGAGAGTATTTTTTTTTTTTTTTTTTTTGTAGAGTGTTTTTGTTCGCGATGGACAACATAGAATAACAATGAAATGACTTTATTTAAGATGGAAATTGCATTTCAATAAATAAATAATTAAGAGTAAACAAGATATATAACAGTTTCAAAATCAACTAGAACAATATAATCATTTATAATTATCTTTATTCTACAAAAAGTATGGGGAAAATGACATTTAGGCTTTAAAGCATCAATACACTTTAGCACAGTTTATGAGATATATTTTACAGATTGGCGGGTACACAAATTTAATTCACTTTTGATTTTTTTTCTTAGCGGATATTTTGGTTTAAGCTAATTTCATATAACTGTTTCATTCACTCTTACTTCTGCTCCACCAGCCCTTTTGCTGTTTTTGTTCAGCAAAATACACTACCGTGAATACGAAAAGCCTAATCAGTACTTGTGTATAACTTTATTAATGATATGACTTTATTATTTACTAGCTAACCCGCCCGGCGTTACACGGGCCAAAAATATTAATAATCTCTTCTATACGAAACTTAAACCACACCCCGTCGTAATCGGGTCCATCGAACCAGATATACTCCTATAGTTCCAACTTCCACCACCAGTCGGTTCTGGAAGAGGCCTTTTCAGAACACTCGACCCAACCAAATTTCCTAGTAGAATTAAAATTTAACCACGGGTAAACATTGCCAAAATAGCGGAAATCGCGAAAATTGGTTACGTAATCGATCGGTTTCTAAAGGGTTAATGTAGATATTTTTAAAAACCCAATCGTGCGTTTTGAAGAAAATGAACGCGTCTATGATCTGGAGTCTACTGTTTGTCCGTACTCACATTTCCTGAGTCGAACTGATTTTTAAGCCTGGACCGAAAAACGAACATCGCGTGAGTGAGTTTTGGAAAGGATATCTTTTCGGAGGGTTAAAATTAAAAATTTTCAAAACGGATACCAGATTTTAAAAATCAAAGGGATATATATTAGGCTCTATATTTTTAGTTTTTCGTATCTTGTTTATAAACGCCGATTCGGATTTTTAAATATAGGAGAAATAATTAAAAAGCGAAATTGACTTACGGTAAAAAACGTTTTCGAAAGGATTAACGTGCGTTTTTTTTAATTATAGGTTTCTGCTTGAATCCGATAGAATGTAGATGACTTTAGGAGTGTTTGTTTTTTGTTTGGTTATTTTAGAGAGCCGATGCCAGATTTCATATATCGCAGAAAATCGGAATTCGCAAAAGTGAATCAGAGCGCGAATTTTTTTTGAAGGGTTAATATTCGTATTTTTCTAAAACAAATACAGATATCGAAAAAGGAATAAAAGTAGATATTGTCTGGTAAAACTGTAAAAACTGTAAAACGGCATACAGAAAATATACTTTTTCGAAGGGTTAATGTTCATATTTTTAAAAACCAATAGTGGCTTTGAAAAGGCCAAACTTAGATCTTTAATTTGGTGACCGTTGTTTTTCCGTATCTTTTGTATTCCGGTGGATGCAAGGTTCGGAAAACAGGAGAAAATAAAAAACATGAATTCGATGCTTTTTGACTATTTTTTTGAAAGGGTTAAGTGTAAAAAGTTTTCAAACCAACCATATCGTTCGAGACTTAAACGTATGTTCTTTCGGAATATGTAGACGGTTTTTCCGTATTTTGAGCCGTTCGCCCATTGCGAATTTAGAAAAACTTAAAAAGAAATGGAATGATCCACGCTTTGTTTCATCATTTAACGGAGGAACGAATACATGCCTTCTGGGCATGCGCGAACTCTTTTCGAAAAAGTGATTTTTTATTTGCGATCTTTGATCAGTTTTTAGTTAAAAACTACTCTGATTTTCAAAATATTAAAAATCTGAGGTTCAGGTGCACCAGGAGAGGGTTTGGACTACCTAAATCTAAATTTGCAGACTTCTAGGTGGGCTAGATTTTGCTAGCCATCGCCAACAGACACACACACAGACATACACACAGACACACAAACACACACACAGACCGAAACTTTATTTTATTAGTATAGATAATACTACCTGTACACAGTTGGTTTTATAAAATGAAACATTGTGTAGATAACATGCAGATAAATCCATGGTAAAAATCATCATATATATTATTTCTGTTATCAACATATTTTTTTCTAGGAATTTACGAAACGCACAACAACAGAAGAAGTATCATTCGAAAGGTTTTTGTAGCGGCTTCTGACATAGTACACTCACATTTCGTTAAAACATGCTTTGCGATTAAAGACTACTGTTAATTAAAATTAAATCGGAATTCTTTCCATAAATGAAATGAAAAGTTTTCCTCAAATTAATACTGCCCCAAAAATAAAATACAACATTATATGATGCTCAGCACTGATTATAAAATATTCAGAACGAGTTTATTTTAAATTAATGATTAAAAAGAAAAATTGAAATTGAAATGTTTATATTTATATTTCTTTGTCCCATGTTTTTCCCAAAGCGGATGACGTCATCCTCTAATGCAGTTAAAATACGATTGTTAATTTTTTTACTTACCCACCATACGTAGTATAGGGTAAGACTTGTAATCGTTTTGAAAATCGAAAAAAAAATTGACGGATTTACACGTTTCAGACACTGGAGATTCCGAAAAACATATTTTTAGAAAAAAAATATTTGCCTTACGTCTGTGTGTCTTGTGTCTGTGTGTCCGTGAGTCTGTGTGTCTGTGTGTCTGTAAACGCTCTATCTCCCGAAAAATTTGAGATAGAAACTTGCAATTTGGTATGTACTTAGTATGTAATAATGGGAAGAAGCCTATTTAATTTCAATAACCTCGATTAAACGGAACTATTTTTTTCGGACTCTCGAAATATTCGTTCTGATAAAAGGTATATAAAAATTTTCGAAATTGTTTATTTTAAGAAATGAATATAAAAGACAATAAAAAAACAAATTTTGCATAAAGCATTAAGTCGATCGAATAATTAGTTGCCGAGATATTTGTAGCCCTATTTACCACACTCTTCGATTTTTCTTGACCTGGTATTTCATCCAAATTTCACTTAAAATATATATTTTAATTGGAAATTTGACGCTTAATCAGATGCAATAAACCGCTAGTTAATAGGATTATTATTTTTTGAATTATAAGGATGTTTCTTTCAAGTAATTCAGTAATCGAGCCTTTAAAGTTTATGACGTCATCAAGCCACGATTTTATTTGAATTGCAATGCATTTTATAAGTAGTTTACACATTTTTATTTTAATACATTACATTACGCATATCCATGATGGCTAAGTATTACGGTGGCCCACAACGACTAGTTTTTTTTTTTTTTTTTTTTTTTTTTTTTTTTTTTTTTTTTCGTGGTGTGTAACATTTGCTACTTTGGATCAGTTTTCACTGTAACTTTGAGGGAATAAATTAGGTGATATTCTGGCTTGACTAAAAACTAAATGTTGCTTGCACATATTTTTATTCTTACTGTTACTAACCCATCATACGTAGTTTAAGGCCAGCTTTGAAAAAAAAAATGACGTATTTACAAGTTTCAGATACTGGAGTTTCAGAAAAACATATTTTTAGCAGAAAAAAAAAATTCCGTCTGTATGTCTGTGTGTGCCTGTGTCTGTAAACGCTCTATCTACCGAAAAAATTGACATAGAGACTTGAAATTTGGAATGTATTTAGTATGTAATAATGTGAAGAAGCTTATTGAATTTCAGTAACCTCGATTATCCGTAACTATTTTTTTCGGCCTCTCGAAATATTCGTCGTGATAAAAGTATATAAAAATTTTCGAAATTGTTTATTTTAAGGAGTGATTGTAAAAGACAATAAAAACATAAATTTTGCATAAAAAAGGAAGTCGATCGGATAAATAGTTGCCGACTTATTTGTAATTATATTTTCCACACGCTTAGATTTTTCATGACCCTGTATTTCATTCAAATTTCAATTCAATGTTATATTTTAATTGGAAATGAGACGCTTAATATCACGCAATAAACTGTTAGTTAATAGAAATATCAATTTTGGAGTTATAAGGATGTTTCTTTTACGCAGTTCAGTAATAAAGCATTTAAAGTTTATGACGTCATCAAGCCAAGATTTTATTCAAATTGCACTGCATTTTATAAATAGTTTACACATGTTTTACTTTCCTATTTTATATTATGCATATCCATGATGGGTAAGTATTACGGTGGCCCCCAACGACTAGTTTCTTTAGAAGCTTAAACCTGCTTCTAAAAATATTAGCTATAGCTAAAAAGTATTAGATTTTAGTGCGAAATCCTCGCACGAGCCAACTGGTATTACACTAAGTCCAACAATTAAGGGACAATTACCGGAAGCTTTCAAATTTAAGCGTTTTGTCGAATATCTGCTGAAATTCTTGACGAATTGTTCTTGTAAAGAAGGTGTTTGTAAAGAGGATGTAAAGAAGATGTTTGACTTCATAGTTTTCAGTGAATATTTAGTCGCAAGGGCAGTTAGGGGGCAATAATAAATTTAATAAAAAAATAATATATGCGATCACCCAATTAACAGAAAGAGCTCAAAATGGTCTGTCATTGTAGCAAATAACAGTTCATTATTTCTGTGCATTTGTGTATGCATAACACGCATATCCGGGAAGATGTTAGCGTGTCTGTGAAAAATTCAAAAGTTTTTTGTTTATAGCATACAGAATTTTCAACCGAATTTACCACCACTTTCCGAATACTAGACAAAGAATGGTAGAAATAGTATACTGCTATTAAAATATGAATATATTGAATATTTGATGATATATGGGTATTTGAATAAAATAAATTTTAACTGCGCATGCGCGAACCACACCAACGATATTGTGTCATGATCTTTGTAGTCAATTCTAGAGAGCAACTCATATAAGAAGACCAGTCAAATATCGTGAATCTCAGAAAGATATCGGCGATACATTGAGATGATTGATGAACTGGGGAAAATCCGTTATCATCTAGCTACTTTTAGAAAGATCTACTTATAGATGATTGCACAATCAAGGAAAATATAATTTTTCGAAGACATTTATTGTAACATATATTCTGATTTTACAATTGATAAATCAAAAAATTATGATATTTATTGTCCTAATATCAGAAATAATTTAGTCTAAAAGTTATAAATTTATAGAAACTACAATTTTTTGTATATAAGACTCAAATAATCTATTCTGTTGATGCAAAAGTGCGTTTAATTTACTTGAAGAAAATTAAAGAAACAATTTATTTAGTAAAAACTACATTATTTGTATCTTCCTGGTAGCTACAGAAACCAGACATTCTTTTCAAAAATATATAATTCACGGCATTCAAATTGCACAAACAATATATCGTAAGGATAGATGCAAATTAAGAGGAAGGATCCTCATAACATATATTTCCTGCGCTTATTTAAATATTTTGTTTGTGAGATAGCCTGTTGGATTTGCTCAGCTTTTTTTCAGATATATGCCTTACGTACAATGTTTAAATGAAACAAGAATGGTTTTTATTTTCTTTGAATCATGAATTATTTTTGACAAATCTTTTTCTTAGAAACTTACGCATCAAAGTGCAATGTAATTTCTTAAGGATAATTTATTTTATGCTAGTACATTAGAAATAATATGATGGTCTATAACTCGAGTGATTTGTTATATATTTTATTTATCTTATTTAGGAATGAAGAATACTGATGATCGCGAAGACAAATAGCATGTAAATTTAAAAAATATATATTGCCTAATTTCATTTTAATGTATGCATTATTAAACGAAAGGATTAAAATATTTATTTGAAAACATAATTTTTCGGTTGAAGTTTCTAATTATGTATTTTAAAACTAAAAAGAAAAAGAAAAAAGTCTTATTAAATAAATATACTTTTTTTCCATCTATAAAAATATGTGTGATATATGTGATTATATTTATACAAAATTTTTAAAATACATTATTTTTAGATTAAATTTGATTAAATACTTACAGTTACAAAGAGTGGAATTGTTATATATATATATATATATGTGTGTGTGTGTGTGTGTGTGTATAACATTGATATAAAAGACTTACATAAAACAATGTGTATATTATTTAAAGAATTTAAATCTCAATTAAAATTAAAAGAACATATTTCAGTAATTTTTTTTTAAACTTTACTAAATTTTACATTGCATAATAATTACATTATATATGACAATATTATCTATAAACAATGCCAGGGAATTCCGCAGGGCGGAACCGCATCTAGTATTTTCTCTGACCTTTACTTATATTATTATGAAAGAAATATAAGTCCGAACAATGATTATGTATTTTATCGATATATTGATGACATTATCATATTTTATTTCAATGAAATAAATTGCACATCACCACTCAATTTTTATCCTACTCAGCTTAAATTAAGCGAAAATGATTTAATTAATAATAATATAAACTTTCTTGACTTAAAAATTAATATTACTAATAATTATAAATTAATTTTTGATATTTATGATAAGAGAATTGATTTCCCATTTAAAGTAAATATTTTTACCAATTTTGCTTCATGTTTACATAAATCTGTTTATAAAAATATAATTATCAATTATCTACATCGTATAAAATACTTATGCTCAGATATAAATAAAAACAAAAATATTAGATATATTCGAGATCAAGCAAAATATATGGTTACCCAATTTTTATGATAAATTCAATCATCAACTCTTTTAAATAACATTTATTATATAATTTAAATATAAACATGGTATGTAATAAATTATTGTTTTAGTGTGCGATAACATATAACAAAAGATATAGAAAATAATAATTATAACATACATTATTACAATTATAACATATTAGGAAATTTAATATTTAATATTTGTTTGAACATTATATACACTTTATATAGAAAATTACAATTATAACATACATAATTACAATTATAACATATTAGGAAAATTAAATATTTGATTGAACATTATATACACTTTGTATAGTTGTGATTGTGCGTTGCCGATCACCTCTGTTTAAGGTGTTATTGATGTGCAGTTTTCATACATTTATAAATTAACTTATACAATAACAAATTAAATTATACATGGATAACATTGGTGATTATAACTAATAAACATATCTATTTGCAATATATATAAATATAAATATATATAGTTTTTATTTTTGTCTATGAATAATTAAATTTAACAAGTATTTTAATTACTGCATTGCATTAATTTGATTGAAAAACAGTAGTAATGCTATTAATTATCAATCTTATAAATTTTGAGATATTTTGAATTGTTTATGAATTATTTAATTAGATATTTGAATTAATCTATGAAATATAAAATATATTTACAATGTAGTATAAATTAAACATTAATTATTTAATAACAAGTCTAATATATATTTAAGTAGTAGTAAAAATAAAACATTAATTGTCGGAGCAAAGCTCCGGCTTCCCATGAAAAATTACACTTTTGTGTACACGATAGCGGCCAAAATATTTGCCGCATTGATACCAAAATTGGACTGGAAGTCGGTAGTGGCAAAATCTCGCCGGGGATTGAAAAACAGAAATATTCGTCAACTCTAACGCCCGGAATCGTCTGCTCTAGAATTTTCCATTTCCCCATAGAGATAACATTGCGATTGTTTGAATTAAATAAAAAGAAATTTGAAATAATTTATATTGTTGCCATTTTTTATCATGAAAAACTTTTGAATTAAATAAAAAGAAAATTGAAATAATTTATATTGTTGCCATTTTTTATCATGAGAAACTTATTTAAATAACAATATACTCGGAAACAACCTTTTAGTACAAGCTCTTAATCTCGGTCCCATATATTTTACTTTTATATATTTTACATATAGTTTACTTTTCTGAAATAAGGACCCCATACATTTTTATCTTAAAACACGTGCAATGAAGTCTAAATCGTATTAAGTACATGAGTTTAGTTTTTTTTAAATCGAACTCAGCAATTGGTGTAATTAAACTTTTTCTTTCCATTTCAAAATATTTTTTTTCCTTTTCATTCAAGCTTATTGTATAAAAGAAGTATGAGAGTAAATCTGTTTATTTTGATATAGTCCAGCCAATCCAGGATTAAAAAAAATATATGTTAAGAAACATTTTATATATGGACGGATTATATGTTTTTATTATATAGAATTTGCAAGGATGCCAGTTAAGAGAAAGCAATCAGCTGAAATGAGAAGAATTGCGAATCGTAATTCAATGCGGAGAAGTCGCACAAGTCAGTTACCTTCAGATTTTTGCCGCGTACCGGTATACTGACAACTCAAATGAATGAAGCAATCAGGTTTAATAGAGAGGTATCGCAAATCACCTATGTGTCCTGTAATACGTGTCACAGAGCTTTCCCTGATATCATATTAAATGCTGCTGGGCTCTGCTAGACATGCAAGTGTAGAGACGGTGCTTTCAAGTTTTCTGCCACTAATTGGATGGACCCAGGTCCAGTTCCTATTTGTCTCAAAGATCTGAGCTACATTGAACAAATGATGGTCGCTCAAATACATCCAGTGGTTTCTCTTTACCGTATACGAGGCTCACAGTATGGATACAGCGGAAATGTAATCAGCTTTAAACAAAATATTGAGAGTTTTATTTCGCGCCTGCCTGTCAATCCTTCAGATATGACTTCAATTGTGTTAGTGACAAAAGATACTTTATCAGGATGTGCAGAGTTTTCTGTTCGCTCACAACGTCTTCTAGAAGCACTCAATGGCTTAAAGCTCACAATCCTTATTATTCAAATATCACAACTGATGAAGATTTGATCGCTACATTACCTAAGAATGGTGACGTATCTCAAATGTTACCAACAGCAACCGATATTACTGAGGATATTGATACTTTGAACGAGGAAATAAGGCGCGAGTCATTTAGACCACTACTTGAACCGGTAGATCAAAACAACTTAATAAATGACGCAATTCGTGTGCCGCACCCTTCATTAAATTCACAGCCTATCAACGAATTTCAAGAAGAGGGTTACATAGCACGTGCTTTTCCTCATCTTTTTCCACATGGTACAGCTGACTTACGACAACCTCGTCAAAAAGCAGTCTCTCCTGATGAGTATTTTAAGTTCCTAATGCAGTATGAAGATGGGCGATTTGCTAAAGACCCCCGATTTCGCTACTTTGCCATGAATTCAATTCTTCGGTGGCAGTCTTTGGCTAAAGGGCGTTTTTTCGTTCAGCGAAATAGGTTCAGCAATAAGACGGTAGAGCAGTGCGTGATATTCTGAATAGGCAACCAGAAAGGGCAAAACACATTATGATTTATGCTAGCAAATTAAGATCCACAAAAGGATACTGGAGTGCACGTTGTGGGGAACTCCTTTCCATGGTAGGACAAATTGGAGCACCAACAATTTTTTTTACACTGTCTGCAGCTGATTATCACTGGCCTGATCTTTTTAGACTTTTAGAGCCTAACAGAGATCCAAATGAGCTGACTGATACAGAACGCAGACAATTAATGCACGACAACCCTCTGTTGACTGGTTGGCTCTTTCAAAAACGTTGTGATATATTTTTGAGAAAAATCTTGACGCCGTTGTTTTTAATAGACGACTACTGGGTTCGTTTCGAATGGCAGTGGCGTGGAAGTCCTCACATGCATGGATTGTTGTGGTTAAGAGGGGCGCCAAACATGGAAACACTAGACATGACTAACGCTGAAAATGTAGCAGCCGTAACAGCATATTTTGAAAAACTATGCAGTGCTGTTAATCCTGACAAGGACGTCCTCGTAAATGATATACACCGCTGTCGAGTTCGCTTTTCAGACATTTCCAGTGAAGATCGTGAAAAAGATCTCGCTCAGCTCTTAAATCAAGTCCAACGTCACACAAGACATGGAGATTATTGCCTAAGGAAAAAAAGAGGTACAAATAGTTATAGCTGCAGATTTGGTTTTCCAAAAGCAGAGTGCGACTCTCCAAAGCTTCAAGTAGAAAATGGCATAATTAGCTTTTTGCCAAAAAGAAACGATTCTGAAATGAATACCTACAACTGCTTCGTGTCACAAGTTTGGAGAGCTAACACGGATTTCAGCCCTATTACATCAAAGGATGCGGTTTTGCATTACATTGCCAAATATGCCTCAAAATCAGAAACAGCTTCTGTTCCTTACAAGGAATTATTATCTGAGATTTTAAATAAGATGAACGAAACAAATCCAGCGGTTCAAGAAGTCCAAAAACTTATTTTGTCTTCTTTTCTAAAATGGATTACTCAGCCCAAGAGGTAGTACACATATTAATGGGATGGCCAATGTATCACAGTAGTCGGGAAGTAGTTACAATACGGCTTCATGATAAGAACTGGGAAGAAATCAACTTTTCAAGCGACGAAAGACCATCAAAAAGCATGCTTCAGAAATATTGCGCGCGGCCGGAGAAACTTATTTCCTGCACGCTTCTTAAGTTTGCAAAATCTTTCTCAGTAAGAGGAGTCGATTATCACCAAAGAAGAAAAGATGCAGTTGTCAGAGTTTTTCCTCTTACATCACTCAACCACGACCCAACTCTAGCCAAAGAATACTATAGGCAACAAGTATTACTCAATTATACTTGGAGAGGTAATTCTGACTCTTTATTGCAAGAAGGCCTGCCGTCTGCGTATCACTCATGAGAGGAAGCATTCAATGATCTAAATATTGATGCACACGAAGAAATAAATTTTCCTGCTGTTAGCAGTACACATGAGACAGAAATCCTGCAAGAAGAATACCGCGAGATTGATCCATATATGGCAGCAGCTGCCATAGTTCCCGTGCAGACAAACGAGGATACTTTGGGGCAACGCGTGATTGATCATGCATGTGAGTGGAAAAGTGAGAGTTACAAGTACCCTGATCGCAATTTTACTTCATTTTTAAATTACTGTAAAGAGCAACAACTTACAGTGCATCAAAATTACGATACGGCTGAGATCAGATTTACAGATGAGCAGCAAAAAATACTTCACTTATGCACGCAACAGCTTTCGTCTTTGCAATCAAGATTTATAAATTGCCCTAAACGTACTTTTATTATTGGGAAAGCCGGAGCTGGAAAAAAGTACGGTAATAAAAGAAATTCGTAAAAGAGTTACCGAGCAGTTAGGACCGGAAGCTATTATGGTTTTGGCTCCAACAGGTGCTGCTGCAATTAATGTCGAGGGCAAAACAATTCACTCTGCACTAAAAGTACCAACATGTTTTAAATCGTTTGCTGATTTAGGAAGTGAAGCAGCAAGAAATCTACAGCTCAGCATGAATCCAGTTTCATTTCTCATTATTGACGAATTTTCAATGATCGGATGCCGTCTGATGGCTGCACTTGAGCAAAGATGTCGCGAAGGTAAACCAGACAGCATTGAACCTTTTGGAGGCTTATTTGTTTACCTGATTGGAGATATTAGGCAGCTACAGCCTGTAAAAGACACACCTCTATATAGGAGACATTCTATAAAAGACATTTTGGCTTTACGTGGACAAACAGTTCTTAAGATGTTTGAAAAATGTTTCACCTTAACAAAGTCAATGAGACAAAGCGACGATCAGCAAATACAGTTTAGAGAGACTCTTGATTCGCTTTCCGTAGGTGAAGTTACAGGCGACCAATACGCATCCCTTATGCAACGACGTAAAGCTATACAGCCTCCGGCTGAACTTGAAAGGTTTCAAGATGCCATACGCCTTTTTGCCACAAACAAGCAAGCTGAAGAAGTACTACGAAGTACTTCGTAAATCAAAATGGCCAGTGGCAAGAATATTAGCAGACCACAATAATCAAATAGCAAGATGGAGTGAAAATGAGCACGCGTCTGGACTTCAGGCTTTTTTTAGCAATTGGATGCAGAATTATGTTGCGTACCAATCTGTGTACAGAGGGAGGATTGGTCAACGGTGCACTTGGTACGGTAAAAGATATTGTCTACGGACCAGGATTGCGGCCTCCAGGCTTGCCACAGGCAGTAATGGTTCATTTTGATGATTATCGGGGACCATTTCTCACAGAAAGACTTTTTCCTGTCACACGTATTACAAAGTCTTGGAAAGAAAACAATGTCTCATGCTCCCGTACTCAGTTACCTTTAACAGTTTCATACGCTGTCACCATACACACTTCCCAAGGTTTAACTTTGTCAAAAATAGCTGTGGACATTGGTGAAAAGGAGTTGTCACTTGGAGCAACTTATGTCGCGTTTAGCAGGGTTCGACGTTTAGAGGATGTTCTGATTGAAGTGCCACTTGCTGATAGATTAGCATTTGAGCAGTATCTGAGGCAAGTGTTGACCGAATAAACACTTGAAGATTCAACAGCTGTTATTGTAAATTTTCTTTTATACTATTAAACAGTAAATATAAAAATAAAAAACATATATTATATATTGTTAATGTTATATTTTATGTTTATCCCACTCAATGCTCCGACATTTCGGCTTGACGGATTCTAGTTATTTAATAATATGTCTATAATATCAGTGGATTAACACAGCTGGCAGCAAAAACAATTTGAATTAAAATAATATCTCTTTTACATAATATATTCTTGTTAAGAATATCTGAAATGCTGTGCAAGTTGAATTAATTCTGTGTAGATTTATTCATATAGTAGTATTATATTTTATTTGAATTTAAAGTAAAACTACAAGTTAGTATTGTTTTTTAATGTTTATTTATATAATTAAATCTAATGAAGTGAGTATGTAACTAATAAAGTGGATATCTAACTAAATATTAATTATGAATTATTATAATACCAATAGATGGCGACACTTTACCTTCCAGGTAGTTGTTGATAATATTGTTAATATTATATTTAATTTAACTATAGAGTTAGCTATTGATTGTATATTAATTTTACTTTCAGGAATTAAAATTGGATGGAGTAATATATATTCACGTATATAATTTTGTTATAAGTGTATTAAAACCAGAATTATTTTGTGTGTTTTTGAATCATTTTGTGTTTGGGTGTCATCGATGGGGTTGTGTTTTAAAAAAAGTGTGCTCTCAACTTGTCTTTCAAATCATTTCTCTCAACTCGACTTAGTCAACATGTATGATGCATTGCCATGTGGATGTGAATATTATGCAGAAGTTGTGACATTTTAAGGATTCTGTATAATTATTGTGAGTATAATATTTTATCTACACTTTAAGCGTTCATATTTCCAATTTTATTATTTCAAAACTGTTATCTCGTGGTAATTTCGTGAGGTGTTAAATACAGTTTTTGGGATAATCGATGTGAGTGAAATATATTGTATATTCTTAATGGTTTTTATTTCCTATTTAAATATTTCCAAATTTTAATATTTCCAATTGTTGTCTGGTAATAATTCAGTGTACCTGGATGATTCTACTGATCTTAGCATTATGCCAGTAGAATTATGAAACACTGAATTATTATATGTGGGTGCATCCAGGCTGATGAGTACATGTGCATGTGTTTTTTCATATCCAATTCATATTTAATTCTCATGTGGTCCAATTTTCCATTGTATATAGTTCATATTTAATTTATTAATCCATTTGTATTTACTTAATTGCAACTCCAATTTATTTTTTTCCCTTTCTCTCTATTTCTTTTTTCTTTTTTCAATATTCTTTAGGTATGAGTAAAATTTGGCCAATTACCATTGAAGCACAAGCTATGGTAATATTATGTTTGCACATGTTAATTATTAGCTATATGGTATTCTGTATACACAATATCATTAATTATCTCTTTGGAGATTTAAGTAGAATGATAATAGAACTTGATATGTTTTTTGAAATTCATAGATATTATAATTATATATATATATATATATATATATATATATATATATATATATATATATATATATATATATATATATATATATATATATACCGGGTGGTTATAATATAAGCATCTCTATTTGGAACTGTTTGTAGATTAAAGGAATAACAGGAATGAAACCAAAATCAGTTCACTCACTATTCGAGAAGGGGGAAGGGAAGAAGAAAATAACTGCAATAATCGTCGACAATTGGCGCTTTTCAGTGTGAAATGTAATGTGTAATATTGTGTACTGTGGAGGTGTCGCAAACCTCAATGACATTACCGCATATCCCAACATGCGCGAAACATCACTCCTGATGTGTTACATTCCGCAGTTGAGCACGTCTTGCATCGCCTGGATTGTGTCCTCTAGCACAATGACCATGTGGAACTTGAAAATGATCGGCACCACCATGCAAAAGCCTAAATGTGACATTTTCCAATAAAATAGGTGTGCCATCCAGTTTGACTCCTTAATTTTTTGTTCTTGTATTACACATTACATTTCACACTCAGTAGCGCCATCTGTCGGTGAATATTGCAATTTTTTTTTATTGTCCCATTCTTTTTCCCCTTTCTTGAACAGTGAGTGTACCGATTTTGGTTTAATTCGGATCATTCCTTGGAACTACAGACAGCTCCAAATAGAGATACTTATATTATTATCACCCTGTATATATATATATATATATATATATACATATATTAGTAAATAAATTGAATATTAATAGGCAAATTATTCACAGTAAAATAGTCAGAAACTACTTAGAAATTGAAATTAATTGATTAATTATATTAAGTGTAAATTCGGAATAATATTATTATTTTTACGAGAAATGTATTGGTTGATGGTATATTGTTAATTTAGCCTTTAAGTTAGAAAGATATATTATGAATAGATTTTACCAAACATATGAAAATGTAAAGTTCCATTTCACAAGTACATGCCATCTATATTTTTAAACTAAAGTCATACATGACATTTTGTTATAAAAATAATGTTTACGTCTGCTGTTGTTTAACGTCTCTTTATATCAATAACAATTATCTTTCGCATTTTGTTTAAAGTTACTTCATAGCAATTAGCACTTCAATAGTAAAAGTTCTATAAGTGTGAAAACAACATCATGCAATCTACAATTATACTCTAAAAGGCTTTATCTAAACTATTTTAATATAACCTCTTTCCTGAAAGAACTTGTTTCATTAGCATATTTCAAACTTAAATTCCAAATCTCCCAAATCAGAGTAAATACTTGTCTTTGTAATTAAGATTAGATTAAATCCAAGCAAAAGGGAATGATTATAGCTCTCTTTAATATACATAAACGTCTGGTTATTCTGCCGAAATTTTCAATCTCTAATATTTGAGAATTATGTAACAAATAAATGACATAATTCCAGTATATTGTAACCCTTTATTTTCCTGAAATGTTTCAAATTGGTTCCTGCGCAGCCATTGATATTCTAATAAGCATTGATATATTAATTCTGGAAGAATAAGTAGTCAGACGTTCAAATTAATTTATAGATTTTTTTAAGCACAAATTCAGTTGAATATTTCTTTTTTCAAGAAAGTTATTGTTTAATGTTTCATTGTTTGTTACGCCTTGTTTTAGAAGAATATTTTGAATTTTAAAAACGTTTTACATGCATTATATATCTTATGTTTAAAGAAATCGTTAGAATACTCTTTCCCACAGTATGCTTTTTACGGTAGATGTGTATTTTTTACTAATATGTATAGTTGCTTGGACTCTTAAAAGATTACTTTCAACAAGAACATAATACATATTTTATACAGCTTACCATTTGAGTCCATAAATCTTAAAAAACATACTGTAATACTTCTTATGAATCGTATACGAATTCGTGTAAAAATTGATGAACAATTTCATTTATGAAACGTGGAGAATACATAAAATTTTACCTGTCAAATAATGTTGTTTCGATTTTTAAATATATATATATATATATACACTTTTTAATTCTTTATTTTATTTGAAAGTTTTATTATTAACCCAAGGTTTGCAGCGTTACTAATTTCTTTTTTCCCTTTGCTACCACTGTTTTTAAACAAATATATTCGTGGTAGATTCTTTTAACATCTACAGTAGAAATGTACCACAATGTTTACTGTTTTTTAATAGTGGTAACAGAAGTAGAAAATCTTCGGAACACTGCGGCCCCTGTCAACCCTTAAATGAAAAAATACGTTCATTTGATTGAAAATAATATTAATACCATATTTTGTATATCTTTTATTCATCGAAATATCGAAAATATGTGTGATAATTATAGAGGATACAAATTCAAATATTGTTTTTGAAAGATTTATTTAATTATTATTATTTTTACGGTAAATTTATTATTTATTATTTTATTGTTTATTGAATCTTATTTTAGAAATATATCTTTGTATAATTTTACAATGGTACTACATAAAATATTTTCCTTAACCAGTAAATTTTCATTCATACACAATTTCAAATTTAGTTTCGAAGTTTGGCAACAGATGGGGCTGCTAAGTAGAAAAACAAATCTGTATGAAGATGTTGCGAAGGAGCATGCATTACAGTCGGAATGGTCTCACATGCAGCAGAAATGTACTGTTTCAATTCGGCACTCGTTTGCGGATTTTGGTCGGGCATCCTATCTTTGATGTACCACACACACAAATAGTAACAGGCAATGAAATATGGTGAATAGGGATGGCAAATCATGCTGCTTCTAGTTTTCTTGCAATAATCCAGGGCAATGACAAGATCATCGAAATGTTCGTTAAGGAATGAAAAACTTAGCCGTTAATGTAGACGGATGCTGTCTTGCATGAATCAGAGGAGCTAGCATGGTCCACCAATGCATTTTTACTGCCACAAATTCACCAGAATGTCCAGATTGAGCATTGAAGGAATCTTTTTGAATCTGAAAAATGGCCCAACAAGTCCTTTGGAGGTATAACTGCCCAAATATATATGTTGGGGGATGCAGAGGGGATGGTACGGCATTTTGGGGAGTTTGTGTTCCCAAAATGCGCCAGTTCTGCTTACTGACGATGCCTTCCACAGAGATAACGCTTCATAGGAGAAACAAATTCTCCCCACATTAATTTCTCCAGCATCCCGCCGCTGCAGTGTAGTGTTCGCGAACGCCTTTCGAGCCTTAATGGCAGCAGTACTAACGGGTTGGTGGGTCTGAATCATGTATAGATATAGGTCGAGGCTGTCGCGCATGATATGGTGCATGGACAGGGACATGCGTCGTAGTCCTTCCTGGGCTGCAACAAAGCGAACGGAAACCTGAGGCCTTTGTTGGATCACTTGCTGAAAGACTTCAACATTCGCCTCTGTAAATGCCGCATGCGAGCAATCCACGTTTCCAACACGATCATCATTAACATTCCCAATCCGTTGAAATTTTACAAATAGAGCCTTTATTATATCCCTTTTCAGTCTTTTAGTACCATCAAACTTCCTACAAACTGCGCATGTTTCAACAGTACTGTGGACCAGGCCTTGAAATTCCAAGCCAAGAAAGATCCGCTGTTTTAGTGTATAATTATTTTTTTCCACAGCAATGTGTAATATCTGAGCAGCACACGCTAGAAACCTGACCACGAAGTACAAAATGGAGATCTGACAAAGTGCATTTACCAGCAGTTCTAGCAGATTTCCTGCAGCGCAATCTTTTGGTAAATTTCATAAATAAATTTGAAATTCTTTGCGAATAATTTGTTTTTGGTTTCCTAAGTAGAATGCAGCAAACGGCACATTTCTATCGCTTTCCGGTTTTCTTTATTTCATTTTTACATTGCACTAGCCATTTTTGGAATACACTATAACTGTGTCAATGTTAGGAATAAATATTTGTCATTATGATTTAATAGCCGAGTTTATAGAAGGGTAAGAATTACTAAGTGCTTAGAAATATAATAAATAGTGAATGTTGAAAAGGCTAAATTGTCCAATACTATGGATATATAATAATTATTTATTGAGATAAGTTTTATTATTAAATTTAATTTACATAAAATACTTTTGGTTTCATATTTTGAATTTTTAATAAATCTATTTTTCATTTTTTATTTAATTTAATATTCCTCTCTATGAGTTTTTAACTGTCAAATAAAATAATCAGTTAATTTGATTAAATTAATTACATTGTGGAAAAATCGTATTTTTGTGAGTTTTGATTATTAAAATTTCGAAAGTTTTTCTGATAGTGTTACAGGATCCAGTTTAAAAATGATCATTTTTGAAGATGGAATTTTTAATTCCTTTTTTCAGGTGCGTTCGTAATTATATAAATACGTAGCACCTATAGTCGTCGTTTGGTCCGTCCGTCTGTCTGTCTGTCTGTCCGTCTGTCTGTCCGTTCGTCTGTCTGTCTGTCCGCATATAACAACGCAAAAACTACCCAACCAAATGGTTTGCAATTTAAAATACAGGGTGTCCATAATTAAACGACTCTACTTTAAAGTTGTCTACAGACGAAACTATTGGTCAGAATGTTGAGAAATTTTGTGGAGAACATAATGAAGGGATGGGAATTTGTTTGAGCCAAAAAAAAATAGTTCAAAATTTCGCCACCAGAGGGCATTTTTTAACGATTTACACATTTAGCATACATTTACGATAGTTTAAATTTTATTACAACATATCATGTTCCACATGACGGCCATCATTTTCATCTACCATCTGGAATCGAAATATAGCATGTTCCACAGTTGACCGCAGTGTGTTGTGGGGAATGCTAAGAACATGTCGTGAAAAAAGTTTTGTTGAACATCTTTTGTTGTAACAAAATTTGTAAACTATCACAAATGTATGCTAAATGTGTAATTCATTAAAAAGCGCACCCTGGCGGCGAAATTTTGAACTAAGTTTTTTTTCGCTCAAAAAAATTCCCATCCCTTCTTTATGTTCGCCAAAAAATTTCACAACTTTCTGTCTGTAGACAACTTTAAAGTAGGGTCGTTTAATTATGGACACCCTGTATATTATCTTTGCAGAATTTTGTCGAGACATTTCAAATTTTATTAAAATCGAATCAAAACTTTAGGAGATATTAATAAAAATATTTATTAAGAAATTTGATTTTTTTTTTTAAATCGGTGCTTTTTTGTTATAGGAGCTTCCGATGGATGTTAAATCGTCAAGCGACCGAGATACTTATTTTATTACAGAAATTAATCTGCAGACGATATAATTCATTTCACAGAATTAAAAATCATCAAGATCTGAATATTTATATAACTAGCTGATACATATATATCTGAATATTTATATAACTAGTTAAGATATTTGTATGAACAGTGTCATAAAATATATACTGAACTAGCTGTTTAACCCGTTCTACGAACGGGATATCATGAATTTAATTCTAAAACGTGCGTACGAACGCACCTCGTTTGTAACGTTTGACGTACAATTTCCAACTTGTTTATATTTACAATCTATAATATCTTATTCTTACCATTACAATTTATCTGTGATTAGAATTAGAAGAACGTTTTTTGACATAAGGGCATATTTATTATTTAAAATGAATAGACAAAATACTTCCCTATATTTAGTTAGGTATAATCTCACTATTTATTTAGGAATAAGCTCAATAATTATTTATTGAGAAAAGTTTTATAATGAAATTTAATTTACATAAAATACTTTGGTATAACAATATAAATCGACATTTATGCTGAAATTCAAAATAACCATAACGATATTTATTTAAAACATTTCATCCTCACTAGCATGAATTTTTGCTCTAATTGATATGAAAAATAAAATGTGTTATAATGTTACATTCTATTATAATATAGATTGATGAAACTGTTTAAGTAGAAAAAATGATTTAAAAAATAACTAAAACACAATTAAATATATTTTCAGATAAATTATTTTACTTACTTTCTTCTAAAATAAATTATTTTGATGAAAACTCCATCTCTTTCAAAACGCTAATTTATTTAATTTAAAGACAAGTCAAAGTAAATTGTATAACTTCAAATGACTCTTTTGGTAAAGATTAAATTTAAATTGAAGCCTTTGTCTAATTTTAACTTTACAAAAGCTTTATCATAAGTAGTTTCTCTATTGCCTCAGTTAAAAATTGAATCCTTGTGACTGCAAGACTATCATCATGAATTAAATAGATTTGAGTATCTCAGTAAAATAAGGATTTATGGTATTATAATTTGTGTAATACATACTGCATATCAGAAATTAAAAGTAAATGTCAAGTGTATATTGAATCCAATGTGTTCCTTTCAAGAACTTGATTATGTAAATTAGTGTAGATTTTTCCCATTGAAATGAATTGTGATATATTAATACAAGGGGAAAAAATGTAATGAAAACACAAAAGGATAACAGAATTGAAAAGCTAACATTGTCACATTTCAAACACACAAATAAAGAAAAAAAAACGTTTTCGTTAGAAACTTCTTTTTTATTAAACAGCTGACCAGATAGATGACTATAAACAGATTAATAAATAATAATTAAATGTATTTTTTTAAACATACTTACACTAAAATTTACAAAAAAGTCAACTTGCATTATAAAGCAACAAATGCTCAATGCTGACGTCAGAATGATGCGGGTAACAATGTAGTGAAAATGGATGAATGTTGCAACAATGAAGCTACTTTTTTCAATTAAACAATCGTAACGTTATTTCTATGGAGAAAATGCAAGTTTTGGGCCGACGTTGACTCCCCTTAGGGATAGGATGTAAAAAAAAAATTATGTCCAATTCATGTATTGCCTTCAAGAATACATATATATTACAAATTTCAAAGCTCTACGTCAACAGGAAGTGGGTGAAAAATGAGTATAAAGATCTGACTGCCACATACATACAGAAATGTAAGTGAAATGAAAGTATGTAATAAATGATAAATAAATAAACTGATTTGATTGTCATCTTATCGTAATTTTAATAAACGTATATAAATTTTATTTGTTTTCAAAACCTTCTAAAAAGCATTTAAAATGAAAAATGTCAGGTAAGATAGAGAGAACTTATGGTGAGCTTATCATATAAAAGGTTTTTTGAAAAAAAAGAAACAAAGCGTATATATTAACAGAACAATTTGTTACACAGAGTAATCTGCAAACATAAAAAATTGCTAAACAATATTCCCGAATTAACTAGCGGGAATGGAACGGAAGCTATCAATAATAAACAGGGTGTCCCGAAAACATAAAAAGTCCCAGAGATATGAAAATATAGAAATGTTGGCGTAAACAACATTTCTTTGCCTGGATCATCGCGTTTGAGTGGTCGTACACAAATTACGAAAGAAAATAATTATTGCATAAATAAATAATAATTGTAATGATGTAGTCATGATTAATTCCTCACTAAATATGTTTAAACATGTATCTACGACTGCATAAAATCGATTACATAAAATTCTGTACCTTTTTTACGTAATTTTTTTATTTATAATATAAGTCTATGATAAATATTTAAAGAATAAAAGCCGAGGTCAATGTTTTAGGAACACCCTGCACACACACACACACACATATATATATATATAATACAATATCACAAATCACGTTCCTATCCTAAGCAGATATGTGGCATAATCGCATCGCGTTTCATATGCCAGTCGGTCATTTCTTCCCAAAGTTATTATTTTTATAAAATAAAACTGCCTAAAGTTATGTTTTTAGATAGATCATAAAAAAATGAAATATGAACTACATCCCAAAATGTTTAAATTTGCTGTTGTGGGCTTTTGAAATTTCATTCTGAACGTAAACAAACTGCTTGGAAAATAATTGAATTAGTTGTAAATTTTATCGTTCCACAGTGTGGTATTTAGTTCCAAAACCTGGCCAAAATTATTTTATACCTCTAAAAGCTACACATCTACGTCTTTATTAGCTCACAGGCTATCAAAACCTGAGAGCTAATGTGCCCTCCGGTACTGTATGTGCGTACGTATGTATGTACGTAAGCATGTATGTACGTAACGCGATAACTCTTGATAGAAATAACCGTTTTGTATCAAATTTTGTTTATAGGTCCATTGTGATAAGGCGCTTCTTTGATTAGTTTTGGGGGTTCATTGGTTAAGTATAAAGGAGGGGAACGGGGGGGTAACTTCCCCTTAATTTAGATAAATGAATTTTTCATGCAGAATTATCCGATTTGCTTCAAATTTTGTACATATATTCATTGTAATAAAGCACTTCTCTGGTTAGTTTTGGGGGTTCATTGGTTAAATATAAAGGGGAAATGGGGGGATGATCCCCCTTAATATATAGTCGATCTCCTTATTTTTCGAGAGACAAGAGTATAATGTACAATTAGTGTTAAAAGCCTGGGATCTCAATGTCCTCAGTTTAACTGAGCAGATTTCTGTTTTATTTGAATTGTAGAGTGAAAACAGTAAAATAAAGTCTTATTTATAAATGAAAGCATTTATTCATCAGTTTCATCCCTATTACTGTCTTTAAGAATATTAACATTTGTAATCTCACTTTCTGCTAACGTATGTAAAACTTCAGAAGATAAGGGCTTTCTTTTCTAGTTTGTGTTGCATTTCATGCCAGTTATTAGGGGGTTAGAAGTTAAAAGAAGCCTATTCAGGACATCAATGTACAGGCCAATCGCGAAAACTTTCTTCTGTAGTTTAATTTAAATAACCTAATATGTTTATTAAGAGCTTCTGCCTGCAGCCTCTTCAGATAGTTGGCCTATTGGCAGAATAGCCTTTTTTATAACGTCTGCTCCATGACGAAGTGCCTTGTGCATTGTAGGGGACACGGTATAAAAACCGTATAGCGACACATACAGTTCAGCCGTCTCTTAGCAATATTTTTCAAATTCTTCTGTATAAATTTTGTATTAGTATTGTATTCTCCAAATATTGTCCTTGTTTTTCTGAGTAGCTATACTCATTTTTGTTTGAACTGATTTTTAATAACCGAGAGCTTTTGCTTCATCTCAGCTATCCTTGGATCACCTTCAGAATAACTTCTCAATAATTCTTGCTCCATAAATTGATGATTTCCACCAAATGTTGACTCATTTGATCAGTGCATGATGGTATACAACTCATTTTGAGTCATACATCTCAGTTCAGAAGGCTCTGTTACCAAAATAAATAAAAAAATAAATAGCAGTAATTTATATAAAAAATTGTAGGAACCAACAAAAAAATTCGTTAAAAATAGGGGGCGGTTTCGGGCGGCTGATTTTTCTATAATTGCCTTTTATACTAAGTACTGCATATCACACAATAGATTTCATCACTTAAATATGTTTAAAAATATAACAAAATCGTTTCTCAATATTATAAATAATTATTTATGCCACTATTAACTATACCTAAGTTGTAATCCATATAGACAAAAAATCCACAGGATATTTATTAGGTAAATGTAGTGTGTATAAAGTACATACCCGGTTCAGAATAATCCATTACAACAACAACCACTAAATTGTTTAGACACATAACTACAGGAGATTTTAAAACACTAAAATCTGAGCGCATCGTAAAATCACAGGACCACTGGAAGCGAACGGCAACTTCGGACTGATCGCGTGGCGCGCTGTGTTGTGCTAGCGCATTGCACGTTTCGCCTTTGGATGCAGTAACTATTTAACTTTTTGAAGAAAAATATACAGGGTAGGAAACCGATTTTTAAAAAAATCATTTTTGGCCATGTTTTGGGACTAAATACCACACTGTGCGTTCCGAAAACCATGGAGATCAATACATTCATTCTTCTAAGATAATAAAACAAGAAAAGACCTTTGACGTATTTTTCTAATGAATCAATGAAATCAGGTTTTGGTTTTAGAAGTGAATTTTAGACAACTCAACTCTATTTTTTGCGTATTGATTTCTGAAATGGAAAAACAGGGAATCGAAACCCGAAATGGCTGTTACTGTCTGGCGGAAAATTATGGCAGAGGAAAAAAATATTTTGAATGATTTTTTTTTTTTTTTTTTTTTTTTTTTTTTTTTTTTGCTACACGATTATTAGATTATTTTGTAGACTATTTAGGTAAGTCATTTTTCTAATGCTTCCGTGTTCTGTATATAAAGCGAAACATGTTTATTTGTTTATTTAAGACATTTTGTGAATTTACTTTTAAAAGAATTACTTCAAATTTGTTTAAAACAGAGCTTTCGTGCAATGAAAATGTATTGTTTGTGCTAACTCAATTTAACTTAGTTTCTTATCACATGGCGTAACAACAATACGGCTTTAATTTTTTACAATGATACGATGAAATGCTGAATTTGTATTGTGGCCAACATTTATAGAGTAACTGAAACGAAATTAATTAAATGCGTTTATCATTTTTCTGAGGACCTAGTCTGAGGGCAAAGTCCACCTAATATGTATATACCGTATATTCGGGCGTATAACGTGCTCCATTATACAGGGTGATTAAAAAAAACGTGGACAAAATGACATGGTAGATCAGTCATACAATAAGGATCAAAAATCGCATAGGAACAGAGGGTCGCAACTGCGATCCGGAGACGCTACAGGGCGTCTAAAATAATACATAACACAAAGAGAAGAAACAAAACCAAATCATTTTATTGATAATTACTCACTCACATGCGACTAATGCAAGCTAAATGTTGAGCCTACAGCACATGCTCAAAGTTTTTTGCCAGATACATCGGGACACGCCTGGCATCTACGTTCCATGGAACGGCATAGTTTCTCAAAGATACCAGGTTTATCTCGAACACATCCTGCTGCCGCAACGAAGTCTTCCGGCGTTGCAGCAGGTGTTTCATACACAAGTCTGTTTAAAAATCCCCATAGGAAAAAATCCAAGGGAGACAGGTCTGGTGATCGTGGTGGCCATGCGATTGGTCCACCACGACCAATCCAGCCGCCAGGAAAAGTAGCCTGCAGATGTGCTCTGACGTCTGTACCGAAATGCGCAGGAGCTCCGTCGTGTTGAAATCGAATGAGTCGACGAATAGGCATCGGAACATCATTAAGTGGTTCTGGGAGAATGTACGGACCAAGTAAACAGTCTCCCACAATGCCATCCCACACGTTAAAGGAACATTTTTGTTGTGCTCCGTGCGGACGTGTAGCATGCTGTTTTTCATCCGATCGGCTGTAGTGCCCTCTACAGGCATTTGCGGCCCTCTGTTCCTATGAGATTTTTTATCCTTATTGTATGACTGATCAACCATGTCATTTTGTCCACGTTCTTTTTAATCACCCTGTATAATGTGCAATTACGGTTTGAGACTGTATTTTTCTATTTTTAGATATATACACCGTATAACCTCCATTTTGTCAACAAACTTCTATGAGATATGTAGCATGAAAATATCAGAAAGAGCATTAAAAAGGTTAATATGTTTTAGAAATATTAAAAAATAATTTAAAGCGAAGTGTGTACGTAAGCCACGGCGAAACTAATCTGCTTGAATCCATGCAAAGTGTTTGGAATCGTAGTCTCGTTCATCAAATAATCACGAATAAAAAAATAATTTAAAGTGAAGTGTGAACGTAAGCTTACGGCCAAACCAATCTGCTTGAATCCATGCAAAGTGTTTGGAATCGTAGTCTCGTTCATTCAAATAATCACGAATAAAAAAATAATTTAAAGCGAAGTGTGAACGTAAGCTCCGGCCAAACCAATCTGCTTGAATCCATGCAGTTTGGAATCGTAGTCTCGTTCATTCAAATAATCACGAATAAAAAAATAATTTAAAACGAAGTGTGAACGTAAGCTACGGCCAAACCAATCTGCTTGAATCCATGCAGTTTGGAATCGTAGTCTCGTTCATTCAAATAATCACGAAAAAAAAATTATTTAAAGCGAAGTGTGAACGTAAGCTACGGTCAAACCAATCTGCTTGAATCCATGCAAAGTGTTTGGAATCGTAGTCTCGTTCATTCAAATAATCACGAATAAAAAAATAATTTAAAGCGAAGTGTGAACGTAAGCTCCGGCCAAACCAATCTGCTTGAATCCATGCAGTTAGGCATCGTAGTCTCGTTCATTCAAATAATCACGAAAAAAAAATTATTTAAAGCGAAGTGTGAACGTAAGCTACGGTCAAACCAATCTGCTTGAATCCATGCAAAGTGTTTGGAATCGTAGTCTCGTTCATTCAAATAATCACGAATAAAAAAATAATTTAAAGCGAAGTGTGAACGTAAGCTCCGGCCAAACCAATCTGCTTGAATCCATGCAGTTTGGAATCGTAGTCTCGTTCGTTCAAATAATCACGAATAAAAAAATAATTTAAAACGAAGTGTGAACGTAAGCTACGGCCAAACCAATCTGCTTGAATCCATGCAATCCATTTTTTTGTTTCAAAAGTCCGTGTCATTCGTCCGAATATGCGGTGTATATACTATGGGAATTTTTGTCGGTACATAAAAAAATCTTCGTGGGTAAATGGAACGATTAGAGTCAATACGATTAGAGGCAATTTGTTGACTCTCACAATGCTAAATTTTCGATTTCTTGGAATGTCAATATTTGGTATTTCCCGTAATATTGTAGCTAGAGTATACTAAAAGTATACCACGTGGTATAATAAAAGTATACCACGCAGCCAGTGTTTATAGAAAAAACTGTGGCAAGAAACCATCAACCAATTATCTATGTTATAGGAGATTCAAGTGCAGGATAGTGTCAGATCAGAACAGGATAGTGTTTGTGCAAACATATAACTACAGATTTTAATGTAGGTGATTTTAAAAGCGTATACACAAAGACTATTCACCAAAGTACGTCGAAATGTGATATAACAGTTCACTACTGCTCCTGACCTCTTTTGAAGAGATACTTTACAAATCTTACCAAAATTTACCATTGATGCTAGGAAACGTGTTATTTGATCAGAGGAATGAAGTTCCCTGCTTAGTCATACTTAAAATAGAGTACGAGATTGTTGGAAACATCAGAAGTATTGAGTTGATCGTTACAAATAGGAATGATATAGACAAGCGGTTGCAGAAATGATCACTCAAATTTACTGCACGACATTGCACTTTCGCATCACGCACGTATGGTAAACTGTTTGTTGGAACAAAAATAGAAATTTCAAGTGAGTTTAAATCCCCTTGCAGATTTCCAAAGCTCAACCAAAATTTATCCTATTTACTGAAGCGTTCGTTTGGCTCTTGATTCGCTACACTGCTCAGTGCATGCTTTGCGGTAGGCAGATATAAACTGTTTGGAAAGATTGTTATCGTCACACTTCCAAAATCTCATTGAATACTACTAAGGTTTATAACAGCTTTTACTAGAAATTCTTTATCAAAATGATATTAGCTGTTTGTGTATAACAAATATAACTTTCAATGTTTTATTGTGGCCTTTTATCAAAATAAACGGATTATAGTTTTTTAAGCTAATAAAAATAACATTAAAACTGTACATTTTTATGTGGCTATTCATTTTTGAAAATGAAACGTATTAAACGCCGTCCTTCAGAAGAAAAAAAATTATATAAATTAAAAAAATATTTAAAAAAAATCACGATACTTGAAAGTTACGCAATGTTCTGTATCAACTGACTAGAAGAATGTATAAGGGTATTAAAAGTTGAATTTACTATTTCGTATATTTCTTAATTTCTTAAAATATCATTTTTACTTCTTATATCATGAAGCTTTTAAAGACACTACCTATATCCACTATAACAGTTATTTTATTTTCCTAATAAATTTCTATGACTTTTATTCTTGCAATGAAAATCAATTTATCATTAATAATAAAATACTTTTTTATTCGATATTCTACTTGTGAACAGAAAGACACAACAAAGCGTCTATAAACTAAATTACAGTCTCCGATATCTTTTCAAATACAAATATTTATTATTACTTCATAAAAAATTCTGTTTCTTTCAGTTATTTTTGTATTTGACATTTTGTGGAATTTATTACGTTTCCATTCATTTATATATTACAACATAAAATGAAATATTAATAAAAAATGTTGAAGCACTGAAAAAAGGTTTTATTGTATCCTTTTATTCATACAAATAATATATAAAATTGTACACATATTCTGTAATTTTATATTTAAATATATATATATTTTTTTAAATGCAACTATGATAAAAGTCATTTTAAATTAAAAAATTGGAATTTCGATAGAAAGAGAAACAAGTGGGTAAGTGTGATCGTAGATCGCTGAAAAGGTTCCGTTTAATATTCCTTTCAAAACACTTTATTATTTCTTTAATAAATCCAAATAAGTTTCATAGCAAAAAAAAAAAAAAAAAAAAAAAAGTCATGTTTTTTATAAAGTAAAAATTTACCGGTCTATTTTTTTTTTTTGTATATCTAAACCAGCCCGCTATTATATTCTGTCATAATAATATCTGTCATGCGGACTAAATTCCATAAAAATAAATCAAAATTAAACATGTTCTCTACGGTTAAATGTTAAAATATTCGAATATTTCCATAATCGGATTTTTATCATGATTCAATATGTTTCTCAAACTCATATATTTACTATTCTCTATTACTCATATTGATACTCGCTTTGTATTATTCTCAAACATTTAGAAAATTCGTTAAACTTCCAATATGACGTCAGATTTTCTTTTTTATTCTCTAATGACGTGATAATAATCTGCTTTGTGTACATACACATACTCATACTCCTTGTATTATTGAGAAATCTTTGAAAATTTCCGTTTTATTACCACTATGATGTCAATCAATCTTATTTCATGTTAATCTTTTTATCAACTGGTGAAACTTTTTATTTCATTTTAATTTTTCACGTGGAAATCGTTCAATAGAAAATTAATTATTGTGGAAAGAATTTCATTGTGGATTTTTAATTTTTGGCAACTGCTATAACGAAAAATGTTCAAATTTAATAGGAAAAGTCTGTTAGAATTTTGGTTTTTTATTTCTATTTATTAAAATAATACGATATTTTCAAATTTTAATATTTTGAGCTTCATAGCTGGTACTTAGCTATAAATACGCAAAGTTTCAACTCTGTAAGTTACATAGTTCCTGAGAATGGCTCTGTGACAGACAGACAACGCAGCGGCGGTAATAGGTTCTCGTGAGATGAACGAAACCCTAAAAATTGTATAAATTACATAAGAATAAAAAATAATTGTTATAGACAAGCATGAGATTTTTAAACACTGATTGCAATATTTATTTATTTTTTCCTATACCGGATAGTATTTCAAATTTTATTCATATGAGGCTCTTGAATTCAGCGTTATGTAAATCACCATTTCATAAATGTCCAAAACTAAAGGGGTTACTAGAACGTTATAATAAATTAAATTCTATATCAGTAAGGTAAGACAATTATACTGTTTAATATTACCTCAGGGTTTCCTTGAAATGGAATATGTAAATATATTTGGTATTTAGGAAATATGCCTTATAAGCACCCAATCACAGTGTCTTACACCACGTGATATTTCATTGAAGATATTTTTTACAAAAATAACATAATCAGTAAGCTGCTTGTAATAATATAGTTGTTATAGTAAAGGTGCAAAATCATTTCAAATAAGGTTGCAGCAGAAATACTTGTTTATAGTTGACACTCTTCTTGTCCTATGTGTTGTAACGAGCCTTAATCTCCTGTTCTATCTCACTATTCCATTACTCCTGAGTATGTATTTCTTCTAACTAAACACCATAAGAAACTAGTCGTTGGGGGAAACCGTAATACTTACCCATCATGGATATGCATAATATAAAATATGAAAATAAAACATATGGAAAATATTTATAAAATGCTTTGCAATTCGAATAAAATAGTGGATTGATGGCGTCATAAACTTTAAATGCTCTATTACTGAATTGCGTAAAACTAAAATCCTTATAACTCCAAAAATGATAATCATATTAACTAACTGCGTCGGATTAAGCGTCTCATTTCCAAATAAATATAAGTTTGAATTGCAGTTTGAATGAAATACAGGGTCACGAAAAATCACGAAAAAAGAGTGTAGAAAATAGGATTTTAAATATCTCGACAACTAATTATTCGATCGACTTCATTCTTTATGAAAAAATTATGTTTTTTTATTGACTTTTATATTCACTCCTTAAAATAAACAATTTCGAAAACTTTTATATACCTTTTATCAGAACGAATATTTCGAGAGTCCGAAAAAAATAGTTCCAGATCTCCGTTAATCCGCCACTATGGCGATAAAAATGTATCACTGGCGTGATAAAAAATATTTGACAACCCTCAAAGATGCTGTATATAGGGTTTCATTATTAACCATGCGCATGCCTCAATAATAATTAAAAAAAAACGTCAAATTTAAAATACACCAGTGTTTGGTTCATTTAATGAAACAATCATCTATATATTTAAAACGCTAAGCATTTTCTTTCAACAATCCGTGAGAACAAACTACTGCATCAAATTACACCATTATTTTTTTAAATGAAATACATTTGGACACAGATTTGTTATCGTGCATTCGTTTGTTCGAAAATTTAACTAATTAGCCGTAATTTTCAATTAAACTTTTACTTCTGCTTATGACGTCATAAAGTCAGCAACTCTCACTGTTGCAAGGCATAGAGTTTATTCTCTTAACTGCGTGTTTTGCCAATCTTTTGACATTAGCTAATATCAACTAGGTAATATTTTAACATCTATATATTTAAAACGCTAAGCGTTTTCTTTCGACAATCCTATTTGTATGATACTTCATAGGTCCAAGAAATTTTCTTTCTTGCTGTGGGGAATAGGGGGTAATGTCAAACTGATTTGCGTTACACAGTTGTTTATGGATTGTTTGTTTGGAGTTTGCATCGGAGATAGTACTGCATTTCACTGGGGGGGGGGGGGGGGACTTTTAAAATAAAATAGACTGTTTCATACGCACCCATTCTTATGTAATAAAGAAGCTTATTTTACTGATATTGTTATAGTATTTTTTTCCGTCAAGTTTTGACGGGTTTCATCTAGTTTATCTATAATCTTTTTTTTTTTTTTTTTTTTTTTTTTTTTTTGGAGAAATTGGTACTGAACTTCGAAATATACTGTGCCTGTAGGCCAAGCAGGCAGATTTTTTTTAATACCTAATACGGTATTCTTTTATCAGTATAAAAAATGTTGACATTTAGCCAATCAAATTAAATTTTCAGTTGAAATGCAAAAGCGAGACGATAAATTTGAGAATAAAATAATTTTTTTTCGGATAACCACGGTATATATATACAAACTGTTTGCATTAACAAACATATAATACGTAGAATTTAAGCTGTGTACGTCTATTTTTAAGGGAAATAAAACCCGTTAGAACAAATATCAGAAAGTAAGAAGATTTCTTTTGCCACTTAATTACCAAGTGCCCATGTATCCATTTGAATTATTAGGTTTTTGAAACACCAAAATATTCATGGTAAGTTTTATTTCATTTTTGTTTCTAAACATATTTATGATTGAAAATCTTTTGTGTTTTTAGCTCACAGGCTATCAAAGCCTGAGAGCTTATGTGCCCGCCGGTTCTGTATGTATGTATGTACGTAACGCGATAACTCTTCATAGAAATATCCGTTTACCTTCAAAATTTGTTTATAGGTTCACTGTGTTAAGGCGCTTCCCTGATTAGTTTTCGGGATTGATTGGTTAAGTATAAAGGGGGGGGGGTAATCCGCCCTTAATTTATATAAATGGGTTTTTCATGCAGAATTATTCAGTTTTCCTTCAAATTTTGTTTATAGGTTCACTGTGTTAAGGCGCTTCCCTGATTAGTTTTCGGGATTGATTGGTTAAGTATAAAGGGGGAAACGTGGGGAGGCTAATCCTCCCCTTAATTTATATAAATGGATTTTTCATGCAGAATTATCCCATTTGCTTCAAAATTTGTTTATAGGTTCATTGGGTTAAGACGCTTCCCTGATTAGTTTTCGGGATTGATTGGTTAAGTATAAAGGGGGGAACGTGGGGGCTAATCCCCCCTTAATTTATATAAATGGGTTTTTCGTGCAGAATTATTCCGTTTTCCTTCAAATTTTGTTTATAGGTTCAGTGTGTTAAGGCGCTTCCCTGATTAGTTTTCGGGATTGATTGGTTAAGTATAAAGGGGGGGGGAACGGGGGGGCTAATCCCCCTCCTTAATTTATATACATGGGTTTTTCATGCAGAATTATCCCATTTGCTTCAAAATTTGTTTATAGGTTCATTGGGTTAAGACGCTTCCCTGATTAGTTTTCGGGATTGATTGGTTAAGTATAAAGGGGGGGGGACGGGGGGGGCTAATCCCCCCTTAATTTAGATAAATGGGTTTTTCATTAAGAATTATCCGATTTTCTTCAAATTTTGTATATATATTCATTGTAATTAGAGACTTCCCTGATTAGTTTAAGGGGTTCATTCTTTAACTATGAGGGGGGGTAACGGGGGGATGACCTCCCTTAATATATTGTTGATTTCTTTATTTTTCGAGGGGCTTATTTCAAATTCTTTGAAATAAGAGTATAATATACAATTAGTGTGAATAGTCTGTGATCTCAGTGCTCTCAGTTTAACTGGGCAGTTTTCTTTTTTTATTGTTTTTTTACTGAATTTCAACATTCTGTTTGAAAAAAGGGACAAATATCATCACATACATCTATAGTTTTAGCTACATTTTATTTTTACAGATATTGGTAAAAGTGTACTTGCATGATACTTTTAGTCATTTTACATTTTGTTAATGAATGTAAAATTGAATTTTAAATTTTACTGCACATCATTTACTCGGTTATATAATGATCATATATATTATTTCTAATGTCAACATCTCTTTTTATATGCCAATACAAAACGAAATCGATGAATGAGATAACATACAAAAGGTTTTTTTAGCAGAGTTTTCACATAGTGCACTGACATTTTGTTAACACACGTTAGAATAAAAGTTGCTGGTAATAAAAATTTAAAGAAAAAACGCATTAGCAAATAATCTCAATGCTTTTAGTGGAAGAGCCTCGAACGGATTCACTGGTATTTATTTAAAAACTTTAGAAGCATAAAATAGAATATTTGATCAATATTACATTTTTTTCTGACGATAGAAATCATGTGATCTTTTTTTAACCGAAAATAAAATGAGTTTCCTGTTATGATTATATTTTTTAAGACGCACATTTCCGGAGTTCCCATTCGTTTGTATGAGTTTGAGGCAACATAGAAATCCACAGGGGGTTTTATTTGCATTTTGCTTCAACTAATATTGTTGAAAATAATCCTTCCTGATTCTAAATTTCAGAAACATTTTAAACATGAATATGAAATTTAATTTATATTTTACACCACTAATTTTGAATAAGTTCTGCAATTGAGTTTTACTGCACAATAGTTAGTACACTTCATAATTATATATTTATTTACTAATTTTAAAATAAGTAATCCCCTTAGTATATTTTACCTTTTTATATTACACACACTTCAGTTTAAATTATGATTAGTAGAATAAGAGAATAATTGCGAAATGTTGAGAATTTTTTTTAACGTCATAATGGGCACATGTATTTATTAAATGATACCAGATCTGGTTTTGATTTCAGTATCATACTATGATATGGAATTTTATTATGGATTGATTGTACTGATTATATGGATTTGTATTTCAAATAAGAAATACAAAATATTTCTTTTTATAAAACTTCTAATACAGTGCTCATGAATTTTAGAAAAAGTAATGTCTTCATGATAGACAAACATATGACACGTTACGCAGAGCACGTTCATTCGAAGATTGAAATATTTCGTTAGAACAAATTTCAATAAGAAATAAGATTTATGTTGGCACACTTTTCCGACATGCTCTTGTGTTCATCTGAATTAACGTTCTTTAAAGCAATAAAGGTATCGATAAGGAGTTTTATTTGCCTTTTATTTCTATAAACATTCTTGAAAATTTGCGTTTTCTGCAATATTATTTAATTCTTTACGGAATTTCAGTTTTTACTGGCAAATGTTAATATAAAATGTATTTATACATTTTTTATTGTGAAATTATATATACTTTGCAGTGCAGTTTCGAAGTACTACAGTTAAACATAGAAGAAAATGTATTTTTAAATTTTCTATGCGTTTTCTTTTTGCAAGCAACATTAATTTTTATGTTATGCAATTTTTAAATTATGACTACATATTATCATAAAATATAAACATAATAATTATTTTGGCGGTAAGAATTTATATGTTCTGTTTTTTTTAAATATGCACGCATTTATGTTTCGATATTATATAATAAAATATTATCTAATAATTCTGTAAAGTATATTTTTGAATATAAAAACTTAATCACTCTTATGGATATTACAAAAATAATATTTTACAATGAAAGATTTTTATTAGCAATCATTGAAAGGATATATCTATATAAATAGAAGTAAACAGCTAGTTTTATCAGTATTCTAAATACATTTGTTAATAATATTTCGCGGCTTCTCAGACAATTGCTGGATGACTGGAGAAAATAAGCAGACATTTTTTATTTTTTCTGTATATATTTTTACTACAGTAAAGTGATAAGTTTTAAATAAATAAAATGACCACTTATAAAAATATTTTTCTTTATTATCAATCAGGGGAATAGTAATATTATGATGTTATTCTTCAGGATGCGGACATAAAGTTCTAAAAAAAAAGTCTGTAATATACAAAGCTTTAATACGTATAATAGTGATTTTTAATAGTTTAGTAGATACAGAAAATTTCCGCTTAAACTTCTTATCAATTTATTCTTAATTTATAATTTTAGGTGCATTGGTAATTATTTAAATTCGTAGCACATAATCGTCGTCTGGTACGTCCGTCTTTCCGTCTGTCCGCATATAGCAGCGCAAAAACTACCCAACCGAATGGTTTGAAATTGAATATATATAATCGTTGCAGAATTTTGTTCAGTCATTTCAAATTCATGACAGTCGAATCAAAAATTAAAAGATATTAATAAACGTTTTCTTCATTCTATTAAATCCTATCATACCTAATTAACTCAATGATATTCCATGATAGGTAATGATTCTAGGTTACCATAATGATGGCGTCCTATTTAAGACGGAGTCCTATTATTTCGATATTACTGAATTTAAAAACCGTATTTGTATACTAAAATTTTTAATTATAGCAATCATACAATCTACCGACTGTTGTTTGAATAGATGTTTTCAAACAAATATATATTACATGGAAAAAGTGTGTAAATATGGATTTCAAGTTCTGTAATTCTCAAATCTAGGCTTAAGTTTCCCATTGGAAATTTTCAGAAAATGTCAAAAATGATAAAATGTTCTCAACTTAAAACGTACTTATTTTATTACGGAAATTAAGCATATAATTCATCTCGCTGAAATAATTACAGTAATTTCGCACCTCATTTGTCACGTTCAATTTATTCTTACTTTAAACTTTTTTAATGAATGCAGTGCGTTGCGTGTCGGTAAAATAACAAATAAATTAAGAAGAGAACGTTGCTTGTTGTCTTTGAATTAAATAAAAATAATATATTGCAATTAAACACGATATATTAAATATTTTATGAATAAAATATTGAAAGATAGCAAATAATCAATTCATTTTACTCTAAAAGCAGACAGTGAAAGAATAATCGTAAACTTGGAAAGGAAACTAGTCGTTGGGGGCCACCGTAATACTTATCCATCATAGATATGCATAGTATAAAGTATGGAAATAAAACATGTGTAAACTATTTATAAAATGCATTGCGATTTGAATAAAATCGTGGCTTGATGGCGTCATAAACTTTAAATGTTCTATTACTGAATTGCGTAAAAGAAACATCCTTATAACTCCAAAACTGATAATCATATTAACTAACAGTTTTCTGCGTCGGATTAAGCGTCTCTTTTCCAATAAAAATATATCTTTGAATTGAAATTTGAATGAAATACAGGGTCATGAAAAATCGAAGAGTGTGGTAAGTATAGTTACAAATATCTTGGCAACTAATTATCCGATCGACTTAATTCTTTATGCAAAATTTATGTTTTTTTATTGCCTTTTATATTCACTCCTTAAAAAAAACAATTTCGAAAATTTTTGTATACCTTTTATCAGAATGAATATTTCGAGAGTCTGAAAAAAAATAGTTCCGGATAATCGAGGTTACTGAAATTCTATAAGCTTCTTCCTATTACTACATACTAAGTACAAACCAAATTTCAAATCTCTATCTCGATTTGTTCGGGTGATAGAGCGTTTACAGACTCACACACAAACAGACGGACGGCAATTTTTTTTTCTAAAAATATGTTTTCCGGAATCTCCAGTGTCTGAAACGTGTAAATTCGTTAATTTTCTTTCCGATTTTCAAAACGATTACGAGACTTACCCTGTAGTACGTATGATGAGTAAGTAAAATATATATATTGATATATATATTTATATAAGATGGATTTTCAACGAAAGTAACGTTTAAAGGTTTTATTAAATCAATTTGAAAATGTACTCAAAATTCATTCCCATATATATACATTTCATAAACAATCTCTATCTACTAAATTATTAAAATACGTACATCAAAATATACTGCTAATCTCGGATAGAAATTAAATTTAACTTTAGCAAAAGCATACTGTATCAAATTAACGACGCGCAGCCTGAAATATCTGTTTTATTTACGTTCATCATAAACAACTTTTATGGAATCGCATTGATGAAATATTCATTTAAATAGACACATAAAAGCCATTACACAGTTTAAAGTGAAAATAAGCGAAGTTATTATCGCTTGAAATATTATGAAAGCATATAATTTATTAATTATTTTTGAAATTGTGATATTGATTATTGTTATTACGTTTTCTCTTTATTTTTTCATATTTAAAATTATGTCACGAATAATTATTTTTACATTAAAACAAAATAGTTGAATACATGGGAAGGTGGACTAAAATGATCTCCTTAAGGGGAAAACTTGTGTAAAATAACATAACTGTTTAAATAAAACTTTGGCCCTTTGCTAGTATATTTTACACTATATTTTGCATTATAAACATATATTAATAATATTTTAAACCAAATTGAGTAATGAAAAAAAAAATAGTTTTTTATAAAAGTGTCCAAAGGATAATTTTATCCTCATTAAAGGGCAAAATGATCCTTCATTTAAAAGTAATTTAAATTATTTTTTATCGGCAAAATAAATGATATAAAATTAATTATGACAGTACATAAGTGTAATTCACATCTAAGAACACGTACTACATTAAGTAAACCGAGTAATATATCTGTACATGAAAGACTGTATATCTAAATAAATATGAAAGCTAGTGCTTCTCTTATAACATATGTTATAAAACCCAATTTTTCAAAGAATTCGAGTCAGACGCATAGTACTGTGATTGCTTGAATACAGCCATTGCTTTTTCTTCACCTGGTACAACTGGTCTGTGTTACCCGGTAGATAGCGCGATTTGCCTGGGTTGGGTTGGGTTGATTATTGACGGCCAATTATCTACACTTGAGATATAGGCCCGAGGGGAGTGCCCTTCGTGGGGGTCTTTCTAAGGGAACCTAACCCGTATTTACGCATGGATAAATCCACGGCTCAAAGAAAACCACGAAAACTCCGAACGATTAGGCCGAAGGGCGCGATTGGGATCGAACCCAGCACCTCCCGTCTACCAGCTTCGAGAGCAGAACCTCTCAGCCACTGCGATTTGTCTGGAAGAAAACATATGTGGATCGTTAAGGATCATTTTAGGCCACGTTTCCCTGCCTTGATATTTATATCCGTTAAAATTAAATAAAATTTCATTGGTTGTCAAAAAGACGGTTGTGATAAACAAAGTATAGTGACAACATGACTGAACATAATTTTCGAAACCCGGAAACAATCTTTGTAGTTTCTATATTGTTAAAAATTCTGTGCTGGTTTGAATAATTTTTTTGTGCTCCAGTAGCTGCAACCATAAGATGGTGAAACCCAGTAACAACATTTAAAGCTATGTTTCAACAGGAGCTCCAAATTTTTAACAGTGTATCTTGTAAAATCTAAGGGGAGTAATAATACAAAGTAAAAAATTATGGAAGTGTTCCTTGAACATTGAGTATCAACGTTATCTAAAAATAAAATAAAACTTTGTTTGCTATGCTGTTAAAAATTTGCAGGAATATATCCCGTCAATAAACCATTTTTGGGAATAATGGTTACTTCACCGCTTGACCATATTATGAAGGTATGTTGACCATATTATTGACCGTGTTATGAAGATAATCGATTTAAATTTCTGTTACATAACCGTTAACCATAAAAAAGTCGAATGACTGGACAGTTTGCTGCACATTTTTAGCACTGAAAAGTTTTTCCCGAAAAAAGATCATATCATTAATTACAAATGTTTATCAGGAGTTATTGTCAGGAGGTGACTATTTTAAACAGTTTGTGTAGATATGTTACAGCTATATTTTTCACGCGTATATCAATAACTTATAAATAATTTAACATCCTCACATCTAACATTTTCATTGTAATTACTTTTCTGTTGAATTTCAACAGATGTATTCTCTGATCGTTTACTATACATTTTTTGAATCGACATTTGGGATATGCAGACAAATATGTAAGATTTGAATTCTAAATTGCTGGAATCCATGAATAGTATAATAGAATTAAGTAGAGCTACTTCAGAAATATTGTTTGTGCTTATAAATCAGTAAGGATCTGTTTTAACGTAATACCATTTTTACTGGCTATGTCTTTCTCTTAAATAATTATATGCATTAATGGTTCTGCGTTAAAGCTTCAATAATAATTATTATATGGAAATTACTAATGTGCATTTCAGAAGCTTCCGACAAACATTTCTCGCTTCTGTGTTTAAAGTGAAAAATAGTTTATCGAAGTTTTCACAAATGATACTAAAGATTTTGCACGTGGTCATCAAAGTATATTCTTATTAAAGCATAACAAATAAATATACAAATGCAAGAATTAATGGACTTTGGGATAAAATAAGTACATTGATCAGTTTTTGCGCTATTTCAGGAAACACAGTGACTTAAATGATTAATTTAGGAAAACCGATAAAAAGACGCTTAATTAGAAAATAATCCCTATCATGATTTTTAGGATGTCTGAGATTAATAGTAAATGTTACAAATAATTTCTATCCAAAAATATGCCCACCTCACTATCTTAAAATAATCTTTATCAATAATAATAAAAAAAATCAATATAAGATTAAAAATTGCAGTTTTTTTATGAAACTTAAAAATATAATTTAATTAACATATATATATGCACAAAACACTTTTCCAAATACATAACCATTGTAAATGAATTATCACGGTAATTGAGAGGCCCAATGAATTTTAAGCTGATACCGTGTATTCGAAAACACTCTCTGTTTCAAAATTCCTTTCATCAAAAATACATGTGGTAATATTAAATGTCGGAATTTGGTGTTTGCTTTTTTGTATGATATTGGAGAGGAACACAAATCTACGACACATGCACATTGACATCCAAGTATGTCTGAGTTGATATGATAACCTTTAACAGCATGAGATTACTGGTCTGGTTGGGGCATAATTTAAAGTCTTTATATGTACATCATATTATGTTTAGCACATAATAATTAACTAACTGATTTAACTGATTTAGAGATGCCAATCATTTTTATTTCCAAATACACATATTAGAATAATTAAGGATCATATATGAAAGTCATCTCCCAACAGTCTATATCAATTATGCAAGTGATCACATTGATTACTTTATTTAACTACTCTCTAATTCATAAAAAACCTATTCCGAGTTATTGTAATAAATAATAATAATAATAATAATAATAATAATAATAATAATAATAATTTTATTTGTCATAGCTATAACAAAAATGCACTTTTACTTTTTTTTTTTTTTTTTTTTTTTTTTTACATAAAATGATGTCATTTATATGATGCTGTAAACCCTGTTAAAGCTGTATAAAAAGTGACAGTCAATAAATTATTTTTTAAACAGAATTCCACCTTAGCAAGTACAAAGTATATTGTAGGTGCATTTGAATCATTTTATCGGATTCTTTTCCTTTATATAGCAGCATTTCGAGATTTTATAGGCATGTTATATTTTTGAAAGGTCTTGAATATAATTTACATTTTACCATAATGGATGTACTTTCTCTCAACGTTATTAGTTTGATTCTATTCAGTATGTCAAAATGACGGAAAGGTTTAACACACTTTTCCAGATTTCACAAACCCGAAATTATTCTTTTCCCCGCTCGGACTACTTAAATGCAATATTTTACTACTAAAATTCCTTTTTCGCAATTGGCATTAGTTTCATTAGGTACCTTATTCAAGAGACATTTGCAATCATACTCAACTTGACTTGATTGCACAAACCTACTATACGACGACCCAACACGAATTAATATTGAGAAATTGCCGAACTAGGGTATCGGTGGGTTAGTTCATTGGTTAGAACAACAACACGTTATGCTGCAGACCCAGGTTCGATTCCTGGACGCGCCAGGTTCGAGTCCAGGTTCGAGTTCGAGTCCCTCATGTTGGGTCTATTGAATTAATTTGTGAGTATTCATGTCTGAAATAAAAATTGTTCTTTAAGAGTACATTTAATTAATTCAGGCGTTAGTTTTTGTGCTTTAACATAAACCTGCTATAGTTTTATTATTTTAGCTCTTTGACTTCCCTCTAAATGCACTATTCAACCTGCTGAATTTTTATGTCCATATTCTTAATTCCAGCATTGCAAAAAAACGTACAACTACAGTTCTTTTTTTTCTTTTTGACGGACCATTTTGTTTTATTATTTCAGGTATATTTCAGCTGTGAAAGATAGAGTTATTGCGTTTGCTCTCATTAATTTAAATATCATTAATTTAAATCTTAAATTTTCGTATATGCAGAACATTATAACTTAAAGTTTGCATGTATTTAATCAATTGAAATATAAGCAACGGTTTTTGAACATATGTAAACTATTAAAAATTAAATACTCCTAAAAGTATTTACCTTTTGAATAAACAAACATTAGTGATTTATTTTTAAATACTTTACATATAACTAACAGCTCATCTCGTATCATGAAAGCTGCTACTTCTCAGCAGTAATTAATAACATAAATATACGATGCTTAAACCCGTAAATCAAACTACTTTGTTAATCTGGCACATTAATATAATTTAACGTTTGCAAAAGCATGCCGTTTCAAATTAATTAGGCGAAACATAAAATAACTGTTTCATTCAAGAGCATCATAAACCATGGTTCATCTACTACACAGGTTATAGTGAAGAAATATTTGTATAAAAAATCGCTGAAAAATTGTGTAATATTTTATATAGCAACTAAATGTTAGTTTAACACTATTTATACGTAATATAATAGAATCACTTGTTAACTTTAAATTAAAGTCTAATAATGCTTAAAGTGATAAAAAGCATAACACGGAATATTTAAAATACCATTTTTAAGTAGATTACATATGTTTCGTGCACACTATCGGTGACATCTTCGGATCTAAATGATAAATACAATATTCTCGCATACTTTTGAAAATGGTAAACATAAACCACGAGATCGCATGTCCAAGGCTAGCAGGTGCTTAAATTGGCCAAACTGTCAAAACCTTTAATCAATTAAATAATGAAATAAATAAAATACGTGATATCGCAAGAAATAATGGATACAAAGACAGCACCATCAATATATTAATTACGAGCATGGACAATAAAAAGAAGAAAATTTTTAGAGAACGAAACTCAAAAATATCAACTTTACAATATTTTCCAGGATTATTTGAAATATGAAAATATAAACTTAGAAAATTTAATATCTGCCTTATTGCAAAACCTTCCATAAAATTAACGAACATAGTATGTAAAAAAAAACAGATCCAATAGAACTTGATCAACTTTCCGGTGTTTATAAAATTCCATTCATCAAGGCAGATGGAACAGTACAATACTATATAGGAATGATAAACAAAAAATTTAAAACAAGAGTAAAAGAACATATGGCAGATATCAAACATGACAGAAGAACCGCTGCTTTAACCAGACAATATAGAAAGGGGAAGTTGCAGATTGATTTCAAGAAGAGTAAAATAATTTTTCAATCAAGAGCTTATTCCCCATCCATTATCCGTGAATCCATAGAAATATATTTGCGAAAAGATTGTATTTGCAACGAAGCCGCTTCTTTTAAATTTGCTAAAATTTGGTACGCTATGATCGATAGATTGAAAAAGCAATAATAATAAAAACAAATAATAATTTTCACGTTTCCCAGTTTGGCCAATTTAAGCACCTGCTAGCCTTGGACATGCGATCTCGTGGTTTATGTTTACCATTTTCAAAAATATGCGAGAATATTGTATTTATTATTTAGATCCGAAGATGTCACCGATAGTGTGAACGAAACATATGTAATCTACATTTAAAAGGTATTTTGAAAATCCCGTGTAATGTTTTTTATCACTTTAAGCACTATTTATACGGTGAGGCAAATGACACTGCTTAAATATTTCGATTTATGTATTTTTTAATGGTGAGTTTTAGATTAAAACTTTCACAAATCATTTATAATGCATTAAACATATATTTTTAAAAGTATAACATTTAAAAATTACAAGTAGAGAAAAAACTTTAAAAAATGTCGTTTGACAACGGACGGAATAAAGATTAGTATAATTTAACATGGCTGTTCTCTTTATTTTCTAATAATAAAATTTTAGTTAGTATTAAAAAAGTAAACTGTACATATTTTTTATAAATATATGTTTCAAGAATAGACCCCTGATGATTTGAACTGATTAAACTTAAAATATTAATGAACTCAAAAATTCGTAATTCTGCTCGGTAAAATGTATTCAATCTGTACTAAAACTGAATGTATCACATTGCTTTGCCCGACACATTTTAGGCGAAATTTTCACAACAAAAACACCGAGTTTCATATACTAAACTCAGAACAAAAAGGAAAATAAAAACAGTTTTATTATCCCTTTGCAGAGGAAAAAATTAGTGCACTGGTTTTTATCTTCCCAGCGCAGAGGGAAAAGGGTTAGAAAGATTTCTTTTTTCGCTTTTAAATTTAATGTAATTTTAAGAACTAAACAACCCCAAAAACATATTTTTCATGATATTAAATAAATTCCGTTAAGATAAATAATCCTGAAAAAAATATTTTCGTTAATAATTAAAGAAACACATTTAGTGTATAGGCAAAATGTATCGTTCTATAATTTACCAGCCTGCCTTCGTCAATTTAGATGGTTGGGTTACCCAGTTGACTTCGGCAGCGTATAGCACGGTCCCACAAAGTGAATTTTAAATGCAAACAGAAAGTAAATAAATAAAATACTTTATTCTTAATTACACAAAAATAACTATAAAAATATCAAAAATGCATGTAAATAAAGATTTCCGCGGAGAAGTTTTTTTAAAAGTAAATTCTGATGACGTTTTTAAAATGTAAATAAAAGAAGTCTGAAAGTGCTTTTAAAATTTTTGCTTTTCTCTACAAATTTAACATTGTCGTTTTCTTTCTCGCGTCAATCCCCCTTTAACAACGAAGTACCTAATGTTCTATTAAGGACAAACACACTTGATTTCGATTAATTTTTTTTTCTGTTAATGGCGGTCAGAATTTAATCAGCAAGTGGAAATGGAGCCCTAAGAAGATCAAGCAGGATATCAAGAATAGAAAGAATAAGAAATGAAAGAATAAAAGAAATGATGAAAATAAAGGGAATCATATTAGACGATCTCCAAAAGAAACAATTAATCTGGTATGATTATGGCCATGTTAAAAGAATGAGTGACGAGACACTACCCAAAATCGCATCTAATTACAGAACAAACGAAAAGAGGAAACGAGGAAGACCACCAAAGACCTGGATGGATGATATAAAAAAGGCCATGAGGGATAGGGGTCTGGAGGAAGAATGGACCCATGACCGGAAGAAATGGCGTGGCATCTTGTAGATTTTTCGGTTGGCGGCACCTGACGACACAAACCGAGTTTATATATTTCATATCGTCATTATGAAAAATTAAAGGTGTGATTTTATTGCGTCATAGAATGAGAAATTAAATTTATGTGTGAAAGCAGAAATAATATATTTTTATAAGACGCAAGGTATGGTTTAAGTAATTTGATCCAAATCCTTAAAAGAAAATTCGCGAAATGTTTTAAACGAAAAATAATACATATGATTTTTTATATGGACAGAACTTGCAAGTAAAATAAACAAAGGAGTTGTCAAAATAGAATTTTCAGGCAAAAAAAAAAATATCCATATCAATGTATGCATTTATAGATTTATCTGTATGGTATTTCTACAAATATTGGCAAATATGTTCAAACATACTGATTTAGTTTGCGTAGTTTTTGAAAATAAAAAAAAGGAAAATTAATTATAACTATTACTATACATTTATAAGCGTACTACGTTACAAATTTTCAATATACATTTATCCAGTTATATAATGATCATATATATTATTTCTGATGTCAGCATATCTTTTTATATACAAATACAAAACGCACAACAGGGAATGTGGTATCATACGAAAGATTGTGGAACATGTTTCTGGCATATACACTTACAGTCCGCAAAAACACGTTATTTGAAAGAAAAAGCAGTTAATTAAAATTGGTGAGAAAACGTACACTGTTAAAAATTTGCAGCAAACTGTCCAGTCATTTGACCGTTTTTGTAGAAAACGGTTACATAACCGTAATTTAGCTATATTCTGACCATAAAATGAGTAATAATACGGTCAGAATATAGTTAAATTACGGTTATGTAACCGTTTTCTACAAAAACGGTCAAATGACTGGACAGTTTGCTGCAAAATTTTAACAGTGTATGGGCAGATAATTTCAGTAATTTCAGTGCCAAAACCTCACACGGGTTCAAAGATATATATTTAACGTTTAAGAAACATATAATTCAAATAATAGAGTAACTTTATTGTTTTCTGAGGGAAAAATGCACACGTTCATTTTAAAACAAAAATAAAATAAATTTCCCTTCATTGATATACTTTTTATTTCGAATTTTTAGTTCAAATGTGAAATAAAAACGTAACTTTAAGAATAAAGGTATCCTTTGTGTAGTCATAATATATAGAAAAAAGTAAATTATTTTCTATAGAAAACCATTTCAGAAGTTACTCAGAGAACGTCAATTCTTAAAAGAAAGATACCGTTAGAACAAATACGAATAAGTAAGAAAAATCCTGTTGGCACTTATTTCCGGAGTACTCATCCGTTTGTATAAGTTGAGGGGGAAAAAAGATAAAGGGAGTTTTATTTCCATTTTGTTCGTACAAATATTGTTGAAAGTTATCCTACCTGATGCTTTTATTAAATTTCAGTAATTTTTTAAAGATGAATATAAAATTTAATTTACATTTTACAGCATTAAATTCGTTCAAGTTCTTAAATTCAATTTTACTGAAGTATTTTAGCATACCGGTTTAAAATTATTCATTTATTTATGAATTTTGAAAGCATTTCGTCTAGCATATATTTTGATCTTTTATATTACATGTACTTAACTTTACGTTATAGTTAGTAAAACAGTAGAATAATAGCGAAATCTTAAAAAGTTATTTTGACGTCATAATGCATCCATTTATCTATCTATACTAATAAAATAAAGTTTCTATCTGAGTGTGTGTGTGTGTGTTTCTGTATGTCTGTAGGCGATGGCTAGGAAAATCTAGCTCACCCACAAGACTGAAAATTTAGATTTAGGTAGTCCAAACCCTCTGTTGATGCCGCAACTATTTTTTTCCGATTTCAACGCGAGTGATTTCAAGTAATATAATTAACTTAATAGTTACCATCTATCATATTAAAGTAAATTTATGAGTAGCGGTATAGTCAAACATAAACAACGCTATTTTCGAATAATAGTTTAAGCCGAATTTTTAATTAAGTTCTTAGCTTTACCAAACGAACGAATTTTTAAAGATGCATTGTAGTTCTTCAAACTAGCCATTTACTGAAGGGTATTTTAACATCCCTTCCCCACCCTGCCCCTCATCCAAATCTTTTCTCTAGCTATTTCCCGTTTCCATATCCCAGCAACTATCTTTCCGATTTCAACGTAAGTGATTCCAAACATTATAATTGACTTAATAGTCACCCTCTATATTATTAACCTAAATTTATGAGTAACAGTCACCACTGTTTCCAAATAATAGTTTAAGCCAAATTTGTAATTAAGTTCCAGGCTTAAGCAAACGTATGAATTTTTAAAGATGTATGATATTCAGCAGGACTGGTCTGAAAGAAGAGCAAGTCTGGCTGAAGAAGAATTTCGTTTGTGGATTCGAAACAGATGTTTGCTGCTTTTGTGTGCATTATATATGCATTTTTAACGTTGGGTTTTTGTCGTTTAATAAAATGTACATATTTTTCCTAAATATATGTTTAAAGAATAGTACCTAATACTAGTTATATTAAATAAATTGTATTAATTAAAAGAAAACTGAAGAAAGGAATATTTCCTTAATAAGTGAAAAAGCACATTTTTAAAAAGTGTACTGTATATGTAAAATACGTGATTACTGTATAGCTAAAATACATGAGTAGTGTAATGGTAAATACATGATCCTATAATTTACTTCGCCCGTCCAAATGGCCGCATGACGAGGGATCCAGATGCCTTTGAACGCGTATAGCAAGGGGTCCCCAAAAGTACATGGTAACAGAAAATATATAAACAAAATACTTCACTCTAAATTATACAAAAATAACTATTAAAAATATCTAAAAAGCACCTAAATAAAGATTTCCTCAAACAGTTCTTTCCCTGAATTCCAGACAATAATCCATGGAAATATTCCCGACATTTTTTTCTTACATCGGTGAAGCACTCTGTTTATAAATCATAACACGTCTGAAATTAAAACCAAGGAAGCACCAATATTAAAAAAAAGAAATTGGTTTTTTTTATTGTAGGAGCTTTGGTAGAATCCAGTCTTAGGAAAGTGCTATTTTGGGACAAATATTATAAATAATAACGAAAGTGAAACGGAAAACTATTGAGAAAATTTATATTCTTACTAGCTAACCCACCCGGCTTTGCCTGGACCCGAGACAATTACAATCTCAGAGGAAGGCGTTAACCCCCTCCCTCCCCATACCCGCAAATATAACGAATAATTTTTTCAGGAAAACCACCGTCGCCTTCATTAATGCGATCATTAAAAAAAGAATTAAATTTTTCTAATAATTAGGACATAACGAAGACGCTACGCTAAAATAGCCGGCAGATGACACCCCTTCCCGACCTCAATTTCAAATCTATATCTTAATTAGTTACCTAAATTTTTGTTCATTAGTAAAAATTTGCAATTATTTCCTTTCATTTTCGCAAACTAAATGGAGGGATCGACCAGAGAAACAGATCTCGTTGTAGTTCAGTTTTTATTAAAAGCAGATCCCTGTCTGAAACTTGCTCGGAATGTTTTCACTGGCGCCGGCAGATTTTTGGCAGTTTTTTGCATAAATCAAGAAAAATTAGCAACCGGCATAGTCGGATGCAGAATTTGTTTTTACATATGCTCAGTTTGTTTTTACATATTAAGTTGCTCTATATACTTAGCTAATACATTATGCATATTATATTTTGATTGCATTTGCGCATGCCCAGTGAAACATTTTTTAGTAAACCTGCTCATTTTCATCCAATTTATATATTTTTTTAAAATTCTGATTGCAGAGTATTATGTACAATGTTGTTTGTCATATTTTCTGAAAATAACTTTTTTTTATATTAAGAACTCTGCAAATTATAAGCCAAAAACTAGGCGAAATTTGGGACTGTTTTTTTAAAAACCTTAATTTCTCTACGAGTAAACATGCTATCCTCATAAAAATGAACACAGTATATTAAAATAAGCCACTTATTAATAATCTCGAGTTTGAACGCCTTTGCTACATTAGTTTTTACAGGGTTATCCAAAATATATTCGTTGTTTTTAAATTTGTTGATAGTCCCCTATGGGGTTTCGTGAAAAAATCTTCCCGGAAATATTTAACCTATACTATGCTGTTTACACACCTGCAGTTTCAGGTTAATTCCTCATGTATTTTTCTAGATAGTTAACAAAACGTCTAAAATCGCAAGTGACCGGTCACCTTTGGCAATATAGTGTATTTTCTATTACATTATTATACGTCTTATATAAAATAATAAATGGAAGTTTAGCTATCTCTCTCTGTGAGTGTGTGTGTTTGCCGATTGGCGATGGATAGCGAATGACACAAATGTTTTCAATATCAAATGTGAATATATGTTTACGACATTGTAAAGAGAACTTCGTTACAGTTATATTTATAACATATTAGAATTTCAGAGAATTTTGTGATGCTGATAACTATTTTTTTTTGTTGTGTTAAATGAGCCGAAGCGAACGCCACAAAGAAAGAAATCGAGAAAATACATATATATATATTTTTTTTTTACATCTAGGTTTCAATATTTTTTCATGACATATTTACATGGGCTGCAAAACCGATAAAATGTTCAATAAGTTTGTAAAAATACCTCCTTTTTTAAACGATGAAACGACCCTAACTAATAAAAAGAAAATCTCTTCTTACGAGTGTTTTTTTTTCCTCTAACTATAAATATTTTTTCATATTTGTTTTAATTTAAAAATATAAATTAAAACAAAATATTGTTAAAGATATGAAATAATACTTTCTTTATATTGTTTCTTTAAGGTTATGATGACGGGCCTGGAACCCCGGGCAGGTCAGCTAGTTTATGTATAAATTAAAAAAATTGCTTTTCAATTTAAATACTAATTAGTGTAAATATTAAGCAAATTATAGAAATAGCAACTAAAATCTTTGTGGAAGAATATGAAAGAAAAATTCGAACCTTAAAAATGCGTAAATAATACACAAAAAAGCAGAAAACAGCTATTTGCTACTTTTTTGTGTATTATTTGTGCATTTGTATAACCTTAGTATTATTCCTTTTAATATTAAGCAAATTGTTTATGCATTAGATACAATGAATGTTATTTCTTTAAAATATAACCATATGATGACGTTTTTAAAATGTAAATATAGGTTGTCAGAAAATGCTTTTAAAAATTTTGCTTTTCTCGCCAAACTGTAACTATGTCTCTGAAACAAAGATACACCCAATGTTCTGTTAAAATATCTAATAGGTTACAAATCTAATAGATACACAAATCTAATAGGTCCTGCCTGCGTCCACATATGGGCATCACAGATTAGATTAATCTGAGTTCATTCATTACGAAGCTTACCTACACACTTGGATGTCTGCCACCGCAATGGCGTTTTGTGTCTGACACCTCAGAGAAACATACTCTTCGAGGACGCTCGAACTAAGCGTTTAAACAGTTGAAAATTTCAGAAAAAAACCCTTCAGTAAGCAGGGAAATCTTGGAGGATTTCTTTGGCTTTTGATTCCTGACATGCGGCTAATAAAAAGCATCACTTTATTAAATTTCAAAATTTTATATCAATATATTTATGATATTTTTTCATAAAAAATCTTTTTGACATTGTTAATGAATCAGTTTAAAAAATATATATTAAATATGAATAATCTTTTAGAATTAGAAAAAAAAAATGATTTTTGCATATTTTCTGTACCTTGGGAAGCCCGAGTTTGATTCCCTAATATTGTTAAAAGCAGAGTTAATATATTATGAAAACAAGTACTTATTAAATCTTAAATATCCTTCACAGTTAGGCTTAGGAATAGGCTTCACGGCTTACCATCACAATAGGCTTTTTTTCTTTCTTTGGAACCAGCTAATTGGAAAAAAATGTTCAGTACATTTTCCTGTTTAATGCTTGACAAAAACCTGAACATTAAACTGATTCATTTTACGAGAAAATAGAATTGTTCCTTTAATCCTCGTGTCCCGTTAGCTCACAGGCTATCCTACTACGTCCCAGTTTTCTCTTTATATTTGAGTACGGTCCCATTCTCTTTGTTACAACTGTATTATCATCAGGTTAAAAAAAGTCTAATTTTTATTTCGCAAAAAATTATTCGTATTCGTTAACAAAACGTCTCCCATATTTGGTCAGTACAATAATCTATTTATTGTATCCGGAAGTACGATATTTCTTTTCTTTCTAAATCGGTAGCGCACTACAACTATGTCGTTGCAATTTTTTATGTATCTCTTATAATTTTTGCGATACGATCTGTAAAACACTAATTATCATTAAGGGATTTTGCGAGGTACCTCATCGTGTACCGCATACACAGTTGACTATACCTAGACACGACATTCAAAATTATACCTAAATCAGTTCACCATTTATTTGCGTTGGAACGAATATATGTTTTAACACTGTATTTAAACATATTACTTGCTTTATTAAACAATTTATTAAAACTTTTTTTGAGTAAAAATAAATAGTTTTTTTTTAAAATAATTTTCATATAAAACGTATTTCAAACGTTTGTCAATATTTACCTCTTTCACGAAAACTACTTTGTGATGATAAATTTAGGATGGTATCTGTGTTATGTAAATTCCTAAATAAAATTATTCTTTAGTTATGCATGAAACTATAATGATACCTATGTAAATATATGTTAAGTTAAGAATTAAATACTAATATTTTAAAATATTTTCTTTAAAATGAAACACAGAAAAATATACTCTCCCCATTACACCGTAAATAGAAACAAAATGCCATATAACATATAATAATACGCCAGCCTTATAAAATTTATGCCGATTACATTTACTTTAAATAATAATTGTATATTATGTCTAGATATTTTAACATTTAGGTTGTGGCAGAAAAATGTCGCCAGAAAATGGCATGTTAAGTTAATATATTTATTAACTTTTACTTCCCTCAAATACATATGTCTTTAATCGTTCAATATATCTTTATTCTTTCGGACATCAGGAAACGTAAACGGTTAGAGATTTTATGCGATCATAAAACTATTTTATTTCTTAAACTTCATGTATCAATTTTTTCTATATTTTATTGTAACCTGCTTTTCTATCAACTATTGAGATTAACATATAGTTTTATATGGTTACATAGTTTTCATTTTACTTGTTTCTGAATTTTAATATTTATACATGATTGTAAAATCAATTTCATAAATAATTGTTCCTTAATTTTAAATAATTGGCTCCCTGTATAATAAACAAAATTCTGTGGATATTAATATCATAAAAGTTTTAGTCGAGATTGGACGCAAATGAAAATACAAATTTTAACATGCTCGACTGCTTTCCTATACGGTAAATGAAAAACATAACACATTAAGAGTACATTTCTTTGCTTTTTAAAGATTCATCTAGATATTACAATATCTTAGCGAAAGTGAAGCGAAAATTTTTAGAGAAAGTGGAAATATTTATTTAACCTAAATTACAAATATAATTATATTTGTAATTTAGGTTAAATAACTATTTTCACGTTCGCTTATTCTTAGGAGCCTATTTTCATATGTGTTGAAACCGTCCAACCAAGTTTACGTATTTGTGATAAACGTTCTTAAGATTTTGAAATTTGCACTTTTGTGCTACAATGAATGTCTAAATACAATGTTATTAAAACTTTGTTGAATGCGACATTGCGTAGTCAATTATAGTTCTAATAATAATCAGCAAAGTAAATTACAGTTATTTCACGTATTTTGTCGGTGAATTAAAATAACTTTGTCATGAAAAAATAAAGTTATTCACTACAGAACTTTTAAAAAATCTGTTACAATATAAAAAATCTTTTCGAACTTTTAAATATGTTGCGATATTTAGAAACCGACCCCGCTGAAAACACCAGATCGCCGTATCAGATCGAAGTTCACGCAGTCACTTTTAAATATTTATTTGTTCTGGCCGATAATCATTGAGATTTTTCAGAAGAAAGAACGAAATTAAATCATAGAAGAAAAATGAATTATTTGTATTCATAAAAATATAATGATAAAACATTCTCCACTCCACTAGACATCGTTGAAAACTTTAGTAATTTACATTTTAATAACATATTAAGAAGCATATTTCGAATAATTCATATGACTCTCTCCAGACAACCACAGATTTTTTTTATGCGATCAATATCACAGAATTCTGTGCTCAACAGCTCATGTTCGACGTTAAATAATCCTAGAGGGCAAGGTTACCTACGCCAATGCAGCTGTAGAAACAGTAAATCAGAGCTATTGAGCCGGGCAGAAATCTGTTTTTAAAGCAGTAGAAAATTTACGTGTATAGGACTTTGCGAGAAAGGACGCGAATTTAGCTTTGGAATGAAAATTTTAAAAAAAAGTAAATGATACAAAACGATAATTTTAAATAGAATAATTTCGTTTTTTTTTTCAGAATTGAGAAATAAAAAAGATTTTTGAAGAAAAATAATTACGAGAAGTGTTTTTATAGAATATTTTGAATGGAAAAAAATATTAAATAAGCATTTTAAATAGAAAGAAATTTAAATAAATGAAATAAACGATATGTAGTTTAAGATAGGAAATAAATTCCTAGGGTTGTATAATAAATTTATAAGGGGAAAATTTTTCCTAGCGGGATTAATTTTTGGAATATGGAATTTATGGAATAATTTTAATAAATTGCGAATTTTTTTATTTTTGAAATATATAGAGTAATTCCGGGAGAGTCGCCGCTCCCTTGTATTTCTTGTAATTATCGATAGATGGCAGTCAGACGCACAGTATAAGTGCGCAATGAGATTACTTTAACCAGAGTATAGCGTGAATCTCATTTAGAAGTTTACTTGTAGATGTACAATCCTTATTTTGAGGTAAGGGCATGATTTCACCATCCAAACTTTTAAACACATTATTCTTAAATACATTTTCTACACCAATTACTAAATGCATGCATGATTTGGAAGTCAAAACTAAGTGTAGCGTCTGTATAGAGTACTGTGTTTATGGTTACGACATATATACCATACGAAATGGGATAAATTCCGCACTGCTCATCCGGTATACATGGCGCAGTATCTTTTGCACAGGATGCCGCGATTAATAAAGTTCAGTTAATCAGACATTAATGAACATTCAAACAGTATGAAGTTTACTACGCCTAAGGAGAAAAAGGGAAAAATAAAAAGTAAGAAGGAGAAGAAAGATGCAAGTCAAGATAATAATAATGTAAAGTTGGATCACACATGTGACCCAGACGTTCTTTACAAAGAATGGGCAGAATACTACTCCAAAACTAAGAGGAAGTGTGTTTGGCTTCGTTGCATCATGTGTCAAATGTAGTTACATGAAGACTGCACTATTTTCGACACTTTTTGTGTAGATTGCGGTAAAAAAAAAAAACAGGTCTATTAAGAAATAAAACAATGTAAACACTATTTTACTTCTTCTGTTCCCTCTCTAATACATTGATGTTACGTCGTTGCTGAAATAACAATTAAAATACAATCTTTAAAAAATAAGTAGATAATTTTATTAGTGAACAAAGTAACGACACTTTGACTAATATTGCTTTCAACGTACTAGTACGTTTTTTTTGTACTCATTTAGTTTCTTTTTGTTCTTACATATTTATTTAAAATTCAGATATGAATATTTTTTTTGAATATTTTTATTTATAATTTCATTCTGTTCTCATAACAAGTTCGGCATAACTCCCACACAAGTGCGGCGTCTCACCCTGAATGTACGGTTGACGCGCCGCAGTGTAATGTTTTAGGGGGAAAAATATATTAATTATTGTTTTACATATATTTTTTGTCGAAGTACACATGTTGTATATTTAACATAAAATAGCACAGCGTGATTTTTTTTTTTAGTTTGTGTGCACATGGAATTTTATACAGAAATTCAAAAAAATATCCGGCATATCACCTGGAATTACTCTATATTTCATCCTATTTAATTTTCAGTTGAAGATGATGGAGTAATACAAGCCAAAAAAATTACTTACAAACACACATATATATACACAAAGACAGATACACATTTTATAAATTAGTTATGCAATACATGTGCGTGCTGACACTAAGTATAATATGTCGTTACTCTGAGTATTTGTTAGAAGAAAGGATTGAAAAGCGAAAGTTTTAAAAAATAAAACTTCATTCCAAGAAATGTAAAAATCCTTATACAGGTATTGTTATCGTAAATGTGTTTCTAAATACGTATGTCTATTAAATATACTAATTGTATTTGAAAACTACACTGTTAAAAGATTGCAACAAATTGTCCAGTCATTTGACCGTTTTTGTAGAAAACGGTTACATAACTGTAATTTAAGTCTTTTCCGACCCTATTATTGCCCATATTATGGTCAGAATAGAGTTAAATTACGGTTATGTGACCGTTTTCTATAAAAATCAAGTTTTCTGCAAATTTCTAACAGTGTAAAAAATGCTATTCAAAATACATTTTAATTTACCATTTATCTGGATTAAATTTTAGTTTTTTTTCTGTCATTTAAGTCTCATGTTCGCCTAATGCAGTATAAGAACAAAGTTATTAGAAGCCGAGGGGTTTGCTAGTGTTTAATAATTTGCAGATATTGGGTCTAAAACATGGTAACTGAAATTTTTGGGTTATTTTCTGGTTTTCATGAACAATTGTTTAACCGCATATGAATAATATTTTAAAAGTGTTAGGTTTGTTTTTTATTCAATATGTTCCATAACAATCAAAAATAAATTCAGAACATGAAAATCTATAATAAAAATTCTTTGCACATAATTCCAATAAAATAAAATCAGTCAGACAAAAAATGTTGCTCATGTATATAAATTATGTATGATGCTTATGAATTATTCTTATGTATATAAATTTGCTGCCTAAGATAGCGTCTGAACTTATATATTTATATGTATGCATGTAACGAAGCATTTTATTTATACTTTTTAATTTATCACGCTTTCACTAAAGTATTAACACGTATGATTTTTAGTCTTTAAACTAGACTCAATTTTATAATATTCTTAATGTTTAAACCAACTAATCGTACTTTGTAAAATCAGATTTGAATCTTCTTTTATTTTTTTTTTTTTTTTATCTACGTTTATTCTATGTATAAACGTAAACTTTGTTTTGAGTTTTGATTTTCTCATACGAAGAAAAGCGAAACTAAATTGGATTACAGAAAAAGCATCACAATGCAGTTGACATCATTGTTCATTGCTTTGAAGAAATATATTTTTCGGTCAATTTAGCATTTACGGTATGAATGAAAGAATTCACGTTTTCAATATCTTTTCTTATAAATCATGTCCTTTAAAATACTACAAATGAATTGTAATATAAGTTTTACAGAATTTCAGACATATGAAATAAATAAATAAATAAATTTTAAGGTAAGGCTTTCTTATTATCATTTTTCTACATTTTACTTCATTAGATATTTTTATATATGGGAATTTTAGATATGTTAGGGGGGAAATTATTGTCTTACTTGTGATGTTTTTGAAATGTAGAATTAAAGGCAAAATTGTGCGTCATAAAGACGTAACGCAGTATTTATGAGACAGTTGTAGACTCAACAACTCGGCAGAAGCTTTTAATTTGTTGTGCAGTTTGATCCGGGTAAACAATTCAACTCTTGAAATTGTGCTTTTGCGTGTTATAAAGATTTTTTTCCAAAGAGTAATAAGGATATGAGGTCTAAGAAGAGAAGTATTGCATCACACATATATCACAATAAACTTATTACACAAATAATCTGAGGTGTTAATTCCTCTGTCGACATAGACCTACATAATGAATTGAATATCTAAAAAAATATATATGCACATTTGAACAAATGTTAAGAGCATGGTGAAACAAGTGGGTAAGCGTGATCGAAGATCACACAAACGGTTTAGTTTAATATTCGATTAAAAACACTTTATCCTTTCTTTAATAAATCCAATTAAATTTAATTTTCCATTAAAAAAATAATAAAATAAAGTCCTGTTTTTTTATAACGTAAAAATTTACCGATCTCTTTTTCTCGTTTTTTCGAATATCTGAACCGACCCGATAGTGGGCAAAGCCCGCTATTATACTCTGTCATAACAATATTTGTCATGTGGAATAAATGCGATATTTAAAAAATAATAATTTCAAAATTAAACATATTGTACACCTTCAAAATGTTAAAATATGCGAATATTTCCATAATCGGGTTTTTATCAGTATTCAATACGTTCCTCAAACTCATATATTGTATTATTCTCAAACATTTGAAAAATCCGTTAAACTCCCAATAGGATGTCAGATTATTTTTCTTTTTAATTCTCTAATGACGTGATATTAACCTGCTTTCTGTACATACACATTTCCATACTCCTTGTATTATTGAGAAATGTTTGAGAATTTCCGTTTTATTACCAATAGGACATCCTATTAATCTTTTTTTCAATTGGTGAAACTTTTTATTTCATTTTTATTTTTCAGGTGAAAATCTTTCAATAGAAAATTAATTATTCTAGAAATAATTTTACTGTGGATTTTTAAAATTTAGCAACTGCTATAACGAAAAATGTTTAAATTTAATAATAAAAGGCTGTTAGAATTTTTGTTTTTTATCTCTCTATATTAAAATAATGCGATTTTTCAAATTTTTATATTTTGAGCTTCATAGTAGGTATTCAGCTATAAGTTCACAAATTTTCATGCCTGTATGTTATATAGTTTCTGAGAACGGCTCTGTGACGAACAGACAACGGAGCGGGAGTAATAGGGTTTTGTGAGATGAACGAAACCCTAAAAATGATGTTAATAGCTGCCAATTTCCGTTCAGGAGGATAATAAGAACGAGCATGAAGTGGTTAACCAGGCAACAAACGATAAATTGCTTACGGAAAATAGTTGCCAGGAAATAGTTGTCAGGTGTTTCAATGTGGGGCTGACGTTTAAAGCGTTCGTTGTAATCTTTTATGAGTTTGCACATATTAAACAGAAAATTATACTTTTCAAATTTTTTTATTCTTTTTAGGTAATAGTATATATAAAAATAATATTTGAAAATTTTAACATTGTGTAGCTGCAACAACCACATCATCATAATACATTCAACGCTTAAGCAGAATGCACACAGTTTTATCAAATGTTCTTCATCACATATCTCACACTGTAAAAAAAAATGCAGTAAAATTACGGGCAGAGGCCAGCAGCAGAGATTTCAGTCATACCCCGTAAAAAAAAAAAAAAAAAAAAAAAAAAAAAAAAAAAAAAAAATCCATGCCCATCATTTTGTGCATCCCGTAATTTGACGGGGCAAAGTAATACAACATTATAATGCACAGGATATAATGCACTTTAAAACACAATAACACTTTGCTTACTGTTCCGTAGCACGTAGCACGTTAGATAATCATCACAGAATCGCTGTTTTGGCGGGTTAAAATTTTCGCAACACGAGTAAAATCAGGGGTTACACCCTAGCGGAGCAAAATGTATGGGGTCGTACAGTATTTTTGCTAACATGTGGGCTAGAACTGTAAGAATATGTGGATGCTCTTAATTTTCTAAGTATCTAAGGGATAAGGCCGCTTGTTTAGTGGATCAGGTCGTTTTTCATCAAATAAGGCTGTTGCCCGTGAAAATTGAAGGGCAACGCTCATAAATTTACAGTTTTTTCTGAGAGTGAACTCTACTGAGAGATAAAATTAATTTAATCTTGGTTTTGATAGCAAGGATATGCTACGACTGCATTTTGTACGAATCTGTGTCTTCTCCTTTTAGTATTATTATTCATATAATCTATATTATTGAATTGTATATTTTTCTATTGTAAAAATAAAATATCCGGATCTTTAAATTACAATCATTTTATAATCCGAAACTTTATGCTGAAGGTAATAATTTTAATTTAATATTTTGCATAGACTTTTTGTTATAGACAACAGACAGGGGATTAATAGGTCACGGAGAGTAAATGAACAAGTGGATTTGTCATAAAATAAATCAGTTTAACATTCAGTCTTTTGTCAATAGATAGCAATACCAGCATGGCACAAGAACTACATTGAACAATTTGTTTTTGCATAAAATTGTTGCAAAGTAAGAAACAAAACATACCTATGCTTGATTGTGATTTTTTTTTTTATATTCAATAAATTCTTGTTTTGATAAAGTGCTAACTCTGTTTTTAAAAATATTGCATATGATTATGAAGCTTTTATAACATTATATTCATTTATTGTCTTCGTTTTGTGTTATTGACAAATATATAATTTACAATAAGCCTAAATGCAGTTCAAACTGGCATGGGGACTAATGAGAAATAGCAGACTGGTATACCACTAAGGCGATTACATAAAAACATTGTATGTAAAATTTAAATAAAATGACTAATTTTATTTAAAAAAAAATAATGACCCTTATTTTTCTGTCTTTTAAAATTAATACTAAATTATACTAATTTTGCTAAATTAACTTTCAGTAATTTCCAGACATGGTAAGGCAGACTTCAAGCAGCTTTCTTTTAATATGTTTTTTTTGAAAATAAGAATAAAATACTTTAACGTAAAATTTTGTTCATAGAAGTTATAATAATGCTTACATAACTGTTGAATTCGCTTATTTAGGAAACATTTATGATCTATTAATGTGTTCCGTTAGTTTTGTGATAAGTCCTGTTAGACCCTGAAGTCAAGGTCTAATTGAACAAGATTTCATTTCATAAATTAAGTATATTTATATTTCACTAATTACATTATAAGTAGCATCTTTTGTCTATTAATACAAAACTCTTTAAAATAATAGCCCGCCAAAACCAATCCAAAGATTTTATAAATTACTCATTTTAAAGTAGGAAATGTAAAACATGTTCCATTAACCCTCAGTCTTCTAAAATCTATTCGATCACTACTTCCAAATTTATCCACATACCTTACAAAAATGGCATCATTCTCCTAGGTTAAACTATGTCGCATCTTTTATCTGTTAATACAAAACTGTTTACAATAATAGTCCACCAAAACCAATCTAAAGTTTTTATAAATTATACATTTTAAAGTAGGAAATGTAAAACATGTTCCATTAACCCTCAGTCTCCTAAAACCTATTCGATCACTACTTCCAAATTTATCCACATACCTTACAAAAATGGCATCATTCTCCTAGGTTAATATATTTTATGACATGTAACACCTAGTAAGAAATATTCAGCAAAAGCAAATACTAATAAGTGGGAAGTCTTCTGTTTATACTCAGTTCCGGCGGTCTTCTGAAATATTTGTTTGCGTAGCAGCTGTGAGCTTTTCGCAGACTTTTCCTCTTCTATTCATAACGTACAAAAAATATGATAAGTCTTTTTGTGTATTATGGCTGATTTTATTGAAAAAGTAAGAAGAAAGATTTGTAGAAAGATTTGCAAACGAAAAATACATACAATTAAAATCGTATACATTTCTACAATTTTTATATTGCTGAATTTCGATTTAAAATAAATGGATTCAATATTTTCAAACTATAGAATTGAAAACTATAAAACAAATAAGCTCATTTATACGACCTAAATGTTTAATTTAATCCTAGGTTTATGTTAATTAGAAATAAAAATATTTTTAATAAAGAAACACAATTTATAATTAGAGGAAGTAAGTTTTTTTTTTAAAAAAAGCGTTAGTTTAAAGTCTTATTTCCTTAAAGAAGCATAATTTTTAATATTTTAATAGAAAAATACCTTTGGAGAATTAAATAGTTTTATATTTCTGAACTTTTTGGGGTAATCAAAAACAATAATAATAAAACAACTTTTTAACATAACGTTTAATGCAGTTAGAAAGTTCAAATAAATATTGTAGAGGAATGTGTTTTTATTATTTGAAATTACATTTATCGTATTACATCGTTACATTTGTCGTATTTTAAAACAATACGAAAAATATGTTTTTACTACAATAAATTTTGCAATAATGTTCATAAGGTTCTATTTAGAATAAATGATTGTGTATATACTAACATCAATTGACTGTAATATTTTTGCAAAAAAATATTCATTAGAATTCTTTTTATGGTAATTGTATATAAGGTATTCATCTAGCAGTAGTGAAAATGCATTCACAAAGTGTGTGCTACTGAAAACAATAAAACTATCAATATTTTTTAATATTTTCCCTTAAATACTATAAGCTTCAAACTAGTAGAAATTGGCGACTTAATTACTAAAAATTTCAATATCTATATTAAATTTGTTAATCTTCTAAGGTTTTCTTTAACATTTTGATATAAAAGTTACATTTACTCTTTAGACGTATGTAGTTTTATTTATTGCAACAGTAAGTTCTTTACTATCCCCATTTACGTTTTTTGATAAGAGTTAACATTTGAAACTTATATGTATAAGCAAACAATGAAACCTATGCATATTACTTGAAAATTTCCTCCAGACAAAATTTTTATATTTTCTTTCTGAAGGAACACAATTTATTTGAACATCCTCATTTGAAAATCAGTCATGCCAGCAACTATTAATTCGTTTCATTGTAAATGCGACTGGATTAAAACCGAGGTTGTTACAAATTACTTTAGCATTTTTACAGGTGTTTAAAATCCTGTATTATATTTTGCTATTCTGGATGTTTGTTATTTGAGTAATATATTGTATATATATTAATAGATTTTTAAACTATTTTAATCGAAGGATTTTGGATACATTTAATGTGTTTATAATTTTATAAAATTTTAATACAAACAATTAAATACACTAACCCAACATGAGTCAGATATATACCGGGACCAGGACACGAACGTGTAACCTTCAAGGTAACGTGCTGCTGTTCTGCCACTGAGCCACCCCAGGTCGATATACTAGACCGGCAATTTCTCACATATATACATGTTGGAAAGAGTCGCCGGCCAGAAATTCTGCAGCTTCAGATTACACAACAATGATGAATTAATAATAGTACTGGCCGCGGTCAATTTTTCACTCATGTTGGGTTAGTGGTTTTAATTGTCTGTATTAAAATGTTATTAAATTATAAATAAAGTGAGCAGACGTATTGTATTTATGGACCTTAACATTTAATGTGTGTTTTCGATGTACTAAACAAATAGATTGACTAATCAAAATATATTTGAGATTCAATTTGTTACAGCAAGTTAAATTATTTTATGCATAAATACATTTTTTACGTATGAGGGTGATAGCAGCATTGGGATTAAAAAAATATTTAACTCTAATTAATTAGTAAAAGTTCTATGATTAAAAAAAATGAGTCAAAAAACTTATACTCATGATGAAAAGTATTTTCTCTAAACGTGGCAGTGGGTGGAGTGGGGAGATATTGATAAAAACGACACAAAAACAATTGATACTACTTTGCGTTTGCTATAAAAAATGTTCTAATCGTTTTGCTAAAATTTAATACATGATATTCCAATTAATAGTAGAAGGAAAAATTTAGAATATGGATATATATATAATAAAATATCTAATTAATTAACTTTACGCTGGAGCAAAATAATAGGAACATCGAAGAGATTTCGAAACTACTGCTCGTGATAGGAGGATATTATTGCATACTGCCTTACCCGCCCGGCGTTGCCAGGGCCTGTGATAATAAATTAAAACAAACCTCAAGTTTGTATGATTTTATATTTTTAACCCGATTTTGTATGAAATCATTTATTTAAAGTGCTGCGCACGTTCTGTAAAGTCTTTATTTTCACTTTCCGCCGACACAGGGACGCATTCTAATCTAAACGAACCTCCTACACATGTCCCCTCTGCCTTCGGAACCGTATAGCAGACATGCTGCGCACGCCATTCACAATCTTTTAGTTCCACCTTTCGCTGCCAAAGGGCACACTGTGTTCTAAACGGACCAACACCCTAACGAAACACCGACACGTGTCCCCGATCATATAGCATGCGTGTATGAAATCATTTATTTAAAGTGCTGCGCACGCGCTGCGAAATTTTTTAGTTCCACATGCCACCGCCAGGGTTCGCAATCTTTTCTATACGAATATCCGACACGGTTACCCGTTGTATCAAGAAAGTGGAATGAACCAACCAATTCCCGTCGAAATCGAAACCTTAGAACGCTTGAAAAAAATGCGCCCTCTGGTGGTGTAAAATAGAACTAAAATCTGCAACGCCATCAAAAACCAAGTTGAGTGAGCCAAATCCCGTTGTGATCGGGTCCACAGAACCCGATATAACAATGTGCTCCCTGGCAGTAGAAGGAGGAACTAAAATCTGTAAGACGATTGAAAATTAAGTCGAATGAGCCGAAAACCGTTGTTATCGGGTCTATAGAACCCGAGATAGAATGCACCCTCTGGTGTTAGAACGTGAAACTAACATCTTTAGGCTATTGAATATCTAGTTGAATGAACCAAACCCCGTTGTTATCGGGTCCATAGAACCGGAAAAACATAAATCCCCTCCACACCTGGAAATTAATATTATGAAATAGGGGGGTAGCCAAGGGCTGAAGAGTTGAAAATGTATGTATCAATTTGCTTCCCCCCACCTCATTTTCTAACGTCTGTGGATTCAAAATAGGATAAAAGCACAATAAATTTATTTTACCATAAAGAAATCTGGTTTTTGATAAGATAAAAAATTGCCGGTCAATTTTTTCGGTTTTAAAATTTCTGAAATAAAATATGAATTTGCGCGTATATGCCAATTTTCAAATCCCTATCTTATACTACACTTAAAAAAATTGAGCATACGTTAAAATTTGTGAGTGCGGTTTTTAATTTTTCTAAGCATTGTTTATTTTTTTATATCTGAAAGCAAAATAAATCCCTTTCTTTTCTCGATAAAATAAAAACTTATCGACCAATTTTCTCGATTTTTAGAAAATCTTAATTAGCATTCGATTTTGCGTATGTATACCAATTTTCAAATCCGTATCTTATATACTTATAAAAAGTTGTGTATACTTTAAAATTTGTCACTGGAATCTTTTTCTGGTAAACCCTCCTTTGTAGCAACTTATTTCCTGTCTGGATAAAACGCCTGCACCTGCTTACATTTATTACTTTTGAGGTTAACGCTATTTTCAGATGAAGGAATCGCATTTTTACAATGTTTAATGTGTTTTTAATTAATATGTAGACTAATTATGAAAATATTAAAATTATGAGAATAAAGTGCATCAGGACCTGCCTTGGACTACCTTTAACCAAATTTCTAGATGCGCTAGATTTTCCTAGCCATCACGCACACACGCAGAGAGTTATACTTTCGTTTATTAGTATAGATTATTAGCTCAGCGTTAATGTATTCTAATAGTGATCGTACATTTCGCAAAAAACGTGCTTTAGAATTTAGAAAGAGACAAAATATAAGCTTATAAGAACATCAGATAATCACTTCAAAAAATTGCCTGTAAACTTATACGTTCAAAGTCTGACATTATTGATTTCCTATAGAATATGACTGTTTATGGTACTGAAAAGAATGACAGGTAAGGATATTGGTTGCAGATAAACGCTCCAGCATCACTATGGAGAATACAAAGGGTAATTTAAACGTCGAGAATCCTTAAATATGTGAAATCATCTCGGTGTACACGTTTAACATCTCTTATTAACAAAACAAAACCGCACTGCGTTTCTAGAAAAACATCCGAAGTAGCAAATGAATTTGTCTAAAATTAGTTTTAGTGATACAAAGAAGTTTAATTTCAAACTTCAGATGATTTTAATCGAGGCTAACGAAAAAGACAGGCTACCGCGGTGCTTTACGCGTATCTTTTTTTACAGACCGCCGGAGTCACGTGATGCTCGAATGCACCAATGCAGGTGTACGAAAATAGAATCACGTCACTCTAGTGGTCTGTAAAAAAAGATAAGTTGAATGCACCGCGGTAGCGAAATTTTTTTAAATCTACTCTAAAAGTGCAGAGAACGCTAAAACAAACATAAAGAATATTTATGTAAAATTTCAATGTCATATCTTTAATATAGATCAAATTACTGCTATTTTTACAAACAATTGTCACTTATTGTCTGTAGTGAACGAAATAATTAAAAGCATTCACATCAGTTTTTTAGCTCACAGGCTATCAAAGCCTGAGAGCTTATGTGCCCGCCCGTTCTGTATGTATGTATGTATGTATGTATGTATGTACGTATGTACGTACGTAACGCAATAACTCTTGACAGAAATAACCGTTTTGCTTCCAATTTTGTTTATAGGTTCCTTGTGATAAGGCGCTTCCCTGATTAGTTTTGGGGATTGATTGTTTAACTATAAAGGGGGGAACGGGGGGGCTAACCCCCCTTAATTAAGATAAATGGTTTTTTCATGCAGAATTGTCCAATTTTCTTCAAATTTTGTATATAGGTTCATTGTGATAAGGTTCTTTCCTGATTAGTTTTGGGGATTCATAGGTTAAGTATAAAGGGGCTAACGGGGGGGGGAATCCTCCCCCTTAATTTAGATAAATGAATTTTTCATGCAGAGTTATCCGATTTTCTTCCAATTTTGTTTATAGGTTCCTTGTGATAAGGCGCTTCTCTGATTAGTTTTGGGGATTGATTGGTTAACTATAAAGGGGGGGGGACGGGGGGCTAACCCCCCTTAATTTGGATAAATGGTTTTTTCATGCAGAATTATCCAATTTTCTTCAAATTTTGTATATAGGTTCAATGTGATAAGGTTCTTTCCTGATTAGTTTTGGGGGTTCATAGGTTAAGTATAAAGGGGGTAACGGGGGGGGGTTAATCCTCCCCCCTTATTTTAGATGAATTATTTTTTTCATGCAGAGTTATCCGATTTTCTTCAAATTTTGTATATAGGTTCATTGTGATAAGGTTCTTTCCTGATTAGTTTTGGGGGTTCATAGGTTAAGTATAAAGGGGGTAACGGGTGGGTTAATCCCCCCCCCCTTATTTTAGATAAATGATTTTTTTCATGCAGAGTTATCCGATTTTCTTCAAACTTTCTGTATGGGCTCATTGTGGTAAGGGGCTTCCCTGATTATTTTTGGGGGTTCATTGGTGAAGTGTAAAGGAGGGAAACGGGGGCTACTCCCCCCCCCCTTAATTTTGATAAATGGGTTTTTCATGCAGAATTATCCAATTTACTCCAAATTTTGTATATAGGCTCATTGTGGTAAGGCACTTCCCTGATTAGTTTTGGGGGTTCACTGGTAAAGTATAAAGGGGGGAACGAGGGGGACTAACCCCCCTTGATATAGATAAATGGGTTTTTTAAGCAGAATTATCCGATTTTCTTCAAATTTTATATATATGTTCATTGTGATAAGGCGCTTCTCTGATTAGTTTTGGGGGTTCTTTGGTTAAGTATAGAGGGGGGACGGGGGGATAACCCCCCTCTTAATTTAGATAAATGGATTTTTCATGCAGAATTATACGATTTTTTCAAATTTTGTATATAGGTTCATTGTGGTAAGGCGCTTCTCTGATTAGTTTTATGGGTTCATTGGTTAATTATAAGAAGGAGAAACGGGGGATGGTTCCCCCCTCTTAATATATTGTCGATTTCTTCATTTTTCGAGGGCTTATTTCAAATTCTTTGAAATAAGAATATAATTTACAGTTAGTGTGAATAGCCTGTGAGCTCAATGCCGTCAGTTTAACTGGGCAGTTTTCTTTTATTATTAATCCGATTATTATTATTTTAAAAATTCTAAGATTTTGTAAGATGTTTATGATATTGTTTGATTTTTTTTTTAATGAGCAATTTATGAAACGTAAGAAACTTAAGGATCTGTATTGAAAATTTTTTTTAAATACTTTAAAGCTGAAAATTGTAATTTTTTATAATTTTCGCCATCTTTACATAGTTTCATATATAAATATATATATACATAGCAAACGCTATTAAACCAAATGTGGTATCTAAATTATTATTAATAACATATCAATCTTTCGTAAATTCTTTAAAAAATATATTAACATTATAAAATTAACAATAAATGTTGGACATTTTAATGCTTTTCAGGAAAAATAATTCAAAAATTAAAATATTTAACGTTAAATTTATTATTAGTTGGAATAGTCTTAAATAATTACAATCGCATAAAACAGAAACAAATGTTAAAATGTTTTTGCCGTATCTTTGATAATAAAAAAAATTCAAAAATTTATTTTTACTCATATTTCAATAAATTAAAATTACAGAAAGTAATGAAATATAAACGAAAAAAATATATTCTCTGCAGATAAACAAATAGCGAAGCATCATCATACAAACAAATTAGGACATTTACCTACTCGCGCATATATCGGCAAAAAATATCCGCACCCATTCAAACTACAAACTTTTAAAGAACTCAAGACACATTTCAGTGCTTCAACAGCGTTTTAATATAAAAGAAAAGCAAATGCTAGCCTCAACCATGCCTTCATTTTCCAATATATATATATGTGGGAATTGAATATGTTTTCCTGCTTGAACTAAAACGACAGATGCAAAGCCAATCAGCGAGTTCATCTTAGTATTGCGTCATATTGTATGTTGAAGCATGCAAGCTCCAGACAACACTTCAAAAGTTCAAGGTAAAAGAGGTGTTTTGGATTAAAGGGAAGCTTTTGCAGCAGTCTATAAGTTTGGTGAGTAAAGACGTTTGTCGTTTTTGAACTATGCTGAGGATGTCGACACTGAGAGTTTTTTGATCAAAAGAGATGTAATGCATATAATTAAGATGTCTCATTAATTATTCATATTGTTACATGTGTTTTTAGATTTCTTTGTAATTAGTTTTGTTAATATAGAGTTTGATTTTAACGTGATGTTTCCTAGTTTATTTGAAGTAAATCGAGTAAATTATTTATTAAGTTGGTGTCAGAGAAATTAAACCCCACACACACATATATATATATATATATATATATATATATATATATATATATATATATATGTAATAATAAAAAAAATTTCGCCATTTTTCCTTAGTTAAATTATTCCAAATTCTTACAATTCTTTTTTCCCTCTCTTTTAAAATATCTCTTAAATCTATTTTATATTTTATTCCATAACTTAATCAAAATATTCTTTTATTTATCATTCTAAAATCTTGATCTGTTAAAAGCTACACGTATTTATTAAAACCTTATTCTATTATTGCGCACCTGCCTAATTTCTTCTTTTGAGGCATTGAATTTTTATTCTTTGCAACTTTTGTAATACCATTTTTACACTGCTCAAAACAATTAAAGGATATTGCAGTTTTAGGTGGATTTTGTATCTGGGAAACTTTTTAGCTGATTGATACATGGTCGACAGACATAGTAGGTTATATGAGAATAAATTACACATGTTTGGCAGAAAAAAATGCATTTTATTGCGCATTTGTGTACAAAAGGAAAAAAACACAATTTGTGCATATGAGAAAAAAAGAATAAGAAAAGGTGTTTTCTTCAAAGAAAATCATTTTCAGTAGGGGGTATGGTTTCCACGGGCGGCCAGCAACGTTGAACACCTTTGAGGCATGGACTCAATGAGGCTATTAATGACGAGTTGGGGTATTCTGCCCCACTCTTCCAGAAGAGCTCTTTCCAGTTCTTGGAGAGTTTGTGGGGGTTGTTGGCGGTGAGAAACTCGTCTTCCTAGAGCGTCCCAAACGTGCTCGATTGGATTCATGTCTGGAGAACACGCTGGCCATTCCATTCGAACGATTCCTTCCTCGAAAAGGAAATCCTCCACCAGGTTTGCCCGATGTGGCCTGCAGTTATCGTCCATTAAAATGAAGTTATCTCCGATTGCTGCAGCGTAAGGGACTACAATAGGTCTGAGGATCTCATCCCTATATCGGCGACCAGTCAGAGCTCCATCTCGAATGATGTAGAGGTCAGTGCGCCCGTCAATGGAGATGCCACCATACACCAACACTCCTCCACCGCCAAATCTGACACTTTCGTGCACGAACGCAGGATTATTCCTACTGCCACGGTCCCTCCAGATGAAAATACGCCTATTATCCGGATGCACAGAAAAACGGGACTCGTCAGAAAACAGAATATTGCTCCATTCATTTCTCCTCCAGTTGACATGCTCGGTTGCCCACTCCCTGCGGTCGCGACGATGCCTTGATGTTAATCTAACACATACCATCGGTCGGCGAGCATACAGACCTACAGCATGGAGCCGGTTTTGGACAGTCTGAGTTGAAATCGTGGTGCCTGTAGCCGAGCGAAGGTGTTGTTGGAGAAGAGTAGCGTTCATGTTTCGGTGTCTCCGAGCTGTTAACGCTAAATACCGATCTTCATTGGGCGTTGTTGCCCGTCTACGACCTTGCCCTGGTCTTCGGCCTGCACATACACTCTCCAAAAAACGGTTCCAGATCCTGGAAATGACACTTTGTGACACTCCAATGGCTTGCGCTACTTCGGCTTGAGTTTGGCCCCCTTCTAACCTATCAACAATTCTCCAAGCTTCTGAATCTGTCAAATGATTTCGCTGAGACATCGTACTCATCGAAACAAAGCAATCACTGAATGCCGATCATCCTTGTCTTCATTCTCTTTTATCCAGTTGAAAGTCAAATTTCATTCGCTGCCGCTGAAGCGACGTTTTTGACGTCGAACTCAAAATTTGCATACTCCACAGTTTGAAAACCAGAAAAATTTGCATTTGTGATTCTCTTCTTGTATTTTCGGCAAAAAAAATTTCGTTTATATCTTTATTTTACATAAAACTTCAAATATCCTTTAATTGTTTTGAGCAGTGTATTTCAATTTTATTTATCATTCGGCATCCCAGAATTCCGTGCCTTTTTCGCGCTGAAAGCATTTTTTTTACCTTTTTAAATTGCCGTTTCTGATAAAGAGTTTTGGTCATCGTCAGAGACACACCCTCGTGGCCTCATTTTTTCCTACATTAGCGAGAAAGTCCCGCCTTCTATTCCCCCCCTGCGTCCCTCCGTGCATGGCTGTCAGTGGACCAGCATTTTTCGCGCGTTTGTAACTTTGTGCAAGATTTTGGAAGTATTTATACGGTTACACTGGCTTCGGAGACAGATTTTTACACGACTTAGTTGTTGTCATCTAATTGCCGTCACTGGGGAAGTCTACACTAATTCGTCGGTAGTATGTTCTTCAATTTCTGCTAATTCTTCAATACTTAATGTGTTCAAGTTTTAATGAAGCGAAAGCCTGTGGAGTTGCTGTCATCTCTGTTCTCATAATAAAGTCCTTGCTCATCTATTAGTTTCCTTAATGTTTTTGGGGAAAATTCTATTGGATTGAACTGCCTCTACTCAGCTTTTACGAGTGCATTATAATATGATGTTCAAATATGATTCGTACTCCGAGAATTGCCTTCATAGTGATTAAATCGGAATAATACCCTCGCCGAATGTCATGACTGCATTTCAACGATCTCGACTGCGCATACATCGATCTGATTATCTGGTAATTTGCGTGGGATTCGGACTGACATGTCATCACTAGAGTACGATGGAACTAACGTTTCAAGTCGAGAGTAATAGCAATCATCTATAATGTGCCAAACTTTCGACAGGATTTGTATCATATATATGTATATATATATACACACACACATATATATATATATACCCGTAAATCATGGTGACATCACGGCGACGTCACTGTGAAGTCACACTGTGACTTTGTGACAGTCGTCGTGACGTCACGTGACGTCGATGTGAAGTCACTGTGACGTAAATGCGAGGTCGTTATGGTCGTTTTCAAGGCTTTCTGTGACCTCACAATGTGACTACTTTGTGAAGTCACCGTGCGACTTCAATGTGAAAAATGTGACGAATCTGCATCGGATAGGGTGACCAGATTTTACCCGAATCCTATACGGATTGTTCGGATCAAAATTTTTTTATGGTTCAAGATTGTGACGTTTGTGACGACACTGCACCGGGTCGGGTGACCAGATTTTACCCGAATACAATCCAGAAACTTCGGATCGATCTTTTTGGATTTGTTTGGCTACAGAATAGATTTGGATTAGTTGTCGTGTGACCTGATTTTCGTGAACCCGATCTGACCCGAGTCGGGTATAATGTTTTTACTGTAAGTCTTGTTCAGAATAGAATTTGCATACGACGAAGTAACCAGATTTTATCAGAAATGGTGTTACGATACAATTTCTGATGTCGGCTCGGATCTAGAGTCATGCACGAATCCGGTTATATACTTCTTGAACATGATTGATTGTCTACTTGAACATGAATGATGGTTGACTGAAACTATATTTACATTCAACCCGTAATCTTACCCTAACCCAACAACAACATCAACAAAAATTCTGTAGGCCCACAACCCGACCGAACCTGATAAATGATTTCGCATAGATTCGGATAACAAGATTTCACCAAATACGGATAAGATCGACGATAAGGATTGGATCGGCAATCATTTTTTTTATGCAACTCGTATTCAAATTAAAACTTTGCATCTGATTGGGAAACCGGCTAATGTAGCCGTTAAACAAGAAAATTATAAATGTAAAAAAAGCATACTAAAATAAAAATAATAGATGAATCCATTAAAAATTATAATAAAATTAAATATTTTAATAATATGAAATTCTATTGTGCAAATAACCACTTTTAAAAATAACTTCGACTTCCATTTGTTTTATGTAACCACCAAAAATGTTGACAATAATTAAAACTATGCTATTTTGCTTTTAAGTATTGAAGTTTTTAAATGTGTATACTTTGCCATATTTCCCCTCGTTCAGTATCACGAAACTTTCTGACACATTTATGAACAAATTTTTAAACGTTTGGCACTTGCATGCCTGATTATTAAAGCGATTTGGAATGAATAGCGTTTTCCATTTTTAGATAAATGAAATGCTTAAGAGCAATTTTGGTCACGTTTTTTTCCGTTGCTGACACTGCGCGTCGGAAATTTGGTTCAAAACACCGACTTTGATAGTGTTTTCCGAAACATCTTTTGTCAAAAATGGAAAATGCCATTCTATTACATATATTCTGAATAAGAATGAACTGATTTTTATGAAGTGACGTCACAATGACGTCACAGTGACGTCACTGTGACTGTGCATGCTATGCGGGTATATATATACACACACATATATATATACTCACACACACACATATATATATATATATATATGTAAGGAAAAGATATATAAATAGGCACTTTACTGAACCAATATGACAAATAATCGATGAACAACAAAATATGCACTTTAATTTCAACTAATAACACTTTTGGTCGAAACTATACAACAAATTTACATTACGATAATCCAACCAGGCCTAACGGCTATATCCATTTTTACATATCTTGCTTCAATACAAAAAATTAGAACACTGGCTCTTAGCCAAATCTCGCGATTCAAACTATTTACAACTCGCGCATCAAAGTCATGGATAATAATAGAGTATCAGTTCATTTGATGAAGTGAAGCGTTCAAACTGAAATCCTACAAATCGGTCATCCTGACAAGATGGCGTCTCGACATCAGCATCTTGATTTGTTATGTTTTTTCATACCTATTGCTTCTGGAATGATAAGAATTTGAATAAGTTTCTCGTCCACTATAATCTTCTTTAAATCCATCATGAGAAAATTTTTTATGTGATGGTTGTGAATATTTTGGTTCATTATAACTAGCCTTGTATGATCGTTGGCCACCATAATTATAATTATTTTGACAATAATAGTAGCCTCTGTTCATGTATGTAGGGGAAATTTTTGGATTATACCTTGTTTTTGAATTAGGTGAAGTATTTTCTGCTATGTCTTGAGGTATCAAATAATTTTCAGTTTCTTCCGATTCTATTTTCCATTTTCCTTCTTCCATTTCCATTTTCAATTTCTTTTCTTCCAGTTCTGCTTGTAATTTCTTCTCTTCCAGTTCTGCTTGTAATTTCTTCTGTTTCTCTTCTCTTTCTTCTTCTGTTTTTTTCATTTCTAGCTGCTATCACTACTTCTAATCGATCTCTTATAAATTCTTCTTCGTAACTCTCCCAACTCTTGATCAGCTTTATTAGGACAGGTATTGTCGGTTTTTATGTTGCTTCAATTCCGCATTCTTCGCAGAGGTTTATTAGATCAATTCTCTTAGCTTTATTGAGAGTTCCCATGCTTATTTTTCAAAAATTGTACTTGAAGTGATACGATTACGGTTTCACCTTGCTAATTCATAACCGAACTTTTTATACTGGCGTTTTACAACACTTTACGTTTGGTTTCCAATTCACTACTAGTAACTTTTACTTTTTAATAATCCCGGCATTCCGAGCCTCCAAAAATGTAAGTAAAAGGTATATAAATAGGCACTTTACTGAACCAATATGACAAATAATCGATGAACAACAAAATATGCACTTTAATTTCAACTAATAACACTTTTGGTCGAAACTATACAACAAATTTACATTACGATAATCCAACTAGGCCTAACGGCTATATCCATTTTTACATATCTTGCTTCAATACAAAAAATTAGAACACTGGCTCTTAGCCAAATCTCGGGATTCAAACTATTTACAACTCGCGCATCAAAGTCATGGGTAATAATAGAGTATCAGTTCATTTGATGAAGTGAAGCGTTCAAACTGAAATCCTACATATATATATATATATGTAGGATTTCAGTTCAAACACTTCACGTAAATGATCATCAAATGAACTGACACTGAACTGACACTCTATTATTATCCATGACTTTGATGCGTGAGTTGTAAGTAGTTTGAATTATTTGTCATATTGGTTCAGTAAAGTGCCTATTTATAAAGGGTGATTCATAAAAGATGGGCAGAACTTTAAGGGGTTATAGTACACTTAAAGACAAATAATATTAAATAGGAGACTAAGGGTCCCAGACGTATTCCCAAGGAGATAGGGGGCATTAAAGTTTAGGGTCCGAAATTTCAAATGATTATAAAACATGGAAAAATTGGTCGATTCGTTTGCGGTTTTTGCAAAAAATTTTCTTTATGCCAGTATTTTCTTGAAATAAAATTTTAAAGTTCAATTTCAAAAAATGCCGATAGGGGGCGCTTTAGACTTTGGAGTAACAAACAACTATTTTTTAACGTTATTTTTTGTATTTCTTTAAATGATTTCGAAAGCTTAGACTTAAACTTAAATTTTGATCTAAAAATCTGAGTCCTAACGAGTAGTTAAGTAGCGTAAACTGAAATTTGAAATTTGAAACCCTTCTCCCCCCAGAACAAAAATCAGTTATTCCCGATCTTTGTGTCGTAGATTAGGCTCTAACTACTGCCGCGTTTTGCTAAAATTATTCTTTATGTCAGTATTTTCTTGAAAATAAATTTTAAAGAAAATTTTCAAAAAATTCCGATAGAGGGCGCTTTAGACTTTGGAGTAACGAACAACTATTTTATACCGTTATTTTTTGTGTCTCATTAAATGCTTTCTAAAGCTTAGACTTAAATTTTCAGCCCAAAATCTGAATCGTTAGACGTGGTTAAGTTTCTGGGGAGAGGGGTTTGAAATTTCTACTCCTGAGCACAGTTCAGTTTACCATGTCCACACATTGTGTGCTGTGATACGAGGTAAAAAGACACAAATTAGGATTATGTTACCAAAGCATATTTATTAACATGTAATCACAATAAATGTTCAAAATTGTGACCACCAGAGGTTATGCACGCAGAACAACGGCGACGAATGGAACGGCGAACATTCGCGAAAACATCAGGCTTTTCGAGCACTTCCCCTACAGCGGCGGAAAGTCTGGCGACCAGTTCCTCGGGGGATTCAATGGGTGTCTCATACATAAGAGCCTTCAATCGTCCCCAAAAAAAGAAATCGAGGGGTGAAAGATCTGGCGAGCGAGCAGGCCAAGCAACAGGACCACCTCGACCAATCCATCTGTTCGGAAATGTGATGTCCAAATAGTTGCGGACGTCTCGTACGTAATGGGCTGGCGCTCCATCGTGCTGGAACCACATGACCCGCCGGATGCGTGGAGGAACAACGTTTAACAGGTCTGGCAGCACATGTTGCAGAAATGTGAGGTATGTTTTACCGTTGAGGCGTTCAGGAAGAAGGTACGGTCCGATTAGGTGGTCTCCGAGGATTCCTGCCCAAACATTGATGGAAAAGCGTCTCTGATGAGCATGTGGATACGTAGCATGTGGATTGACATCCGCCCATACATGTGCATTGTGTGTGTTAAATGTACCTTCACGTGTGAAGGTACATTCATCGGTGAAAAGCACAGTTCGTCCAAAATGTGGATTTAGCGCGTTCTGCTGCAGAAACCAGCGGGCGAATTCAATACGATTTGGATTATCCCCTGGAGACAGTTTCTGGACTCGTTGCACATGAAACGGGAGCAAATGTTCATCCTTCAGTACCCTCCAAGTCGTGGACTGTGAGGTATCCACCTGGCTAGCCACTGTTCGTGTACTTGTACTTGGCTGCGCCGCTACTACATCCAGAATGGCTTCTGCAACAACTACTGATTCGTCCTTTTTTGCACGACCTGCATTCGACCGGGAAGCGAGAAATGATCCCGTCTCACACAACTGTCTGTGCAAGCGCTCGAAAGTTTTGCGGTTAGGCAACCGCCTGTTAGGAAATCGCTCTCCGTACATTCGTTGTGCCTCTGCACCATTTCCATCTGCCGCTCCGTAAATTAAATGCATCTCAGCCTTTTCCTTATTCGTGAAGGGCACCATCTTCCGATTCATTACTACAGCGACTTACACTTGACTCACCGTTCAGTGATTTTTATGCCTGAATCGTGTCGAAATTTTGCATACGTGTTCTTCTTCTTCCCCATTTGACATTTGCATACTTTCTGTTTCCTTCTTCACCCGGTGACTAGCGTCAGGAATGGAGCTTTAACGTTTGCATGAGCGACGTTTCCAACTGTGCCAGTGCCTTTATGAGTGAATTCCGACTATGCAGTCCTTGACGAAAGTTGTATTTTTGCCTCGTATCACAGCACAGAATCGTTGGGCATGGTTAAGTAGTGCAAACTGAACTATGTTCAGAAGTTGAAATTTGAACACCCTCCCCTCGCTACTGAACCACGCTCAGCGATTCAGATTTTGAGCTGAAAATTTAAGTTTAAGTCTAAGCTTTAGAAAGCATTTAATGAGACACAAAAAATAACGGTATAAAATAGTTGTTCGTTACTCCAAAGTCTAAAGCGCCCTCTATCGGAATTTTTTGAAAATTTTCTTTAAAATTTATTTTCAAGAAAATACTGACATAAAGAATAATTTTAGCAAAACGCGGCAGTAGTTAGAGCCTAATCTACGACACAAAGATCGGGAATAACTGATTTTTGTTCTGGGGGGAGAAGGGTTTCAAATTTCAAATTTCAGTTTACGCTACTTAACTACTCGTTAGGACTCAGATTTTTAGATCAAAATTTAAGTTTAAGTCTAAGCTTTCGAAATCATTTAAAGAAATACAAAAAATAACGTTAAAAAATAGTTGTTTGTTACTCCAAAGTCTAAAGCGCCCCCTATCGGCATTTTTTGAAATTGAACTTTAAAATTTTATTTCAAGAAAATACTGGCATAAAGAAAATTTTTTGCAAAAACCGCAAACGAATCGACCAATTTTTCCATGTTTTATAATCATTTGAAATTTCGGACCCTAAACTTTAATGCCCCCTATCTCCTTGGGAATACGTCTGGGACCCTTAGTCTCCTATTTAATATTATTTGTCTTTAAGTGTACTATAACCCCTTAAAGTTCTGCCCATCTTTTATGAATCACCCTGTATATCCTTTACTTATATTTTTGGGGGCTTGGAATGCCGGGATTATTAAAAAGTAAAAGCCACTAGTAGTGAATTGGAAACCAAACATAAAGTGTTGTAAAACGCCAGTATCAAAAATCGGTTATGAATTAGCAAGATATCACTTCAAGTACAATTTTTGAAAGATAAGCATGGGAACTCTCAATAAAGCTAAGAGAATTGATCTAATAAACCTCTGCGAAGAATGCGGAATCGAAGCACCAGAAAAAACGACAATACCCGTCCTAATAAAGCTGATCAAGAGTTGGGAGAGTTACGAAAAAGAATTTATAAGAGATCGATTAGAAGTAGTGATAGAAGCTAGAAATGAAAAAACAGAAAAAGAAAGAGAACAGAAACAGAAGAAATTACAAGCAGAACTGGAAGAGAAGAAATTACAAGCAGAACTAGAAGAAAAGAAATTGAAAATGGAAATGGAAGAAAGAAAATGGAAAATAGAACCGGAGCAAAATTTTGAAATTAAGAAATTACAGATACAACAAAATTCAAGAGAACATATTAATGAAGACCCAAAGACAAATCCAGGTAAGCAATTTGAATTGCTTAGATTATTAACTAAAAATGATAGCTCGAATGATATCAGTTTATACTTAGCTATGTACGAAAGGAAAATGGCGCAAACGGGCATTGATAAAAAAGAATGGGTAAATTATTTAATTCATCTAATGCCGTTAGATGTGATCAATATAATAACAAGGGAAAACGAACCTGAAATTCACGATTATGATTATATAAAAAATATTCTACTAAAACGCTACAAGCTATCACCAGAGGAGTTTAGGCTGAAATTTTTCTCATCTAAAAAGGAGCCATCAGCCAATTGGCGAGATTTCACTTATGACATAAAGGTGTATTTTCAACAATGGATTGAAGGCCTTCAAGTAAATAACTTTGAAGATTTATCTGAATTAATTATTGTTAATCAAATCAGACATAATTTACCTGCTGAAACGAAGACACATTTTGCAGAGGAATTATTAGAAATAAAGAAAATTGATGACTTAGTTAATAAATTGGATGTTTACGAAACGGCACGAAGGGTTTGCAATAAACAATCAGTTAAGGATACAAGTAGCGATTTTGATGACAGAAGATCGCGAGTGGCTGATTACGCCAATTTGAAAAGACGCCAAATTGACAATAGACACAGTAGGAACTATGGAAGCAAAAGGTCGCATATAATCTTTTTTACGTGTGGCAACCCTGGTCACGTGAGTGCGAAATGTGCCATGACAAATAATACAGAACAAGAATATTCAAATTTTTACCCGCAACGTAATCAAAATTGGCGAGAAACAAAATACCAAAATGAGACCCAAAACACGCAAAGAAAAATAGTTAATATGGGCATGTTAAATGGTAAAACAGGAAGAATCTTAGATTTTAGCGGAGTAAAAGCAAACGTAATAATTGATACAGGAAGCGATATTTCTATCGCCAGTTCAAGATATCATACGGCAATAAACGCGCCAAAACTAACCAGAGACAATATATACATATCAGGCATAGGTGGTGAAGAAATTAAGCCAACAGGTTTTTTCTGGCATAAAGTCTACGTGGATGAAATAGAAATCCAGGATAAATTTTACGTGGTACAAGAGGACGTGATGGCGTCTCGACATCAGCAACTTGATTTGATATGTTTTTTTTATGCCTAACAGTTATTTTTTTGAGATTTTTATTTCTTTCTGAGTATTGCTCTCTGTCTTTAGGATCAGCATATCAAATATGTCAGCATATCAAATGTGATTCCTTTCCGGATGTTGCTCTCTATAATGATAAGAATTTGAATAAGCATCTCGTCCAATATAAGCTCCTTTAAATCCATGATGAGAATTATTCTTATGTGATGGTTGTGAATATCTTTGTTCATTATAACTAGCCTTGTACGATCGTCGGCCACCATAATTATAATTATTTCGACCATGATAGTAGCCTCTGTTCATGTATGTAGGGGAAAATTTTGGATTATACCTTGTTTTTGAATTAGGTGAAGTATTTTCTGCTGTGTCTTGAGGTATCACAGATTTGTCAGTTTCAAAGTTTTCAGAAACTTCAAATTTATTTTGGTAAGAATTCTCGGAACTCTGTTTCCCATATCCATATTTATTGTTATTTGCATGGTTAAATGACTGTTTAAAATATCTCTGACCATATCTATTATTGATTCTGCTATCAAATGGCCAATTAAAATTTCTGTTCTTTCCCTTATGATCAAAATTCCTATTGCGATCTTTCACATAGTCTTTTCTACCATGTGCAGGACTACTACTTTCATAATTTTCTTCTGGAGATGCATTCCATTCATCGGATAATCCTGTATCTTTTGTCCTATTCGGCTTATACGGTTTTATTAATCTCCTTATTTTCTTTCTGTTCACTAAATTCGTAATCTGTGTCAAATTCACCCCATCATTTACGCAGTCGATTTTAACCATATCTTCATAACCTCGATTATCGTTGTTTATACTTGCTTCATTAATTTTTGTCGGTACTTCGTTAATTTTAATGTATCCTACTCGAACTTTGTTGCCGCTTGTTATTCTAACACTATCTTCCGTTACTTTTAACGTCATGCCTTCTACTGCTTTCCTACCTATTATTAAATCGCAGTCCGCCTCTTGTTCCACGTAAAATTTATCCTGGATTTCTGTTTCATCCACGTAGACTTTATGCCAGAAAAAACCTGTTGGCTTAATTTCTTCTCCACCTATGCCTGATATTTATATATTGTCTCTGGTTGGTTTTGGCGCGTTTATTGCAGTATGATATCCTGAACTGGCGATTGAAATATCGCTTCCTGTATCAATTATTACGCTTGTTTTTATTCCGCTAATATCTAAGATTCTTCCTTTTTTACCATTTAACATGCCCATATTAACTATTTTTCTTTGCGTGTTTTGGGTCTCATTTTGATATTTTGTTTCTCGCCAATTTTGATTACGTTGCGGGTAAAAATTTGAATATTCTTGTTCTGTATTATTCGCCATGGCACATTTCGCACTCACGTGACCAGGGTTGCCACACCCAAAACAGATTATATGCGACTCTTTGCTTCCATAATTCATACTGTGTCTATTGTCAATTTGGCGTCTTTTCAAATTGGCGTAATCAGCCACTCGCGATCTTCTGTCATCAAAATCGCTACTTGTATCCTTAACTGATTGTTTATTGTAAACCCTTTGTGCTGTTTCGTAATTATCTAATTTATTAACTAAGTTATCAATTTTCTTTATTACTAATAATTCCTCAATGAAATGTGTTTTTGTTTCCATAGGTAAATTATGCCTGATTTTATTAACAACAATTAATTCCGCCAAATCTTCAAAGTTATTTAAGTGAAGGCCTTCAATCCATTGTTGAAAATACACCTTTATCTCATAAGCGAAATCTCGCCAATTGGCTGATGGCTCCTTTTTAGATGAGAAAAATTTCAGCCTAAACTCCTCTGGTGATAGCTTGTAGCATTTTAGTAGAATATTTTTTTGTATAATCATAATCGTGAATTTCAGGTTCGTTTTCCCTTGTTATTATATTGATCACATCTAACGGCATTAGTTTAATTAAATAATTTTCCCATTCTTTTTTATCAATGCCCGTTTGCGCCATTTGCCTTTCGTACATAGCTAAGTATAAACTGATATCATTCGAGCTATCATATTTAGTTAATAATCTAAGCAATTCAAATTGCTTACCTGGATTTGTCTTTGAGTCTTCATTAATATGTTCTCTTGAATTTTCTTGTATCTGTAATTTCTTAATTTTAAAATTCTGCTCCGATTCTATTTTCCATTTTCTCTCTTCCATTTCCATTTCCATTTTCAATTTCAATCTATTTTCTTCAATCTCTGCTTGTAATTTCTTCTCTTCTCTTTCTCTTTCTCCTTCTGCTTGTAATTTCTTCTCTTCCAGTTCTGCTTGTAATTTCTTCTCTTTCTCTTTCTCTTCTCTTTCTTCTTTCTCTTTTCTACTTAATATCACTACTTCCAACCGATCTCTTATAAAATCTTCTTCGTAACTCTGCCAACTCTTGATCAGCTTTATTAGGACAGGATTGTCGGTTTTTCTATTGCTTCAATTCCGCATTCCTCGCAGAGGTTTATTAGATCAATTCTCTTGGCTTTATTTAGAGTTCCCATCTTTCAAAAAATGTACTTGAAGTGATACGATTACGGTTTCACCTTGCTGATTCGTAACCCAACTTTTGATACTGGTGTTTTACAATACTTTACGTTCGGTTTCCATTTCACTACTAGTGGCTCTTACTTTTAATAATCTTGGCATCCGAGCCCCCAAAAATGTAAGTATATGATATATAAATAGTCACTTTTACAGAACCAATATGACAAATAATCGATTAACAACAGAATACTAACTTTAATTTCAACTAATACACTTTTAGTAAAATTGACTATTTATATATCATTTACTTACATTTTTGGGGGCTCGGATGCCAAGATTATTAAAAGTAAGAGCCACTAGTAGTGAAATGGAAACCGAACGTAAAGTGTTGTAAAACGCCTGTATCAAAAGTTGGGTTACGAATCAGCAAGGTGAAACCGTAATCATATCACTTCAAGTACAATTTTTGAAAGATGGGAACTCTAAATAAAGCCAAGAGAATTGATCTAATAAACCTCTGCGAGGAATGCGGAATTGAAGCAACAGAAAAACCGACAATACCTGTCCTAATAAAGCTGATCAAGAGTTGGGAGAGGTACGAAGAAGATTTTATAAGAGATCGATAGGAAGTAGTGACAGCAAGTAGAAAAGAGAAAGAAGAAAAAGAAGAGAAAGAGAAAGAGAAGAAATTACAAGCAGAACTGGAAGAGAAGAAATTACAAGCAGAAGGAGAAAGAGAAGAGAAGAAATTACAAGCAGAGATTGAAGAAAATAGATTGAAATTGAAAATGGAAATGGAAATAGAAGAGAGAAAATGGAAAATAGAATCGGAGCAGAATTTTGAAATTAAGAAATTACAGATACAAGAAAATTCAAGAGAACATATTAATGAAGACTCAAAGACAAATCCTGGTAAGCAATTTGAATTGCTTAGATTATTAACTAAATATGATAGCTCGAATGATATCAGTTTATACTTAGCTATGTACGAAAGGCAAATGGCGCAAACGGACATTGATAAAAAAGAATGGGTAAATTATTTAATTAATCTAATGCCGTTAGATGTGATCAATATAATAATAATGGAAAACGAACCTGAAATTCACGATTATGATTATATAAAAAATATTCTACTAAAACGCTACAAGCTATCACCAGAGGAGTTTAGGCTGAAATTTTTCTCATCTAAAAAGGAGCCATCAGCCAATTGGCGAGATTTCACTTATGAGATAAAGGTGTATTTTCAACAATGGATTGAAGGCCTTCAAGTAAATAACTTTGAAGATTTATCTGAATTAATTATTGTTAATCAAATCAGACATAATTTACCTGCTGAAACGAAGACACATTTTGCAGAGGAATTATTAGAAATAAAGAAAATTGATAACTTAGTTAATAAATTGGATGTTTACGAAACGGCACGAAGGGTTTGCAATAAACAATCAGTTAAGGATACAAGTAGCGATTTTGATGACAGAAGATCGCGAGTGGCTGATTACGCCAATTTGAAAAGACGCCAAATTGACAATAGACACAGTAGGAACTATGGAAGCAAAAAGTCGCATATAATCTTTTTTACGTGTGGCAACCCTGGTCACGTGAGTGCGAAATGTGCCATGACAAATAATACAGAACAAGAATATTCAAATTTTTACCCGCAACGTAATCAAAATTGGCGAGAAACAAAATACCAAAATGAGACCCAAAACACGCAAAGAAAAATAGTTAATATGGGCATGTTAAATGGTAAAACAGGAAGAATCTTAGATTTTAGCGGAGTAAAAGCAAACGTAATAATTGATACAGGAAGCGATATTTCCATCGCCAGTTCAAGATATCATACTGCAATAAACGCGCCAAAACTAACCAGAGACAATATATACATATCAGGCATAGGTGGTGAAGAAATTAAGCCAACAGGTTTTTTCTGGCATAAAGTCTACGTGGATGAAATAGAAATCCAGGATAAATTTTACGTGCTACAAGAAGACGTGATGGCGTCTCGACATCAGCAACTTGATTTGATATGTTTTTTTGATGCCTAACAGTTATTTTTTTGAGATTTTTTTTTCTTTCTGAGTATTGCTGTCTGTCTTTAGGATCAGCATATCAAATATGTCTGTGATTCCTTTCCGGATGTTACTCTCTATAATGATAAGAATTTGAATAAGCATCTCGTTCACTATAAGCTCCTTTAAATCCATGATGAGAATTATTCTTATGCGATGGTTGTGAATATCTTTGTTCATTATAACTAGCCTTGTACGATCGTCGGCCACCATAATTATAATTATTTCGACCATGATAGTAGCCTCTGTTCATGTATGTAGGGGAAAATTTTGGATTATACCTTGTTTTTGAATTAGGTGAAGTATTTTCTGCTATGTCTTGAGGTATCACAGAATTTTCAGTTTCAAAGTTTTCAGAAATTTCAAATTTATTTTGGTAAGAATTCTCGGAACTCTGTTTCCCATATCCATATTTATTGTTATTTGCATGGTTAAATGACTGTTTAAAATATCTCTGACCATATCTATTATTGATTCTGCTATCAAATGGCCAATTAAAATTTCTGTTCTTTCCCTAATGATCAAAATTCCTATTGCGATCTTTCACATAATCATTTCTACCATGTGCAGGACTACTACTTTCATAATTTTCTTCTGGAGATGCATTCCATTCATCGGATAATCCTGTATCTTTTGTCATATTCGGCTTATACGGTTTTATTAATCTCCTTATTTTCTTTCTGTTGACTAAATTCGTAATCTGTGTCAAATTCACCCCATCATTTACGCAGTCGATTTTAACCATATCTTCATAACCTCGATTATCGTTGTTTATACTTGCTTCATTAATTTTTGTCGGTACTTCGTTAATTTTAATGTATCCTACTCGAACTTTGTTGCCGCTTGTTATTCTAACACTATCTTCCGTTACTTTTAACGTCATGCCTTCTACTGCTTTCCTACCTATTATTAAATCGCAGTCCGCCTCTTGTTCCACGTAAAATTTATCCTGGATTTCAGTTTCATCCACGTAGACTTTATGCCAGAAAAAACCTGTTGGCTTAATTTCTTCTCCACCTATGCCTGATATGTATATATTGTCTCTGGTTAGTTTTGGCGCGTTTATTGCAGTATGATATCTTGAACTGGCGATAGAAATATCGCTTCCTGTATCAATTATTACGCTTGTTTTTATTCCGCTAATATCTAAGATTCTTCCTTTTTTACCATTTAACATGCCCATATTAACTATTTTTCTTTGCGTGTTTTGGGTCTCATTTTGATATTTTGTTTCTCGCCAATTTTGATTACGTTGCGGGTAAAAATTTGAATATTCTTGTTCTGTATTATTCGCCATGGCACATTTCGCACTCACGTGACCAGGGTTGCCACACGCAAAACAGATTATATGCGACTCTTTGCTTCCATAATTCATACTGTGTCTATTGTCAATTTGGCGTCTTTTCAAATTGGCGTAATCAGCCACTCGCGATCTTCTGTCATCAAAATCGCTACTTGTATCCTTAACTGATTGTTTATTGTAAGCCCTTTGTGCTGTTTCGTAATTATCTAATTTATTAACTCAGTTATCAATTTTCTTTATTACTAATAATTCCTCAATGTGTTTTTGTTTCCATAGGTAAATTATGCCTGATTTTATTAACAACAATTAATTCCGCCAAATCTTCAAAGTTATTTAAGTGAAGGCCTTCAATCCATTGTTGAAAATACACCTTTATCTCATAAGTGAAATCTCGCCAATTGGCTGATGGCTCCTTTTTAGATGAGAAAAATTTCAGCCTAAACTCCTCTGGTGATAGCTTGTAGCGTTTTAGTAGAATATTTTTTATATAATCATAATCGTGAATTTCAGGTTCGTTTTCCCTTGTTATTATATTTATCACATCTAACGGCATTAGATTAATTAAATAATTTACCCATTCTTTTTTATCAATGCCCGTTTGCGCCATTTGCCTTTCGTACATAACTAAGTATAAACTGATATCATTCGAGCTATCATATTTAGTTAATAATCTAAGCAATTCAAATTGCTTACCTGGATTTGTCTTTGAGTCTTCATTAATATGTTCTCTTGAATTTTCTTGTATCTGTAATTTCTTAATTTCAAAATTCTGCTCCGATTCTATTTTCCATTTTCTCTCTTCCATTTCCATTTCCATTTTCAATTTCAATCTATTTTCTTCAATCTCTGCTTGTAATTTCTTCTCTTCTCTTTCTCTTTCTCCTTCTGCTTGTAATTTCTTCTCTTCCAGTTCTGCTTGTAATTTCTTCTCTTTCTCTTTCTCTTCTCTTTCTTCTTTCTCTTTTCTACTTAATATCACTACTTCCAACCGATCTCTTATAAAATCTTCTTCGTAACTCTGCCAACTCTTGATCAGCTTTATTAGGACAGGATTGTCGGTTTTTCTATTGCTTCAATTACGTATTCCTCGCAGAGGTTTATTAGATCAATTCTCTTGGCTTTATTTAGAGTTCCCATATTTCAAAAAATGTACTTGAAGTGATACGATTACGGTTTCACCTTGCTGATTCGTAACCCAACTTTTCATACTGGTGTTTTACAATACTTTACGTTCGGTTTCCATTTCACTACTAGTGGCTCTTACTTTTAATAATCTTGGCATCCGAGCCCCCAAAAATGTAAGTATATGATATATAAATAGTCACTTTTACAGAACCAATATGACAAATAATCGATTAACAACAGAATACTAACTTTAATTTCAACTAATACACTTTTAGTAAAATTGACTATTTATATATCATTTACTTACATTTTTGGGGGCTCGGATGCCAAGATTATTAAAAGTAAGAGCCACTAGTAGTGAAATGGAAACCGAACGTAAAGTGTTGTAAAACGCCTGTATCAAAAGTTGGGTTACGAATCAGCAAGGTGAAACCGTAATCGTATCACTTCAAGTACAATTTTTGAAAGATGGGAACTCTAAATAAAGCCAAGAGAATTGATCTAATAAACCTCTGCGAGGAATGCGGAATTGAAGCAACAGAAAAACCGACAATACCTGTCCTAATAAAGCTGATCAAGTGTTGGGAGAGGTACGAAGAAGATTTTATAAGAGATCGATTGGAAGTAGTGATAGCAAGTAGAAAAGAGAAAGAAGAAAGAGAAGAGAAAGAGAAAGAGAAGAAATTACAAGCAGAACTGGAAGAGAAGAAATTACAAGCAGAAGGAGAAAGAGAAGAGAAGAAATTACAAGCAGAGATTGAAGAAAATAGATTGAAATTGAAAATGGAAATGGAAATAGAAGAGAGAAAATGGAAAATAGAATCGGAGCAGAATTTTGAAATTAAGAAATTACAGATACAAGAAAATTCAAGAGAACATATTAATGAAGACTCAAAGACAAATCCAGGTAAGCAATTTGAATTGCTTAGATTATTAACTAAATATGATAGCTCGAATGATATCAGTTTATACTTAGCCATGTACGAAAGGCAAATGGCGCAAACGGGCATTGATAAAAAAGAATGGGTAAATTATTTATTTAATCTAATGCCGTTAGATGTGATCAATATAATAATAATGGAAAACGAACCTGAAATTCACGATTATGATTATATAAAAAATATTCTACTAAAACGCTACAAGCTATCACCAGAGCAGTTTAGGCTGAAATTTTTCTCATCTAAAAAGGAGCCATCAGCCAATTGGCGAGATTTCGCTTATGAGATAAAGGTGTATTTTCAACAATGGATTGAAGGCCTTCAAGTAAATAACTTTGAAGATTTATCTGAATTAATTATTGTTAATCAAATCAGACATAATTTACCTGCTGAAACGAAGACACATTTTGCAGAGGAATTATTAGAAATAAAGAAAATTGATGACTTAGTTAATAAATTGGATGTTTACGAAACGGCACGAAGGGTTTGCAATAAACAATCAGTTAAGGATACAAGTAGCGATTTTGATGACAGAAGATCGCGAGTGGCTGATTACGCCAATTTGAAAAGACGCCAAATTGACAATAGACACAGTAGGAACTATGGAAGCAAAAAGTCGCATATAATCTTTTTTACGTGTGGCAACCCTGGTCACGTGAGTGCGAAATGTGCCATGACAAATAATACAGAACAAGAATATTCAAATTTTTACCCGCAACGTAATCAAAATTGGCGAGAAACAAAATACCAAAATGAGACCCAAAACACGCAAAGAAAAATAGTTAATATGGGCATGTTAAATGGTAAAACAGGAAGAATCTTAGATTTTAGCGGAGTAAAAGCAAACGTAATAATTGATACAGGAAGCGATATTTCTATCGCCAGTTCAAGATATCATACTGCAATAAACGCGCCAAAACTAACCAGAGACAATATATACATATCAGGCATAGGTGGTGAAGAAATTAAGCCAACAGGTTTTTTCTGGCATAAAGTCTACGTGGATGAAATAGAAATCCAGGATAAATTTTACGTGGTACAAGAAGACGTGATGGCGTCTCGACATCAGCAACTTGATTTGATATGTTTTTTTGATGCCTAACAGTTATTTTTTTGAGATTTTTATTTCTTTCTGAGTATTTCTCTCTGTCTTTAGGATCAGCATATCAAATATGTCTGTGATTCCTTTCCGGATGTTGCTCTCTATAATGATAAGAATTTGAATAAGCATCTCGTCCACTATAAGCTCCTTTAAATCCATGATGAGAATTATTCTTATGTGATGGTTGTGAATATCTTTGTTCATTATAACTAGCCTTGTACGATCGTCGGCCACCATAATTATAATTATTTCGACCATGATAGTAGCCTCTGTTCATGTATGTAGGGGAAAATTTTGGATTATACCTTGTTTTTGAATTAGGTGAAGTATTTTCTGCTATGTCTTGAGGTATCACAGATTTTTCAGTTTCAAAGTTTTCAGAAACTTCAAATTTATTTTGGTAAGAATTCTCGGAACTCTGTTTCCCATATCCATATTTATTGTTATTTGCATGGTTAAATGACTGTTTAAAATATCTCTGACCATATCTATTATTGATTCTGCTATCAAATGGCCAATTAAAATTTCTGTTCTTTCCCTTATGATCAAAATTCCTATTGCGATCTTTCACATAGTCTTTTCTACCATGTGCAGGACTACTACTTTCATAATTTTCTTCTGGAGATGCATTCCATTCATCGTATAATCCTGTATCTTTTGTCCTATTCGGCTTATACGGTTTTATTAATCTCCTTATTTTCTTTCTGTTCACTAAATTCGTAATCTGTGTCAAATTCACCCCATCATTTACGCAGTCGATTTTAACCATATCTTCATAACCTCGATTATCGTTGTTTATACTTGCTTCATTAATTTTTGTCGGCACTTCGTTAATTTTAATGTATCCTACTCGAACTTTGTTGCCGCTTGTTATTCTAACACTATCTTCCGTTACTTTTAACGTCATGCCTTCTACTGCTTTCCTACCTATTATTAAATCGCAGTCCGCCTCTTGTTCCACGTAAAATTTATCCTGGATTTCAGTTTCATCCACGTAGACTTTATGCCAGAAAAAACCTGTTGGCTTAATTTCTTCTCCACCTATGCCTGATATTTATATATTGTCTCTGGTTGGTTTTGGCGCGTTTATTGCAGTATGATATCCTGAACTGGCGATTGAAATATCGCTTCCTGTATCAATTATTACGCTTGTTTTTATTCCGCTAATATCTAAGATTCTTCCTTTTTTACCATTTAACATGCCCATATTAACTATTTTTCTTTGCGTGTTTTGGGTCTCATTTTGGTATTTTGTTTCTCGCCAATTTTGATTACGTTGCGGGTAAAAATTTGAATATTCTTGTTCTGTATTATTCGCCATGGCACATTTCGCACTCACGTGACCAGGGTTGCCACACGCAAAACAGATTATATGCGACTCTTTGCTTCCATAGTTCATACTGTGTCTATTGTCAATTTGGCGTCTTTTCAAATTGGCGTAATCAGCCACTCGCGATCTTCTGTCATCAAAATCGCTACTTGTATCCTTAACTGATTGTTTATTGTAAACCCTTTGTGCTGTTTCGTAATTATCTAATTTATTAACTAAGTTATCAATTTTCTTTATTACTAATAATTCCTCAATGAAATGTGTTTTTGTTTCCATAGGTAAATTATGCCTGATTTTATTAACAACAATTAATTCCGCCAAATCTTCAAAGTTATTTAAGTGAAGGCCTTCAATCCATTGTTGAAAATACACCTTTATCTCATAAGCGAAATCTCGCCAATTGGCTGATGGCTCCTTTTTAGATGAGAAAAATTTCAGCCTAAACTCCTCTGGTGATAGCTTGTAGCATTTTAGTAGAATATTTTTTATATAATCATAATCGTGAATTTCAGGTTCGTTTTCCCTTGTTATTATATTGATCACATCTAACGGCATTAGTTTAATTAAATAATTTACCCATTCTTTTTTATCAATGCCCGTTTGCGCCATTTGCCTTTCGTACATAGCTAAGTATAAACTGATATCATTCGAGCTATCATATTTAGTTAATAATCTAAGCAATTCAAATTGCTTACCTGGATTTGTCTTTGAGTCTTCATTAATATGTTCTCTTGAATTTTCTTGTATCTGTAATTTCTTAATTTTAAAATTCTGCTCCGATTCTATTTTCCATTTTCTCTCTTCCATTTCCATTTCCATTTTCAATTTCAATCTATTTTCTTCAATCTCTGCTTGTAATTTCTTCTCTTCTCTTTCTCTTTCTCCTTCTGCTTGTAATTTCTTCTCTTCCAGTTCTGCTTGTAATTTCTTCTCTTTCTCTTTCTCTTCTCTTTCTTCTTTCTCTTTTCTACTTAATATCACTACTTCCAACCGATCTCTTATAAAATCTTCTTTGTAACTCTGCCAACTCTTGATCAGCTTTATTAGGACAGGATTGTCGGTTTTTCTATTGCTTCAATTCCGCATTCCTCGCAGAGGTTTATTAGATCAATTCTCTTGGCTTTATTTAGAGTTCCCATCTTTCAAAAAATGTACTTGAAGTGATACGATTACGGTTTCACCTTGCTGATTCGTAACCCGACTTTTGATACTGGTGTTTTACAATACTTTACGTTCGGTTTCCATTTCACTACTAGTGGCTGTTACTTTTAATAATCTTGGCATCCGAGCCCCCAAAAATGTAAGTATATGATATATAAATAGTCACTTTTACAGAACCAATATGACAAATAATCGATTAACAACAGAATACTAACTTTAATTTCAACTAATACACTTTTAGTAAAATTGACTATTTATATATCATTTACTTACATTTTTGGGGGCTCGGATGCCAAGATTATTAAAAGTAAGAGCCACTAGTAGTGAAATGGAAACCGAACGTAAAGTGTTGTAAAACGCCTGTATCAAAAGTTGGGTTACGAATCAGCAAGGTGAAACCGTAATCGTATCACTTCAAGTACAATTTTTGAAAGATGGGAACTCTAAATAAAGCCAAGAGAATTGATCTAATAAACCTCTGCGAGGAATGCGGAATTGAAGCAACAGAAAAACCGACAATACCTGTCCTAATAAAGCTGATCAAGAGTTGGGAGAGGTACGAAGAAGATTTTATAAGAGATCGATTGGAAGTAGTGATAGCAAGTAGAAAAGAGAAAGAAGAAAGAGAAGAGAAAGAGAAAGAGAAGAAATTACAAGCAGAACTGGAAGAGAAGAAATTACAAGCAGAAGGAGAAAGAGAAGAGAAGAAATTACAAGCAGAGATTGAAGAAAATAGATTGAAATTGAAAATGGAAATGGAAATAGAAGAGAGAAAATGGAAAATAGAATCGGAGCAGAATTTTGAAATTAAGAAATTACAGATACAAGAAAATTCAAGAGAACATATTAATGAAGACTCAAAGACAAATCCAGGTAAGCAATTTGAATTGCTTAGATTATTAACTAAATATGATAGCTCGAATGATATCAGTTTATACTTAGCCATGTACGAAAGGCAAATGGCGCAAACGGGCATTGATAAAAAAGAATGGGTAAATTATTTATTTAATCTAATGCCGTTAGATGTGATCAATATAATAATAATGGAAAACGAACCTGAAATTCACGATTATGGTTATATAAAAAATATTCTACTAAAACGCTACAAGCTATCACCAGAGCAGTTTAGGCTGAAATTTTTCTCATCTAAAAAGGAGCCATCAGCCAATTGGCGAGATTTCGCTTATGAGATAAAGGTGTATTTTCAACAATGGATTGAAGGCCTTCAAGTAAATAACTTTGAAGATTTATCTGAATTAATTATTGTTAATCAAATCAGACATAATTTACCTGCTGAAACGAAGACACATTTTGCAGAGGAATTATTAGAAATAAAGAAAATTGATGACTTAGTTAATAAATTGGATGTTTACGAAACGGCACGAAGGGTTTGCAATAAACAATCAGTTAAGGATACAAGTAGCGATTTTGATGACAGAAGATCGCGAGTGGCTGATTACGCCAATTTGAAAAGACGCCAAATTGACAATAGACACAGTAGGAACTATGGAAGCAAAAAGTCGCATATAATCTTTTTTACGTGTGGCAACCCTGGTCACGTGAGTGCGAAATGTGCCATGACAAATAATACAGAACAAGAATATTCAAATTTTTACCCGCAACGTAATCAAAATTGGCGAGAAACAAAATACCAAAATGAGACCCAAAACACGCAAAGAAAAATAGTTAATATGGGCATGTTAAATGGTAAAACAGGAAGAATCTTAGATTTTAGCGGAGTAAAAGCAAACGTAATAATTGATACAGGAAGCGATATTTCTATCGCCAGTTCAAGATATCATACTGCAATAAACGCGCCAAAACTAACCAGAGACAATATATACATATCAGGCATAGGTGGTGAAGAAATTAAGCCAACAGGTTTTTTCTGGCATAAAGTCTACGTGGATGAAATAGAAATCCAGGATAAATTTTACGTGGTACAAGAAGACGTGATGGCGTCTCGACATCAGCAACTTGATTTGATATGTTTTTTTGATGCCTAACAGTTATTTTTTTGAGATTTTTATTTCTTTCTGAGTATTTCTCTCTGTCTTTAGGATCAGCATATCAAATATGTCTGTGATTCCTTTCCGGATGTTGCTCTCTATAATGATAAGAATTTGAATAAGCATCTCGTCCACTATAAGCTCCTTTAAATCCATGATGAGAATTATTCTTATGTGATGGTTGTGAATATATTTGTTCATTATAACTAGCCTTGTACGATCGTCGGCCACCATAATTATAATTATTTCGACCATGATAGTAGCCTCTGTTCATGTATGTAGGGGAAAATTTTGGATTATACCTTGTTTTTGAATTAGGTGAAGTATTTTCTGCTATGTCTTGAGGTATCACAGATTTTTCAGTTTCAAAGTTTTCAGAAACTTCAAATTTATTTTGGTAAGAATTCTCGGAACTCTGTTTCCCATATCCATATTTATTGTTATTTGCATGGTTAAATGACTGTTTAAAATATCTCTGACCATATCTATTATTGATTCTGCTATCAAATGGCCAATTAAAATTTCTGTTCTTTCCCTTATGATCAAAATTCCTATTGCGATCTTTCACATAGTCTTTTCTACCATGTGCAGGACTACTACTTTCATAATTTTCTTCTGGAGATGCATTCCATTCATCGTATAATCCTGTATCTTTTGTCCTATTCGGCTTATACGGTTTTATTAATCTCCTTATTTTCTTTCTGTTCACTAAATTCGTAATCTGTGTCAAATTCACCCCATCATTTACGCAGTCGATTTTAACCATATCTTCATAACCTCGATTATCGTTGTTTATACTTGCTTCATTAATTTTTGTCGGCACTTCGTTAATTTTAATGTATCCTACTCGAACTTTGTTGCCGCTTGTTATTCTAACACTATCTTCCGTTACTTTTAACGTCATGCCTTCTACTGCTTTCCTACCTATTATTAAATCGCAGTCCGCCTCTTGTTCCACGTAAAATTTATCCTGGATTTCAGTTTCATCCACGTAGACTTTATGCCAGAAAAAACCTGTTGGCTTAATTTCTTCTCCACCTATGCCTGATATTTGTATATTGTCTCTGGTTGGTTTTGGCGCGTTTATTGCAGTATGATATCCTGAACTGGCGATTGAAATATCGCTTCCTGTACCAATTATTACGCTTGTTTTTATTCCGCTAATATCTAAGATTCTTCCTTTTTTACCATTTAACATGCCCATATTAACTATTTTTCTTTGCGTGTTTTGGGTCTCATTTTGGTATTTTGTTTCTCGCCAATTTTGATTACGTTGCGGGTAAAAATTTGAATATTCTTGTTCTGTATTATTCGCCATGGCACATTTCGCACTCACGTGACCAGGGTTGCCACACGCAAAACAGATTATATGCGACTCTTTGCTTCCATAATTCATACTGTGTCTATTGTCAATTTGGCGTCTTTTCAAATTGGCGTAATCAGCCACTCGCGATCTTCTGTCATCAAAATCGCTACTTGTATCCTTAACTGATTGTTTATTGTAAACCCTTTGTGCTGTTTCGTAATTATCTAATTTATTAACTAAGTTATCAATTTTCTTTATTACTAATAATTCCTCAATGAAATGTGTTTTTGTTTCCACAGGTAAATTATGCCTAATTTTATTAACAACAATTAATTCCGCCAAATCTTCAAAGTTATTTAAGTGAAGGCCTTCAATCCATTGTTGAAAATACACCTTTATCTCATAAGCGAAATCTCGCCAATTGGCTGATGGCTCCTTTTTAGATGAGAAAAATTTCAGCCTAAACTCCTCTGGTGATAGCTTGTAGCATTTTAGTAGAATGTTTTTTATATAATCATAATCGTGAATTTCAGGTTCGTTTTCCCTTGTTATTATATTGATCACATCTAACGGCATTAGTTTAATTAAATAATTTACCCATTCTTTTTTATCAATGCCCGTTTGCGCCATTTGCATTTCGTACATAGCTAAGTATAAACTGATATCATTCGAGCTATCATATTTAGTTAATAATCTAAGCAATTCAAATTGCTTACCTGGATTTGTCTTTGAGTCTTCATTAATATGTTCTCTTGAATTTTCTTGTATCTGTAATTTCTTAATTTTAAAATTCTGCTCCGATTCTATTTTCCATTTTCTCTCTTCCATTTCCATTTCCATTTTCAATTTCAATCTATTTTCTTCAATCTCTGCTTGTAATTTCTTCTCTTCTCTTTCTCTTTCTCCTTCTGCTTGTAATTTCTTCTCTTCCAGTTCTGCTTGTAATTTCTTCTCTTTCTCTTTCTCTTCTCTTTCTTCTTTCTCTTTTCTACTTAATATCACTACTTCCAACCGATCTCTTATAAAATCTTCTTTGTAACTCTGCCAACTCTTGATCAGCTTTATTAGGACAGGATTGTCGGTTTTTCTATTGCTTCAATTCCGCATTCCTCGCAGAGGTTTATTAGATCAATTCTCTTGGCTTTATTTAGAGTTCCCATCTTTCAAAAAATGTACTTGAAGTGATACGATTACGGTTTCACCTTGCTGATTCGTAACCCGACTTTTGATACTGGTGTTTTACAATACTTTACGTTCGGTTTCCATTTCACTACTAGTGGCTCTTACTTTTAATAATCTTGGCATCCGAGCCCCCAAAAATGTAAGTATATGATATATAAATAGTCACTTTTACAGAACCAATATGACAAATAATCGATTAACAACAGAATACTAACTTTAATTTCAACTAATACACTTTTAGTAAAATTGACTATTTATATATCATTTACTTACATTTTTGGGGGCTCGGATGCCAAGATTATTAAAAGTAAGAGCCACTAGTAGTGAAATGGAAACCGAACGTAAAGTGTTGTAAAACGCCTGTATCAAAAGTTGGGTTACGAATCAGCAAGGTGAAACCGTAATCGTATCACTTCAAGTACAATTTTTGAAAGATGGGAACTCTAAATAAAGCCAAGAGAATTGATCTAATAAACCTCTGCGAGGAATGCGGAATTGAAGCAACAGAAAAACCGACAATACCTGTCCTAATAAAGCTGATCAAGAGTTGGGAGAGGTACGAAGAAGATTTTATAAGAGATCGATTGGAAGTAGTGATAGCAAGTAGAAAAGAGAAAGAAGAAAGAGAAGAGAAAGAGAAAGAGAAGAAATTACAAGCAGAACTGGAAGAGAAGAAATTACAAGCAGAAGGAGAAAGAGAAGAGAAGAAATTACAAGCAGAGATTGAAGAAAATAGATTGAAATTGAAAATGGAAATGGAAATAGAAGAGAGAAAATGGAAAATAGAATCGGAGCAGAATTTTGAAATTAAGAAATTACAGATACAAGAAAATTCAAGAGAACATATTAATGAAGACTCAAAGACAAACCCTGGTAAGCAATTTGAATTGCTTAGATTATTAACTAAATATGATAGCTCGAATGATATCAGTTTATACTTAGCTATGTACGAAAGGCAAATGGCGCAAACGGACATTGATAAAAAAGAATGGGTAAATTATTTAATTAATCTAATGTCGTTAGATGTGATCAATATAATAATAATGGAAAACGAACCTGAAATTCACGATTATGATTATATAAAAAATATTCTACTAAAACGCTACAAGCTATCACCAGAGGAGTTTAGGCTGAAATTTTTCTCATCTAAAAAGGAGCCATCAGCCAATTGGCGAGATTTCACTTATCAGATAAAGGTGTATTTTCAACAATGGATTGAAGGCCTTCAAGTAAATAACTTTGAAGATTTATCTGAATTAATTATTGTTAATCAAATCAGACATAATTTACCTGCTGAAACGAAGACACATTTTGCAGAGGAATTATTAGAAATAAAGAAAATTGATGACTTAGTTAATAAATTGGATGTTTACGAAACGGCACGAAGGGTTTGCAATAAACAATCAGTTAAGGATACAAGTAGCGATTTTGATGACAGAAGATCGCGAGTGGCTGATTACGCCAATTTGAAAAGACGCCAAATTGACAATAGACACAGTAGGAACTATGGAAGCAAAAAGTCGCATATAATCTTTTTTACGTGTGGCAACCCTGGTCACGTGAGTGCGAAATGTGCCATGACAAATAATACAGAACAAGAATATTCAAATTTTTACCCGCAACGTAATCAAAATTGGCGAGAAACAAAATACCAAAATGAGACCCAAAACACGCAAAGAAAAATAGTTAATATGGGCATGTTAAATGGTAAAACAGGAAGAATCTTAGATTTTAGCGGAGTAAAAGCAAACGTAATAATTGATACAGGAAGCGATATTTCTATCGCCAGTTCAAGATATCATACTGCAATAAACGCGCCAAAACTAACCAGAGACAATATATACATATCAGGAATAGGTGGTGAAGAAATTAAGCCAACAGTTTTTTTCTGGCATAAAGTCTACGTGGATGAAATAGAAATCCAGGATAAATTTTACGTGGTACAAGAGGACGTGATGGCGTCTCGACATCAGCAACTTGATTTGTTATGTTTTTTTTATGCCTAACAGTTATTTTTTTGAGATTTTTATTTCTTTCTGAGTATTGCTCTCTGTCTTTAGGATCAGCATATCAAATATCTCTGTGATTCCTTTCCGGATGTTGCTCTCTATAATGATAAGAATTTGAATAAGCATCTCGTCCACTATAAGCTCCTTTAAATCCATGATAACGTAATATACTTCACGTAAATAACTTTGAAGATTTGGCGGAATTAATTGTTGTTAATCAAATGCATCCCAGAGACACAATGGTCACAATGACCACAGGTCGAATACGCCTCCTCTTGGCTCACACACTGCCATGGTGAATGTGCGCGATCGGTTGATCAAGGTGCAAGTGTCTGTATCTGAATTAACTCCTTCTGTTGATCACAAGCAGCCATTCCCTGATCCTCCTTCAAAACGTACAAGTCCTTCTCGGCCTGGCCCAACAGAAAGTCCCAAAAGATTTAAATTGGATAATTTGTAGGATTTCATTTGAAACACTTCACGTAAATGATCATCAAATGAACTGACACTGAACTGACACTCTATTATTATCCATGACTTTGATGCGCGAGTTGTAAATAGTTTGAATCGCGAGATTTGGCTAAGAGCCAGTGTTCTAATTTTTTGTATTGAAGCAAGATATGTAAAATAGATATAGCCGTTAGGCCTGGTTGGATTATCGTAATGTAAATTTGTTGTATAGTTTCCACCAAAAGTGTTATTAGTTGAAATTAAAGTGCATATTTTGTTGTTCATCGATTATTTGTCATATTGGTTCAGTAAAGTGCCTATTTATATATCTTTTACTTACATATATATATAATGTTTCTCTGTCAAACAATTAAAGCACAGGCGAAATCTTTCGCTGGCGCTCCTCCAAAAGCAAACTCGAATAATGATTCGACTTTGAGCACATATACAAACCTATACTGTTGGTTGATGATTTACTCCGCAAAAGGTATATTAAACTCTTTAATCCACATATGATGTCCCACAAAATGCTGTTCTTCCGTATATTTATAACAGGATTGTAGAAAGAAGTTTCAAAGCAATTTATCCGTTTTATAAATTAAACGAGTCTGATTATTCGAAGAGCAATCAAATTATATCTGGAACTTGTTATATTAGGAAGCTACTGTCGAATATTGAACAGTAGTTTCCGTTCTTTGAAACCTTTGAAATTTTTCTGCACTGCGATGAATATCTGAAATAAAAGTAGGAAGAGAAAATTCTACTTTATTTTCGATGCTTGAATTGCAACTTCTTCATGCCCAAATAATTTTCTTTTAAGAACTTTGACTGGGAGTGGTTATCCGACAGACTGCAGACATTTATTTTCAAAGATAGACATTGGGCTTTAAATTTTTCAATAAACTATCCCCATTTTCCCCTTTTCCCTTTATCCCAAGTCTCGTACGCTGTGTTTTTCTAATGTGCAATCTGTCTGTTTTTTACACATTTCTGAATTCATTTTTATTTGTAAACGCAATATTTATATATATATATGACATATTTTTGTTACGATTGGCACATTATTGATGATTGCTATTACTGTCGACTTGAAACGTTCGTTCCATCATACTCCAGTGATGACATATCAGTCCGAACCCCACGAAAATTACCGTATAATCAGTTCAATGTAGGCGCAGTTGAGATCATGGAAATACAGTCAAGACATTCGGCGAGGGTATTATTCCGATTAAATCACTATGAAGGCAATTCTCGGAGTACGAATCATATTTGAACATCATATTATAATGCAATCGTGGAAGCTGAGTAGAGGCAGTTCATTCCAATAGAAATTTCCCAAAAACATTAAGGAAACTTAATAGATGAGCAAGAACTTCATTATGAGAACAGAGATGACGCAACTCCACCGACTTTCGCTTCATTAAAAACTTGAACACATTAAGTATTGAAGAATTAACAGAAATTGAAGAACATACTACCGACGAAATAGTGTAGACTTCCCCAGTGACGGCTTATAGATGACAACAACAAATCGTGTAAAAATCTGTCTCCGAAGCCAGTGTAACCGTATAAATACTTCCAAAACCTTTCCCAAAGTGACAAACGCGCAAAAAAAGCTGGCCCACTCACATCAATGTTCGGAGGAAGCCAGGGGGATAGACAAGGCGGGGCCTGCTCGCTAATGGATGAAAAAAAAGAGGCCACTAGGGTGTGTCTCTGACGTATGACCAAAACCCTTTATCAGAAGCGGCAATTTAAAAAGGTAAAAAAGCCTTTGCACGCGAAAATGCCGAATGATAATTAAATAGAAATAAAAATGGTATTACAAAAGTTCCAAAGAATAAAAATTCAATGTCTCAAAAGAAAAAATTAGGCAGGTGCGTTTTAGAGGCAGTGTTGCAATTTAAGAGAATAAGGTTTTAATAAATACGTGTAGCTTTTAACAGATTAAGATTTTTAGAATGAGAAATAAAAGAATATTTTGATTAAGTTATGGAATAAAATATAAAATAGATTTAAGAGATATTTTAAAAAGAGAGGGAAAAATTAGAATTGTAAGAATTTGGAATAATTTAACTAAGGAAAAATGGCGATTTTTTTTTTTATTATTACATATATATATTTAAGATACTCCTATTTAGAAGTTATGAAATTGAATAGCACTTTGCATTTTTCGATAAAAACCAAGGATATATCAGAAAATGTTGTCAAACTTAACGTTAGGATGCTTCAGAAAACATTGTCAAACGTAACGTTGTGAACCGGATTTCCAGAGACGGCGCAGGCTCTTTTCTGTCAGATGTTATTTAATGAATAAGTACTAAATATCGTTTTAATCCACTAACGCATTAAAGCGATAACAAGTTTCTACAAGATAATGTTATTATATATCCTTATATGTTACTTAATGTTGAATTCCTCGCGAAATATAGTATATACTATACCACGATGTTATACTGAAAATATTTAAAAGCAAATTAAGCACAACTGGCATGCAATATTTCTATAATGAAAAAAGTCTGCTCCATTCATATAATTTCCCTCATACTGCATGCATATCTATTTAATATGCAATTCATTATGTTCCAGTAATATAAATTGTTTTACATCTTTATATACCATATTTAGTTTAATACAATCAATCTATACGGTTTATATATGGATTAATATATTTATAATTAGTATTCAGGCAGTAAAATCTTTGCTCCTATCATTTTCAAACCACTGCTAAAAGGAGAAAATTGTCATAACATTATTAAAGCAGTATAAAATTTTAGTTGCTAGATATACCGAATGTTTATTATTTGAATAATATATTGAACATTAATTATTTAAATTCAAGTATATCCAAACCTTATATTATCACGCAATGGATTTTTAATTCAAAATATTATTCAGATTGCATTTTTAATAGTAAGCGTATTGAAATAAATGGAATTCTCTACATTATAAAATAATATAATTTCATTAAGAATACTACTTTTTAAAAGTATGTTTTTTCATATGTGTGTTATAATAAAACCAAAACTTGAGACAGTTTGTATCAAGAAAAATAACGAGCAATAGTTATAGTAGTTTAATAAAATAATGAAAGTGCGTTTAAAATATTTTTGCGATCTTTTGTAGAAGTCAAAAGCTTATTACATAATTTATATTTTATTACTGTAATACGAGTTTTTTTTTTATACTAGCCGGTCTTTGCCCGTCTAGCCGGTCGCTTCTGAGTGGGGCCCAAATACCTTCTACAGCGTACAGTCTTGACTTCCCTTGGAGCCCAGAAATTGTATTTTACATGCAAAGAGAGAAATTTAAATAAAATACTTTATTTTAAACTATACGAATATACGAAACTATATGAAATCCATAATCCCTCTGACAAAATACTTCTGGCCCTGTGCGTATTTATCTAAGAGTAGCATGCTACGCCCGCTCCGCTGGGCCATTATTCTAAATGTACCTTAAATCATACGAAATGGCTTTTTATTTTAAAGGAATATAGATCTCCACCTACGGATGCTACCCTAGTCAACATTTTCAAACGAATTATATCAATAGTTTTGAGCATGTATTTTAAAGCAATAGGGACGTTCACCTGGTTTTTACTTCAGTATTGTTGTAAACGATGCGAACGACATTGCGTTATATTATATCATACATTGGACAAAATTTGGGCTAATAAGAAGCAACTCATTTAGTTGATCATTTGTAGTAGAGTTTGGTAGGGAAATGAGGCCATTATAACCATAAGACCATTATGGCAACATGAACTAAAATGTTCTCTAGTCAACATACTGCTAAAAAGAGAGCATTACAATGATTGCATAGATTGACCATTGAACTTAAATAATGTTCGGGTGAGTCATTTTCGTCTGTAAGTTCTTGAACTCCGTACCTCTTTCTTGTCTCTGGTAACGTAAGTACAATCTCACTCTATGTTACGTTATATTTCGTAATATGCGGCCTCTTCAGGCAAGTCTACTACGGTTTGTCATCTTTCGATTCCAGCACAGTAAATACAGTCAAAAATGTAATACATTGTTTGTCCATAAAGAACAGTGTTTAACGTTCTATTTAAAAAAACTGGTGAAACATAAAAAAGTGCATTTTTAAAGCTGAATAATTTGAATAAAATTAAAATGACGCCACTTTCACTGTCTTTCCATTTTTTAGACCAGTTTAATTCGTGTAACCGTTAACCTGAAAAAAACCCGATGACCAAATCCGGTAGAAGAATAAACCTCTAGTTTTCATCCAATAAAATCTTCCTAATCTTCCATAACCTTGTCGATATCCAAGTTTGACGTCAAACATTAGAAGTGCTTGAAACTATATGGTTACTAATGTACCAGAGTTACTTACAAAACGAAGTTATTGACACGCCAAACTATGTTCCAATAAATAATGTCAAATTTTAATTCAATTATAGATCTTTCAACAGCAAAATTCCATACCTTATACAAAACTGACAATGATAAAGTTAGTTATGCAAAATGTTTAGTAATAATCTTTTTGGTGAATACTTAAATCGGATATTTTCTTTGCATTTCACTAAATAGCATAATAACACGCAGAAATAAATTCATTTGCCACTATGTTTAGCTCTTAGGGATGTGTGTAAGACGAAAATGCTTTATAATGATCGAAAAATTATCTAATCAGAATTTCAGCTACTCGTTTTTCTTATCCAGGCTGAAATGATAAATCGACAAATATTATTTATTCCATTCGCCACCATTGACATTACAAAGTTATTCCATACATTGATTGGAAGCATTGCTTTTTTGGTAAAACTTTGCTTCATAATGAAAAAAAACCCCATAAATTTAGCAATCGCTAATTTCAAAAGTCGTCTAATCTTCTGTAATCTGAATTGTCGTCCAGAGTAACTTTGAAACATAAACGAAACTTCCAACAATATAGTAAAATTGCCAACTGGCAGGTGACCGGAATACGGACGATTAGTCTAAAATCTTTTAAAACAATGACGAATCAAAAGAGCATCGAAAATTTATTTCAGCACGCAATTCTTATTACAAAATGTTGCCTTTTGTGAGAGTAATAACGCATAATTGCGCACATCTCCTTAAGAATATTCTTTAGTTCCAAACTTTTGACGCAGTGAATATTTCTATAAGTGAAATTGGCGATATATTAAAAAAAACAAAAATAAAAGAATAGACAATATTCGCTGATCTGAATTCGAGGCTATAAAAATAATATGTTTGAAGAAAGCAAACCGGCATGTTTCCGTAGTAAATTTTGAAATGTCTAACATTTAACTATTTTACAATATGTGTTTAGGTGCGAGATATTCACTACAATTTAAATATTTGATCGCATATTTATAACAATAACTGCTATTTATATAATTTGCATTTGAATATAAAAAATTACTCCAAAAAGGATCTTGTATACCCGAAAAACACTATTATTGCTAATAAAGCTCAAGCTGATGTCACGCTTATGTATTTTTTGCTTAAAATCACATTGTTTGGCGCCAAAGGTAAAATCAAAATCGCAAATAAACAAATAACATGTAACTTATAAATGCAGTCATTTTCCCAATTACATCTGCTAGTTTCTCCTGTAAGTCACATGATAGGGGAGTTATATTAAAAAAAATTAACAGAAAGACAAAAAAATGAAAAACAAAAAAAAAATGTCACTCATATAATATTAATCAAATGATCAGATTTTGTTAACCTGACGCAAACGATAAATCGCCAAATATTGCATATTTTTAAGCATTACAAACATTCCTTTGGGTTTAAGTTAAATATTTTCGCTTTGTAATATTATCCCTCATTAAAACAGTTTTTTTTCTTTTTTTGCGGGAGGGGAGAGGGAATTTTAAATAAAATTAATAAGAGAATTTTTCTTTTAGCTTTCTATGTGCTTGAAGTATTTTCTGATATAGCCGTTTCAATTCTTTCGCCAACGATAACGGTCGCCAGAAAAAATGACCTATGGTAACCTTATCGTCCAAAATAACAGAACTTTCCATCATAAATCTATAACTAATCTACGTAGAATGTTGTGTTATATAATAAAACCTTCCCTGAAAAAATATCTATCGAACAGTGCAAGTTCCATCAAAATCCATTCAGCGGAACTCGAGTTATAAAGGAACGGAACGAAATTTCCGTTTGTGTTTTATATATATAGTAGATAGATGAGCGTAGAGCTTTCAGATGAAATAAATAAAAAAGGAATTGCTAAAGATAAATGGCGATCATTGTAAATTAGTACTGTCACACCCATAAATTATTAATGAGGTGATCGAAATAACAGGACTCTGTGTATTTCTCAGCCATACATCGTTAATGCAGCGATCCCTATAACATTGTTCAGTTATTTTGCGTGCATAAATCATTTTAACAAGACCAATTCGGTTACACGCTTGTAATCTGACTATACGGTAATCACCAAAAGGCATTCTTGTGCATACCCTAGCCCATAAATATGGCAATCAGTAATTAAATTGCAAATTTTTACTTTCAAAAAATGTATTTTGAAAAAAGGTGGAAATGTAATAGTTTGTTTAAAATTTTAAATCCAATCGCAAAAAGACGAAAATCGAAAAAAAGATTACAAAATGGGAAATTTAAAAATATATTCCTTAGAAAAAATGTCACACAAAATAAATAATAAAAAATCAGCAATAGTTCTCTTTTTCGTCTCATCTTCCGCAATCGAGTTCACAGCCGATCTTGCTCGCAATCTGGCTAGCTCTAAAATCGCTGGAAATACATGATTAACTACTTTTTTTTGCAGCTTTGTAAAGCGGCGTTTCACATTCTTACTTAAAACTGCTGCTGAGATATGGTACAATTATCTCAAAATTTCGACACACAGTGTGACCCCCTTGATGGATTATTATCTAAAATTTCTGAAATACATATTTAACTATTTTTTTAGTACATTTGTTATCCTAAATTTCACGTTCCTAACTATTACTGAGATATGGCAAAATGACACAAAAAATTATACCCCCATTTAAACCCCCTTATTGGCTGAATTTCTAAAATCGCAAAAATACATGTTTAACTTTTTTTTAGTAGATTTGTTATCCTGAATGTGTGATTTCAAGCTCCTAACTAAAAAGGCTGCGAACATGCGAAATGATCTAAAATTTTCGACACCCATTTATCCCCCTTATTGACTGAATTTCTAAAATCGCTGAAATATGTGTTTAATTATTTTTATTGCAGATTTGTTATCCTGAATTTCACGCTCTTATCCTAAACTACTGATGAGATAGGAAATTATTGACCCAATTTAACCCCCTTAGTAGTTGAATTTCTAAAATCGCCTAAAATACATGTTTAACTATTCTTTGGTAGATTTGTTATCGCGAATATCACGCTCCTAACTATAACTTTTACGGAGATATGGCAAAATGATCTAAGATATTTGACCTCCTATTTAACCCCCCTTAAGTGATTAATTTCTAAAATTGCTGAAATACATATTTATCTATATTTTTTGTAGATTTGTTATCTCGAATTCCGAGCTCCTAACTAAAAAATGCTGCTGAGAGATGGCGAACGGGCAAAATGACCTAAAACTTTCGACCCCCCATTTAACCCCTTTAATGGATGAATTTCTAAAATCGGTGAAATATGTGTTTAATTATTTTTTAGTAGATTTGTTATCCTGAATTTCACGTTCCTACCTAAAACTGCAGCTGACATATGGCAAAAACGCGAAATTAATAAAAACTTTCGACCCCCCATTTCACCCTCTTAGTGGTTGAATTTTTAAAATTCCTGAAATATGTGTTTAACTAACATTTAGTACATATGTTTTCCCGAATTTCGCGCTTTTAACTAAAACTGTTGTTGAGATATGGCTAAAAGGCAAAATGACCTAAAACTTGAAACCCCCCCTATTTAACCTCTTAGTGGTTGAATTTCTAAAGTCGCTGAAATATGTGTTCAATTATTTTTTTAGTAGATTTGTTATCTTGAATTTCACGCTCTTACCTAAAACTGATGATAATATAAGGTGAAAATGTGAAATCACCGAAAATTTTCGACCACCCATTTAACCCAGTTAGTGGTTGAATTTCTAAAAATGCCTGAAACACATGTTTAACTATTTTCTAGTAGAATTGTTACCCCGAATTTCACGCCCCTACTTAAAACTCCTGCTGAGATATGCCGTAAAGACGAAATTATCTAAAACATTCAATCCCCCATTTAACTCCCTTAGGGTGTGAATGTTCAAAAATCCTTTCGTAGTGCGTGCCTACATTGTGTAAAGAACATGTCTGCCAAATTTTATTGTTCTGGGGCAAACGGTTGAGGCTCGGTGTTGATCGTGAGAAAATCAAGCTACTCTTTTATAAGTATGGATTTTGAGAATGTAACACATGGGCTCATAAGTTCCCGGTCTGGCACACAGATGGCGTTGCAATCACCGAACCGATGTTTTTTCAGTAAATACTAATCTTTAAAAAGTAGCAGAAAAAATGTCATGACGATTCGCCGTGTGGATAAAACGTTAGAGTGGTTTCAGTTGAACGAATTTGTTGATAAACAAGAATTTCAAGAATTGTTATTTGATGGGAAAAAACACCGTTCAAACAAAAGTTTGGCTTGATAAGTGTTATCCGGACACTGCACCAAGTAAATCAGCCATTATTGACTGGTTTAACTGAATTTAAACGTGGTCGTACGGACACCAGTGATGCACCACGCAAAAGAGGTGGTTACTCCGAAAAACATAAAAAAAGTCCACAAAATCGTTTTGGGGAACAGGTCAAGTGAAGTTGCAGGAGATAGCTAAGACTGAAGATATCCAAGGAACGTGAAGGTTTTATTTTGAATGAACATTTTTGTCTATCAGAAAACTGTTGTCAAAGTGGCTGCCGCGCGTGTTGACTTTTGACCAAAAACAACAACGAGTCGATGATTCTGAGCACTGTTTGGATCTTTTTCGTTATAAAATTATGTTATTTATTATAAAATTATTATTATTTTTCATTTATTAAATTATTATTATAAAATTATTATTATAAAATTATTATTTTTTTTCATTTATTACATTATTATTATAAATTTATTATTATAAAATTATTATTATTTATTATTAAAGTTATGTTATTTATTAAAGTTATAAAGTTATAAAGTCATAAAGTTATAAAGTTTTGTTAAAAAGTTGTGTTTACTTTATTAGACCGGGAACTTATCAGTCCATGTGTTAATTAAACTTATAGATAAAAGTGGTATGTTTACCCTTGAAATATTACCCTCTTTAATGTTATTTAATATCATAGTTTCAAATTTGGATTAAAATGTAGAAGCATTCAAAACATGTGTTTATATTTTGGTAACTGAATATGTTGAAAAATCTATCCTGCACACAACATCGTTACTCAACTGCAGAGTATATTAACAGTCGGGGTTTTCTGAACAGTCGAAAGTAACTGCATTTAAAATATATTGTACGATACTGAGGAATTGATTTAATATCTAGAGCTCTCTAATTTAATTTAGTGGACTCTAATGTAACTTAGTGATTTATTACATCCATGAAGCTCTGATATACGAATTGTATCGTCCTCAATCATAGCATGTCACCTGTAGCCCTGTAGGGGTACGCTAAACAACACGTTTTAAATTAATTTAAATACTTCTCGATGCGGCGAATTAACCTCTCTCGATTGAAATGTGTTTAGAGCTGCTTTATAGACATTTGTAAATGGCTTTTATACTCTCAAGTACTGTTACTCTTAACCCCTTCGGGACCGGCGGATTTTACACAAATTTTATTCGGTTGGCAGCACTTTTTTTAAAAAAGCTAACTTTACTTAAACTATCACAAAAATGCTCTAATTAGGGAAAGGAAATATTACTTTTATTTTTTACTGGTGCCTAAAACAAATTCTGTATGCTCTTTTTGAGGGTGCATATATGCACCCATGGTCCCGAATGGGTTAAGAGCCTACGCTAGTCACGCGAAGAAACACTCAAGCTCATGTTAAGTGCATGGGAAGGTTTTTGCGCAATTTCTCACTCGCATTTTAATATTTTTAAATATATATATATATAATTGTTTGCATAGGATAGCTGAGGTCGATTTCTAATGTTGTTAGTTTTTAAGTTTTGATTGTGGTTACAATTTTTTATAAGTGGACATTTTCAATTTTGGAACCGGTTGAAACCGGTTCTGAAAGTGAAAGTACCCTTTTATAAAATAACTGGAACAAAAATCGAAAAAGTAAAAACTAACAACGTTAATAGAGATCGACCTCAGCTATCCTATGCAAAAAAATATATATATATATTTAAAAATATTAAAATGCGAGCGAGAAATCGCGCAAGAACCTTTCCATAGACTTAACATTAGTTTGCGCGTTGTTTTTTCGCATGACTGATGTAGGCTCTTAAATGTGAGGATATATTATCAACGTTAACTTTGATAGTTATGAATGGTTATTCTTATTGGTACTGTAAAATCATTAACAACTTTACTTACCACAGGCTACGAATAACAACCAATCAAGCTGTAAAATAATATTTTTTTTTTCACGATATTTCCATAAGTATTGAGTTTTATTTTTATGTACATCTGTTTTCGAAATCTAATAAACAACTTAGAATTATATAAAACATTACATAAATTACAAAGGTAACTATCTCGCAAAGAACAGCGTTACTCAACTCTAGAGAATTAACAGTTGGGACTTTATGAATCCATTAACAGTCTTGCAGACAAAGGTATGAAATGAACTGCATTTAACATATATTGTACGATATTGACAAACAGATTTAATCTCTGGAGTCCGCTAATTTAATTTAGTGAACTCTATTTGATTTATTACATCCATGAAGCTCCGATAAAAGAATTTTACCCTTTTTAATCCTGTCATGTCGCCAGTAAGGTATGCTAAACAACACGTTTTAAATTAATTTAATTGATTCTAGATGCGTTGAATTAACTTCTCTCGACTGAAATTCATTTAGAGCTGTCTTAGAGACATTTGAAAATAGCTTTAAGGTCTCAGGTGTTGTTACTCTTAAGTCTGAGGATATTTTATCAACGTGAAATTTGATAGTTATGGATGATTATTCTTAGTAATAATGTAAAATTATTATTTTTTATTTACCATGAGCTATAAATAACAGCCAATCAAGTTGTAAAAGAATAAACTTTTTTCGTGATATTTCAATACGTATAGAGCTCTAATTTTATGTGCCTTGTTTTTTCTCAAAATCTAATAAACAACTTAAAATTATATAAAACATTACTTAAATTAAAAAGGTAACTATCCCGCACACAAAAGTATTGCTCAACTCTAGAGAATTTTTACAGTTGGGATTTTATGAACACATTGCATTCTTGCAAACAAGGGTAGGAAATAAATTGCTATCGTACAATACTGACAAATAGATTTAATCTCTGGAGTCCTCTAATTTAATTTAGTGCACTCTATCTATTTAATGTATTACGTCCATGAAGCTCTGAAATAAGAATTTTATCCTCCTCAATCCTGGCATGTGGCCTGTAAGGTAAGCTAAACAACACGTTTTACATTAATGTAAACGCTTCTAGATTTATCAAATTAACTTCTCACGACTAAAATGTGTTAAAGCGGTTTTACAGACATTTGAATATGACTTTTACGGTCTCAGGTATTGTTATTCTTAAGTCTGAGGATATTTTAGCAACGTAAAATTTCATAGTTATGCATGGTACTGTAAAATCTTTAACGACTTTTTTTAACACAGACTATAAATAGTAACAATCAATCAAGCTTTAAAATAATACTTTTTTTCGCGATATTTCAATTAGTATCAAGTTTTATTTTATGTGAACTATTTTGTCTCAAAATATAATAACCATAAAGTTTCATAAAACATTACATAAATTAAAAAGGTTACTTTTCTTTAATCTGACATTTGTTAGAGCTGACGTTAGAACCATTGTTCACTTTTTTTCATTCTGTACAAGGACACTTTAATTTATTACATCCCGGTAACTTTTTGTGCATTCCAAGAAGCAATAAATCAGTGTAAATCAAGTTAACTATTTCGTTTATTATTCTTTCACATTTTTTCATGTTGTATGTGGAATGTATTAAAGATATCGTTTCTCAACAGAAATATAAATCATCTTTAAAAAAATGTGTAGTCAACCTTCTTGTTTGCTAAGTAAAAATTCTTTTTGAGTCAACCATATTATGTATTTAAGATAATTATGCCACTTTAGGAAAAATTTTCTTATAATGCAATTAATATTAACAGTCCTCGAAAAAAATGATCACCGTTAACTAACTCGGCCTAAATAATCTTATAAAGATGTAATTGGTAGGCATCGATTAGTAATAACTTAAATAAACTAACTATAGCTATACTTAAATTTTGATTAGGGTGTCGGCTACATATTGATATTATGTCAAACATTCACAATTTTAATACCCACACCTAATTTTGACATTATATTTGGATTCATGGGTAATTTTTATTACATGAAACCAAATGGCTATTTGATCTAGCAGTTTACAATGACAGCCCGTTAGATGAAATATGTGAATAGCATCGCCACCTAATATTTTGTATAAATATATTTTGTTCTGTTTTCTTTCCTTATCCCTTTCTTTGCTTTGCATGATTTAATTTCGATTTACATCAATTTTTCAATAACTAACGAACCATAATGAAAAGAATAAGAGCAAGTTAAAATATTACCGTTCTTTCAATTGGATAGAGATATATGAATGGAGCGTTTATCTTTTGTGTACAACTGAAGGGAAAATGTACGAAAATCTTCAGATATACGTGGATTTGCCATGTTAACCGTGAAGTCCGCATCGGATTTTCAAAAGATCCCAGGTCTAGTGTATGTGTGTGTGGTGGGAAATTTAAGACTAATTAGCGTCAGTTGCAGAAGTCTTCAATTTCAGTCATGCTTTATAAAAATTCTGATTTTATTCATATAAATACATAAACATGGTTTCACTTTACTGTTTGCAGTTTTATATATTTGAATGCTTCAATTTAACGGTACCAATCACTGAATTTGGAAGAAAAGAAATTTTAATACAGTTTTTTACGACATATTTTTTTTTAAATTATTCATTTTGCTAACTGTTAACACGAAGTTTATCATATTGGTCCAGTCAATTTTTTATTAATATCGTTATAGCTGATGTTCTTTTACTAATGAGTATAACTTTAAGTATATCGAGAGATTAGAAGAAATGAATAATTTTTCAATTTTATATAAATTTCTAAACTATGCACCATGTTAATTGTTAAAAAAGGCATTTTTTTATTATTTTTACATACATTTCTACATTTGCGACTAAATTGAAATTTCCATCTGAAAAATCTAAGCCATATTTTTCTTATAACTGTTATTTTTAAAAAGAAATTGGAATAAAATATAATTTTTAATTCAGTTTTCAATTCAGTTTTCCGCATGGTAACAATAGTTTTCTGAAAAATTAAATAATTTATGATGCATATTATTAATAATACTTATTGATTTATCCTACTTTTTTATTAATATCACTTTTATATGAACTTACATATCTGTAAATGTTTTTTTTTTTTTTTTTTTGCTGTGTTTTTAAAATATTTCTAGGTTATTTATATAATATCAGTGAGACAATAATTTTTAAATACGAAATTTTTCATACACAAGTTATACATCAATCGATAATCATGTCTCGGCACAATGCAAACAAAATTTTCATTAACATTTTGATAAATCGTCATCATAAGCATAAACATTTTGTTAAATGACTAATGAGACTTGGCTTCATAATTATTTCTAGTATAATTTGAAGATGAATAAATACCGAATTCATTTTTTAAATTTAAAGATTTTGTTTCTGTGTACAAGTAACTATTATATTTATATCGAAACCTCGGGTATGGAGGTTTCTGACACATTTCTCACTCTCCCTTTAACTCTCACTCTATCTTCTCAACCCCTCTTTACTAGTCAAGAACAATAAAAATATGTTGAAGGTCATTTTCACTTGTCATGGAGATAGAATATGAGTATTAATTAAGTTACGTAGCAGAAAATGTTTAATTGAGAATTGATAGCACTTTAAAAAACGATAGTGGGATTTGTGAAAACTTATTAATACACTACACAAGCTAATCAAAAATGTTTCTGAAAATCAGTGGTAGCAAAAGAAACTCATTTTTGTAACTTCTTCTTTAAGGGGTCAGGTAGCCTTTGAACTCACAAAATACGTGAAAAAGGAACCCCTATAAAAATTACAGTATCTCCGTAACTAATTGAATTTGAAATATAAAATTGTAAACACATATTAATAATGGTTTATTTTATCAATTAAAATTCTCAAAAATGTGTACGATCATATAAAGATTTTTAATTTGTTTTAAAATATAATACACTTTTTACGAAAGAATTTTTCTTTCATGCACTGCGTGTATAATTTTTCACATTTGAATGACTAAAATCAGCCAAAGTTTTTTTTTAATGAGTACAAATATAATGTGTTCTTAAAATGACTTACGATACAAAAAATAAAATGTGTAGATCCTGAGAAAAAAAAAATCGAGAAATTCCAAATATCAAGTTTTTTTAATGCAAAAGTAGTCATGAATTTTAAACTTGTTACTTGAGGGACATAATAATTGGTCATTTTGCGCATCTGTATGGTTAATGCATTCAATCAAAATTTCATTAAATTCTAATGAACTATTTTTTAGAAATCGTGCGCGCAATGAACAAAATCACCGTTTTGAGAAAATCGACTTTAAAGGTCAAACTACCCTCCGATCATGTAAAAAGGAGCTCAGACTATTTTAGACATACCTCCTCTTTTAAAGTGAATTTTTGCATGGGCTTTATTATGAAGTATTCCTAAAGAAACATATTTAATTATAAACTAATAAAAAAATTCAAATTTTTGACACTTTAAAGGATACTTTACCTCTTAAATCTGGAGATAATATTTTTTTTTGTTTTCTGAGATTTGTAAAGATAAGATGTATATTTTTGTTCTTGATTATATTATATTTTCGTTCTTGATTATATTTCATTTTCTTAAGTTAATAAACATTTATATTTTTAAAGTATATTGAAAATTTTAGTTTTCAATTGCATTCTGCGAGTTTTTTATTCATCAATATATTAAAACATTAATTTTTAAAATAAAATGTATCGTTTATGATAAGGATCCAAATAATTGAAAACAATATTCCACAATGTATATGACATTGATATAACATATAAAGAAATTATTTTATCTGAAGCAATGCTGATGAAATTTAACTTTTAAATTCTGAAAATTTCTTAAATAACAAAAGCATTAATTACAGTTTTTAATTTTTCAAATTATTGGAAACTGGTTATGCATTGCACAAAAGTTAATTTTTTTTATTTTTTATAATGTATGAACTTTTATATTTAGTAAAAAGTTAAATAAACATATTTAATTATAAACTAATAAAAAAATTCAAATTTTTGACACTTTAAAGATACTTTACCTCTTAAATCTGGAGATAATATATTTTTTTTTTTTGTTTTCTGAGATTTGTAAAGATAAGATGTATATTTTTGTTCTTGATTATATTATATTTTCGTTCTTGATTATATTTCATTTTCTTAAGTTAATAAACATTTATATTTTTAAAGTATATTGCAAATTTTAGTTTTCAATTGCATTCTGCGAGTTTTGTATTCATCAAGATATTAAAACATTAATTTTTAAAATAAAATGTATCGTTTATGATAAGGATCCAAATAATTGAAAACAATATTCCACAATGTATATGACATTGATATAACATATAAAGAAATTATTTTATCTGAAGCATTGCTGATGAAATTTAACTTTTAAATTCTGAAAATTTCTTAAATAACAAAAGCATTAATTACAGTTTTTAATTGTTTTTTAAATTTTTGGAAACTGGTTATGCATTGCACAGAAACTGAATTTTTATATATATATTTTTTTACAATGTATGAACTTTTATATTCAGTAAAGATGTAAAACAAATTTATTTTTTTGCAACTTTTTTGTATAAACAGTGTGTATACTATTTTTTTTTTTATCTTGAAGTGAGCAAGATTTGATTAAAAATTATGTAATGATTCGATAACAATTTTTTTATATACTTTTTCTCTAATGGAATAGAATTATATTTAAATATTGAAGCATACTGAAGAATATTATGTCGCATTGTTATGGAGATGCAATTAAGGGTACGATATACGGAAGCAGAATATGTAAGTCCCGCCAATTCAGTCCGTTATATCAATTCTGCCATTTCAGCCATAATGTCTTTTCATTTCTGTCATTTCGTTCCACGCAATATAGACGAATTATTTGAGATTCAAAGTAAAAGTAAAAGTGTGTTACGCATTATTTAAATTTAACTTAATTTAAGAGGAAAATAAAATTAACTATTGTGGAAGAAAATGTTATTTTTTTTTAGAATATTCATAACGGAAAATATTGCACAAAAAGAAGGCATTGCTTATTAAATAAAGTTAAACTACCATCATTCACTTGTAGAATATGAATAACAAAGTATATTTAAATAAAAGTTTTAAATTGGTTTTATTAACATTTTAGAGTAATTCTATTGAATAAACTCTTATATATGAGGTATTTATTTCATTTGAATTGTTAAAAACAAATTCTGGTTCAGAGCGTGTTTATATGGTTTGTAGCAACCGGAAAGTTGACAGGTATGCAATATGGCCAAAAATAACCGGCAACTTTCAATTTTAAACATTTTATTGTTTATATAGAGAAACACGTGAGAAGTTCTTCTGGAGCTTCCGGAATATAATGAACATGTATGAACTCATATTTTTCAGTGAAAGTTTGATCACGAGGGCAATTAGCGGACCAAAAATTTAAATGAATAAAAAATATAATATTAGGTCATCCGGAAAGTTATGTTGTTTTTCTTTATATTTTTTGAATATCTAAATCCCATATTCCAACCGTAATTTTGGAATAAAACTTTGCTTTTATAATGTAAGTGAAGAAACTGCTATTACTCATTTAAAAATAAATTTGTTTGTAAATTCTGCTGGCAATCAATAATTTCAATATTATTACAACAGAAGTATACCGCAGTACATTCAGGAAGATCCAATATTTTAGAACACACTATAAAGTAAAATGATCGAAATGATAGGTAGATGAAGCACATGAGTATGTGGATCTTGTACAACATTTGTATTCATTTGTATAAGGATAGAATGTATTTTGCTGTATAAATGTTAGAAGTCATGACGTAAAGGTGAAAAAGCAAAATGCTTTTATAAAACAATCAATAAAAAAAAGATAATCTAATTTTAATCAAATGGTATGTGAAAATGCAAATATGTTTAAAATATAATTATTGTTTTTGATATCGTTTCAAAAAATGGAAAACAATATTCCACAATGTTAAATTTTACCTAGCTCGAAATCACATGTAAATAAATCATTATATCTGAAACAATAAAGAAGATGTTTAAGATTTAATTTCAGAAATATTCTTAAATTGCAAAAATATAAATTATAGGTTAATTAATTGTAATAGTTTCATAAAATGATTTGAAAAGACGTTAGAAAAATATTTAATAAGACAAGTTGACATAAAGACGATAAAAACTATCTCCTACAACAATATATTTATCTATACATTTTTGAATTAATTAAATGAGCTCTTACAGATGCTTTACTTTACATTTTCTGACATAGATAATTCAACGAGATAAGTTACCATACTTATATTGTAGCGATTCCAATAATTAATGATATTCTCATTCGAATGATTCATTCGGCCATGTGAAAAAGTATAGTTGTCAATCTTCGTATTTTTTTCTTAATAAATTATCTTCAGAAATTTCGTTGGAAAAAAAAATATGTCGTTTATATAACAGATAAACAGATGAACTTTCAGGGGATACCCACTTGCAAAGAAATTACACTGCTTATGTACACACTGTAGATGAGTATTTGTGTAACACATAGAGGAGCAATGAAAAAAAGAAGCCTAACCTTAGTACAATATATGCATATATGCACTACAATAAAAATATAATACATAGCGATGAAAAGGTGAAGAAACGTCTTCAGCTCACATAGACAGAAGACGAAATGATAAGGAGAAAGGTTTATAATTCCGACTGGCTGCGCGAGTAACCAATCTGAAAATAGGAAGGCGGAACTTCATTGCCAGATACCAGGAATTCCAAAAGGATAAGAATTGAGAAACATAACTATAAAATTTAAATTTCAAGAAAGAATAGTAAATTAAAAGGATAATATAAAAATAAATATTTAATCCCTTTAAAACTGTTAAAATATCGCTTTAGGAAGGATAAGTGAAATCTACCGCTTAAAAAGGGGGCAGTTTTAATTGCCATACATTAAATAACATAAGAATATATATATAAAAAGCATTAATTTACATGAAAATAAAATACTAAGAAGCATAATAATGAAATAGTGTATACATCATTATATATATATATATATATATTACGATTTATTGCAGGTAATAATGAAGTCATTAGTGACTTGATGACTAATGAAGTGACTAATTAGTGAAATGACTAATTAGTGACTATCCGGTTTCGTATTATGGAGTCGAAACCACTGATTACCCGGAAATTAAGCAGTCGTCACATCCTTAAAGTATGGAATTTGATTTGCCGAAAATCTGGCACGGAGTAACTTCCCCGGTTAACTCGATACATACACCAGAGCAGTAGTTCAAGGATAAAACTGGTGGTAGGAGAATCAATGTATTTATTAGTAGTGCTATCATCCGTTACATGATGAAGAATAACAACTTGCCAGCACAGAAGTACGATGTTCACATTCGAATAGATGACAGCTTTTGAAGACACTACCATACACTTAGATACACACTATATACAAGATGGAATACAATGTAGAGTAGAGAATGGGGGTCGCTGGAGCCGCATTTTATTTTAACAACCAAAATAGAGCAAAATTCTGGTGGTCCTCTCCCGTGCAGTATGTTTTATACTCAAAAAATTGCTGTAGAAACACGAACGCGCGAAAATTACCATCCAATAGTTTGTAAAAAGGGGTGTGGCCAAGAAGAGAGTGGCAAAAAACTCATACGTTAATGGCTAAGAAATTAGGTTAAGGGCGGGTTACCTGACGTAAATGTAAGAACTCATTACAGGAATCGGATGAATTTTGAAGGAAAAAGTAAGCGCGCGAAAGCAGGGAATGATGGTACAAATCGAACGATATCTGAAAATAATAAAATAAAAATAATGTAAAGAAAAATTATTCTGAAAGAATAAATTTCACTGTCTCAATAAAAGGAATTTAATCAAATGCTTTTTAGGGAGTTTTTGCAGTTTAGAATAATTTTTTAGAATAGGAATTTAAAAAATATTTTTACTAAGATATGGAATTAAATCAAACAGGGGATTTAAGATATAAATAAAAGACAGAGAAATATTAAAATAAATAAAATAGATAACATTTAGTAATTTACTAGAATGGTGATAATTTGGAATAAGGACTAAGAAAATGGCGAAAAGAAGGGAATTTTTTTTTATTATTACACACATATATATATATATATTTACATTACATTTTACATTAATTATACATTACATTTTACATTAATTATACATTACATTTTACATCAATTATACATTACATTTTACATTAAATTATATTTACATTGCAGTTTACATTACAATTTTTGACATTTATTTTTACTTTTCTCCTTTCAGGGTAAAATTACTTCTATTCGCAAAATGTTGAAACGATTGAATCACACCAGAAGTTTCAGCCGAATTTATTTGAAAAAGAAGTAAAATATTTTCTTAACGTATTTATAAAACGAAATTTTTTATTCCAAAAATCTGCAGCCAGTGTGGCATTAAGGGATTGAAATTAAGTGGTCCCAAAATGAGCCACCGCTCTTCAAGTTGTTAAATAAAGAAAAAAAAAGGAAATTATAATAGTTCTACTTGAATAAAAAAAATCTTTTCCTTTTTTTGTACAAAATTCCTGGTAACAACGTATGTTAAAAAACGTACGAAGATACGCCGCCATACTTTTCCGCCTGCCCGAATGATTTATTCGGATATTAAACTCATTCATTCTGCCCATCAATACTTATAGTATGAGTAGAATGGTAAACTTTATCCTCATGTTGTTTATCTCAGGACTTCCAAAAGTGAATTAATATATGTATGTAATTTTTTTCTATGTATATATTCTCTATGTAAGAATTCTCTATCATGATTTCACTTTTATCGAACTAAATAGTCGGACAAAACGCCCGAAACCGAAACATCGTCTACCCCAATGTCCTAATTACTTAATTTGCATTGTTAATAAACTTTTCTGTGAGCGGTCATTTTATCCATATCTTGAAATTTTAGTACAATGGAGTTATCTAATCTTCGCCATGTGTAAATTAAGAATGCCTTATCCTCTCATGTATAGATAATTTTTTGTCAGGATTGAAAAAATAGCTGTCCTCTCGAATATCAATGAAGAAATGTATATTTCTGTGAATTGACGTTACTGAACTTCTCTACGTAAATGCCGTAAGCGGTAAGTAAAACTCGACGTAAGTGATAATTAATGAACATAATGTAATAAATACAGCGAACAAGCTACAAATTAGACACAAAAAATAAAAAAGTACATTACTTACTATTAAAAAAATAATGCTATGCTCGTTACTTCTATTGCATATATCATATTGTTAAAATGAGTATATTTTTTTCATATGTGATAGAACATACATCTTCATATGCCAGAGAAAATGTTTTATAAAGGAAACAGAATGTCGTAGGGCCTTTATTATAATATTTTTGTTAACAAATATTTATAGAGAATTGGAGAGCTTATTATTATAATATTTGCATCAAACAATTTTTTGCGTAAATAGTAGTTTCTTATTTTAATCACATAACGCTATTAAATAAGGTGAAATCTACAATTTAAAATTACTGGTAGAAAAAAATGGCTCTTCGTGAAGGGGGTTAGTAATAAGATGACTCAAATTTTCAGTATTAAAATTTAATTACAGACGTTAATTATAATCAATCGATATTAAATAATTTTTCTGTTTCGACAATGATCGCAAAATTAGTATTACACTGCAGAACTCTACAGTGCAAAAAAGAAAGTCATTATAGATAAAAATGGTGATTTGATTTACATTCTCATTAATATTTTTGTTTTACTCTTTTATGCATTTCGACGTTTGAAAATCAAATTTGTGATGAAGTTTTAAGGAACAATGTAGCTTAAAATATATATTAATACAGATTAAAATTCATATTATAGACATCAAAAGTGTAACATGCAATAGAAGCCATATGCAATATATAAATTTTAAGACAAAAATAAATAATAATAATGAATTGAACAGTTATCGTTAACTTTAAAATAATAAAAATAAACGTTCAATGAAATGTTGTATTAGTATAAAAGACTTCTATAACTTCTTCATATATTTTTATAACAATACACATGAAACTGGTAAAAAAATAAATTATTTTCTCTTACGACTTATAAAAAATATATTCAATCCAATTTATGTTCTGAATTCTTTTGTTACTGTCTCTGCAATTGTATGATGACGCACAACAAAGCTTTTTAAGAGTAGATTACATTTTCCGATATCTTTTTATGATTCTACAAATAGTCATTCTGTTTGTAACATTTTAAACGAATTTTGTGCTTCCACTTTCTAAAAAGGTCTTTATTTTCTGTTTTTTATTATTGAAGGTTTTCATTTTACATTGGATTTAACATTGCATTCCGAATGATATATCGCAATAAATTTTAAAAGAAGCTATTACAATAAAAGTTCAGAAAAGCTGTTGTCGAAAGATTTTTCTTCCGTCAATGTCCTACCATATGCCTGTATTGAAAAAATTATTATTGACATATATTCTACTACTGTAAACTTGCATTTTGGATGTATCGAAATTATTCGGTGTTATATCATTTGGTACGTGACAATAGATTTTTAATAACAAAAAAAATTAATTATTAATTAATTAAACTCTTATATATTTAAAATACAAGGTTATTTTTTATTCATCTACCAAGACCTTTCTGCTGAATCAATTTAAATAATTACTTTCTTCTGTTTATAACTGAAAACAGTATAGTAATCGAAATGTTTTTCTACTTCCGGTTTTCTACGGATTTACACGTTTTAGGGGACAGAGATTCCATAAAACATGTTTTTACAAAATGTCTGTCTGTCCATATGTGTCCTCTCTGTATCATCGATAGGTGTATGAAGTTATGATTAGAATTGAACTGAATTTCATTTATAGGTTTTTGGCTAGAAGCAGCAATTCCCACTTGAATTTGGGGATATTCCACCGGAAGAGATCGCTGTGATAACGATTTGCGATACATTTTCAATATTGTATTATAGAAAAGTGTATGAAATTATGTACAGAATTGAAACAAATTTTTTGCATATGTTTCTGACTAAGGCCTGCAGGTCCCAGTTGAATTTGGGGATATTTCGCCGGAAGGGGGCACTGTGATAGGCATTTAAAGATATGCAATTTTAAAAATCTATAAAAAAAATTAAAAATCCTATTTTTTTTTCCTTTAAATCTTCTGCCTTGATCCAATTTTTGTTTTGCGTCTATCTTAAAAAAAAAAAGGCTGAGATATAGCAGTTTGAAATATTAGCGTACCGGACATTTTGAAACAAGACAGCAGGATTCCTTTATAAAACTGTTTAATTTATGAGTTTTAGTGAACATGTTTTTGGCACATTTTCTTTCATTGTTGTAACCATCCTTCCAACTATTATATGCTTAACACTATATATTCATATTCGCCAGCGTCAAATTCTCGCCAAGCTTGGCGACAGTTGACGAAATATCAACAAATTTGGCAACACAAATAAGTTGCCATAAATGAAGCCAACTTGGCTATAGCTAATTCTGATTCCAATTCATTATTGCATAGAACTTGCAATGAATTTTCTGTAATAGTGTTCCACGAATTTTAGATTAGTGTTTTGTAGTGAAATTACCTAAAATCTTAAAACTAAGTATTACGGAGACTATCTTTTCCCACCGGTAAAGGCCAGAAGAACTTTTCGTACTCGTGTTGTACACCGGCTGCTGGTGCAATGAAGGGTGCTTGCATCCAGATAACCAGACGATTCGCAAGCAGCTGACGTACAACGAAACGGCAAAACTATTCATTTTATTGGCGATGTGAGAGCGCATTTTGAAGTATCAACATGTATGAGATAGAAGAATGTTTTGGGATTGGCACATCCGACTAGTTTTTTAATTGAAAGCTGTTCATTTGTAGATGAGCCCTCACTAGCTGTTATTTTTTAATATCCCTTTTTTATATATCCGTTTTAATTTTAAAAGTTTATAATGATTTTTTTAATGGTAGCAATCGGGTTACTTCCATTGTTGGATAAAAAAGGAAAATGGTGTAAAATAGTTAGAAACGTGATATTTCGTATATATTTTTTAATTTGTATGCTAAATTTCTGTAAACATATTTAAACACGAGTACTTTGTTTTTATAAGCCAATAAAAATTCATTTTTATGTTTACTGTGTCTTCCTACTGAACCAATTTTAATTATTATTTTTTAACCGAAAGCTGTGAACTTGTAGATGGGCCCGCGCTTGCGACTTTTAAATTTTTTTTCTGAAAAATTGAGACATTTTGACGGAATAATAGTAATTTCTTTCAGTTTTATGAATGAAAATGAATGTTTGTGACGTCATTATAGCAAAGCGAAATAATGTATTTAATATTATATCTATATTGATGTATTTTTCTGATTGGAATAAAAAACAAATTTGGATATGTAGATTGTGCGTTTGACCATCTAAGATTGTGCAGCTTGCAGTGTTAATTTTTGCAAGCAATTTTGGTATATACAATAGATTAATTTTTACTTATATGATATTTTAAGTGATGCAGATACGAAACTGCCAGTCAACTGATGCACCAGCCGAATGTGTTGTCATAGAAGCACTGCGACTACGCTAGTATAATCAGTAATCGGAATACCATTAATTTTTAGTTTACTGCAGGATTTTCAATGTTGCTATGGCAATTAAACTTCCTCTGTTGTACTAAATGACTGATTTTTTCATTATTACCATCATCTAATTTAACACACATACCAAAATGATGGACTCTACAATTAGTTGCAAAACTATGACGCTACCTATTGGACTAAGAACTCAAAGACCCTAAAAATGAAATCACATCATATTTTAATAAATTAATTCACTTACGGCAATGTTTTCCTATATATTTGTTTGAAAATGACATCATTTTCCAAGTTTTTTATTCCAGAGCTTTGAAATTATAAGTTAAATCTCTAAAACAAAAAATGCTTTCTCCTACGAAAATGATCTCCTACGCAACTATTTACTTTATTTAAATATAATTAACAATGCTTTTAGATTTTTGAAAGACCGTTATCATAAGGAGTATTTTGTCATTTCATTATATCATTTTTAACACTGGTTTTAATTTCTTCTTGTACCCAGATTAGGACAGAATGTTGATTAAAAATTTTCACCCTTTTACAAAGGGTCTTAACTGCTCAAAGATGGCAAAAATAACATCATGTTCAAAAGCATCAACGCATTTTCATTTATAAAATTGTTACATTTCAATGCAATAAATTTTTAATTTGCAAACTAAGTCCAAAACGACGAAATGTATCCTTCGGGGAATATTACATCATGTTAAAAAAACAAAAACAAAAAAAACGTGCATTTTCATTCATAAAACCGAAACATGTTCAGGTAAATGAATTAATTTTCTAGATTTTTTCTGTCATTAGGAACTCAGTGAAAGGCGGATATCTTAATAATTTTAAAAATTACTCCCAATCAGCAAACATAAAAATTTATCCTGAAAAAAATATGCAATTAAATACCAGGTGAATCCGAATTTTCGATAATTTTGCTTAACATAGGTAATAGCAGCAATTTTGTATGAATGAAACATTCTCTGAAGTGTAAAAAAATAGATTTACCACCCACTATTATAGTAGAAAAAGACATTGTTACCGAAATTTTAGAAAATTATTTCTATCTTCAGATGATATCAAGAAATTTGATAATTTTCAATTCTGGCAATTTGAGAAACAAACACTGCAATGAAATTAATAATAAAGTTATAAAAATAATACCCGGCACATCCAGAACATACATAAGCGTAAATAACTTAATAGCCGAAAATTAAAAAGAAATCCTTCAGTTAACAGCTGAATTTTAAAATAATTTATAATTAAGTTGTTTGTTTCCATTTATTCTCTCGTTAAAAATCGGCGCTAATGTAATTTTGCTAAGACATTTAAATGTACTCTAAAGTCTTTAAAATGGGGCCAGATTAATTATACGAAACGTATATAATAATTTTTTAGATCTAGTAATCATTATTGGCCAATGTCTTGGGCAAAGTGTTTTGATCTCTAGAATTGATCTAATGCCATCATCAGACACATTTCTTTCCTTTTAATTTAGAAGACGTGAATTCCCCATTCGTCTTGCATTTTGTACGGCAATTAATAAAACACAAGGACAGATATTAAATTGTGTTGGCATTTACTTACCTGGACTAGTATTTGATATCTCTAGTACGTTCTTTTAAAATTTTGAAACTGGAAATATTGCCAAAAAGTAGCTTAACAACTAATGTTGTATACTAAGAACAACTTAAAAAAAGAAAAAGAAAACCTATCGTTGAATCAGTATGAAATATGATTTAATACTTATAAAATTTAATAAAATCAATATTTTATTTTAAGTGAATTTTTCTTTTATTCATAAGCTTAAATTATAAAATACTTATTAAATATATTATTTTCCGTCAAATTTCGACGAGTGCAACTATTTACTTTATTTAAATATAATTAACAATGCTTTTAGATTTTTGAAAGACCGTTATCATAAGGAGTATTTTGTCTTTTCTTTTTTTTGAGGTAGTACACAGGGAAATCTAAACACAAATGTGTTATACCCGATAACAAACTCATTACCAAAGCTGTAATATTTTACCTTTCCTGTTGTTTCGTAACACTTCCAAGAAGCACGTTCCTATCTTGTTCTAATCAAACGTAAAATATGTTTGATGCAGTTATTCAAATTATCGCAAACGCCATGGCTAGGATTAAATGTCGGAAGTAAAATTCCGCAGTTAATGAATTTTAACGGTTTTATTATAGGTTGAATTATTTATAGATATTTTAAGTTTAGTTCCAGAAATATTTATCCTCTGTAGTTTTTAGCTTAATATATAGCATTATTCATAATTATAGCACATGTATAAAAACGTGCATGCATATATATAATATATATGTAATGATAAAAAAAATTCGTCATTTTCCCTAAAGCAATTTACTCAAAATTCTTACAATTCTACTTTTTCCCTGTCTTTTAATAATATCATAAATATAAATTATATTTTTATTCCATATCTTTAATCAACATATTCTTTTAATTATTATTCTAAAAATCTTAATGTGTTAAAAGCTACACTTATTTGTAAAAAACCTTAATTTATTTCTTTTTTTGAAACATTCAAATTTTATTTCTTTAGAACGTCTCTTAGTATCACTTTTATTTTTATTAAAATTATCATTCGATATCCCATAATTCATTTCAACTGGCGCGTCTAACTTTTCATTTTAAAATTATGCCATATATAGTAATAAGTTCCGCAGCCTTGCAAGTCGCTCATTGGTTATTTCCCCCCTGCATTGGCGAAAAGATTCATACGCCTCGCTGCATTTAAAACGCAGTTACGTAGGCTCGGAGCGCAGAATTTTTATGTGTTTTCAATTGCTAAACAAACCCCGTCACTTGGAAGAGAAGTGTCCGTTTGGTGTAATTCTCTAATAAATGTAACATCTTATGCTGTTTTCTTTGGCGTAGAGCAACTCAGTTATGAATTCTGAACTTGATACTTAGTAGAATTGTCTTTGATGGGTAAAATGTCAATAAAAATCATTGATACTAATGAAGTTTCATATTATTTCTACAGGAAAACTCCTAATGTTTTTCTTAAACATCGTCTTCCATCTGGAGTCTTCGACTGCAAAGCGTCTGCTGCTTTACGAGATCATCGATTGCCAAAACTGATATATTCACTATGAAATGGAAATCATTTCATCAGCCTGTAAGGATGTGTGTTCTTACGATTCAAATCATCATAAATACCGTCAAAGCATTTCATTAGACGGCACGGATTGTGTTTCTTGTAAAATCAAATATATAAAAAAGAGAAGATAGGAAACCTTCGAATGGAATATTTCTTCAATCTGAGCTGTCTCCCAGATGTTGCTACTACTTTGCATTAATCTTCAAAAAGACAAACGGCAATTTTTCGAATGCGTTTTTTTTTTCAAGTATCTTCTTAGGTGTGCGTCATAAACGACCGGATATCTGCCATGTACGATGCTACTAATTCTAACTGCACTTCATTCTGATCCGTCTCTCGTATTCTACTTCTTCTGCTTTTTACTGTGAGAACGACATCTCTATATGAGTGAAATTCCAACTTAATTTTTCGCCGGTGAGGTTAGAGAGTTACATCAACTACTTATCAAATAGTGAGTGAATATGACAGAAATGTGGAAGTCATGCCTTCAATTAAATAATTATTATTTCCTCCTAAAAATAAAATGTAGATGTACTTCGTCAAAATACGGAAACTACATCTCTGTAAGTTAAATTTATTATATTATTTTGTTAATCTTTCCCTATTTTTATAGATTTTTTAGTATTTACAATATCGTTATTGTTATTATTGTAATTAGTTAGGCATGTATTATTTTATATTTTGTTGTTAATTTAAAGATTATTTATAGATTGTTTACCTTTTTTCATATTTCATATATCCCTTCATTATCAGAGAAGAATTCCTTGTCGACCATGTAGATTATGTTTAAATGGAGGAATCCCAAAAGCTTATCTCTGGGAAAAAAGTTGTATATTTAATATGAATTATCAGCAAACAGGTAATACTCGTGTTCCTAACTAACCACAACAACTTAGTCATAACGTCTTAGTTCAAAAAATTTGAAATTTAAAAAGGTGCAGGAGTTAAAAACGTTTTAAAATTGCGATTTATGCAATACAGCTGGTACAGAAGTTCGGAAATTGACACATGGTGGTTACATTTAAAATGTAAATACTAGCTAAAAACGGTTTCTGAAAAATGCAAAATTTTTTAAGGTTAAAATGAGCAGAAAACGTTCTAAATTACGATTTAGTTGGTTTTACTCGGGTTAGAAACTTTTTTTATTATGGTTACTTTTAGTATACAGATGAACAGTATATACAATTGTTTAAAAATTCGAAATTGAAAGTTGTGAAATAAGCTGAAACGCTCTTAATTGCGGTTTATTTAGAATTGTTAGGGATAGAAACCTAAAATTTGACATATCTATTATGTCTAAGACGTAAATGCTTGCACAGAACAATTTTTACAACATTCGAAATTTAAAACTGGGCAGAAAATTTAGGATTCAAACTGTTCTAAAAGTAGAATTTTTTGTGATGCTGCTGCGCTAGAAACTTGAAATTTGGCATTGTGTTTATTTTTAAGATGTAAGTTCAGGCTAAAAACTATTTCTAAAAAATTCGAAATTTAAAAGGGTGAAATGAGCAGGAAGCTTTCTAAAACCTGTGAAACTATGATATATCTGAAATTGTTAGGGAGAGAAACTTGAAATTTTACATGGCCCTTACTTCAGAGACATAAATTCATCCACAGAACAGTTTTTAAAAATTTAGAATTTAAAAAATGTGAAGGAAGAAAATACTTTCTAAAATTGCGATTTCTGTTGTAGGGTTGTTATAGAAACTTGAATTTGGCATGGCATTATATTTAAGCATTTGGCATTATATTTAAGATGTGAATTCTCGCTAAGAACGGTTTCTAAAAATTACAAAATTTCAAAGGAAAAATAAAATGAGAGAAAAACCTTCAATATACATTCTAAGTTACTATTTATTCGAAATTAATTTTAGCTCTTCTCATTCATTTAAGTCTCATGTTCGCCTAATGCAGTATAAAAATGAAGATTACTCAAAATGTGGCTTCATTAGACATTTTTGAATTATATGTGGCAGTAAAAATTCCTTTAATAAAAATAGGCACGCAAATACCACCTGGCGTATTTCAAAAATACGGGAGAAAAGCCGTGTGTTTTGCTAGTATTATGTATATTTTTGAGGTTTGAAAACATTGTAATAGTCAAATGTTTAAAAAGTAATTTTAAATAATCACTGCTGTTGAAGTAAATCTTTCCACGACTTCATCTTTATATGTTAGTAGTCTATTCATAAACGTACAGAAATTTTATCTCTAAAATGTCTAATCGGTATGGAAAAAGTAGAAAATAATATCACAAAAGTCTTCGGACATTAGTCAGACTTTAAACAAAACAAGATCTCATGAATACAAAAGTGAAATGTATTACAGTATATGACCACACACACTATATACCGAATAATTTCCATTTGATACGTCTTGTCAGAAATCTAGTGTAACACTCGACGAAGTCTTCTGGCACTTTAGGAATTTAAAAAATATATTTTTGACCTCATATTTTTAGCGAAAGTTTGATCACAAGGGTAAGAAGGTTGCCAACGACAAATTGAATAAAACAAACAATATTTTTGTTAACTTTGTAAAATAAATACCATGAAATGATATCTACCAGCACACGACTATATGAATGATGTGCAGCATTTGTGTTCATTTGTGTAAGAATAACAGGTACATTCATGGAGATATAAAGATATTTCTGAAATATGCGTGTTTTTAAGTTTATAAACCGTACAGAGTCTTCAAGTAAATTTAACGCCACTTTAAAAAAAAATTACAAAGTGCAATAGAGACAACACACTGCAATTAGAATATAAATATATTAAATATTTAATAAATATAGCATTTCTATTAAATAAGTTTTAACTATGCATACTTTAAAGTGTAACAAAACTTTATTTTTCATTTTTAGCAGTCAGATATATAGGGGAAAAGACCAGTCAAAAAATGTGAAAGTGCAGTGAAGTTCAGTTATTTTTCTGTCTCTTATGTTTTTCTCATTGGTCTAATTGATGGGAAATCTAAAAAAAGATATATAAAATATTAAAAATCAATAAGACTGTTCAAATAAATGTTATTTTCATATATTTTCTTTTTATCCGGTACTATTTTCTACAACACGGAAAGCCCGCGAAAGGTCCATTGGTTTATATTAAAGACAAACATTCACATATCATAAGAACGCCATTATTATACAGTTTTATTCGCTCTACGTTGTATTAAACTAATAGATGTCCTTCATTTTTTATAAATGAATTTAGAATTTTAAAAATGTGAAGGAAGAAAATACTTTCTAAAATTGCCATTTCTGTTGTACAGTTGTTATAGAAGCTTGGAATTGGGCATGGCGATTATATTTAAGATGTGAATTCTCGCTAAGAACTGTCTCTAAAAATTACTAAATTTCAAATGAAAAATACAATGAGAGAAAACCTTCAATATACATTCTAAATTCCCTTTATCAAATATAGAATTAGTTTTACATATAATTATTAAAACTAGTCATTGAAACCAGATGAGTAATTATATAGTAACTGTACATTTCCCTGGATATTTGATGCTTCTACTCATAATGCAACTGATTAAATGTCAACTATAAGAAAAAATTATTTTGAAAATGCAAATACATATATGATATATATAATGCTTATATAAGGGTAGTTGTTGATCTAAGACAGCAATTATTTGCATTAATTTCATTTTTGTGAAATTATGTAAATATTTAACTGCGTGGTTAATTTTTTTAATTTATTATATTTTTCTTTGTATTTATTTATTTTTTTATAAGTATGTTCTTTGCTTCACAAAATCGAGTTTATATCAAATTATATATATATATATATATATATATATATACGTTATTCACAAAATTCTATCAAAAGTTGCCTATGAAACTATTTATTAAATTGTTTAATGTAAATTTCCAGAGATTTTATTTATTATCTATTATATATATAAAACACAAACGGAAATTTCGTTCCGTTCCTTTTTAACTAGAGTTCCACTGAATGGATTTTGATGAAACTTGCATTGTTCGATAGATAATTTTTCAGGGAAGGTTTTAGTATATCACATATTGTTCTACGTACATTAGTTACAGAATTATGATAGAAAGTTCTGTTATTTTGGCCGAAAAGGTTACCATTGCTAATTTTTTGGCGACCATTATTGTTGCAGAAAGAAATGAAAAGGCTTTACATCTCGAAAAATAACTGAAACACTGCTGCTAATTCTATTAAAAAATAAGAAAGAAAAAAGACAGAGAAAGAAAAGATAAAAAAAAAGAAAAAAGAGCTTTGATAAGAGATAACATTATAAAACGAAAATATTTAATTTAAACATGATTGGGAATATTCGTAATGCTTAAAAAATTATTTAAGGGGCAAGATTGCTATTGAAACACAATATTTGGCGATTTATCTTTTATTTTTCGCGATTTTGATTTTACTTTTGACCCCAAACAATTTTATTTTAAGCCAAAAAATGTTTTTTTTTTTTTTTTTTTTTTTTTTTTTTTCAGAAAGAATTGAAATGGCTATACAACTGGAAAAATAAAAGAAAAAGGTGTTACTAATTTTATTTAAAAAAAGAAAGAAAAGAAAAACAGTTTTAATGAGAGATTTTAAGCCAAAGGGTGTTTTTTCCAGTGTACGACTGCATTTTTACAGTATTTTTTTGGTACTTTTTGGTTAGCCGGACGTCAGTGATAGATATATACATGTATATATACACACACATATATCTACACAAATATATATATATATATACATACATATATATACACTTATATGTATGAATATATACATATCTATATGTATATACATATAGATTTATATATGTACACATATCACTGGCGCCCGGCTAACCGAAAAGTACCTTTTTTTTATTCAAATGCAAACTATATTAATGGCTATATACTTCTATTTACGTCTACATATATTAAATTTCGTTCTGGCTGCTTATAACTCGAGTTCTGCTAAATGGATTTTCGTAGAACTTAAACTGTTAGATAGATAATTTTTCAGGGAAGGTAGGTTTTATTGTATAACATATCGTTTTATGTAGCTTTTAGTTATAGAATTATTATGGGAAGTTCTATAATCAGATCAATCCGATTATGAAAGATTAGCCTTTTTAAAAGATTTTGCCGAATGGATTTCGATGGAATCTACACTGTTAGATAATTTTCTAGGGAAAGTTTAATTATATAACATATCATTCTACGTTGCTTCGTTCTAGAATTACAGGGGAAAATTCGAAAATCGGGTGACCATTTTTTTAACCAAATATTAGCCTTTTCAATATTTGATTCCGATTATGAAAGATTAGCCTTCTGAAAAAGTTCTACTGGACGGATTTTGATGAGAATTGCATTGTTAGTTAGTAAAATGCTATTTCAGGAATGGTTTTAGTGTACTACAAATTGTTCTACGTTGCTTAATCAAACAGTTATGTGTGAAGGTTATATAGTCAGGTGAACCCGATTCCGAAAGATTAGCCTTTTTGAAAGTTTTTACTGGGCGTATTTTTTGCAACTTGCATTGTTAAGTAGATAATTTGTAAGGATGGTTTTAGTATATTTCATATTGTTCTGTTAGTTTTAGAATTATGTGGAAAAGTTCTATAATCAGATGAACCCGATTATCAATGATTAGTCTTTATAAAAACTTCTACTGAATGGACTTTGTTAGTTAATTTGTTTGCATTGTTAGTTCGTAATTTTTAGTGATGGTTTTATTATATTGCATATAGTTTTATCATTCTTTAGCAAACCCTAACTGTTAATGACAAAATAAAAGAGTTGGTCCTTAACAGCTACAATTTTCACTGCACATTAAAAAATATAATAACGCAGTGACGTCATTTTTCAGTAATGCTGAAGGATATTCCAGGTAAATATACAGATTGCTTTCAAATACAAGGTCAAATAAAACGATATTTCGTTTGATTCAAGGTTCATTTGTAGAAACCGACCAGCGCAGCGGGCGTAGCTTGCTAATATTTACATAAAAACACATCGAAAATACCAGTAACAGATAATAAAAATACTTCTTAGGTAATAATTTTAATTATAAATGATATAGCTTTCGTTTCAATTATTCGAAACAAATTTGTTACCTTAAAAACAATTAATGTATTTTAATTTTTTATAGATTTCTATATAGTTGGTATCGGGTATCACTGTTAAAACTATTTTATAAATGTAAATAATACGTATAAAAGCATTAAACACCATTTTTAGCAATATAATTTTGCTTATTTTTAAATTCCTTTAACTAGATTTGGTATATCCTGTTTACTAAAACATTCTGATCTTTAATATCTATTTTATGTTTATGTATATAAGACTGGACATAAACATTTCTTAGATTATTATTTTTTGTAAATCTGAAAGATTTTGTTTCATAATATTACAAACTACAGTATAACAACACTATTTATATTGCGTTTGAGTCCTTAAATATATACTATGTAAAGCAACGCAATATGCATGCTAACAACAAAAAATAGTTTAACAGTTTTAGAATTTTAGAATAATACTTTGAATATTTATTTAATAAAAGAATGTAATTAAAATGTAAGTAATTATATTAGAAAAAAAACATTATAATAAACGAGTGAAAAAGTTCAAAATAACTTAAGTATACGTATTTTTAAAATAATAAAACTTTTTTTTTAATCGTCTTTAGGCATTGCCATTATTTATGGAATATTTACATATAAATTAATATCATATCCCGTTCTAATTCAGAGATGTAGTAGATATTAATCTGCGCGATAATCGTCTTAAATTCGAAGATTTCTTCTCTCGTGTTTTACCAAATACTCTTATGCACATATATTTTCTGTTTTTAACTACTAAAATTTTAATTTCATTGTACATGTTTAAAAAAATATTCATGATTTTTAACAGAAAAAGAATTATTTATGCATCACGAATAACTGCGAAATAATTCAATGAGTTTAATTAATGGATAAATATAAATATAATAATGCTTAATTACCAAAAAAAGTTTTTTTTTAATATTACCACATTCAGAAAATGTCGTTTTATAATCTTATGCAGCGATATACAAATGTTATGCCCTTACAGAACTCCCGAAAACTTATTTATGTTTACGAAAAAGGCTATTTAATAATCCACTATACACATTATCAGTGACATACTCTTTCATTTATGAAACAGTACACATATATAACCATTTATTTTTCAAAACAATGAAATAAAAGTTTTTCTGCCTTGAAATCTGTCATAAAATTATATGAAATATTGCATCTGATCTTGGAATAGTAAATATCAGGTCATTGAAAGTGCATTAATAAATTGCTAAGTAAAACTTTCTAAAAAGTTGTCTAGACATATAGAAATACGTAACTTTGCAAGCAATGAGTGTGTGTCAATAATTATGAAAATATTATCCTGCTTTACATATATTCTGGTTTTTATCGGGAAGTAAAAGAAAAGTTAATACCATGAGAATGCGATGGTGGATGTCATTTTATAATCTTATGCAGCGATATTCAAATTTTTATGCCTTTACAACACTCGCGAAAACATATTCATGTTTAAGAGAGATGCTATTTCCTAATTTATATGCATTATCAATGATATCTTCTTTCATTTATGAAATATAACTGGATATAACGGGTTATTTTTATAAGGGATTAGACAAATAAAAAAACATTAATATCATGAGAATGCGATGGTATATTTTTTTAATTTAAAATTTAAGGAATGTTTGATGCAGTGAATTGTATGCCTTGTAAATAACACTGAAGCTGGATAATTAGCAGAACAACAGTAAACATAAACATATGATTTTCTTTTTTTTTTTCTGTTACTTGAATATATATATTAAATATAATGTTCAGATGAATCGATTCTATATACAAAATATAATATAAGCAGAACAAAACTATTGTTTTAAAACATGTATACGTATTTTATTGATTTAAAAACGCATGCTGCAAGATAATTTCCCCAGAGTAGTTAATTATGCTATTTAAAGCTCATTAATCATCGCAACTGGTACTTTTTTATTTCCTATCTTCGGAAACTTTATGCTTAAAAACTATCTTACGCAATTTATTATAATTTTCAATTTTTTTCTTACACTAGGTGTTTAGAATAATGATGTAGATTTCCATTACTGTTGATTTATTTAGTATTTCTATATTATATATATATAGTGCTAGAAGAAAGATGGCCAGAATAAAAAATGGTAATATTATTTACCAAAACAATTCAATTTTGTGTTAAAAATCTCCATCATATTTCTTTTATTCAATCAAAATTAAAGAATATATGACACCAAATGGAACACAGTTTTTTGTTTACAGCTTCAAAATTATTAAGTATTTTTTAAGAAAATTTTTAACAGATTAACTTTTTGTGTGAAACCTTATTAACTAACGAAAAGTGTAGAAATGCGCTGCACTTGATTCATCTGCATTGTGAATTATCGACCGTCTTTATCAGTGCTGTTTCTACACGACCGGTGGCCTTTATTAAGTAAATTAGTTTCTTACTAAATTATAATGAATAATTTTGGGAATATCTCATTACAAACTAAAACGAAACTTAATTTTAAAATATTTTTAATTTTTCTAAAGTCAGATCATTTTTCTTGAATACAGTCATAAACTATTTTTACGTTTGTAAAGAAAGAATTACGTTTATAAAATTATTTCTACAGCATCTTTCTTTTTAAGATGAGTTAAAAATAATTTAGTATTTAAAATAATATTTATTCTTTAATTTAAAGTGGTATAGTTACGAATTCTAGAATATTCCTATTTCAAAAGAAATTCCATCACTAATATGGTGAAATTAACTAAAATAACAACTATTCACGAAAATGTGTATCGTCTGTTTTACAATTAAACCTTAAGATTAGAGTTATATTATTAAAATATATCATAAAAATATTCGATGAAAAAGATAGATCTTTTACTATGAAATACCACAAAATATTTTACATTATAAAATATAAATAAATTATGTTCGTGTATATTTATTTTTTCTCTTCATCGTTATACTGAAATAGTTTTCAGAAATAAATAAATATTCTAATGTCAAAAGGATGTGCTTACTGTATTTTTTAAGTATAAGTGTTGATGCCGATTTTGTTTTCATGTGCAGTTAGATTCTCATAGATTAACTTTAACCTCTATTGAATTCAACAATTCATATTGAGTTTTAAAGAATATCATTAAATAAATAAATATATATATATATATGTGTGTGTGTGTGTGTGTGTGTGTGTAGGATTTGAGTTTAAACATACTTCATTTCCTTTAGTATGTGCGTGATCATCAAATTTACTGACGCTTTAGTATATTTATCATTCATGATTTCAAAGCACGAGTTATAAAAACTTTGGATCGCGAGATCAAAATTTGAATATCTTCAAAATTGGAAAAAGGGCCAGTCTGATAATCATATATTCTAATTCGAGCAAATCTTGTGTGTGTGTGTGTGGTTATGCAAATTTTATCTTAAAAACGGCTCTAACGATTTTGACGAAATTTCGTATCCTACAGTTTTGGGGCACCAGAAAACGATTGGACTGGGTCACATGTTCGAGAACTTTCGATTAGTGGGTCATTTTTGGGTCAACGCGTGTCAAATTAATTTTATCTAAGAAACGGAACGATTGTCACATGTTCGAGAAAATTCAATTAGTGGGTCATTTTGGATCATGGTCAAGCTAATTGTATCTAAAAATCGGTTCAAACGATTTTGACGAAATTTTGTATCCGACCCTTTTTGGGCACGAAAAGACTATTGGGCTGGGTCACATGTTCGAGAACTTTCGATTAGTGGGTCATTTTTGGGTCAACGCGTGTCAAATTAATTTTATCTAAAAAACGGCTCTAACGATTTTGATTAAATTTTGTATCCTACGAGTTTCGGGCACGAGAAAATCATTGGGCTAGGTCACATGCCCGAGAAAATTCGATTAGTGGGTCATTTCTGGGTCATTGTGGGTCAAGCTATTTTATCTTAAAAACGGGTCAGACTATTTACACTAAATTTTGCATCCTATGGTTTTCGGGCACGAGAAGACTGTTGGGCTAGGTCAAATGTTCGAGAAAATTCAATTAGTGGGTCATTTTGGTCATGGGTCATTATGGGTCAAGCTATTTTATCTTAAAAACGGCTCAGACTATTTACACTAAATTTTGCATCCTATGGTTTTCGGGCACGAGAAGACTGTTGGGCTAAGTCACATGTTCGAGAAAATTCACTTAGTGGGTCATTTTGGTCATGGGTCATGATATTTGAACTCAAATTTAATTTTGACCGAGCATAGCTCGATCTTTCCTGCTCGTTTTTATCATCGAAGAAGCGTCGAAGTGTGGAAGAGTCAATTAGGGCACTGCTAGGCCTAATTGGACTCTGTGACAATAAGAATATTGTATGTTTTGAGTGAGAAGTGTAAGATATTTTGAAGAAATAACCAACGAAGCGTTGTGGAATTGTTTTTCTAGAATGGTATTAAAGTTCACGTTTTTGTTATTTTGAAGTCTAGTTGTTCAATTAATTCAGTTAATTAACTTTTTACATATCACCTTCCTAAATATATATACGTCATATATGTGTCATATATAACTATAAATGGGCAATATTCGTCACGAAATGTTATATATATATCATATATTATTTTAATGTAATATATGCTTTGTAATTTGGCGATAAATCTTGGTCGATTAGCAATTTTTCATCGGGGACTGCTATAACACGAAAGTGCCGAACTGAGCGCCAAAAGAAACATCTCTGTATATATTTCTCTTACGTAGCGCGAAAATAAAGCGGAATTTGTAGCTTGCCAAGTGGTAACAACCGTAGTAACATAAAATATGTTTGCTTTATTACATTCCACAAATAAGAAGCGTGATTTCACCACTGAAACTTGGGTCATATTTAAAAGAAAATTTTCAATGGTTTTCATAAAATTTAGACTTGTTGAAATGATTACGTTTAATTACGCACTAATCGCGGAAGAGCAGACATTTATTGAGAAATAATGTTAAATAATCCGTTTAAATAGAATAACAGTAAGTAATATATCATAGTAAGTAATGTGTAAAGCAAAATGTTTCCGATGATGAAAATGAAGTCATCCAAAAAACAAAAGATGTACTTTAATACACGAATATATTTTGCTATAAATTTTTTCAATGATGACGTAATATTTACTGACTCTTATTCTTCCAGCTAAATAGACTGAACTCTTGCAGTTTATTTAAAGATCCTTGGTGTGCAAAAAAATAAAATATTTCTGAAAATTATATAATATCCAATTAATAGTTAATGAACTCTGGAATTTTAAAACAATTTCTTAAACGACGCTCTAATCTAGGCAGGGATGAATAGCTCTGATGGTGAAAATGATGTCAGATTTCAAAGAAAGTGTGCATTCACATATAGACTCGAAAAGTGTGATAGCACACTGTAGAAATTGTTTCAAACAAACAGCCGATTACTGATTAGGTTTTCCGTTGTGTGAAGGAGTCACCTGAAGGAAAAGAGTAGCAACAGCCAGGAAATGCATAGAAACGGCTTGTTAGGAACTCCCGATGATGTCAGGATCTTTAGAGACTATATAAAGCTAAAATATTTTAGTATACGATTTAATAATATAGCATCAATTCACTGTCTTCTACGTCAATATGACATCACATTCACTGGCCTTTAGTTTTAATTCTGCTTATTTTTATTCATAATTAATAAATAGCAATGGTCAGTTGTTCGTTTTACGGTCACGTGATGCATCCAGCAAAACAGCTTTTTGATTAAGAATATCTTTTAAACACAGCATAAAACGCGTTATTTACGTTTTCTTAACTTGCCAAGCTTCTGAGAGATAATCTATTTTTCACGTCGAACGAACTTTAGACGATGATTGTTGATTTATAATTGAACTATTTTACTATATTTTAGTGTTTTTCTAAGAGATTTTTAAATAAATTTAAGCCATTCTGCATAATATTATAGGCTCAATGAAAGAAGTTTTAAATTAAATATGTTTCCAAGGTAATTTTTCAATTAAATATTTGAAATTACAAAAATGTGTAAATTTCACAATGCTGAAATGATATATGCCCATTTCAATAAAATCTATTAACTTTGTGTTAGTAATTATTTCGCAGTGTAATAAACAGTACTGCAATTAATGGCTCAATGTTTCAGTTAAAATCTAACCTAGCTGTTTTGCATATACAAAATTTGAATATTGCTTTCTATAGTCTGGAATTTTATTTCATTTAAATTGCAATGAACCTTTAATACAGAATATTTATTTTGATATTTGTATTTCTTTAATAAGCAAGTGTAAGTTATTTGTAAGTGTAAGTGTTAATTAAAAAAATGAGATCTTAAATTGTTAATTTACAAATGCACCGTAGGGATTTTAAATTTATTTGTTTAATTAAAATAGTCAGAGAAGGAATTGTTATAATGTTGTCTTTACAGTGGCATTTCACAAATCGCCTCATGCAATTAAACAGAGAAGTGTAAATAAATTATTTCTTAGACTTTGTGTAATCTAATTGGGTAGAATTATATTATACGAGGCTAACGAAAGAGACAGGCTACCGAGATACATTCCACTTATCTTTTTTTACAGACCGCTAGAGTGACGTGATGCTCTTACCGTACACCTGCATTGGTGGATTCGAGCATCACGTGACTCTCGCGGTCTGTAAAAAAAGATACGCGTAAAGGACCGCGGTAGCCTTTCTTTTTCGTTAGCCTCGTATATTGTATATATGACAGATAAAGCTTTTTGTTTTGTGTGAATTTTTATTAATAATATATTATTCATTTTTTTAATTGCTTAATAGGCGTATAGCCAAAATTGTGAAAAAGTACCCAAGCCGGGACTCGAACCCGGGTCATCAGATTAGCGCACTGACGTTCTACCAACTGAACCACTTGGGAACGATACACAGCCTGGAACTTTTTCACCATAACATGTTGGCAAGGCTACAAACGCAGCACAATATGGAATATTTTCCGTGAACCGCCAACCCTGGGGCAAACACGAAATCAAAGGAAATCCTGCATCGACAGTTGAATAAATTCATATTTAATGCTTGGATTTTTTTTTCCCAGAGAAAATTTCTCACGCCTTGCATTCATAATATTCTTTTTTTTTAATTGCTTAATAGGCGTACAGCCAACATAGTTATTCTTAGTTATTCAACATAGTTATTATCCAAGCATTAAATATGAATTTAATAATATATTGTTATATAATATTACTTTTTTATTTAGGCTATATTGTGTAATATTAATTTGTGATTGTATTGAATTAATGTGCAAACTATATGCATTTTTAAATATCCAGTTCCACGAGGGGCGTATGTTGCGTGAACTCCTACTCCATCAACATATGCGCGCTCTCGTGACGACCAATTTTCAGACAGAGTCGAACCCTGAACCAGCATGTAGCATCACTTACATCACTCTTGTCAGTGAAGGTAAAACGAATAAAATAATTAATTCATAAAAATGATGATAAATTGTCCGTCGATAAATTTATATAGAAGCGTTATGAACGTTAATATGTAATATTGAACCGCGCTGTTATTTTATCATAAACGATTTGTAAATTAACGGTTATCTACACCAACCTCTATGACTTATAGAAATCTAACAATATGGAATAACATTAGCTGACGTTATTATCTGTTGTTTATGTTATACGCACTTTTGTTTTTAGCCTTTTTATTAATGTAATTATCTTATTCAGGAGTCCTTTTTAACATATGTACTGCGATATTAAAGCACAATGGATAACAAATATATGCATACATACTTATACAAAGGACTAAATGCGTTTTAAACGTAGTGAAGTGTACTTATAAGTGTAGAAAGTTTAAAATTCTAGGTCTTAAATTTGTGAAATTTATTCGTGCTTTTTTAAAGTTATAACAAAAGCACGAATACACATTTTTATTATTTGGAAATAGACTAATTTTGACTGAACAGTTTTATAAAAATCTCTATAATCAAAGTTATCTGGTACATTTAAAAAAAAACTTTTCTGTTAGTATTTAAAAACGCTTTAAAACATATAATTTAACAAATAAGCATTGAATTGGATAATAAAAAATTATCCCAAATATTAAAAAATGAAAAACTACTTTTTTTATACTTATACAACCTCATATTTTTTTAAAGATAAATGTATTCTATACTAAATTTCTATATGAGGTATTTATTTTTTATTAAAATGCTTTCCCTACAAGTCAAATAATATTTTATTTTAAATTATTCACTTCATATTTTTGAAAATATTAACTTTTTTATTTTTGAAAAACATCCAAGAAAAGCATGATGCAGTTTAAAAAGGCCATTACATTTTTTGCCGCTTCGTAATAACTGAAATAACAACAACAAAAAAAGCCATTAAAAATTTTCAATATTTTGAATCTTTTATAAGCATTATTACAAAGAGTAAGAAAACGATATTGAAAAATATATTTCATATAGAGGTTTTTTTAAGATTAAAAAACTAAGAGTAACATTTTGAAAATGATTTTCTTTTACGCTAAGTACATAAAAAATATTTTTTTTCTTTTTATCGTAAATAAAAAAGTTCGACTAATGTGTAACTGAATACATAATAGTATGTTAGTAGATTTATGAATCTATTACTTTTTCTTAAAATAAATATAACGGTTAGTCAGCTGAAAATAAGGATTATTATCAAATAAATGCACTCACAAAACGACATATTAATAAAAAGCACGTTTTTAGTTACGTAAAACTGTAGAAAAATAGATTAAGTGCATTTTTTTTCGAAAACGTTGAAAAAATTGTCATTCCGTGGAATGGCAGAATAAACTGAGAATGTATTAATTTTTTTTTCTTTGATTTTTTTTTAAATACTACCACAATTATTGATTTATGCTTTACTGGTACATTTTATGTTAGTGAAATATAAAAGAATATACTATTTACTAGGGGGCTCAGCACCCTACTCGCTAACGTTCGCCAACGCCCCGTGAATTGCCAGGCAATTCACATTGAGACCGCTACGCGGTCCCAGCTCATTTCGCTCGCTCGCCCCTGTTTATTTTTGCAGAAATTCTAGCCGGAATAAGTACTACCATAAATCATTTGAACATATGAAATTGACAATTTTTTTATGTAAAAAAAAGTAATTGAACTCCGTTGAAAACACAACTAAAAGTGCATTTAGGTGGAGCTACTATAATCAGCATATAAATCATTTAAATACTATGAATAAAGGATCTTGGAAACATAATTTGTTTAAAACTTATTGCACCTATAATATTGTACAGCACGGCTTATTCATTTAAAAAAACAAATAAACAAACAAACAAACAAACAAACAAACAAAAAACACTATGTAATAGGAAGATACTTTATCATCAATGATTGTTTAAATTTCGTTCGACATTTTACTATTCTAATTGATTATAGATTTCTGCAACAGATGGCAGCAGGTGCAACCTAGACAGTTGATATTTTTACTTCTGTCCGATTTTTCATGTGAGTAAAATTCATAAATAAACTCTAAATAAGAGTCGAGAATTAATTTGAAATTAGCAATATTACTCATAATCAAAATGATGAATAATCTCAGACGCTTTGGATTACGTACATGTTATTTTATTTTTAATATTTGATAGCTTGATTTTCACTGCTCTGACACTGACCGCCATATTGGAGTGGAGCTGATCTATCTAACACAATCTAGTCTTTTTATTGGTCTGAGCTCTGGAAACTACGGTTGTTGCCTACAATAAGCTAGAAATTCAGCCCTATTTTCGCGCCACGTAAGACAAATATATATATAGATTTTCTATCGATTAACCGATTAGCAATATCATGAATAATTTATAAATTTATTCATATACAATTCTGTAAAATAAATATCGTCCCCTAAAAATTATGTCAAAGATACTCGGAGAAACATTTTTAGGTGCGTTCGTAATTATATAAATATGTAGCACCTATAGTCGTGGTCAGGTCCGTCCGTCCGCTGTTCGTCTGTCCGCATATGACAGCGAAAAACTACCCAACCGGATGGTTTGAAATTTAATATATATAACCGTCACAGAATTTTGGCGAGTCATTTCAAATTTTATGAAAATCGAATTGAAACTTAAAAAGATATTAATAAAAATATTTATTAAGTAATATTTGATTTAAAAAAAATCGGTACGTCCTTTTTATAGCAGCTTCTGAGGATTAATCGTCAAGCGACCGAGATGTATCGCCAAATTATCTTACATGTATAACGTTATAGTAATATATGACGTATATGACATTTTATAACCTCTACGACCAAGTTATATTCACATTTTTCATTCTATTAAATCCTATCATACGTAATTATTCAATGATATCCCATGATAGATAATGATTCTAGGTTGCCATCGTGATTACGTCATATTTAAGATGGAGTCCTGTTATTTCCGTATTACAGAATTTAAAAACCAAATTTGTATACTAAAATTGTTTAAATATAGCATCCTATAATTTACCGACAGCTTTTTGGATAGATGTTTCCGGAGAAATAGATGTTAAATTAAAAAAAGATTCTAAATAATGGATTTCAAGTTCTGAATTTTTCAAAGCTGGAATTTTTAGTAAATATCAACAAAGGATAAAATGTTGCCAACTTAAAATGTAATTATTCTATCACGGAAATTAATCATATCATAACAACAGACGATTTAATTCATTTAACTAAAACTAGTTATAGTACAAACGCACCCCGTTTGTCATATTTGGCGTACAATTTCCAACATGTTCATTTAACAATCAAATGCACATGATAAATGTTAGCACAATTATTCTAATTGGTAAATGAAACACATGAGTTGCAATTTTTTCCAACTGGTTGAAATATGTCCAGGCCAGGATTTGAACAAGGTACCTTGTGGCTAAATCTATCAATACCCTTCCAACTGAGCTATCCCGGACGAATTTTGTGTGATTTAAATACTCCAGATTAGCCCGGGATAGCTCAAATAACAGATAATTGACAGATTCAGCCAAAAAGTCCCTGGTTCGATTCCTAGCGTGGACATTTTTCAACCAATTGTATTATTATAACTCATAATAATCGATTGATAAAAACTTCTATCATTGTATAAAATATTTATAACTTGATCTATTTGGTTCAAAAGCTATTTTCCCATTTAAAGGACCTTTACATTTTCAAAAAATAATACACATAAAATTCACAAAAGAAAGATCGTTAAAGTAGCCTAAATTCAGATTTCATGGAATTATTTGTTTCAGCGTTATAAACTACTAGAAGAATCGTGCTAGGCTTCAAGATAAAATCTTTGATGTTATTTGTTGATACTTTTTATTTTCAAATTGACTGCGTTTTTAAAAGAAACAACGTTTTTTTAAGGAAATGTGACTGTTATATATAAAAAGAATGCTCAACAACCTTTCGAAAGGTACCTCAGGCATCATTGCGCTTTTTTACGAGCATAGGAATATGAATGACGAGATCAAAATTAGAATATATGATTTTAAATTATCCAATTTCAGAAGTTACCTGCAAATTAATACGGCCTTCTTTATTGTTACTTAGACAACTTCAAAAAGTGTTAATTATAAATAAATGACGAAAACAAAGATCTATACGAGGTATTTTTAATTAAAAATCTCCCATTTCTATGTAAATAAAACAACAGTTATCTAAAAACTGTTAATTTCGTACTTTTGAAAATATCAGCTCTTTTATTTTGGAAAAATGTACAAGAAATAATACGGTAATTTAAAAATACGGTTCATTTTCCGCTTGTTAATAACTAAAGAATGAAAAAAAGAACCATTATTATTTTTTTTCTTAGATCTTTTACAAGCAATAACATGCACTGTAAAAAAGCTATATTAGAAAAAAATATATATATAGATCATTTTTAAAGATTAAATAACTAAGTGTAATGTTCTGAAAATGATTTTTTTCCAACATTAAACACTAGAGAAAAAACTCCTTCCCTTATCATAAATAAAAAATCTCGATTGAAGTGTATCTGAATATATAATAATATGTTAGTAGATTTAAGACTCGATTACTTTTGCTTGAAACAACGATTGAAAATAATGTTTAGTCAGATGAAAATAGAGATTATTTCCAAAGAAATGCACTCACTAAATGATATGTTAATGAAAAACACTTTTTTAGAGGCTTAAAACTTCTGAAAAAATATATATGCTAAGTACCTTTATTTTTAACTTTTGAAAAACAGTTATTGCTTGGATTAGCAGAATAAAAAGAGAATGTATTGATTTTTGTTTCTTATTTAAAACCATTTTTTTGTGTCTGATGCTTTTTTTTATGCTTTATATTGCTACTTTTTTTTATATTATTGCCATATATTTTATATTCGCAACATATTAAATAAAGTAATAAATGTTTTGTATGATATAGTGCACTACAAAGTTATTTTCTTGCTTTTGTTTTTGGGGCAGGGTATAATTATTTTGTTAGGAATGTGATAGATCCAAGATGTCGAGAGTTAAAGAGGTAGCGTTAAACTTTTAAGGTGGATCAACTCCAGTAAAACGTAGAAATGAATTTTATCATAATTCAATTCTCAAATAAAATAAAATTACAAGACTTCTTAAATTACGTAGAATTTCACAACAATATAATAAATGGGGGTCCTTCGTCTTTTCGATTATTAAGCAGTCCGAAGAATAAAATCCAGAGAACAACAATGGGTAGGTTTTCTCATGGGATTATATTTCCCCCTCGAAAGTAGAAGACATATATCTGCTAAGCTTTTGTCCGCTATTATGCGAAGTTGTAGCCGATGACTGAAAAATTGGTCGTTCACTTTTGTATAATGCAAGTAAACCATCTAAGTTTGTATTTGATTGCAAACAGTTTTCTATGCAAATCTAGTTCACTTTCCAAAGTTTGTTATACATAACAAATCTTCGCCGTATTTTGGAGAAGGGATATCTCTGACTAAGTGATTTAACATTCACCTAAGTACAATGTACTGTTCCGAACCGATGTTCGATTTGAGATGGAAACTGTGTTTCCAATTACGAATATTCAAGCTATTCGTAACATCTTTCCCAGCTCTCTGACAAACTGACTTTCTCTCCGCATCCTTCGATAATCTTTTGGAACAATACAATTTTCACTAGTCACTAAAAAGACTTTTAGATGTCGTCACAGTAAACAATCTTTCATGATAGGAGGAAGGGTTTTTTCTGGATGTCTACGTAAAGTCTAGTATCAGCCTATTTTCCCACGCTCGTGGGGTGGTCGGCTTGAACATAGACATTCCTACCTGCAATGCCTATTCTCCTTGTCGTCTCCAAACTTTCAAATAGCAACATTGATAAGGATTGAGCGCAACTTTTGTAGTTTCCCGACGGTTTTGAGAACTTACAAATATTATGAGATAAAATGCCAAACCCATAGAAACCACCTATACCATGTTATCAGGCTTCGCCAGCTGAGTTCTGGGTGAGATATAATGAATCTCTCACAGGAACATTAGATTAATAACGTATTTCGAATTTAAAAATTTTTTGGTAATGATGATATGAATCACAAAATGTTAGAAGCTTTTATGAATTAAATGACTGAAAACAAAATTCAAATTAAATAAGATATGTGTACTAATTAAGGTCACGTGAATGCATATAACATTTTGTTTAATTTGTTACCAATAATCTGTTTATTATTATCAAGAATAATTTATATATTTATTCTTGTAATATCTTGCAAATAAATCGATCATCACCATTTAACTCTAATTAAGATTCTTGTAACAATCAACCAATATTAACGTCTTATATCAGGTAAAATATTTATAATGTATTTCGGAGTCTCTCTTCATCTTAAAACGAACCATGACATCATATGTACCAGAAATAGTACTCGAATAAAAAATAAAAGATATTTCGCACTTGAAATAGCTACAATTTACATTTACATGACAATTCAGCTATTAGTTTAAGAGTTTGTAATTACTTTTAAATGAGCCGATTCCACGTGTGACCACCAAATTGAAATCTTGTTTTTGAAAAACTACTGAATAATTGGGAATGTCTAAAAGAGAAAAATTATTAGTCCTTAATTTAAATAGAAACAATATGACAGTTTAAACTATGCTACGTTAAAGTTACAAGAAATGAAAATAATAAGTACTAAATACAAATCATTATTTTTAGCGATTTTGATATTAGTATGTGAAGGGATACATTAAACTCGATCGCAATAAGAGGTAATCGCTATAGTTCGAGTAAAATTCGGTTAATACGTGAAAGAAGGGAATTGTAGAGGTATCCTATTAAACATTAGTCTTAATATCCATAAAGATAATAAAGATATTAAATACACTTAGAAAATTAAACAAATCACTACTATTAATTATTCTAATTATATCAGTGCTACAATGAAGTTCATACCACCAATTAACATAAAATATTCAGTCTTACCATCTTAAGAGTCATTTTTTAGACAAAATCACACTACTGATGTTAAAGCCTCTAAAGAACTGGTAATTCCAATGGACATGAATGGTGTATAGTAATGTAAATTATCACTTAACGTTTTCTTTAAAAAACTCAGCTAGCAATGCAATAATCATTGCGATTTTCTTGCTATTGATTCCATATATCATTTCCATTTTAACAGCGCAATAAGATGCATGAAGAGGCTGTATAAATACGACCCGAAATACTTACTTAAAAAAGGCTTTTTCCGACGCTCCTTCTTTTCCATAGCTCAGTTGTAAATCTTACAAAAGGGTGGTATTTGAATAGTCCTTATCTCTGTATGAGTTGTAATCTTCCAACTGGACGAAAAATGTCAGGGCCAGGATTCGAACCTGGAATCTCTTGGCTGAAGCTGCCAGTGCGCTACCAACTGAGCCCTCCCGAATCTGGAGGACCTAATTCATCCAGTTAACCTTATTGATTATTGAATCTGGTCTGATATCTGAATCAGCTCAACAGAATAAAATTTCAGCAAAGTCGTATCAGAAAGTCTTCAAGTTCGAATCCTGGCCCGGACATTTTTTGCCCAGTTAGAAAATTACAACTCATATAGTTTTTTTTTACCAATTTGAATAATTGGGTTAAAATTAATCTAGTGTCCTTATCTCTGTTTTTTTTCTTTTTTTCCTGGCTGGTAGGATTCCACTTTACACGGATATCCATGTCTGTTTAGCCCACGTGTGCAAAAGATGATCGTAGCGACCGCAACCAAGCATAAATCTTTCATTCTTTCAACACCTCATGATATTTTTGTCTGGTAAACCAAATAAATTAATGCATTTTTATAAACAGTTGTAAAGTGGAAATATTATTGCTGAGAGAGAACAGTGTTCGATAATAAATTTATTTCATAATTTTATCTCACTTTTCGCTTAAAATCACATTGAAATGAACAGATGTTTTACTATTCCTGTTAGCCATGATCCTGCATTTGTAGCTATTAAATAACTGAAAATCTTAATATAGCTTAAATTAGAAACAATTCTTATCGTACAAAATAACGTAAAATGTTCGTTTTATACGTGTACTCGTTCTAGCCGTGCTCGTATTAAACGAATTCGACTGCATGTAATTATACATTCTTGAATACCATCAATAGATCTAATGTGGCACATTAACAAATTCAGATGAATCATTTAACAGAAGAAATATTTTGAAGAGATTTTAGATAATAACAGATTTTAAATGACACTGTGTGGACCGCACAACATGTTTCTATCCAACAGTTTCAAAACAAACATACACATACACGCAAATGTATTTATGTGTGTGGATTAGGGTGCGTCGAAAAAACCAAAATTTATTTAATCGAGACAGAATAGTGTAGGAAAGTTGCCATTCGTAATGAGGAGTAAATTCGCAAAATATTACCCCAATTGGTTAATATCTTTTACCGCCACAGAAAGGGCCAAATTTCCGAAAAATCGCAAATAATTTTTGCAATATATATATATATATATATATATATATATATATATATATATATATATATATATATATATATATATATATATATCCAATCAATCCTTGATATATCCAACCATAGCAATACATTTTCTAATAGAATGCAACAGCTACATCAAGATGATAGTAATTTCTAAGAAAATTTTCATTACGGTAAAATCATTTCTATTTCCGCCGCAGGAACTGCCAAAATTTTGTAAAAACGGCTAAAATTTTCAATTTTCCGTTATTTTTTTCAATTTTCACCATTTTTACTGTTTTCTATCTTTACAAGAAGAAAGTACTGAATTCATGAAAATTTTCGACGTCCGCTTTTCGACGGATTTATACGTTTTAGGAGGATGTGAACACGATTTGACTGTTTTTAGAAAATGTCTGCCTGTGACTTTGTGACTCTGTCTGTCTGTAAGTGACAAAAATATTGTGGGCACTCTATCTCAAGGATTAATGCACGAATTTTAATAAAACCTTATATTCAGTTAGTCCCTGATATAAATTGGTGCTTATTAGTTTTTGGTGAAAAACTCCCGGTAGATGGCGCTGTTTTTCGCGGTTTCCGCAATAGCTCTATCTCAAGAACAAATGCACTTATTTTCATCAAACTTTAGATTCATTTAAACCTTGACATACACAGACGCTGATTATGTTTTGGTACAGATATCCGAAAAGGGGGCGCTGCTGTGCGACTTTTTTCATGATTTTTACGATAGCTATATTTCAAGAACTAATGTACAGAATTTCCTCAAACTTCAGATTCTGTTAGACCTTGACATAAATAGATGCTGCTTACGTTTTGGTGTAAATAGCCCAAAAGGTGGCGCTGCTACACTACTTTTTTCTTATCACGATAACTATATCTCAAGAACAGATTTTCATCAAATTTCAGATTCAGTTAGACGTTGACATAAGTTGTTGTTGATTAGGTTTTGGTCTAAATCTCCCAACAGATGGAGCTACTATGATACATTTTGCAGGATTTACACGATTTTCGCAATAGTCATATCTCAAGAACTAATGCAAGCAATTTAATAAAATTTTGATTCAGTTAGACCTTGATATAAATTGGTGCTGATTCTTTTTAATGTATGCGAAACCTGTGTGAGATAGAAGAAAGTTTTTGGTATTGGTACATCCGACTTGTTAATATATGTCTAGAATTAAATAAATTTACATTATATCTAGTAATAACTTATAAATGTCTAGTAATTTTGATCATCGGCGTAGCGAACCAAGGGCGAGAGGGCTCTGCCCCCTTCTAAATTTGAGAGAAATGAGCTATTTGAAGGGATTTTGGGGATTTTCTGGGAATTTTTGTAGGGGTCCCCTAAAAGCGGAAAAGGTTGAGGAATTTATGCATGGGGACCCCCTACAAATGAAATCACCAAAATATCCCAGAAAATCCCTAAAATTCCCTCAAAAAGTCTCATTTTCAAATTTAGGGGGGGGGGGCGGTTCTTTCTGACACTTGGTTGGCAATGCCCAAGATCAAAATTACTATACATTTATAAGTTATTAATAGATATAATGTAAATTTGTAGAAAATTAAAAATAACGAAAAATGAAAATTCTTTTGTTTATTTTTTTTAGCTTTTGCATTCTATTAGAAATTGTACTGCTATGGTTGGATAATTTTATTTATTTTTTAATTTTTTGAAAAAAACATTTTTTTGCAATTTTTCGGAATTTTGCACCTCCACCCCCTGCCTGTGGCGGTAAAATATAATAACCATTTAGTGTAATATTTTGCGAATTTATTCCTTATTATAAATGGCAACTTTCCCGCACTATTAAGTTTCGATTATATAAATTTCGGTTTTTTCTACCCACCCTAGCGTTTATGTTTGTGAATGTACGTATTTATTTTGACATTTTTTCTTTGTTCATATTCCGTTTTTTTTTTTTTTTTTTTTTAAAAAAAAGCTTTTTTATCAAGCAGGGAAATCAAACACAAATTATGATATTCGAATTTAATATTGTTTATGTAAAATTTTTCATTTAAGTTTTCGAAAACAAAACTTCTTGTAATTTTCAAAAAAGTGTGTTTTATCCTTGAAAGTAAATTTAAATGTTAATGAGGTCTTCAAAATTATATTTTACAATTTTCATCTGGAGTTATGCGAAAGGAAAAAATCCCTTTATTAATTCGAGAGCAATCAATAGAAAAATATAGTTAGTACACTAATGCTAAATGCTAAAATTATAAAAGCAGTCGCTTTCAATTGGACAGGAGTTTTTTTTTTTTCTTAATCACTTATCTGAAACTGCAATTCCAATGTTAATAACTTTTCAATTCGTTGAAATTTGTATTAAGTTTCAGCATTGAGACTACAGTCTTGTAATTTACCGATAAATTAATTAAAAACAGTCAAAATTATGCAATGAAAACATTTTACTTCGGTAATAATATATACATATTTAGTACGTAATACTATTTATTCCCAGAATATTATTTACTTTAAGTGATGATACAGAATGTGATAGACCCCATTTTTGTGGGCAACCCACACACACAAACATATATATACATATTTCTTCCTGCCCCACCAGTGGCTGAGAGGTTGTGCTCTCGAAGCTGGTAGACGGGAAGTGCTGGGTTCGATCCCAATCGCGCCCGTCGGCCTAACCGTTCGGAGTTTTCGTGGTTTTCTTCGAGCCGTGGATTCATCCATGCGTAAATACGGGTTAGGTTCCCTTAGAAAGACCCCCACGAAGGGCACTCCCCTCGGGCCTATATCCCAAGTGTAGATAATTGGCCGTCAATAATCAACCCAACCCAACATATTTCTTCCTAATAATGCACGTTTATACGTGTATATATTTATTTTAACTTTTAAAAAAGTTAAATATCCCTATAAAAAAAAACAAAAAATAATATTATTCACGAACTTGAATCTATAATGCATATAAATTAATGAAATTGGTGGAAAATATTTGAAAACAATAATTTTATAACAAAATTTTCAAAGGACTGTTTGTTCTAAATTAACATTATCGGTTAAAGAATAATTTAATTGATCATAAAATTTGGAGAATTGTATTTCTAAACTTTTATCGAGAGTTACTTTATAGAAACGAAACAACTATGTACGCTATTAAGATACAGTTTAAGAGTAATCAATACAAAACAAAATGTGAGTACATTAAAACTATGCGATATTATTATGAAGGTAGTCGTTTTAATTTGCACGAAAATGTTTTGAAAATAGCTTTTCATTGAAAGTGAAATTTTAACCTAAATATCTTTAGAACTAACTTGTATTAAACTTGAAAACACGTACATTTAAAAGTCAAATTGTCACGGTTTCATATATTGATTGCACTTGATCACTACATCTGAATTTGTTAACATTTATATGAAAGAACATTTAAATCTAGCATATGAAAGTGTTTATCTTTGGTAATAATAACTAAATCTTTCTTTCCCAAAAGAAATGTTTTCGCATCTTTAAGAAACAACATGTTTATTACAATAGCTTTCTCGTTTACATTTATAAAAGCACTTATGTGAGATTAATTAAAATAAAATAATTCCATTTTAGTTTTCATACATTAGACAGAAATTACACTTCCTAGAATTAGTTTTAAAATCTTTAAGAATAATGATAAGTGTATATATTTAGACTTTTAGTTCTGATATGTTAAATACAGAATAGGACTTTGACTAATTGTTTGATATTTTCAAGAGTTTTTGGTATTTTATAACGGCGATATTTTTTTGCATAATCTTCATTTCGCCAGTATTCCAATTTTTTAATTAATATTAATGTTCACGTTTATAGTTGGCTACTTCGAGCACCTGCTTTTTTTACATATATGGAATCGTGATTCATGTTTTCAAGTTTATTTTTAAAAATTTGCGAGAATATTTTTGTGTATCGTTATATATCTTGAAAATGGCGCCGTATGAGCGTTGAAACGTATGTCGATCATTAAAAGGTTTTTATAAGCCTTTTGTTGTTTCTCTATTTGTATCACCTAAGCATTTTATCTATATTTTAACAAAAAAAAAATTCAAAAAGCAGAGCTGAATGTATGTCAAAAGTAAAACATTTCCAAAATGAGATATATATGGATTCAATAAAAATTCGAGTAGATGTATTGGACAAATGACGAGAAAATATTGCATAAAAACACCACGACAATGGCACACCGTGCATATTTTTAAATACATTTTAGCTGGAATAAATGCAAGGATAATTTTCATGGTAATAACAGAAGAATGATTTAGTAGAAAAGACACTATATTGTGCTTGAGTAGAATATAGTGTGATAAAAGTAGGCGTCACCGTTGCCCTAAGTAGTTGTCTAATTTAAATTAATTCAGCAAAATCATTGAAGCACAAGAAAATTCAAAAAATTAAATTTAAATGTAATATTAATATTAATATATGAAGCAGCTATAATAAAACTGATAGGGCTACTTTACATGGATATAAGAAAAAGAAAGGTTTGTGCCAACCGCTCTGCGGAAGAAGGATCTTGTACGTAATATATTTCTAATTTGATTCTTTGTAAAAGTAAAAGGGTGCTAAAAACTTTTATTCATTAACTTTCAAAAGGTATATTATTTCATAAATTTATGAGAACATTGATATATTTTTATTATTGTTAGTATTTGTATAATGTAACTGAATGTGATGTATTTGTAACTGAATTGAAAGAAGTTTTTTCAACGTAATTAACAATTATTTGCTATATCATATAAGCGCATAAAAGATCGACAGTAATATCTTATAGAAATATTATAATTATTATAACTGGTATTATGATGATTTTGTTTATTCAAAATTATAATATCACATACAGTTACTATATACAGTTTTATAAATTACACACCCAGTTTTACAACACAGTCGTGGCTTAAAATGGCTAACGATCTTTTTCTAGTGTTACACTAAGCTTAAAAAAAGAAGTTCCAAAAATAATCTAAATATATTAAAAACATTAGTGCTCTAATAAAGTTTAATTAAATAATTTATCAACAATTTATATATAAGAAATAAAATTTGCATCTCTTGAAAAGAACGATCAATATTCAAATACATCAAAGTTGTTTTCTTATTTCTGTTGCCTAAAATATGCTTATAATATCATGATTTTTATCGTATTGTGATATTTGTAAAAAAAAATCATATTTTTAGTTATTTAATTACTTATACCAAACTTCTTTATACTCGTATTAAATGATAATTGAAATGATTGTACAAATTACGTAAGCTAATTTTATTTAAGGTACAAATTCACATAAAATCATTACCAGTACAGTATTCCCGTATATAAGGGTTCATTATATTTTCAATTTTAATGCGTATTGGTTTTAAAAACTGAAAAAGTGGACCATATTTTTATTATGACTCTAAATAGAAAAAGTTACGAAACAAAACTTGCGAAATAGACTACACTAATAATATTCAAATTTTAATTGCTTAAAAGGCACATAGCCAACATAGTGAAAGAGTACCCAAGCCGGGTCTCGAACCCGGGTCATCAGATTAGCGCACTGACGTTCTACCAACTGAACCACTTGAGAACGATACTCAGCCTGGAACTTCTTCACCATAACATGTTGGCAAGGCTACAAAGGCAACACAAGATGGAATATTTTCCGTGAGCCGCCAACCCTGGGGCAAACACGACATCTAAGAAAATCCAGCATCGACAATTGAATAAATTCCTATTTAATACTTAGAAATTTTTCCAGAGGAAATTTCTCACGCCTTGCATTCATAATAATATTCAAATTTTAATTGCTTAATAGGCGTATAGCCAACATAGTGAAAAAGTACCCATACTTTACACAGTACAGTGGGTACTTTTTCCCTGTGCTGGCTATACGCCTATTAAGCTATTAAAAGTTGAATATTATTATGAATGCAAGGCGTGAGAAATTTTCTCTAGAAAAATTTCCAAGTATTAAATATGAATTTAGACTATACTATTTTGAACTTTTAAATATTATTTGGAATATTTATATCCAAATTGCCTATTCTTCTCTTGCTATATTTCTATTCCAAATAATGTATAAACATTTTGCTATTTTTGAGGCTAAACAGTTAATGTACTATTTATATAGAAACAGATAAAAAACGCTCTTTTTATTAATTATGACAAATGCTACGACATCAACACATACTGCGCTTGAAAAAAATATGTATCTATTATTGAAATGTTTATCCGTTACACAGTGGGGGTTCTTTCAGAACTATTTCAAGCAAATGTACCATGTATAGAGCCTTTATTACTTCACCTATATACAGTGTACAAAACTGGACTCATGTAATGTATATCATTGAAAATTAAATAAATATTAAGTAAGACAAGTAATTAATGTCATATGTTCAGAAGCTATTTTATTTTCCGAACTAGTGAACATTCTCCCGGAAAAAAATATGAAAGTATGAATTTATAACATTAGAAACATCATTAAAAGAGGAACTAATTAAATAATTAATACACTCTAAAAATGACATTTTCAAAACTGAGCAAAAAATACTCAATTCTGAGTATGTCGCGGAGCCAAAATGGCTCCGAATCAAAATGACTCAAGTTTGATACTCATTTCTGAAAACATGCACACACTCAATATGCAAATATGCACGCATCAGGTGCTTATATTTGAGTATGTTCATGTTTCAAAAATGAGTATGAACTGACCTGTATGTGCTCAGTTTCGAGTATGTCCATGTTTCAATATTCTGAGTATTTCTGGTATTTCAGAAACGCAACCATTGGGTCATCATATTTGAAACAAAAATTTCATAACAAAATGAAAACATCGATTTACTCAGATATGAAAGTGTAATTTTTCTCAGTATAAGAACTATTCGCTTTGTTTTAACAATTTTGGACATAATAAAAGTTCTTTCTATTCTTTCACAGAGGTAATTGTAAATAATAAAAATATTTTTTTTTTGCTTTCAATGTAGAAAATTAGATGCATTATTGTTTGAGTTTTTGCTATGAGATTAACACACGTAGCTCTTATCACATAAGTCATATCTGAAACGTAAATAGAAACGACAGATTCTGGCTCTAATTAACTCCACATGAGAAAAGCTACGGAAAGCAACGAAAGTAAGTTTTAATCTTTAGAGTTTTGACAATAAGCTGTTTTAACGCAATCTAATGAATTCAGTAGCGCATTTTGTGGCGACTAAGCACAGTTTTAAAGGTTTCGTTTGCTATCACTAATTTCGCTTTCGGGGGATTTTGGCTTGAAATTTGTGAATTATTGTGTGAGATGAAATTCCCTAAAAAGATGTGTAAGGAATATTCATGATAAAACACATGAAAAATTATTTGATTCGAAGTTGCTGTGGTTTTCTAAATGGAGACAAATGAGTTTTAAGCAACAAGTTAAGAGTTTTTTATTCATTTTCTAGCGAGCGCATGGTGGTCGGTGTTCCCAGCAGTTTTCCTTAATAGGAATTTCTCTCCAACACAAAAAAATTCCTCAATGAGTGTGGACTGCGATATAGTTAGTTCCACAGTTTGTTAATGAATGATAAAATTAATTAATTAATTAAACAATCAGCAGTGAAATCCCTGTTAAAGTTATCCTATAACTTCTGACATCCTATAACTTCTCGGATTCTGGACCAAGGATATCCAGAATCCGAATTATCTTCACCACTTTACAGAGGTAGATCTCATAATGCAGTGTATTTTAGAGAAGCAACACTACCTCATGTGTTAACCAGTACTATACGTAGCAACAACAATAGATACAGATGTGTTTGTGGTAACCGCTTAATTAGACATTTTCTGCTTAGATTTTAATTTTAATTAAATTCTAAAAGAAAAATAAGTTGTATTAGTATAATAAGTAAGCAGTATTATTATATTCAGTATTTATTTTGAATAAAATATTATTTTTCAGGACTTTATAAAATCAATGATATTGGCATCATTATTTTCAACCGATTCATAACTGTCTTTTTTTTCACATATCACTAAATATAAGGATTTTTGTTTACACTCTTCTGATAGAAAACATATAAAAACTTGTTTCATATGTATTTGATAAATAAAAAAAAATAAATATATAGATTTTTTATTTTATGAGTTATTTGCTTTGATTAGAATTGTTTACTGGTACTTAGAAATTTCAAAGAAGCGTTTAAAGACATATGTTGCTGTAAATTACCATTTTCAAATAAACGAATGTCAACAAAATATATACAGAGTGAAATATGTGCATATGTTAGCCGTTAAAGTGTAAAAAGAAAGTAATGAGACAATAGATATGAATAAATTCTAAAACTTACCAAAACGTTATTGTTTTCCTTTCCTGAAACTACCCTACATTTAGGACGATGAAACCATTTTGGAAAAGGAAAAGATCACGTCTACTAATTCTGACGTAAGTCATCGTATAAAAATGTGACTGGTATCAATCGCTTAGTAATAACGTCTACTAATTAATAATATGCTTAAAATGAGCTTCATAGCCCACACTACTCACGAGAAGAAACTATTGTTAAGTCTATGGGAAAGTTATTTTCAAGTTTCTCGCATGCATTTTATTAGTTTAAATAATTTTTTTTTTTTTGCTTACGATAGTTGAGGTCGATTTCTAACGATGTTAGATTTTACTTTTTCGATTTTAGTTGCAGTTTCGTTTTTATAAGCAGACATTTTCAATTTTGGAAACGGTTGAAAACGGTTCTAAAAACGAAATTAACCTTATATAAGAAAATGCGGAGAAGAAGTTGTGACTCCTCTTCCATGTACTGATCCTCACGAGCACGTTGTCTAATGGGATGGGCGTTAATGAATTTTTCACGGATATTTTTGTTTTATGTGCATTTAGGAAAAAGTTAGAGATTGAAATAATTTTGAATTTTAGATTTAACTGATAAGCATTTTTTCTCTAGATAAAGAATAATTTAATATACTTTGCCTATTGAAATTAATTACAGAATTTTAACGAATTAATATAAAAAGAAAATAAACAAGTTTTAAAAGAAAAATACAGATTTATCCATTTTATATAGTATATTGTTTAGACTTAGTATACATTTATAAATTTAATAAAAGTTTTAGAAAACTTTACAAAAAAAAAAAAAGAAAGAAAAGGGATTACATTTTTTTTTACAATTGTGAAGGAATATATTATGTTTATTTACGTAAAGAGTAATTTTATATTTTGCATGAGGTATTTTCGGAACTTATAAGACGTCAGAAATAATTTCGCCGAATTTTCTACCGAATAATAAATATTTTGTCAAGTGTTTTAGCTTATTTTTGTATCGAAACGAGTTAAGTAAACTTTTAAGTGTTTTATCAATGCATTATATTATTTAATGGAAAATTATGCTGCGATTTAGGCTTTTAACAATGTGTTTACTATTTAAGTTATAATAATAAATTTTCAAGTGTTAATAATATGAAATGTTTAAAGATTTCTAAAGACATTTTTTTCTTAATATTCAAATTTTAATTGCTTAAAAGGCGTATAGCCAACATAATGAAAAAGTATCCAAGCCGGGACTCGAACCCGGTCATCACTATAGTGCACTGACGTTCTACCAACTAAACCACTTGGAACGACACCCAGCTTGGCACTTCTCACTATAACATGTTGGCAAAGCACCTAAAAAATGCATATAATTTTTATTGTGTTTCAAATGGGTTAACATCATTAAAACATGCCGCAAACGATTTTTCCTATAGACCATAATGTAACGATATTCTTTTGAGTTCCCTGTTAAAGAACTATAAATGTGGTAAACTCCATTTTCAATAGAGAACATGTCATAGTGAACGTCGATATAGTAATCCGAGAATATTTTCGAGAGTTACACATATATCAATTTCCGTCTTTCGTGCCTTGCCAATTTATTATAGTGATAAGTGCCAAACCGAGTGCCGTTCCAAGTCGTTTAGTTAGTAGAACGTCAGTGCGCTATACTGATGACCCGGGTTCGAGTCCCGGCTTGGATACTTTTTCACTATGTTGGCTATACGCTTTTTAAGCAATTAAAATTTGAATATTAAAAATGCAAGGCGTGAGAAATTTTATTTGGAAAATTTTCCAAGTATTAAAAATAGACATTTTTTCTGTCTGTCAAGGAAGATTAATTTTTTTATTTTACTATTCAAAAAATGGAAGATCGAAAAAAAATTTTTTTGTACTATTATTTATTGGTAATAGTTTTCTTGACTCAGGGATTGCTAGTTGATGTACTACGTTAATGGTTTTCGGACTTTAGCGATAACATATATACATAATGTTGAAAAGACATAATATTTGTTGCATAAATATTGATATTATACGTAAATAGTGTATGGATGGAAAATTTATATATCGATAAAATTTCCGATGCGACAACATCTATGAATTTTGGAGATCTTTTTCATGAATTTGAATACTTCTAGTTTATATCTTAGTTTTATATTTAAACTCAAGTAATTCTACTTGTATAATGAAATGTTTAAATGTTAGATTAAATTTATATTACACAAATCACACTAATTCCATCGAAATCCTATTTTCTTAACCTTTTAATCATAAAGGTTTCAAAGGATAATCGAAGAACTGAAAATAACTTTAAATTCAAAGGAAGTTTCTCTGATTAGAATATACTTCAATGATTGTTTGAATTTAAAAGTCAGTATTAGATATATATTTTTGAGTAATCTTCAAATATAACTTTGCAAATAAGTATAAATATTAATTAAATTCATAAGTTCTACAGTATAAACGAGTATCTTCCATCAATACAGTACAGTTAATGCAGCAAAGCTTACATTTTACATGCTTTAAAAATGCTTGTGCATGTTACAAGAATTTAATTTATAAAAAATTAACTAATTAAAATTTTAAGTAATTTTCTCTGATATTAATGAAATTAGGAAATTACGTATACTTTAAAATTCATAAATCTCATTTTAAATATTATCTATCCAGTTTATACTTTCATTAATCTACAGTAATTAATGCATAAAATAATTAAAAAAGAGTTTTGATAAAATTCATGATGTGCATTAATTTTTATATTTGTATATTTTTAAAAGAATTATAAATTGGATTATGAAACAAGAAATAAAAGTCACGCGTCAAGCATGGATTTTGAAACATTTTCCAATACTTTAAGAATACTGTAACAGAACTTCATTGCTTAATAAGTTGAAATAATATATCTTAAGTACACAATTTATAAAACGCATAACAACGAAAAAAGTACCTTCAGAAGCAACCATTTATAGACGACAATGTATGCATGTTTACGTACTCCAGTACGAAAAACGAAGCTGCGCCGCCAGGCGCCTGAGGAGCGTCTCCGTCGTACCCAAATCCTGAGGGACTTTTACCGCACCAGTAGAAGCTGCTTCCCACGCCACTGCGACCTGTCGGAGGCCGTCACCTGCGGACCCCTGAAACATCTCTACCCGAGTGAGTGACGACATAGGTCGTTGCGGCACACAGAGGATCCCATAATCAGAGTAGACCTTCACATGGACACTCAATGCATCACCAGGAAACCCCTGATGGCTTTCGTCGCCAGAACCCCAAAAGAGGAACTGGTTCCTAGGCCATGCGTCGAGTTCTCCCGACGATTCTTGCTTTCCCATGGCGTCCGATTATCCAGTCGCATGGAAGGGAAAACCAACTAGTTCATCTACCATGGGTTGTCGCTATGTGCGACGGACTAACTTTTCGCCAATCCGGGATCACGAAGAAACTCGGTCTCTGACGTAAAGACACGTCTTGGCTAAGGACGTCCTCTTCTAAATGGCTTTTCCTCCGGTGAGCTTCCGAAGCGAAATACGGAAAAGTCCCGGGTCGAGTCCATTTAAAAGGATCATCCACATATATCAAAACAACACATGCAAACAACAAACAACAAATAACACAAATCACAAAAAATGTTAGAAACAACGGAAAGTTAGTGAAGGAACCATTTCCGGTCTTTGGAGGACATGGAAACTCCCTCCAATCGCGCACAAGAGGCGTGCCCAGTCGAGATTTGTTTTGGGTTGAGAATTACTGAAGACTCCTACTCATCCGCCCGCCAAACATAGAAAGCTTTGACTACGCATAGAAGCGCTGGACTGGGTTTAGGCACAAGGCTCGATTTAAGGTTCGAATGCCGCCATTTTACTGATGAGCCACCGGCCCGGTTCGTCGCGGTCGATCAGTCCGAGAAAGGACAAGCCCTTCCCAGAACAACGACATGAGTCACGTAACGCAGGCTGAGTTCCTGCCTCCGTGTCATCACACCACATCTGGTACCAACGGGCAGTTATCTTTCCAATCCAGACCTTGAGGACGACGCACAACTGATCCAATTACAGAAGGAATCGCAAGGGACGATCGTAAGGAGCCTACCCGAGTTGATCGTCTACGTTCTACCACCTTCACGACACCGATAGTTGCGACATTCCACCTCGCCTGCCGACAAGCGTCACAATAGAACCTTTCAATCCTTGTTCTACAGATCCCGTCCGAACCATCGTCTTACCTTAGACAAGTTATGTAATCGCCCGATCCGTGTTTGCTAGCTTTTCCCCTCGAGTCACCCCCAGGACGCAAAAGCTCCGGGCTCGACGGTTCGGCCTACGCGAATGTCCTTTCACCACCTGGTCATCTCGAGGTCCCCAGCGAGCAAATGTCGTGAGCCCACGTCGTTCGTACCGACCATGGCCCTAGGATGAGCTCTACACATAGGACTTCGAGGGACGACGAGCCTGATCCTCTTGCAGCCGAGAACCGGCCCAAAAGAGGGGAGACCTAGTAGAATAGGTATCTCCGGCTAGACGTACATCGCTTTCCCACTGCCTTACCACGATGAGGTGCGGATTCGTCGATTACTTCTCCCCTTGTGTCGACGGAACATCTCCATGTGTCGAGAGACCGGTCTTCTTCCCTACCAAAAGGGCCGATTCGGAGCAACCCGACGGAGAGTCCGCGCAAGGACTGGCTTCCGGTCATCTTCCCCACCAAACGGGCCGAGTCATAATCACCAAGAGGGAGCTCAAGGCAGTGCGTACTCCGGTATACGAATTTATTGATTTCTACAAACATCTCTTAGTATACTAAATATAGTTTAGCTGGAAAATGCATAACCCAGTAAAAAAACAAACTTAAGCAATTCAAGCTCATATAAAGCAATGCCTATGAGTTCTTTTGTGTATACCTCTTATCTCAATATGATCTACAGAAATTTTGAAACCACCTAGTACGCAAATAATTACTTACACTTAAAAACACCTACCAAAACAGAAAACGCACTTCCAGCATTAACTGCCTAAATATTGTCTGCAACAGAAATTCTTGTTTGATCCTGTAAATAAATGGTAAATGCTTAGCACTCCATATTCTACAGAAAGCCTGTTTTGGAGAACCTCAAAAATGCATATCAATTTCATTATGTTTGAAATAGGTTAACATCACTAAAACATTCCGCAAACGATTTTTCCTATAGACCATAATGTAACGATATTATTTTGAGTTTCCCTATTAAAGAACTATAAATGCGGCAACTCCTTTTTCAAAAGTGAACATGTCATAGTGAACGGCAATAACATATATCACTCCGAGCATAACAATCCGAGTACATTTACGAGAGTTAGACAATATCAATTTCCGTCTTTTGTGAGTTGGGATTATACAAGTTGGAACAGATCCCTGATCTAGCAGTAATAACCACCTTCGATATAGAGCAAGATCACATGTCTGTCTCGCTTAGAACCCGCGATCTTCAGCGGATAGATATAGCTCTTCTCGTATCCGTATACATTTATGGAGATGCAGGTTAGCCTCTCGAATCTGGAGTTGTCATTGCGAGAGACCGGTAAGGACATACACGTGAAATCCAGTATGCCTTTGTACGGTGCATAGTTGGAAAAGCTGTTGGCATGGTCATTCGCTGGATGGAGAGATGACAGAATAGCCCAACGGAAACACTCGCTGTCATTGTTTTCACGTCGATGACGACATTTTTTATCTTGATCCATTTGGGGAGGTAAACGTCTGAAGAACCTCTCAGCTGATTATACTTATTGATAAGCACCTGATACGCTTAACCCCCGCGAGAGTCTATCCCGATCAACTGGTCCAATCTCCGCCACGAACCTCTCGATCGCACTCCGATAATAGTCTGTGAGATCTGTGACTTCCGTGGTGACGGATTTCGGAGTTTTAAAATTTTCGTCATCCTCTCTCCCTTTTTATAGTCGTAAATTAGTATGAGGTTGACCTTCAGGCGTCTCAACATCTTCTGCTGCTTTGTGCTGAGACCTCTGGCGATAGGTATTACGTTGGCTAGAAGGTTTCCGGTCATAGCATGAGTATTCTGTATGATGTATGCTTTCAGACGAGACTGGAACGACGTCTCTTCCATCTCGATTTTGTACGATCATCGCTCACTCGAAGTTGCGAAAAGGTCCTTCTCTAGCTGGGGCAGTGCTCTTCTCGATATTTCGCCACTGAGAAGATGTAAAATTGTTTTGTTTCCAGTATCCACTGAGCCCTCGTCGGTTACTCAGAGCGTGAAAATATGCATTAAAGTGCGATCTTTTTGCGATGGATATGGCCCGGTCTGAAGTACCTCATAATACATTTCACACTTCACCCTACACTCTCAGACTTTCCTGGTCTCTTCTAACAGATCTCAACTTAAGAGCCTACATCAGTCACGCGAAAAAAAGGGGAAGCTGATGTTAAGTCTATGGGAAGGTTCTTGCTCTATTTCTCGCTCGCATTTTAATATTTTTTAATGATTTTTTTGCACAGGATAGCTGAGGCTGATCCCTATCGTTGTTAGTTTTTACTTTTTCGACTTTAGTTACAGTTTTTTTTATAAGCGGACATTTTCAATTTTGGAACCGGTTCTGAAAGTGAAAGTACCCTTATATTAAAAACTGGAAACAAAATCAAAAAAGTCAAAACTAACAACGTTAGAGATCGACGTCAGCTATCCTATACAAAAAAATCATTTAAAAATATTAAAATGCAAGCGAGAAATCGCGCAAGATCCTTCCCATAGACTTAACATTAGCTTGAGCGTTTCTTCGCGTGACTAGCGTAGGCTCTTAAGGGGAATATACTGATGACTCCGATCAGAGAAACCAGCTTTACTTTCTTTAGTATCAAGCATACAGATATACCGAAGTTTTTTTTAAAATTTTCTCGCAGATTGAAAACTTTCTTCTAGATTACATGTCTTTACTTATACGGGAACATTTTTTTCTCACACGAGGTTTGGCTTGAACCAGCTTATACTCTGGTATCCGTGCTTTTTTTATACCTGTCCATGCTTTACAACCCGGTCTCCTGAATAAACAATGCTTCAAATCTAGACCTGTAGAGGGGAACATATTCCCTCCTGCATCACGTGCCGAGAGAGGAGATGCTGTGCCAGATCTAGATTGCTATCAGGATGTAGAGAACGATTTTGAAATGGCGTGCTTCGGAAATCTTTTGCAGGAGCTCTAGGACCGACGCCTGGATACTCCTGGTGCTCTTTCGGAATTCTCGAGGCGCCGATCGGTTAGCTACGGTAATTCCGATCAGAGAGCAGATTTTTCTGAAAAGCGCGCACAACGGGTAATCTTTCAGCTCCTGAATTCTTAAGACCGCACCGTACCAGAATCTTCCAGCTCCAGACGCACTTTCTCCCCAATTAAAGTCTTTTTTATGCTGGCTTTAACATCTTAAGCCTATTTTTATTCCAGTCGAAGATGTCGTGGAGAGTCGAGCTTCTGTGTATGCAGTGTCCTATTAGATAAAGTTTTTCCGTTCAAGGTGGGTGCCTAGCGGCTTGCATTTTCATTTGATTACAATAACAAAATTATGATATAATTAATTTCTGTCCCAGTTTAGATTTGTTTAAAATTTATAATGTTTTCATTTCAATAGACCTTATATATCAGTTATAATTAGTTTTACTACACATATTTATATTATTTGGATTAAAAGGTGGTGTTTTTATAAAATTTTTATTTGAATTTTATTATTTTATCTGAAATTGGGTTTAAGTCATTAGTTTTTTAATATACTTTGTAGTATGCAAGCTGGCGTTGACTTGCGAAACATAACAGGCTTCAAATATGTTTGATATTTCAGCACTTCCCACCTTTCGGAGAACCTGCAGCTGTTGATATTTTTTTTATTGCGGTTTATTGTTCATATTTTTTTATATTAAAAAGTAACTTGTTATTGCACCTGCATTCATTAAATTTTATAATGTATCATCTTGTATTGAAATATTTATATAGTTTGCGTGTTCATAAGAGCTGCTTTTCGCCTAGTCTACATAATTTTTCATATTTGTACACCTTTTTAAAGTAATATATATAAGTATATGTATTGAATAAAATGCAACACATAACAATCATATATATAAATGTTTTAAGGGGGTAGGATACCTTTGAACACGTCGAAAAAGCAAAAAAAATAACACTATGTTCCAAGCTTCAAAACTTGTGTAATAAGTCAAAAAATAAAAATAAAACTTCATTTAAATATAAAGCTCGTATTTATATTTATATTTAAAAATATATATATATACTTGTAAATTCATAAATAAATAATGAAATTATATGTTAAAAAAATATATATCGTAATAAGAGCAAAAAAAACATAACACGTCTTGCGCGCATGATAAAATCTGAAAAAATGCATATAAAGAGGAAATTTTGGTGAAAATAAATACATAATAGTGTTACTTTTATACTAAAATCAGAATATTTATAAAAAATATTGACTAAATTAAAATATGAACTTATAAATTAAAAAAATTAATTTTTTTCAATTTTTTAAAAATATTTTCAAAGTACAAAAACAAAAACAAAATTAAATCTTACTTTTTTCTGGTTTTAAGTTTTAGACAATACAGAAATGAATATGTGATGAAAAGTTCTTTTAATTGTCATGCATAGTTTTTTTTAGTAACACTGCGCGCAAAGCGTGTTATGTTTTTTTTTTCTCTTATTATCATATATAATTTTAAACTTATCATTTCAATATTTATTTATGAATTTACAAGTATATATATATTTTTTAATATAAATTTAAATACGAACTTTATATTTAAATGAAGTTTTATTTTTATTTTTAACTTATTACACAAATTTTAAAGCTTGGAATATAGTGATATCTTTTTGCTTTTTGCAAAGGTATCTTACCCCCTTAAATGTATAAAGCTTTGATATATGTGTAAATAAAACGTAAATCATTCTTTACATTTTGTATATAAGGGAACATAAATACATTTTCCATTGAGAAATAAACATTACTAGAAAAACCGATTTCGATATTATGACAGTATATTAAATTAAGTGTCAATTCGAATTTTCAATTAATATTTCAATGTTTATAGAATAATGCCTTTTCTCAAAAAATGTATTTAGATGGACAGTGTACATAGCGACTAATAATAACATTGTAATTTTTCTTAATTTTATTGTTTATCACTATTTGAAAACTGATGACTTTGAAATTTTGAAAATAAACGCACGCATCTGCACTCATAATTCACACAATCAAATAATATAAATCAATAAAAATCATCTTTTTTAAAAGAATACATTTGGGTTATGATGTAAAAACACATTATGATGAAATATGTATATATTGGCTTTGATTAGGTTATTTAAAACTCATTAATCATTTAGAGTCATATCTTTATCAATATCTATCATCGCGTTAGCTAAAAGTATGTCTGAAAACTCGCCTACGTAATTTATTATCATTTTATTATTTACCTTTCAAATATATACCGAGAACAATTATGTAAATTTAGATTACTTATGAGTTATTGGGATTTTTCATATAAATTATAAATGAGACAGGGGTGTTCCTAGTATTTTTAATCAATAACAATTTACCAATGAATAATTTTATATATTTTCTTCATGTCATATTCATTATATATATATAACTCTTTGTTTTATTCATACAGGTTTTTGTGTATATGTTAAATTTAAGTAATACATTTTTTGCGATTTCTTGGAACAATGAACTAAAAGTTTCATATATTAAACTGGTACATAAGTTTGAATCCAAATGATTAAAATAAGTTATTTATAATTTGAATCCAAATAGTTAAATTAAGTTCTTTATAATTTAAATCCAAATAATTAAACTAAGTTATTTATAACTTGAATCCAAATAATTAAATTAAGTTCCTGATAATTAATCTGCGAAGTTTTATTGTTTCATTGCATCGTATAAAATACGTCTTTTATTTTTCACTCCAGTGACTTTAGAAATGCCAAAATTTTGACCTTTTAAAATGTAAGGCTCATCCAAAACGTAAGCATCAAGATCCAGGAAACACACGATAATTTAATGAAATAAAAAGTGTGTAATTTTAACAGAACAGCACTTGGCGCCATTTTTTTAAGAGAATGAATTTAGAATAAAGCATTTTTAGCTAGGCGGGATTTTGACAATCTAAATACTAGAACGAGAAAATAATTTAGAATAATGGGATTTAAACAGAATTATAGATTTGATGAGGCCAACGACGACAAAATTAAAATTTGTTTCATATATATATAGGGTGTTTCACAAAGGACCCCTAACTTTAAAAATCAATAACCCGGAAACGGTGATACATAGAAACATGAAACCAGTGGTATGTTTAATAAAAAAATCGTAAGAATCTTATACATAAATCTCAAAATTTAGTTAAAACTAGTACCGACAGATGGCGCTGAGAGCGTTAAGAATCCTTCTACAGAGAGTTCAGAAGCATAGAAAGACTAGCCGTTGAAGATTTCGCCATTGAAATCTGACCGCTATTAGCTTATAGTGAAAATACTTCGGAAAGTGATCTATACCGTGGAGTAACGTGTTTTTATTCTGTTGGAGTACCACCGATTAAATCAGAATTCGTTAGCTTTTCAAAAAATTTCCACAAACAGACCGGTGACATACAGCAGAGAGTCAATGACAATTTCATTCTTCGTTTGCGATAAGTCAGTTGTGTAAAAGGTCTTTTGAATCACTTTTGATACGCCTATTTATCGCAGCGCCATCTATCGGCGCTATTTTTAACTAAATTTTGAGATTGATGTATAAGATTCTTAAGATTGTTTTAATAAACATACTACTGGTTTCATGTTCATCCCTATCACCGTTTCCGCGTTATTGATTTTTAAAGTTAGGGGTCCTTTGTGAAACACCCTGTATATATATATATATAGCAGAAGAATTTGCAAAATCAGAATTCTATTTACAAAGTACACACAAGTTATCTGTATTCACATTCTAATGATTTATATATATAATATATAGTTGGTGTTATGATAATGTTTCATTTATGGTTATATATATATATGTATATATATATATATATATATATATATATATATATATATATATATATATATATATATTGAGTTGAAAAATGTAACAAATATTTGTTGAATCTTGTGGAAGCGCAAAGTTTCGAATAAAGTCGTGGAATTCTGCTTGTGAAACCTATGAAGATGTCATAATTGTTGTCACTTGATTTGCTCTCTGGGTACTTATTACGACATGCAGATTATGGGAATTCAGAGATTCGCGAATTTTAGGTCCGTGTGTCACAATACAAGTTACATGTTCTTCTAGAAAATAATTTTAAACTACAGTAATGTTTCTTGAAAGAAGAAAATATCTGACATTTTATAGTTTTAGAGATCTTAAACTCATCAAAACGACTATAGTCAGTTTAGTTGTAGAGGATTGACATAGCCTTTTCACGAATTTTGAACGTGCTAGATGCAGGCTCAATGACTTTTATTTGTCTCCAGTATTTAAACGGAAATAGGAAAACTATCGTTTCAAAATAATTGATAATATTTTTAAGAGCTTAAAAATATTTACGAATGTTTGGAGAATCTTGTGACAGTACAAAGTTTTGTTTCAAGTCGTTTAATTCTGCTTTTGAAAACACCTGAATATATTACTGAATATGTTAACTGTTATAATTTCTGAGAGCATAGTTACAACAAGTAACTTTCATGAATAAAACAATTTGCGATTTTCAGGTCAGTGAAATTGTTTTTATGTGAAACAATGCACTATGCAGGTTTCAGGGTCCTCTAGACGATACTTTTAATCTGTAGCAATGGTTGTTCAAAGAACAAATGTATCAGACATTTTATTGCTTTGGAGCTCTCTTCTAATCTTCAGTATTCAAAAACTAATTTATTCACTTTAGATTTAGGGGTCTCCCTTCCACATATTTTGAAGGTTCTAAATACAGACTCGATTATTTATATTTGTCTCCAACATTTAAATGGAAGTACGGAAACTGTCGTTTCAAAATTTTCGTCATCTACCACCATTGTTTTTACATGTCGTGTTCATCACAGATATTTTAAAAGCTCTCATGACAATTTATACAGCCTTTTAAAACCATGCAAGATGGAATTGTGGAGACTGAATTTTTTTTTTTAAAGTTGTCTTTCAAATTAATGTTTAAATTTATGGCATAAAAAGTTACAAAAAAAAAATACAGGTGTGTGTACGGCAAAAGTCTAAATTTATCAAAATACGTAATACTTTTATATGGATGTATGCATCTTAATAAGTTAAAATATACCTCTCAGATGGGGAATACAGTGTCTGATGCTCTAACGTAAAGTAACTTTATTTCATTTTTTTTACGTACAGAATTGTCAATGTTAGCACAAAAGTTACTATTGGAAACATATTTTGTTGTTTAGACAAAAGGCAAATCTATTAAACTTCAATAAATATTAATATTAACTTCTTATTTGAAGTAAATAGAAACGTTTTGGAACAAAATTCCTAATTTAATTCAAACACAAATGTTAAAATTATTAATATTACATTTAAAAAACAATATTTCATGATATTTTATAAATGCATGAGAGAAATAGTATGATAATTTAAAAATTTTATTAATTTTATTAATTTTTTTCGCTAAGTAATATGTGAAATTTGAGAAAAAGTCTCTTAATTTTTTTCCATTTTCTTAACTCTTTTATAAGTGTTAATATGTACTGTAAAACAGCTATATTAAAAAAAAAAGTATTTTATTTAGCACATTTTGAACGATTAAAAAAATTAAGGGTAATGTTCAAAAATTATATTTTTTTCCAACACTCACATTTGAAATATTAAAAATTTAAGAGTAATGTTCTTAAAAGGATTTTTTCCAACAGTAAACATAAAAAATACTCCTTCCCTTAACATAAGTAAAAAAACTCGATTGAAGTATGTCTGAATACGTAATAATGTGTTAGAAGATTAATGATGCAATTACTTTTGCTTAAAACAACTATTGAAAATAATGCTTAGTCAGCTGAAAATAAGGATTATTATCGAAGAAATGCACTGACTAAATGACATGCTAATGAAAAAAAATTTTTTTAGAGACTTAAAACTTATGAAAAAAATATATGCTACGTAACTTTACTTTCAATGTGTGGAAAAATTGTTATTGCTGGGATTAGAAGAATAAAATGAAAATGTATCGATTTTTTTTTATAGATAAAAATATCTGTTTTACTCTTGAATTTTTTGTATATTTTACTTCTTTATTTATTAATTTGTGCTTTATTGCTATTTCTATATTAGTAACATAAAATGACAAAAATTCTATATCTGTTTTACTCTGTTTTACGCAAGTTAACGATACTTAAATAAATTCATTTTTAAAAGACGATTGTCTGAATAAATAATTTAAATAACTTAGTAAATCATATTTAGAATCACTCTCAAAACAAAAAGAGACTTTTATGAAATAAATGATCAAGGAATAAAGTAAAATTATGTGAGATTAGTGTACGAATAAAGTGTACATAATTCTGTCTGTCTCTATGTCACAGCCCTTTTTCTCGTAAACTATGGAACGTGGACAGTTATAAAGCCTATTGTCCACATATTTGCAGATTATTTGCCATTCAGAAATATATTTATGAAAAAATAGGGGGGTTAATTATAAGTTACTTGAAAGCGGGGGGGGGGGGGGGGTTGAGAAGCACTCAAGATACTTATTGACGCAGAATCATCCAAGGATGACAATGATATTCGGAAAAATGTTGGTAATTAACCGATATATTAATTACGTTACTTGAATTTTTTTCTTTATATATATATATATATATATATATATATATTATATAAAAATTTCTAGATCCAGCAACCGTTGACAGGCCAGCCACGATCTCTATAAATTTACACCAGATCACAGCACTATTATTCCACCGCCACAAATTACTAACGCTGTTCCATGCTATATAATGACGAATTATAATTCTTAGAGGCAGTCGCATGAACCGGAGAACAGGCTAAGTAAATGAATCCAGACAGTTTCCCACTCAAGAAAGACACATGGTATTGCCGAGACAACTGTTTATTAGATGACGCTGATGTAACAACTCCACTAAATCTCATCAAAAACTGGAAGATATTTAATACATTACATGACAGCACAAAGCTATGTTTTTTGAAGACTCTCTCCAATGAATACGTATTTTGACCCCCTAGAAACAGGGCCTAGTTGACAGAAGAAAAACGTACAAAAAAATCTGTGTCCGAAACCAATGTAACAATATAAATATTCCGAGATTTCTGCTCAAAGTTACAAACGCGCGAAATGCTAGTCCACTGACAGCCATGTTCGGCGGGAAACAAGGGGGCAGAAAAGGCGGGCCTGCTCGCTAATGGATGAAAAAATGAGGCCACGACGGTGTGTCTCTGACGTATGACCAAAACTCTTTATCAGAAGCGGCAATTTAAAAAGGTAAAACAAGAGCTTTTGGGCGCGATAAAGCCAGGAATCCTGGGATGCCGAATGATAATTAAATAGAAATAAAAATGGTATTACAAAAATGTTCCAAAGAATAAAATTCAATGTCTCAAAAGAAGAAATTAGGCAGGTTCGTTTCAGAGGCAGTGTTGCAATTTAAGAGACTAAGGTTTTAATAAATAGGTGTAGCTTTTAACAGATTAAGATTTTTAGAATGATAAATAAAAGAATATTTTGATTAAGTTATGGAATGAAATATAAAATAGATTTAAGAGATATTTTAAAAAGATAGGCAAAAATTAGAATTGTAAGAATTTGGAATAATTTAACTAAGGAAAAAAGGCGAGAAATTTGTATTATTACATATCCCCCCACCCAAAGTCAAAATAAGTACATTTCCAAAAATTATTCATTAATGCCAAATAACATTAAATTTAATAACTATAACGCGAATTGGTAGATTGTTAATAAAAATACAATTACAAGATATTATTCTTGTTAACAATGACATAAAAAGCTTTAGAAGTATTAAACAAAGAAGAAAACCATTGCAGAATTTAAAATAATACACAAGATACTTCAAGAATATCATCTTACAAAAATTGTTGCAAAATGGTTGTAGAATTGTTGCCTAATTTGTTGTTCAGTTCACTTCTGATTGATAGTCCATCCAAAAAAGTTATTTGCATACCTCACAAACTGAACAATTGACAAATTGAAAAAGAAAAAATCCTTCAAACTTTAGACCTTACTGATCTTCTTTATGAAAGTATATTTTCAGAAATTAAAGTTCATCAGAATGGTTTATATTTACTAGCAACAACTCAAAAAATAGTACTAAGACTAATATTAACAACAATAAAACATAATAAATAAAATAATACATTAATAATAATAATAATAATAATAATATCAACAATAAGAAATTAAAATAATAATAATACTTAACAATAACAATAATCATAAGTTAATTTCAAATATTAAACTTATGTTTGTCTGAAACTCATTCCTGAATGGAATGCTCGGAAAAACTTAAGAGAAATGAGTTTTTTGTCATGGTATAGTTTGTCTGACAGATGGTAATTAATCTAAAAAGGCAAGTAGGTCATGTAAGCAGTATAAGAGCTTTTTACTCAACATCAAAATTACTATTACCATTATTACCTTTATAACTTCCATTACCTTTACTACTTTATTACTTGTTTACCTCTAGAAGTAAATTATATATCTCAACATATTTAAACTCAAGTAATATTAAATCTCAATTATCATCAGTATCAATTAATTCATCTTGTTTATCATAGGGATCACTAGTGTTCTTCATTATATACTCTCTCAACATCAATTATAATAGTATAACTAATAATAATATTCAACAATAAGTTCAGCAATAACAAGCATTATAATTCAAAATATCACACACTTTCTTTCATTACTTCTTAAGTATATAATTGATATCTCATCCATATAGTATTAGTTTAATATATAAATTAATCCAGTTTATTTTATTAATTTAGTTAATACTGTTTAATTTACTAGTCTAATCTAATTCAATTCAGTATTAGAAACTCCTAACTTAAACCATCTAAATTACGCCTGCATAACAAGTTAACTCAAGTGGAAACTTCAACAGTGACACTCTCGGGTGCACAATCAAGAACACCACGGTTATACAGAAGAGAATTGATTAGTTAAACATAGTTTAATTTATTAAATTTCATTAGTTTTATGGCTATTAAATTTGTTTAATTAAGCTATTAAATTGATATCTATTACATGATTATTGAGAAAATTCTATAAGAGAGAGAGTCTAAAGAATAAGTTTAAATTATATAACTAAAACCCTAGGAACAAATTTTAAATTATATTTTATCAATAATATCTGGCAAAGCAATTCATAATTCTTTATCTTTCCTTACTGAATCAAAATGTTATAAGAAATGTTGATAAGAACCAAATTTTTACCTCAACCAGAAATCTTATCTAATAAAATACATAAGAATCTATTAAATTGTATTTACTATCTTAAAAATTAGTATATTGCACTGATTATCTTATAACTTTTTCATCATAGTAGCAAATACAACAACAATAATAATAGTATCATCAATTGAAAGAATAAATAATAACAACAACAACATCAAAATTTATTTACATAATATCAGAAACTTTTTGAATGCACTTTTACCTAAAAATTTCAACTTCACCTTTAATACTTTTTATTTTATTATCATCTTTCTCTTCCCTTCAATTCCTCATCATCATCACATATTTAATCATTACACCATATTTAGTTTGAGTACTCAATTCTAGTAAATTTATTATGCTAAGGATCTTGGCACTTAATGAGTTTATTTTTACCAAAGCTATAGACAAAATGAGGTGTAATCCCCATTGGTCAGCCTAAGATTTATTAAAACTCAAAGTTACCTAATAGAAAAATTTACTACAGTAACATAATGCTAATTTCTCCATCATGTCTCAGTAAATTAACTTCTACCTGATCTAGCATTTTGTTAAATAATTATCACCATCAACAAATCTCTAACTCCTTGTATTAAGTATTAAAATAAATTGGTAAATGCATCATTTTCCTAACATTTAATTCAAAATAAACAACATAAATAATATATTAAAATATTTTAAGTTATATTTACATATTTACAATTTATACTCAAGGTTTTTTAGTGGTAATTTAAGTTAATTCAAATTTAGTTTAATAATTGAATTAATTTTATTTACATAGTTAAACACCAATACTAAATAGTAAATTAATTTAATTTAACTTAACTGTCTAAGAAAGTGGTAAATAGTAAATTGCCAAAAGAAGAAATTACAGTAAGTTGTTATAGGTAATTGATCATATCATGATGGCTAAGACCAAAAAGGAACAGATATTCATAAGAATAAATAATAAAGTTATTAATGATGCACCCTTAAACACAATAAATCATGAAATCAACAGACATCCCTGCATGTCATTCCAAAATCATTCCTTTAAACCAACAAACAACATACAGAAATATACTGTCAGTTCCTGAAAATTAGCAATTAATCCCTGGCCAGTAGAAAAACCGCTAATATTGTGCAAAAGTAACAACATAATATTTAAATTTGTGAAAATAAGTAATTAAAATTTATTAAAAATAACTTGGTTACTGTAACGCATATAAATCTAGAATTTGTAATTAAATTTCTGTTATATTTATTGTAAAGCTCATTATTCCATATTCCATTTTCTGTAAATTCATAGTAAAATCCATCCGTTAGTCACTATCCCTACTGAATTCTATGATTATAAGGATTTGGAACAAAAATAGACTTACACCAGAAATTTCATTCAATAAAATATAGACTTCCAAGTTAATTTAGTGTTATAAACTTCAGATTGAATATACTGGCTTAAGTTTTATCAGAATTATTTAAATTTTTAACAACTTTACCCATTTACCATTAGTTTATTAGTAAACACCATATTACTTTCTCAGAATACTGATAGACATCTCTGAAAAGCTTCCCTACTGAATTCAATTAATTATAGAGGTTTGCAACAGAAATAATTCTACATAGTAAATGAGTCAGCAAAACATAATATTCACTTATAATATTTAGAGTAATTTAAGTTTAATTTACTAGTAAGAACCTTTTTTTTTTTTTGTAATCTATTCCTAATAATATTTAATATCAATTCATACTATATTATTCTTTAACTTAACAACAACTGTAAAAATATCTAACTCTTAATAATTTAACTAACAACTAATATTTAACAGTAAAAATGTCAAATTCATATTTAAATTCATTCCACATAAACAGTAAATGTAAACTGTTGCTCTATCTTTCTACTATAAATAGATTTGCTGTATATGAAATTTTTATCACAAAAGAAAAATAGAATGAATAAATAAATAAAACACTTTTTAAATAAGTAGCATTATTTCGTAAGAAATAAATTTTTGGCTCTTGATTTGTACTCTCAGAACATAGCATCAAAAAAAAAAAATGAAATAAACAGATAAATTAAACTGCACACAATAATTTTACCTTTTCAATGTTACGCAACTTCAACGCAAACTTTCATTTGAGATCATCATTTTTTTTTTAACTCTTCAAGTAAGAAACTTCAAAAGCTACTTTTGCGATTATTATGCAATTAGTGATGTAAGCTGTAATTTCAGAGAATCGAATAAATTTTTATGCATTTTTAGAATGGCATAGAATATATTCCAATACATTTTACTTAATAAATAATGAAAAGAGATTACTCATATATTTTTTCTATAAATAGTAATTATTTTATATGAATGAATATCACAGAATGAAAATGGAAATAATAAATAAATAAAATAAAATAAGAACATGCACAAATAATATAATTAAGTTATTTTTGTAAAAATAAGTAATAAATAAAAATTATACCAAACAGTCCTAAATTGTAACACCTCCTTTACATTCATTTAATTTATTTTAAAGAAGAATTGACTGCATCATCGTAAGGAATCATCGTTGTGAATGAAAGTCTCCACAACTGATGAATTTGATCGGCAGAGATCTTCAGCCACTAGGAAGTCTTGGAATAGAGAAACAGCCTCACTTAATGCTGTTTCGCAGGTCAAGTTTCTAATCTTCGCGGGCTTTAATTGATATAAAAATTTCTGGATCCAACAACCGTTGACAGGCCAGCCACGATCTCTATAAATTTACACCACATCACAGCACTATTATTCTACCGCCACAAATTACTAACGCTGTTCCAACCTATATGATGACGAATTATACTTCTTAGAGGCAGTCGCATGAACCGGAGAACAGGCTAAGTAAATGAATCCAGACAGTTTCCCACTCAAGAAAGACACATGGTATTGCCGAGACAACTGTTTATTAGATGACGTTGATGTAACAACTCCACTAAATCTCATCAAAAACTCGAAGATATTTAATACATTAGATGACAGCACAAAGCTATGTTTTTTGAAGACTCTCTACCGATGAATACGTATTTTGACCCCCTAGTGACAGGGTCTAGTTGACAGAAGAAAAACGTACAAAAAATCTGTGTCCGAAGCCAATGTAACAGTATAAATATTCCGAGATTTCTGCTCAAAGTTACAAACGCGCGAAATTCTAGTCCACTGACAGCCATGTTCGGCGGGAAACAAGGGGGGCAGAAAAGGCGGGCCTGCTCGCTAATGGATGAAAAAATGAGGCCACGAGGGTGTGTCTCGGACGTATGACCAAAACTCTTTATCAGAAGCGGCAATTTAAAAAGGTAAAACAAGAGCTTTTGGGCGCGAAAAAGCCAGGAATCCTGGGATGCCGAATGATAATTAAATAGAAATAAAAATGGTATTACAAAAATGTTCCAAAGAATAAAATTCAATGTCTCAAAAGAAGAAATTAGGCAGGTGCGTTTTAGAGGCAGTGTTGCAATTTAATAGAATAAGGTTTTAATAAATACGAGTAGCTTTTAACAGATTAAGATTTTTAGAATGATAAATAAAAGAATATTTTGATTAAGTTATGGAATAAAATATAAAATAGATTTAAGAGATATTTTAAAAAGAGAGGGAAAAATTAGAATTGTAAGAATTTGGAATAATTTAACTGATGAAAAATGGCGAAAAATTCTTATTATTACATATATATATATATATATATATATATATATATATATATATATATCGTGTAGGGTACTGTTCGATAGATCTCGAACTTAAAAAGTATACTTTAGTTAATGTTAGGTATTATATTTTCAGTAATATCGTCGAGAATGTACTGCAAATATATGTCCCCTTCCCCTCCTATTTCCGAATCTACTGAAACTTAAATTATGAAACAATTAGGGGTAGTAGGAGTTTGTTATTAATAAATAGTAATTAATAAATTTAATGTACGGAACCCTTTGAGTGCTAGTTGTACTCGCACTTTACCGATTTATTTAGTTTTTCTAGGGTATGTTGAGACTATTATAAAAAATTAATTAACATTTCATTGTCTATAACTTTAACAATTTTTTTGAAATCTGCTAAAAACGTGTACAAACCGATGGCAAAGAAATATATATATATATATATATATATATATATATATATGAACTTTAGATCTTAAATCATGTTTAATACCTAAATTATGTTTGAATAATAATTAAAAAAACATATTTATTGAAGGTAAAGCATTTTCCTAGTTTTTAAAGTTTGTATTTTTTAGTTAACGCTATAAATGAAAAAAAAAATAGGAGAAAATTTCTTGACTTAAAACTGTTATAGTGGAAATGTGCGTTTTGTAAATAGTGAATACTTGAAAAGCTACATTGCAACACAATTCTTTAAAGATTTAATTAATTTTCAGAAATTAGTTTAATGTCCTGAAACATAACATTCTCAGCAAAACTTATGTGCATAATGAAAACAAATTCGTCAAAATTTTCTTTAAAATGCAAAATTGAATCTTATACATTGATGATTACCATATATTAGTGATAAGATATATCTTGAAGATCCTTATAAAGAAAAACTGGGGATATTTAACCATATGAGAGGTTCAATACGCTGCCTTTACTTTTTTAAAAACGCTCATACGCACATGTAAGCATATTACACTGGTGTACAAAAATTAGGGGGCAGTGACCGGACACTTTAGTTTTTTACACGGTTTGTCGAATATCTACTGAAATCTTTGACAATTATTTCTTGTAATTCGAGGATGTAAAGCACATGTTTCACTCCAAGAACAGTAGAAAATGTATACTGCTATCCACATTATAATAGCATCTCTGTCTCAGATCCTGTGGCACTTAAAGTTCTAATGTAATGAAAATTTAGTAAAATTTGTTGTAACTTTATCACTTATACCAGTGTAAGTATAAAAATGATTAATATATTATCATGATTGCAGTCTATTCCCTCAATAATCAAGTTTAAAATAAGTAAAAAATATTTCAAAGCATTTCATGCATAATGTTTTGCTAAAGGATATTTTGCGTTTAGTACAAATTTTAAAAACTTTATTTTGAGAAGAAGCTAAAAATAACATTTAAACAAAATTCTTACTGTAAAAATAAATATTATTCTTTAATGTTTAATTATTAACTCCTCGTATTTTCTTGGACATATAATCCAATTTAAATGTTAGATGTCGAAAAAAATAGGATGTAAACATACATTTCAGCATATTTTCGGTTTGCAGAACGATACTTCTGGTTATAAAATTCTTCGGCTAGCTGAAACAGGTGTAAATTTAAACGGCTGCAACTCAGTTTCTAAATAAGATATAGACACAATTAAAGCAGAATTCGATCGATAAAAGATTGCATTTTAATAATATTGCAAAAACGAAAAATCGATATTTTTATCGAAAATGATGTTTTAAAGGTGTGTGGATACCTTAATGGAATTTCACAGTACAGACAAAAAAAATTAATAAAAATTAATAAATAAATAATTTAATATAAATATATATATATATAGAATATCACATCAACTATCGATAACTTTCATATATGTCTGGAAAGTTTATGACTGCACATCCGAAACATGGCTTTTTCACATTAATGCTGCCATTTTATTTAATGTCTAGAATTGTATATTCACTCAATGACTTTTGTAGAGATCTAAACATTGTAGATATCTAAACATGTTTACACATATTCAAAAATAAGAAACAAACTTAATGTCACATTTGAAGAAATATATGACCAGACAAATACAGAAAAAACGAAGGGATGTGTAGGATAGATTGGGTTAAGATGCCATAGTGTTTGATTTATTTTTTTTAAAAAACGCCTATTGTTTTTAATTGTTATTCACTAATTTCTTGTTAAAGTTGACACATTTATGTATGATTTAAAAATGTATTTCATTTTACAAATGTTATAGAAAGCATAAAAAAATTTGTTTTTGTAAACGCTTGCATTTCGGCATCTTACACACATCTTGGAGTAAGATGGCCAACTACATAGGGGTTAGATGCCTTCTAGACTTTCAATGTAAACAATATTTTTTGTGAAACAGTGCAACATATAATGGAACAAAAAAAAAGTAATTTTAATATTTTAGAAATATTAAAGTTGTTACTTACTTAGTATTCGACAATTACAAAAATATGAATGCTACAAAAATTGGCAATTTAATAGAAAACAATCTAATATTTGAAAAAAAAAAAGATTATGTTCTACTTAACATTTAAAAGTATCATGGCACTTAAGTATGCTAATTTTTAAAACTTTATATCAATCTGAAATATAGAAAAGCCACTGATATAAAGTGCTTTAGAGTACAGCATTTTTGCTAATGTTTTTCATACATTCCTCTCTTTTTTTCAGCAATATCTCAGATCTGCCTCAAACTGCACATTTGTCTAGGAACTTTGAGCAACTTTCATGTAACCAACAGTAGCGCTGAATGCACTTGATCCAATCACGTTTTTCTGAGGTTTTATTGTATTCTTGTAGACAGTCTGAACACTCATTCTCATTCACTTTAAAAAAAAATCCTCATTTTCTGAATCATGGTGGGGTATTTCATCATCAACCATATCACCGTCTGTTGCAGATTCTCGCTTTCTAGCTTTTGACTTATTCTTAAACATTTTCTTTTTAGAAGGGCTTGAGATATCTGGCAATTCACAGCTGCAATTTTCCTTCTGTTTCGGTTTTCCCTTTTATATGTCTAGTTGTGTTTCTATTCTCAACTTTTTTCCGCGCCATACACTTCTTTTTTTTTTTTTTTTTGCCAATTTACTTTATTTTCTTCAAATACTTCTGAGGATGTAAGTACTTGAACTTCTTGCCTTATTTTACTACGCTTTCTCTTTTCTCTGGAACAGGTGAAATTTATTGCAGAAATCTTGGAAAAGAGTGTAATATTTTCGGCAGTTGCACTAGATCTTCTCTATCAGTTAATGACAAGTTGATTGTTAAGCCAGTGGACTGTTTGTGTGATTTTAGTTATGTGCATAGTTAAGGGAAATCTTGAATCAGCTGCTTAGCGGAGGGTTTTGAGAGCTTGTTCGACCATTTTAAAGTGGATTTCTCCTTGAAAAACTGGGGCTGTGACTCATGTTATTCGTTGGACCAAACGAAAGCTGGACTTGGAATATCTGTTGGATTAAATTGAAATATTTGCGTTGCTTCAAAAGACTCAATCCCATTTTGTGCGGTTGCATTGTTTTAATACTTTTCATGTCATTTTAAACACTTACAAAATTTATGATTTTAATCAATGATTTTTAAAAAATCAGCTGATTTAAATAACGATTTAATCACTGATTTAAATCATCTGATTAAAATCGTTGACACTTTAGTGAATATCCAAATGTAATTTAAAAGAATGAAAAAAAAAACAACAACCAGGTAATGGAAAAAAACGGCATTTTCTCCCTAAAGCTTTTCGTCGACTCACCCCAAAGTATTGGAGAAGACGCAGGTTTCCCTACTAAAGTAAAAAAAGAGTTAACCGGCCGCCATTTACATTTCGCGAAAAGGGCAGACACCACTCTCTAAAAACATCAGATTTATTTCTCTGATATTTAAATTAGGACTTACATAGGTAAATAAAGTAAGAGCGTAAAGAATTTTGGACACTTACGAAATGTGTTAAGACAAAATAGCAATAGAAAATCACTATTTAAAATTTAAATAAAACAATGCAAACTGGAATTAAACTATCAGTAGGGAAGCCTTGTCCACATGACTGAGTGGCGTTTCCCTACAATGCTTGCGTATAGGAAAACCACGTGACACGGCATCTTGTCCAACATGGCATCACACCCCAAGTTACCATGTATGCTAAAACCACAACTTCATATATGTAATACGTAAACTATTTCGAATATTGTGTTACCAATAAAATAATTCTAAATTTATAGCAATTTCATTAAAAAAAATAATTGTTAATTTTAAAAGATGCATACGAATAATTCTTAAAATAAAAATGTGTTTAAATTTGAACACACTTTAGAAAATATATACTTCCCTGTTCCACAGTTTCTTTTTAAATAAAAAGACTTGATGTTACACACTAGATATTTTATCTGCAGATACAAAACTTAGTTGCAAGCCTGACATGTCAATTCTTAAGGGAAATTTTCAGAAAGAACAAATATAAATAAGTTAGAGGTATCTTGTTGACACTCTATTCCCCAGTGCTGTTATGTTCATCTGAATTATTGTATTTGTAAAGCTTAGAAGGCAATTCTGCAGCCGCTTTTCGATTAGATTCCATACATTCAAAATCTATGGTAGAGTAGAAAAAAATATTACATAAAATTCCCTTTCATAGATACTGATAGATTATTTCATATTTATTCATATATTTATTTCAATTACATTGTTGTATATTTAGAATTGAATGAAATGATATTAGAATACATACAAGCTTAATAGAAATTTCATATTTTACCATCATTTTATTATCATTTTGCATTGTAAATTACAAAACATAAAATAAAATAAAATAAAATAAAATAAATATAACACATATTGATATGAAAGTTCTGTATAACATTATTTTTACAGGTGACTATAAATAAAATATTAATATAAAATAAACTTATATAAATACTTATAATAAATACTATAAATATTCATATAAATAATGCGAGAAAAGCTTTAGGGAAAAACAAGAGGACGAGAATTGTTTAACAAAGATCTCATTTGCTTGAAAATTTCATTTTAATGCATTGCGAATTGCGAAAGGAATTGAATTCTACTTGAAAGGAGAGTAAACATAGAATGAAAAATAAAACCTTATTTTTTTCATTTTAATTTAAATATAAAATTATGTTTTTCTATAAATTAAAAATAATTAAAATGTCAAATGTTCAAATATTTTGATCGTTTCAATAATTTTAACATAATGCAAAATGAAAATTTAACATAATGCATATTACTATCTACAAATTATGTAGTGTATATTATACACAATTTAACATAAATAAATTATCTTGCACTATACAGAATGTGAACTTTCTTTTCACTTTGCTTAACAGCGTACAACCAACTTGAGTGAAAAATATGTACATACCGGGGTGTTTGAACCCAGATACCTTGGTATAGCGCATCAAGTGCATTACCAAATAAGGCATCTGGGCGACATCCAGTCTTGCACTTCATTCACTAATATACGTTGGTAAGGCTGCAACTACACAGTGCTCAACATGAGCACACTATCAGCGGCGTACATGAGATGAATAAATTCCCAGCATCGGATAATATATATTTAAATTTCCAATTAAATTTTCAGTAGGACTGATACTACGCCTTAAATAGCACTACAAAGAATGTGAATTTTCTTTTCACTTTGCTTAACAGCGTACAACCAACTTGAGTGAAAAATGTGTCCATACCGGGGGAGGGGGGGGGGTTGAACCCAGATACCTTGGTATAGCGCACCAAGTGCATTACCAAATAAGGCATCCGGGCGACATCCAGTCTTGCACTACTTTCACTAATATACGTTGGTAAGGCTGCAACTACACAGCGCTCAACATGAGCACACTATCAGCGGCGTACATGAGATGAATAAATTCCCAGCATCGGATAATATATATTTAAATTTCCAATTAAATTTTCAGTAGGACTGATACTACGCCTTAAATAGCACTACAAAGAATGTGAATTTTCTTTTCACTTTGCTTAACAGCGTACAACCAACTTGAGTGAAAAATATGTCCAGACCGGGGATCGAACCCAGATAAATTGGTATAGCCTTGCCAACGTATATTAGTGAAGGAAGTGGTAGACTGGATGTCGTCCGGATGGCTTAATTGGTAAAGCACTTGGTGCGCTATACCAAGGTGTCTGTGTTCGATCCACGGTCTGGACACATTTTTCACTCAAGTTGGTAGTATGCTCTTAAGCAAAGTGAAATAAAAATTAGTATCTTTTGTAGTGCTATTTAAGTCGTAGTTTCAGTCCTATTGGAATTTAAAAAGTCTTGGTTTGTTTCTCTGTCTGTCCTTTTTTCTGGCTTATAACTTTCGTAAATGTTATTTGTTTGCTACGAAATTTAAAAACGTTTTGAATCACTATTCATTGTTATTTATTGTATATGGTATGATTAACATTTCTAGTTATTTATAAGGATACAAAAAATAATTAGGTTACACTACCACATGTGGATGATTGTTAGGAGTAAATTTTAATCTCTCTATTCTAAAAGTAACTAATGCTGCTGCCGCCACTGCCGTAATTTAATTTATTGCGACCTTTTCATTTTCTCGTCTCATAATATTAGTAAAAAATTATAAAAAATCATGAAAACTGGTAGTTTTATATAGAAATGTATGTTAAATACGTTAAAAAACAGTTTTTAAATCAAAGGATTATTTTAAGCGTTATTTAATGTTGAAAAAGGTCAAAATAGTTCATTTAAAAAAATTATAATATCAAAAACTATGCATAGCAATTTAACTCATTTTTGCAGACAAATACATAACTAGATTATGGTTTGAAATGTCAAATTATTTTCCAAATTTGTCTAACTTCTTGAGTTATTTTTTCTTGATTCCATTCAAATTTCATGTATCTGAATCTAAGTTTATTTCATAGTTTGAAATAACTTTTTTCTACATACTTTAGCTACGTTTTAACAAGCCCAAATAATAAAACTTACAAACACTTTTCAATTAAAAAAAATATTTATACATGAATTTTAAAAAAGAAAGAAAACTTTAAAATAATTAAGCTATTGCATTTGAAAAGCATTTAATGGAGAAAATTTCGTCATATTCAAAAGGATACATTTAATACGCCATACAAACGTTATTCTTCGTCGTCTATCTATTCGTTATAGCATCTAAAATAAAATTTCGTCTTCTTAACATTATAAAAATTTGGGAGGCAGCGACATTTTCTGATTAACTAGATGATTTTCAAATGTGTAATTGGTCATTTTTAATCAATCACAAAAACAGCATTCAGCTGTCCCAACAATGGTGCCTTCCGCACCCAAGAATTCCTCAATCAAAGTAAAATGAATGGCAAACGTATGGCAGACTATCGCAACTAGTTTTGATAATATAATATAATCTTTCGATGACTGGTTTTTTTTTTTTTAACAGAGAAAAGTAGCGTATTTGTAGAGCCTCTGCGCTCTGGACAAAGGTTGGCGAGCGCAGCAGCTAGTAAGGGGTAGACCTACCTGGTGATATTAAAAAAAAAAAATAGTTGTAAACTAACTAAGATTTCACTGCATATGAAAATTAGTTGGTATAATGTTTCAAAATTTTTTATGCTACCAAAAAACGTTACATAACAGATAAGGATTACCATATATAATTTTATATAACTAGCTACCTACTCGTTCATAAAAAATGAGAAATTTCAGAAAAAAGTCTGAAATGGAAATTGGCATAGCGGTGTTATTATTCCTTAGAAGTTAAAACTACACATGAATTTTTAGTATAAATCATGATTATTGCCAGCAGTTTCATTTTACTGTACAAAGTTGTTTAAGTGTTTATTTTATTATGACAAAAAATTTTTTTTGGTTTTATAAAATAGAGAAAATATGTTTTGATTGTACTTATAATTTTACGATTTTACAACTCAAGAGGTATTTCTAATGATAATCAAAAAGATAACAGATTAAAGAATTATTAATTACATTAAATATTTAATACAAAGAATGCGTCTGATGAAGCTACTCAAAAATTTATTCAAACATTGTGTTTATATATTTTCCGAATTTTATATTAAATATTTTTATAAACTAATTAAATAAGCATTGCAAAATAATCGTTAACATGGTATTGAAAACATTTATTTCGATGTGTTTGATTGCGTAGATAGTATTAGTTACAGTTACACTCCAATATTTGTAAATAATACAGAAACTATTTATTCAATTCATTTTAAGATTGTCATCAATACTTACAGAATATCAAAATTCCAAAAGTTAATTATATATATATATAAGGTTGGTGTATTCTGGCTTTAGTTTGCTTCCTTTCGTTATGTCAGTTTCATTCATTTTCAGTCTGTACTTGTCAGGTATGGGGGAGTGTTGCATGCGTAAATCTAGTTTAAACCAGCAGTGCCTGTCTCAAGCCATGCCACCTGACACAGGTTGTTTTAGTTTTTCTTTGTTGTTTATTGGCTTTTTTTAATTTTTGCTGCAATTTGTTGTGTTTTTTTGTTATGAGTTTATGTAGTTAGTTGTGTTTTCTGGTTCTGTGTATATGTAGTTTGTTTAGTTTTGTTTTTCTAGTATTGAATTTATGTGGTTTATAGATTTTGGTTGGCGTTTGTGATAATAGTTCTGCAAGTGATTTTCCATTGGAGTTTATTATTATATGACTATATATATATATATATATATACATTATCAAGCCAGATGAGATATAACGTGATATCCTAGCGTTTTTATTTTTCCGCTATATAACACGTGGAAAAAAATCCATTAAAATTTTCAATTTACTAGCTCTTATGTATAACCATTATTACACATTAAAAAATATATATATGTTGATAAAATCCTTTAACTTGAGTATTTTAAAAAAGTAAATAACTAAAAAGTGCAATGTTTGAAAAATGTTTTTTTTTTTTTTTTCGAACGTGAAACACTGGAGAAAAACTATCTTCCTTTAACATAAATAAAAAGGCTTCATAGAAGTGTATCTGAATACGTAATAATATGCCATTAGCTATATATGACTTTATCAGTTTTGCTTTAAAGAAGAAATATAAATAGCATTTAGTTAGTTGAAAAATAAGGATTATTACCAAATAAATACACTACCTTAATACCGTGTTAAAGAAAGAAACTTTTTAGAGGCTTAATCGTCTATGTTAACTATGTTAACTGTTTTTAAATTACAAAAATTTAAAAACTCAAAAACCTTCACCTTTTCGAAATAAATACACAAATTAAAACTTCTTTTACTTAAGTAAGGTGTCATACATATAAAAACACAAATATCAAAACTTGACATGTTTCGGTTTACATTATAAAACCATACTCATAAGTAGATACCTCGTCATCAAAAAATCAAACCCGAATGACACTGGACACCATCATATATACAAGATACAGTATAACAAAACAACGCCATCTATAATACAAAACACAAATTAAAAACACATAAAAACATTAACCCTCAAAAACTATCCAAATCGATTTGGATAGTAATATTCAGTTTACTTATGAATTAGAGGAAAGGGGTAGTCTCCCTTTTTTAGATACCTTTTTAACCAGAGGGGGGGGGGAGTTTTTGAAGAGAACGGTTTATAGGAAGAGTTTGAATAGTAGGCATGTAATCCCAAATTCGGCGTATTCTCCTTTTAATTATAAGTTTTCCACTTTCCGTTTTTTAGTTAATAGGGCTTTTAAGGTTTGTTCTGAAGAGTTTTTGAGGGAAGAATTACAGACTATCCGTGATACAGCTGTGAGTAATGGTTTTAAATTGGGTAGCATCAATAAGTTGATTAATTATTATAGAAATGATAATATTGGGGGGAATGATCAAGCTGTATGTGAAAATTATGAGAGGGAGGGTGAGTGTTCTAAAGTTAAAAGAGTATCTTTTCCTTATATGAAGGGTAGCTTTGAGAGGTTAAAGTTCAGATTAAAAAAGTTTGATATTGATTTAATTGCGAAACCACCACATAAATTAAAAGAGTTACTTTATAGACAGTTTGACCCGGTTCAGCAGGAGGATCTTTCAGGGGTATATGAAATTCCGTATGTTAATGAGGGGGGTGAGATCCGTTATTATATTGGTATGACAAGGAGAAAGTTAAGTATAAGAAAGAAAGAACATGAATCTGACATTAAATTTGGCCGCATGAAAACAGCTTTATCTAGATTATATTTGGAGGGGGGGATTAAAATTTTATTTAATGATATTAAATTAATTTTTATTTCGAGTTTTTACCGCAAGTCCCTTATAAGAGAATCCATTGAAATTTATTTACGAAGGGGTTTAGTCTGTAATGATACTTTCTCTTTTATTATTCCACCTTTGTGGTTAGAGCTTTTGAGTAAATATTGTGGGGCGAATTTGAATAGAGGGAAACAATTATGTATACAAGCTTGATTTGAGGGTTAATGTTTTTATGTGTTTTTAATTTGTGTTTTGTATTATAGATGGCGTTGTTTTGTTATACTGTATCTTGTATATATGATGGTGTCCAGTGTCATTCGGGTTTGATTTTTTGATGACGAGGTATCTACTTATGAGTATGGTTTTATAATGTAAACCGAAACATGTCAAATTTTGATATTTGTGTTTTTATATGTATGACACCTTACTTAAGTAAAAGAAGTTTTAATTTGTGGATTTCTATGTATTTCCTTTTAAAATTTTAAAACTTGTTACTGCTTGCATCTAACAGAATTATTTAATAATGTTTTATTAAATTTTCTTTGATAAAAGAATTTTTATATTTGAGTTTTTTACTATATTATATTGCTTCCTTTGATGTTTCTAAATAATTGATTAATTTTATAATTAAAAATATATAATAAATTACAAATAATTTTTTGCTCACAGGCTATTAAAGCCTAAAAACTAATGTGCCAGCCCGTTCTGTATATATGTATGTATGTACGTATGTACGTAACGCGATAACTCTTGATAGAACTAATCGTTTTGCTTTAAATTTTGTTTATAGGTTCCTTATCATAAGGTGCTTCCCTGATTAGTTTTGGGCGTTCATTGGTTAAGTATAACGGGGGAAAGGGGGGTAATACCCTCCTTAATTTAGATAAATGAGTTTTTCATGCATGATTATCTGAATTTCTTCAAATTTTGTATATAGGTTCATTGTGATAAGGTGCTTTCATGATTAGTTTTGGGAGTTCATTGGTTAAGTATAAAGGGGCAAAGGCGGTCTAATCCCCCCCCCCTTAATAAATGGCTTTTATTGGAATTATGCGATTGGCTTCAAATTTTATGTGTTATGTTCATTATAATAAGGCGCTTCAAGAGTTTAATATACAATTAGTGTGAATAGCCTGTGAGCTCCATGCCCTCAGTTTAACTGGGCAGTTTTCTCTTTATTTGTACTATACAGAGGCGTTGTAGGAATACTTTGATTCTGAGCTTTGGTCCGAGCCGATTTATTTTAAATAAGAAATAAATTGACTGAGATACATTTTAAATAACTCATAAATTTAGTTATTTTTTTAATATTTTAAACATATAAGTTTATGATGTGAAGAATCACTCTAAATCATTTATAAGCTTTATGAAATTAAATGATGGAGAAATGAAGCACAAATTAAACATGGTAGATGCAGCAAGTAAAGCCACATGACATAATATATATATATTTATATATATATATATATTGATAATCTGGTCACCTTTTTTCAAGTGTAATTTACATATTTATTCACATGTTTTCCTTAAAAAATTAGATGACCAAATGTAACTGGGTCATTTTCTCTTCACAGAACAATTTGAGAAATGTACCTAATTTTTTTTCCCTTTTAAAATTGTGATAGAGTATTTAGGAACTGCCCCTAAGTAATAAAATACTCTCAGAACAAATATTTTAAGTTGTTAAACACCAAAAAATAAAATTTTAAACTTCAAGTAGACAGAGCAGTTAGAAAGAGAGTCACTTGCACTTAGAGCATTGACACTTAGGCAGAAATAACAATGGAAATGACAGGGGTATGAAACTTAGACAACTTAATTCAACTTAAAGATAACTTTAAAAACTCAATACAAATATGGCTTAGTCGCTGAGTGAGCTTTCATTACAAAGTTAATGGAAATAAAAGACGCAGGGCAATGACAGTCAATAAAATACTTATTTCGATATAACTGGAAATCTCTTTTCCATACTTGGTTCTACAAAAAGAACAATTAAAGATAGCTTCTCTGATGATGTCACTGTTCACAGGTGGAATTCTGGTATAATATGACTGCTGTCATATTTTAGAATCATGACTTTTATACTATGACAGGGGGATGACAACAAAACCAAAGGGCAATTTTGTTAATTTTTCGGAAAAAAACAAACCATGAAAAGTTTACTTTTTCAATATTTATTATTATAAAATAGTTCTTTATAATTTAAACAACAAATGTATTGCAAGAACCACTTTAGCGCGAAGGTGGAGGTAGGGACACACACACGAATGACATTTATCACATACAAAAATACTTAACTGACTTATATTTATAAATATGTTTTATCCCGTTATACAAACATAAAAACATATGACTAACGTATTCTAGTATTCTGTTTCATTTTTATACAAGTTTAATCATTATTTTTGAAGCGGATACAGGAATTTTGCTATTCTGAGATAATGACCCAACTTCCACTATGTAATAACGCATGTAATAATATGTAAACGACAGCAACTATCAAAGTATTTTTGTATTTTAAACTGTAATAATCAATTTGAGTAATTCATGAAGTCGGGAATTTCATTAATAGGATTGCTTGTTTTACGTGCAACTATCGCAGACATATGGGGTGCGCTGCAATACAGTGCTAATTAACTTTAAACCACTCAGAACATTTTATGACACATTGTATAAAGTATTTATAATTTGCTTTTAGAATGCAGAAAGAAGTGAAAATATTTATATAATAAATGTGACTTTAAAATATCCATTAATAATGCCCAAAGTTTGGCAAACTAATATATTTTTACTTTTTGGAGGATCCTATATTCATGACATTCTATTAGTTTAAGCGTTGTAAATTATTTAAATAAGGGGCTTTTAGGTATTACCTGCAAATTTTAAACTTCCAGTTAGAGTTGGAGTGCTACTGAAATATCATCAAAATGTAACAGAATGGAATCAATAGCTGTTAGATTAAAGAGAACAGTATGATATTATACTCCGTATTTGGAAAGTAGGATATACCGTGTACCCAAACGCTTTTCTTTTTTGGCAAAAGTCTGGAAGAGCGAAAAATAGGAACATCTTACAAAAGTTTTGGGGACATCAAGATTTTTGAAAAACCACAACATTTCTCTACTTGTGAAAAGGCGTTTTCTAGGACCCTCTAAATCATCTCTGAATTTTGATGGTAGGGTAAAACAGGGTACTAATAATAAATTAACTTTCTACACTTTCAGTAACAAAAAGCTTTATTGTAATAAATGTTGAATCAATCTGTAAAGCATATATACATTTTTATGGAAAGAAATATTTATTTTTTAGGTTTTCAAGCAATTTGCAATGTCGTGATGTTATGGCTTTCTCAGCTTCTACTTTCCGTATCGCTGTATTCCTCATGGGCTCACTATTTGCAGGCTGAACATTGTATTCATAATTTATCTCCTATTCAATTGCGAAACAATCCATTTCAGAATTTAATGCAAAATCATGGGTACCCAGTTTTCGTACAAAGGACAACAAAAAATTACCATGGTCGTTCTGTCGGATAGCTGGACTTATACACTTCTACTTGGCATCAAACAATCAAGTGAAAGCTACAGAAAACAGTGGTTTACATACGTAAATCAATCCGTCATGTTAGCTTTATATAAAAAACAGAAAAGATGGCAAAAAAAGGGAAAAAATGAGGTGAATTTATTTCCAACAGCATTGCACGGACACAGAGATGAACTCACTTCAAAAGTCGATGTCACACTGCTAAAGGACGCTAAACGATGTAGTTAACACGGGTGCTGTCAGCAGGGTATCACCCATCAGCGAGAAAACAGGTTTCCCGATATCACCCGACTAACTGGTTTTGCCCTATTTTCCTCTACTATGTTATGAAATTCAATTAGACTATGAACGGCTGAATAAAATAAACCATTATTACATATAGAAAACAATGTTCTCATTAATCTTTTTGGCACCCCATGACATGGTCCCATTTAAAGTTTGACTCATTCAATATTACTTATTAGAATTCCGAAACCTGCACAGCAAAAATGTCCTTTAATCATATTGACTATATTATTACATCACAGGACATCATTCATGAAAATCAGTAGGCGATTTGGGATTTAAAAATTAACATTAAACGAACAGAAATATATCCTGAAATTCATCAATAACATAACTTGCGAACCTCCATCTAATAAATTGGCCAAAGTCAAAACGGTTTGTAACGGAAAATGTATTTGATGTATCTTTAGTTAAATTCAGGTTTCTAAGTGAAACTTATTTGAATTTATTTATAAAAAATTTTTTGGACCGACACGTTTTTACCCATTGTAAAATTAAACTACATTCGACGAAAGAATACTGGGACAGTGGCATATACGTATAACCAACAAAATATGATCCATATTGCAAAAGAAGTATCATGTCAAATAATATGACAAGTAATATACAAATTTCATTTGAATATTCTGTTACTTAAAATAAACTAAAATAATATTTTTTTCGCATATTTCATTACCTATAAGATCAGAATTTAAATTATCTTTAATAATATTTGCATAAATTATATATTTTTTCACATTTCTGTATAAAAAAGCACACAGAATAATACACACAACTTCAAATATGTTTTATAATATAAATTCCTAACTTCCACAAGTTAAATAAACTGCCTTCATGTTGCTGAAGTTTGATAAAATATCTCAATGATACAAAATTCGGTTGCGAGCACGACACTAAATCCTTAAGGGAAATATTCATTAAGAACAAATGTGAGTAATTTAGAGGTATCCTTTTGACACTCAATTCCCAAATGGTTTTACGTTCATCTGAATTATTTGGTTTGTAAGACTTAGATGGGAATTCCGCAGCTGCTTTTCTGTTATATTCTGAATCTTCAACCTTAGTATTCAGTAAAGTACCTTTCCCAAAATATATTGCATAGATGACTAACGTTACGTTTTCTCTTCAAATAAATAAACAAAGAAAACTATTTTATAAAATGCGTCTCCATTTTAAGTGGATACCTCTGTGTTTTAAATCATTTTGTAAAATATCTGATTATATGTATTTTTTAAAAATCTGACAGGTTGGCAGTTACGATACCGCAATAAAAAAATTAATATTGTTACTAAGTTTTTTATTAAATTACTTAAACAATTTTTTTGTATATTATACAAGCAAAGAAAAGATTATATAATTATTACAAATTAATTTCGTTTAAATTGAAAATACCCATACGATCTTTGCAAGTACTGTTCTATATTCAAATATTATACATTTTAATACATAAAGATTTTAAAATTTTAAAGAGGGACAATTCTCGACTATAAGTATGATTTTACTGTAAATATACAGATTGAAATTCTACTATGGAAGTAAATATTGTACAAATGACAAAGAAATGCATTTTTGAAATTCAAATTTAGCTTAGAATAAAAACATGCTTGGGGAAGAAAAAGTTATTCTAAAAAATTAAAATGTTTAAGAATGAAAGAAATGAAGTATTAGAAATTAAATTATATTTCAAATAAGGAAAAATTAATTTTTTGAATAAATAGCACAGGTTGCTGAAGCAAACGACTCGCATATTCTATTGGATGCCCTTCTTCTTCCTGACCCTGGAGGAGGACAGCACCTAGAGCATATCCACTGGCATCTGTACGAAGAAGATAGGGCTTGGTCGGGTCATTTTGTTTCAGTACTGGATGATTGATTAATGAACTTTTCAATGTTTCGAAAGCGCTTTGTTCTGCTTCTTCCCATTTCCAAGTTGCATTTTTCTTCGTAAGATTACTTAGAGGTCTAGCTATATCTGAGAATTTGGGAATAAAACGTCTGTACCAGGAGCAGGATTGCAAAAAAGATTGAATTGTTTAACAGTCTTAGGAGCAGGCATTTGTTGAATTGCAGCGGTTTTTCCAGGATCAACTTCGACTCCAGAGCTTGATATCCAATGTCCTAAATATTTAACACGGGGGCAAGCGAAATTGCATTTTTCACGATTAGCATACAATTTGAATTCCGATAGTTTATTAAAAACTGCTTCTAAGTCAGACAAATGTTTCTTAAAACTTTCCGACAAAATTATAATATCATCTAAATAAGACAATACAAAGATGTCTTTGAGGGACTTTCGAAAGTTATCTATTAATATCTGAAAGGTTGCTGCGGCATTTTTCAATCCGAAAGGCATTCTAATGTACCGAAAAGTTCCGAATGGACAAATATATCAGCAGCATTTACTTCAATTTGGTGGTATCCAGACTTCAGGTCAATAGTGGTCATATAAGGTGTATGTTTAGCTTCATGGAGCAAATCATCTACCCTCGGTAATGGATAATTATCCGTCTTTGTGATGGCATTTAATTTTCGATAATCGACGCAAAGGCGATTTTTTCCATTTGGTTTTGGGACCAATACTACAGACGAAGTATAAGGAGATTTGCACTCTTCTATTATACCTTTAGCGAGTAATTCATCTAATTCCTTACGCAAATTTTCCTTTTTTGCAGGTGACATGCGGTAAGGGGATACTGCTACAGGAGGATGTGATCCAGTATCAATATAACGTTTAACTTTAGGTGTAGCCTCTTCCCCTAGTTGGAAGCTACTTGTAAATTTTCCAAGCAGTTCATTCAACCTAACTCGTTGCTCTGAAGTGAGATGTCTACCTTCATCTTCTCTAAGAAAAACAGTGTCTAATTCAACGGTTTTTATTGCTAATTCACTGGGAGGTCTATAGGTATCTTCGGCGAATCTATACTTCCACCTGCATCTATCAGCAAAGAACTATTCTTGATTTACTACATCCAAAACAATTTTTGCTTTGCGTAAAAAATCGATTCCCAAAATTGTACGATTATTTTTGGCATTCTGCAGAGCATAAAGTGTTGTTTTAACATCGCGACCTTCAATTTTAACATGAACTTCTGTTTTATAAAATTCGGTAGTGTGTTGTAGCCCATCCGCTAAGAGTACGATCATTTGAGTTTTTTCAAACTTCACACCTTGGTCTTTTAATAAAGAATACAAAACTTCACCCGCAACGCAATGTGTTGCGCCAGTGTCAGCACAGGCTGTGCCAGAGAGACCATTTATACTTATTTTTACCAATGATGTTGGTGATGTTTGCATATTACATGTACGAAATTCTAGAGATTGAAAGTGCGCCGATACATTTTTAGGAGAACAAGTTGGACACTTGGATTTAATAACTCCCTGGTTTCCACATCCATAGCAACTTAACATTGGCCGATTTAAATTTGAAGGATAATTAATTTTATTTCTCTTGGACTCATTTTGATTGCCAAATTTACCAAACTCATTTCTTTTAAAATCTAAAGGCGTTTTTTCAAAGCGATTAGAATTCTCGATCTCACTGATTTTATTTGATCTCTTTATTTCTAATTTGTGTGACCTCAAATTATCATATAAATCTAACTTTTTAGCTAATTCAACAGGATCTGTTAAATTCTCCCATTGGTCTAAATAATGTTCTTTGCAATCAGGGGAAATATTTTTCTTTAATTGATCAGCAATAATTAATTCCGATATTTTTTCAAAGGAATTTATATTTAATTCGGATAGCCATCCCTCAAAATAGCTTCTAATTTCAAAGTAATATTCTTTCCAGCTAATATCGGTTCGCTTTGGATGTCGATTAAATAAAACTCTAAACCTTCCAGCAGTTAACTTGAACCTCTGCAACAATATATCTTTAATATAAAAATAATCCTCAAATTTTTCTTCCGGTTCACGCGCTATTAATTTACCGATTTCATTTGGAAGGACTCCAATTAAATACGTAATCCACAGTTCTTTAGAAACCTTTAAAAGTTTCATTTGCCTCTCAAAAGTTATTAAAAATAAATTCATATCATCCTTTTCAAGATTGAAATCGGGTAAAACCTTTTTCAAGTCAACGCGGATTGAAGAAGTTTCTAGAGGGTTGCTTGTATTTGCAACAACATCTCTTGTTCCTGTTTCTAACCTGAGCTTCTGTAGCTCAAATTCTCTTTCTTCGGCTAAACGCTTCTCTTCCTCAAGAGTCTTTCTTTCTTCTATAATATTTTCTAAAATTCCCTGTACAAAATATATGTTATCTTTAAATGCCTCACTATTTACAATTTTATCAAGTAATTCGAGGACTTTATCATCACTACTTATTTGTACTTTTAACTCTGAAGCCAAAGTGATTAAATCAATTTTCTTATCCTTAGAAAGAAACGCCATCATTTGAATTAATTATGTTTTACCTAACTTCAAACTTAATTTGTGTTACGAATAACTCTTAGCAAAATAATTTAAATTAATTCTTCATATAATAAATAAAACAAGTTGGAAATTGTACGTCAAACGTTACAAACGAGGTGCGTTCGTACGCACGTTTTAGAATTAAATTCATGATATCCCGTGCGTAGAACGGGTTAAACAGCTAGTTAAGTATATATTTTATGACACTGTTCATACAAATATCTTAACTAGTTATATAAATATTCAGATATATATGTATCAGCTAGTTATATAAATATTCAGATCTTGATGATTTTTAATTCTGTGAAATGAATTATATCGTCTGCAGATTAATTTCTGTAATAAAATAAGTATCTCGGTCGCTTGACGATTTAACATCCATCGGAAGCTCCTATAACAAAAAAGCACCGATTTAAAAAAAAAATCAAATTTCTTAATAAATATTTTTATTAATATCTCCTAAAGTTTTGATTCGATTTTAATAAAATTTGAAATGTCTCGACAAAATTCTGCAAAGATAATATATTTTAAATTGCAAACCATTTGGTTGGGTAGTTTTTGAGTTGTTATATGCGGACAGACAGACAGACGGACGGACAGACAGACGGACAGACAGACAGACGGACGGACAGACGGACGGACCAAACGACGACTATAGGTGCTACGTATTTATATAATTACGAACGCACCTAATAATGCCAATCACTCATTTATAATAATAACTTCAATAATAATATAACTTAGTGCAACTATATACATGTATAAAATAAAGCAAACGAGTTTATTTTTCAATAATAATTATTAGATATATTTCTCTTATGAATATCTTCATTTAATACAGATACTAAAATACTTGAAGCTGCAGACGATTTTTCGTATTTCAATTCTAATGAAAATACCATTCAGGTTGAATAGAATAATTCCAAAATATTTCGATTCTGGACGAATCAAATACAATTTTTCAAAAAATCCTCAGATTCCGGATGAATCAAAAGAAATACTTTTTGTACTTTAGTATCTAAATTTTCTTATTAAACAGTTTAACACAATTTAAAAATAAAACTTATCTTCATATCTTGCCTATATTCGGGCCCGACGTTGGGGAGCTAATCCTTGTAACATATTACTTTGAATCCCGGGTGGAAACTATTTTAGTTACAAATAAAACTTGATAACTTCTTCATAGACTAATAAATTTAATATTTACAACATATTTACATGTTACTATTTACAAATTAATTCATTTAATTTAATATTACGGCTTAGCTCAGATGCCTTGTCGGCAACAATTCTGTAAACATTCTTCTCTTCTGGTAAAGTCTAAATTACTCAGCTTGCCAATTCTTTTAAAAGAAAAAAAAAAGAAAAGGAGAGAAAATATGATGGAGTGAGTATAGTTCGAGCGTTACACTCGTCCCCTCACACTGCATTACTGGTCCCTCAGATGCAGTGTGCATTTCCCGGGTGGATTCCTTCGGGATGCTTTCTGGTGACTAAATACCTCTGTTCTTCTCGCGTTTTTTGAGCCTTTAGTAAATATTTGCTGGCTGGGCGTCTGACGTTTCCCGGGTCTGCCTCTTGAACGAATGAAGACTTTAGAACACACACCATCATCTTGCTTGTAAGGATACAAAGCTGATATATGATAATTTCCTAAAGGAGAAAAAGGGTTTTCTTTAGTAGCAATGGTATAAGAAGTAGGAGATCTTTGTTTTAAAATAACATAGGGGCCATCGCGACGGGGCATGAATTTAGCTGTTTTGTTATTTTTCCTTTGGCTAATGGGATGCAAAGTAACCCAAACATGATCGCCTGGTTTGTTTTGTTCAGAAGCTTTTAAATGTTTGTCGGCATAATATTTATGCTTATCTTGGCTTTGTTCTATGCGATCTCTTATCTGCATAGTAATTTTAGCAAAGTTTTTTGAATAAGGGGTGATTTCCGGTATGAAATTATCATTCGCAATTACAGGGTGTAAGTTATGAGCAACATCATCGGAGGTACGTAATTCACGACCGAACATTAAATATGCAGCTGTGTGACCTGTGGAACTACATCTTGCAGTATTAAGGGCAAAACGGATTACTGGTAATTTTTCACTCCAAGTTGTATGATCATCTCCAACTAGCATCGCTAAGCGGGGTTTTAGATCTCGGTTTTTTCTTTCAACCGGATTTGCTTGAGGGTGGTACACCGGAGTGCCACTTTGATCTATCTTTAAGAGAAAACAAACTTGTTGCATCACAGCACTGATGAATTGCGGACCATTGTCGCTAATGATTTTTCTTGGAAAACCATATCTTAAATACACTTCCTCAATTAAGGTAACAGCACATTCCGTGGCTGTTGCGTTATTTAATGCGAAAAGTTCTACCCATTTAGAGCTACAGTCTTCAATTATAAAAATCCACTTTTTATCATCTGCTGTTTCTGGCAAGGGTCCAAATAAGTCTATTGAGAGGGTCTCAAATCTTTGACTATGGGCTGGTGTTAGTAAAAGTCCAGCAGGTTTTTGGTTACTCGCTTTATAACGAATACAGTCTACACAATTTTTAACATAATCTGCGATATCTTTTCTCATTCCAGTCCAGTAAAATCTTTGGGATACTCTGTAATAGGTTCCCTCTGCTCCATAATGGCCTGCGGTCGGTGAACCATGGTAATTCTTCAAGACTTCTTTCCGTTCTTGAACAGGTACAACCAATTGGGCTTCTTCTGAATCTGATTCTGGAGAGTAACGATATAGGAGTCCTTGGTTTAAGAGGTAACCACGTTCAGTCCAATTAGCAACTTCTTCATAGACTAATAAATTTAATATTTACAACATGTTTACATGTTACTATTTACAAATTAATTCATTTAATTTAATATTACGGCTTAGCTCAGATGCCTTGTCGGCAACAATTCTGTAAACATTCTTCTCTTCTGGTAAAGTCTAAATTACTCAGCTTGCCAGTTCTTTTAAAAGAAAAAAAAGAAAAGGAGAGAAAATATGATGGAGTGAGTATAGTTCGAGCGTTACATTATCTATTACTCCTATTGATACTCGCTTTGTATTATTCTCAAACATTTGAAAAATTCGTTAAACTTCCAATATGACGTCAGATTTTCTTTTTAATTCTCTAATGACGTGATATTAATCTGCTTTGTGTACATACACATGCTCATACTCGTTGTATTATTGAGAAATCTTAGACATTTACCGTTTTATTACCACTATGACGTCAATCAATTTTATTTCATCTTTATCTTTTTTTCAATTGGTGAAACTTTTTATTTCATTTTCATTTTTCACGTGGAAATCGTCTGATAGAAAATTAATTATTGTGGAAAGAATTTCATCGTGGATTTTTAACTTTTGGCATGTGCTACAACGAAAAATGCTTAAATTTAGTAGGAAAAGGCTGTTAGAATTTTGGTTTCTTATCTCTATTTATTAAAATAATACGAATTTTTCAATTTTTAATATTTTGAGATCTTTATATCTGTTATTCAGCTATATACACAAAGTTTCAACTCTGTAAGTTATATAGTTTTGAGAATGGTTCTGTGACAGACAGACAACGGAGCGGGAGTAATAGGGTTTCGTGAGATGAACGAAACCCTAAAAAATATCCTTAACATTTTAATGATTAGTGAGATTAACCTGGGTAATCTGGGTAAATCTAAATAATAGGTTCATAGCTGGAATCAATGCAAAAAATAACGAGACCATCAATGTAGCTGAAATAGATAGCCTTTTTACTATCAAAATTTAGTTCAGAAAAAAGCAAATAAATGTTTTTTAGCGCATTACTGATAAATTATAATACACTTTTCCTGACTCATTGAACACAAAGAATGCAAACAAACTGCAAAAATTGGGTGTTGCAAGTTAAACAATGGAAATGGTACAATAATTGCAATTAATCCCATAATAGAACAGTTAAGTGAAAGACGGATGACATTCCAGCTGATGTAAATGTTCACGAAACACAAAAAAACATGTATGTAAAAAACTACTTACTTTAAAGAAATGTTTACCACTATTAGATTGTAGGTCTAGTCGATGATTGTTCATCCTAGAAAATTTATTATTAATTAAAAATGGTGCAGCGTTATCATTTTTCCCCTCAAATTCATGAGAACCAGTAAAAGCAAATAAAACATTTTTATGACGCTACATCTTTATTAAATACTTGCAAATTAAAGATCACATTTACAATAAGTTTAGGAAATAACAATTGTTGGTAATAATATCAATTATTATTATTACTATTCAAATATTAAAAAGTGGATATTTTACAGTTATCTACTCGTCTCTATCTCCAATGTTCGTCATGTTATACGGAGGTATTCTGTCACAAAATGGTCTTTCTACTTCAGGTATATCGTGCATAATTGTATAGATATCCTGCATTTATTTTTATTTTATTTTTTTTATTTATTTTTTATTTTTTTACTTACCAATGTAACTTCTACCCTGTTAGGCTGATTATTTGCCCCGTTTTATGTCCCACTTGCTCTTGAAAGTTCAATACTTCAGACCATTCATTAATTACATAGACATGACGAAACTCTTCATCTTATCATAGTAGACAACTTGCTAATGCTGATTGTCATTTTTTAGGTGCGTTCGTAATTATATAAATACGTAGCACCTATCGTCGTCGCTTGGTCCGTCCGTCTGTCTGTCCGTCCGTCCGCATATAACAACGCAAAAACTACCCAACCGAATGGTTTGAAATTTAAGATATATTATCTTTGCAGAATTTTGTCGAGACCTTTCAAATTTTATAAAAATCGAATCAAAACTTTAGGCGATATTAATAAAAATATTTATTAAGAAATTTGAATGTTTCTTAAAAATCGGTGCTTTTTTGTTAGGGGAGCTTCCGAGGTTTAATCGTCAAGCGACCGGGATACTTATTTTATGACAGAAATTAATCTGCAGACGATATAATTCATTTCACAGAATAAAAAAAATCATCGAGATCTGAATATTTATATAACTAGCTATAGTACGAACGCACCTCATTTGTCACGTTTGACGTACAATTTCCAACTTGTTTTCTTCGTTATGTCTTTGCAACTTTTGTTGTAATACCGTGATCACCAGTTCTTGAAAATGAGTATCTGGTTTAACACTTTTCGAACATTTTTGAAAAGTGTTTATGAATTCAATTTGTCTGTCTGTCTGTCTGTCCGTGCTCTAACTAGCGTAAAAATGCTCGAATCGTCATACAAGTGATATATGTTATTGAGGCTTACTGTGGCATGTTCGGTATTGAAAATGAAGTGTGTAACACTTATAGTTTTTTTACAGGGGCACTCAAAAAATTTCCGTTACATTGTGGTCTATGTGGAAAAATCTTTTGCGGCTTACTTTAATGATGTTAAACAATTTCAAACATATTGAAATTGATATATATCACTGAGGTGAACTATAAGAGACTAATTATAGAATATGGTGTGTAAAATATTATAGTTCATTTACAGGGATACTCAAAAGAATTCCGTTACATTACGGTCTATGAAGAAAAATCGTTTGCAGTTTATTTTAATAATGTTTCTCTGTTTCAAATATATTGAAATTGATATATATCACTAACGTAGATTACAAGAGGCTTACTGTAGAATATTGTGTATATAACTTTCATTGTTCATTTACAGGGACACACAAAAGAATTCGGTTAAAGTACTGCTTATTAATAATAATTGCTTGGAATGCTTTTTCAATTGCTGAACGCGTTTTTAAATTTAAGGCGGTATTCAAAAAAAATATTTTTCCACGCCAAACAACTCAAAATTTTGAGACACAGTCTCAGACTCATTTTTAAAAGTAACAACGTGAAACTTGGCGGCGTGATTTATGAAGAGATTTATAAAGGCCCCATGTTTATTTTTCGTTCAATTAATTAGAAATTGATTTACAGACAATTATTTTCACAGTACGATCATTTTTTTTGTTTCCAGCGCTATTGCTTCGGGAAATTCGATTCAAAATGTCCACTTTGACAGCATTTTTTGAAATATATTCTTTAAAAAATCGAGACAATACGGACATTACAAAGTTTCTGAATAAGAGAACCTGCCAATTGGATGCCTTTTAGAGCAAAAATGAATTTACAAATGTGTCTCTCAAAATAAGCAGTTTGAATTTGAAAACATCCTTAACTATTTTTTTGTCTGTTACTTGGTGTGCATAAATTGTACAGATTTTATACAGGGCAGTAGAAAAGTTCTCGAGTAAATTTCCGTTGATTGTCAGAAATTCCAGAATGGAAATTTTAAACTCTGCTACGCGTTTTCTAACTGAACTAAAATTTAGCATTCTATTTAGTATATGTACAAATCTATAGATCATATATAAGGCTGTACAAAAAAGCTCTGATATTTTTCCGAATATTGCTGGTAATTCCTGAAATTGTATTTTTAAATATGTTATGCGTTTTCAAAATTGTTTAGTTAGCTATCACCTTACACCTTACAGTAAAGATTTGCAAAATTATTTTGGAAGTGTTCGAAAGTGTTACATAATCTATGCTTGACGCATGATTTTTCGTTCTTTTTACTTGACAAGAGGGTTGCGCTCCCTACCAGTTCCAATTATGTGGCATGACAGCAACGTCTTGAGAGAAAAATGGTAAGCAATCCGGGAATGTTATCCTTTTCGACTCAAAGAAATCTTCAAATCCAACAAACTAATAACGAGAGATAGGAATGTAAATATTTTTCGACTTATTAGATAGCTTACAGTAAAACCTTCAAAATGGCTATCTCAGTTCATTTTCCACTTTTACTTACCCATCATACGTAGTATAGGGTAAGTCTTGTAATCGTTTTGAAAATCGAAAAATTTTTTTTGACGGATTTACACGTTTCAGACACTGGAGATTCCGAAAAACATATTTTTAGAAAAAAAAAATTTCGCCGTCCGTCTGTGTGTCTGTGTGTCCGGATGTCTGTGTGTCTGTAAACGCTCTATCTCCCTAAAAATTGAGATAGAGACTTGCAATTTGGTATGTACTTAGTATGTAATAATGGGAAGAAGCCTATTTCATTTCAATAACCTCGATTAACCGGAACTATTTTTTTCGGACTCTCGAAATATTCGTTCTGATGAAAGGTACATAAAAATTTTCGAAATTGTTTATTTTAAGAAATGAATATAAAAGACAATAAAAAAACATAAATTTTGAATAAAGCATGAAGTCGATCGGATAATGAGTTGCCGAGATATTTGGAATCCTATTTTCCACACTCTTCGATTTTTCATGACCCTGTATTTCATCCAAATTTCACTTCAAAGATACATTTTAATTGGAAATAATTTGACGCTTAATCAGATGCAATAAACCGCTAGTTAATAGGATTATTATTTTTGGAGTTATAAGGAAAAATCTCTTTCAAGCAATTCAGTAATCGAGCCTTTAAAGTTTGTGACGTCATCAAGCCACGATTTTATTTGAATTGCAATGCATTTTATAAGTAGTTTACACATTTTTATTTTAATATTTTACATTAGGCATATCCATGATGGGTAAGTATTACGGTGGCCCCCAACGACTAGTTTTGTAATGCTATCATTTTTCCCACTCGCACGTTCATTTAGGAAGAAGATATAATTACCAGTCGTATTGTATATTTCCTCTATGACAATTTTGTGATAAAATAGCATTTGTTGATATATTTCCCCTCCGGCTGTATATTAACTGGGATTGACTTCACTGCTTGCTAAATGTAAAGACTGTAGGTGGGAATGCTAATTTTGTTTACAATCACTTTCTATCTCTACGTTTGGCAGATTTGTGGATTTTCAGTTAAGAATAATGTGGAAAAAATTCATAATTTCATGCTTAATTGTGTTAGATTTTGCAATTACTTTCAAAACTGAAAAATATAATAGACAATAGATCTTTACAAAAGTATCCTAAGTAAGAAATATCCTAAGTGTAAGAAAGTATCCTATACATTTTATGACAAATAGTATTAAGAAATTTAATCTTTGCATTTTTTTATTTCTTAAAATGATTCGTTCTTACCAATATTGAATCAATCCATGAAATTTCGATTACTAAAAACAATTATACCTTTCACATACATTTTTAAATAAAATATATCATTCATATCTAAGAAGATATTTAGTTGATGTTACTTCTTTTTAAATATATATTCGATCAAATTTCTCTTCCGAATTCTTTTGTAACTACAACTACAGCTCTATAATAATGTACCAAATGTAGTTTAATAAACGATTACATTTTCCAATATCTTTTATGATATTTCAAATCGTCATTTTCAACGAATAAATTTAAAAGTGTTTTGTATGTGGATTTTCCGATTCGTCTCTTATTTTCTGACAGTTTTTATTTTATATTATGTTTAACATTGTGTGCCTAAATGAATATATAAATGCATTTTTAACATTCTTCTGTCAATTCAACTTTCAAATATTGTAATGGCACAAATTATGTCTGCCGTATTGTACTTTACAATATATATATATATATATATATATATTCAATGGGTGGAGTATCATAGTTAAGATTTTTCCAGCAGAGCGAAAATATACCGGAGCCAGGAATCGAACCTGTGTACTTTGGTTTGCCGTACCAACGCTCTCCCTACTGAGCTATCCCGACGATATCCTGGGAGGCATATTTCAGTCATATATATATATATATATATATATAGTCGGGATAGCTCAGTAGGGAGAGCGTTGGCATGGCAAACCAAAGTACACAGGTTTATATTATATATATATATATATATTAAATACAGTAAAACCTCTAACTAACGGACACCTCGGGAGCGCAAAAATTGTCCGCTATTCGGAGGTGTCCGCTAATGGGAAAACTTCAGAGATTCACAAAATCGCTAAGAAATGCTTAACGTTTCGTTAATTGGCTTTTATATGTCTGAGAACTTCTATTATATGATTAATCAGAAATTAAAATTACTTTTTTAAGCAATAAAACTGAAATGAAATTCTACATACATTTTTCCACTGTTTATTACATTCTTAAGGAAAAAATCTGTTACAAAAGTTTACTTTTGCTTCCGATTGCTTGTAGTTAGTTTTTCTATGCGATGTTTTAATGCTATCATCTTTTTTTGGAAAAAGAGAAAAATATGTGTATCGGCTCACTGTGTTTATCCGCTTCTTGTAAATTCCCGATATTGCAGGAAACATACCCTGGTTTCAATATTTGATTCATATCACTAATAGAGTCAGCTTTTGTCGAAGATTCTGAAGGAATATAATCGCCTACGTCAACTGATTCTGCTTCAGTAGGTCATCATCAATGGTCATGGACATTTCGGCATTTCTTCACTCCTGATCCATTTCATTAATTCACTTATTGTGATAGTTCTTTATTTCTATCGGAAATAAGTGTTTCATTTCCTTTTAATATAAAGCCTGCTTTTCTGAAACATTGTCGTACGCATTCCGGTTATATGTTTTTTACAGCTGAAGAAATCCGAATTTGAAAGCATCGGGAACATTAACTAATTTTAGGCTGTTCTCAACTGTATTCACAGATTAAAACTTCGAAATAATATGGCTTAATAAAAGCTTTCTCTACCAGGCTTTACAATTGTGTATAACGTCTTGATCAAGAGGCTGGCATACGGAAGTTGTCTTTTGTGTGTGTGTGTGGGGGGGGGGGGGATACAGTTTTAACATTGTCCAATTTAAAATGGTTTGGATGAGAAGTTGCACTGACCAAAAACAAGAGAACTCTTTTTTTTGTTTTCCCATCCTATTATCAAAGGAAGTTAACCATTTAATCACTAAAAAACTGATTATCCACGCTTTTTTATTCGCTCTATAACACCAATTTTTTTTTAATTGGATGTTCTTTGAGAAACACATGGGTTTCAGAGATTTTTGAACTATAAGAGGAATTTAAAACTCCTCTAATACATTGCAATATCATAAAATAGTGATTCGCTTTTTTGTCATTTTTTCGCCGATACAGCCATCCTTTTTAAAGCATAAAGTCTTATTCAAAAAAATTCTGAAAAAGAGTCCGCTTTCCTCGCCATTAAAAATGTTTCTCTCCTCATAATCTTCACAAATTGATTGCTATTATTCATGCCAATCCTCCAGTTTTTTTCAGAGCTACAGATTTTGCTTTTTCACATATTGTTTTGTAAGAGATGTTATGCCGAGACAGAAACTTTTCCAGCTATCTACCCAAACTCTTAAAATAATGTAATCCGAGTTCTTTGGTGACTTTTAAATATTTTTCCTGAATCAAAGGCCCACTGAATGGAATTTTTTTGAACGAAGTGAAATAAACCAATTCAGAAATATAGAAATAATTTCAATGGAATCAGTATGCCTGAATTTCACATTTTTGGTGTTCTCGTTTTAGTTAATAATCCACAAGTTCTTTATTTCGTAAAATTTCTCCCACTTGTATTTTACCTATTTTAAAACATTCGGCAAATATCCGTAAACTATATTTCTGTTTTTCAGATTTACCTACATTTACAATTTCAAATTTTTCTTTTAAAGTTAATCGCTTTCGTTTTGAGATCATTCTCGAAACATTAATCACAAACAAGACACTAAATTCAGAATACGCAGAACTCAATATATTCAGAAAACTATAAAAATGGTTTTAACATATTTTGAAGCTTTGAATATTGTATGTCAATTAAATCTAAAGAATCAAACAGTAATCGATACAAAATGCATACGATATTGGGGGATTACCCAGGCCATTGGGTATTTTTCAGAGACCACCCTCTACAGTTATCTGTGGTCAAAAAATTTGTGATACATTGCCTTGATAAAATTCGAGGCTTTTTACTTTTTTCCGTTTTCTTTCTCGTTAAAAAATCTTTTTTAACCTTGATCGCCAAAACTACTGTCCGCTATTCGGAATGTCCGCTATTCAGAGGTTAAACATACAAAAATTTAGATTTTGGGAGTGGGGATTTGAAAAGTGTCCGTTAAATAGAGGTGTCCGCTATTCGGGAGTGTCCGTTATGGAGGTTTTACTGTCTATGGAATATGGAACGTGTTGACTTTTTTGGTTGATATTTCCTTTTGAACATTAGGAATTAAGTACATATACGTAAACAAATAAACTTTAATCGATGTATCAGCAGAACAATAATAAATTATAATTAACATTAGCGATGAAACGGTATGACCGGGCCACAAACGGACTCGGATTAGATTTGTAACCCAATCTTTGGGCTAGGTTGGGTTCAGGCTAAAAGTCAAAATTTTATTTATTAACAAATTTAAAATGCGACAAGAACTTGCCAGATGCTACTTGAGAAAGAAGAATGTAGTCTAAATAGGGAAGGTTCCGAGGTCGAACACGCATAATTCGGTGAACATTTGTGTATCTATATAGTTAGTATATAAATATACTAGCAAGCTACGCCCGCTACGCTGGTCAATTTCTCTTAACGAACCTTTATTAAAACAAAATATTGACATTTCATAATTCACTTTTATATTTTAACAGAATAATAAGGATACTATAATTTGTGACTCGTGCTATAGTCAATATACACGTCAGGACACGTCGCCCTTATCATTATCTTTTTACGCGTGAAGGTTTCGCTATGGTACTCTATTGTAAAATTTGGTAATTTTAGAAATTCAATAGTTGAAAAATCGCAGAATCATTAGATCATTTTTCTTTAGAAATTGTTCTTAGAGCGCATTTAGATCTTATAAATAACAATCATGCCGAACTTGAAGTTTCTAGCTCCTTCAGCATCGCAAAAATCGCAATTTTAGAACGTTTTTCGCTTCTGCACCCCCCTCGGGATAGTGGCACCGACATAAAATATAGCCTATATTGGAGCAGGGATTGTCACCATCCATTTGCCACCATCACTTTTGAAATCGCTTTAGTAGTTCCAGACATTCCATACAAAATGTAATTTAGAATGTTTTTAGAAAATTTTTTGCTTATTTCAGCATTTTAAATTTCGAATTTTTTTAGATTTTGTTCTTATAGAGCATTTAAATCTTGTAAGTAACGACCATACAAAATGTCAAGTTCCTAACTCCTTCATTATTGAAAATATCATAATTTTGGAAAGTTTTTCGCTCCTGCACCCTCTGCGGGAAGTGGCACCGACAAAAAAAAATAGCATATGTTGGAGCAGGGACTGTCACCATCCATTTGCCACCATCACTTTTGAAATCGGTTCTGTAGTTTCAGAGATTCCATAGAAATTGTAATTTAGAATTTTTTTAGAACGCTTCTTCCTCATCTCACCCTTTTAAATTGCGAATGTTTTTATAATTTGTTCTTAGAGAGCATTTACATCTTATAAGTAACTACCATACCAAATTTGATACTTCTATCTCCTTCAGTACACAAAAAATCGAAATTTTAGAACGTTTTTCGCTCCTGCACCCCCCTGGGGGTGGTGGCACCGACATAAAATATAGCCTATGTTGGAGCAGGGATTGTCACCATTAATTTGCCACCATCACTTTTAAAATCGCTTCAGTGGTTCCAGAGATTACCCCCTACAAACAAACAAACAATCTTTACTACTTTATATATTAGTATAGATAAGGGGGAATTAGCCCCTTGTCCCCCCCCCCCTTTATACTTAACCAATCAATCCCGAAAACTAATCAGAGATGCGCCTTAACACAGTGAACCTATAAATAAAATTTGAAGGAAATGGGAAAATTCTTCATGAAAAACCCATTTACATAAATTAAGGGGGGTATTAGCCCCCCGTTCCCCCCTTTATACATAATCAATCAATCCCGAAAACTAATCAGGGAAGCGTCTTAACCCAATGAATCTATAAACAAATTTTGAAGCAAATAGAATAATTCTGCATGAAAAACCAATTTATATAAATTAAGGGGGGATTATCCTCCCGTTCCCCCCTTTATACTTAACCAATCAATCCCGAAAACTAATCAGGGAAGCGCCTTAACACAGTGAACCTATAAACAAAATTTGAAGGAAAACGGAATAATTCTGCATGGAAAACCCATTTATATAAATTAAGGGGGGATTAGCCCCCCTTTATACTTAACTAATCAATTCCGAAAACTAATCAGGGAAGCGACTTAACTCAGTGAACCTATAAACAAAATTTGAAGGAAAACGGAATAATTCTGCATGAAAAACCCATTTATATAAATTAAGGGGGGGGGGAATTAGCCCCTTGTTCCCCCCCTTTATACTTAACCAATCAATCCCGAAAAGTAATCAGGGAAGCGTCTTAACCCAATGAACCTATAAACAAAATTTGAAGGAAAACGGAATAATTCTGCATGAAAAACCCATTTATATAAATTAAGGGGGGGATTACCCCCCCCCCCGATCCCCCTCTTTATACTTAACTAATCAAACCCGTAAACTAATCAGGGAAGCGCCTTAACTCAGTGAACCTATAAACAAAATTTGAAGGGAAACGGAATAATTCTGCATGAAAAACCCATTTATATAAATTAAGGGGGGGGGAATTAGCCCCTTGTTCCCCCCCCCCTTTTATACTTAACCAATCAATCCCGAAAACTAATCAGGGAAGCGCCTTAACACAGTGAACCTATAAACAAAATTTGAAGGAAAACGGATATTTCTATGAAGAGTTATCGCATTACGTACGTACATACATACATACAGAACCGGCTGCCAAGCTCTCAGGGCTTGATAGCCAGTTTGATAGCTAAAAAATCACAATTTTAGAACGTTTTTTGCTCCTGCACCCCCTGGGGTTAGTGGCACCGACATAAAATATAGCCTATGTTGGAGCAGGGGTTGTCACCATCAATTTGCCACCATCACTTTTGAAATCGGTTCGGTAGTTCCAGAGATTACCCCCTACAAACAAACAAACAAACAATCTTTACTCCTTTGTAATATTAGTATAGATATATTGACACTTGGAAAACGAATGCCACATATAAACGCTATGTTTGTTGTGAAAATACATTTTCTATGTGTATTTCTAGGATTCATTGTATAGACTTAATCCCCAGAATCTCTAATGGGAATCATTCGGTACACGTGTACAATAGTGTGCCTATAGAAGAGACAGATTGCGCGAATATAAAAACAAGTTGGAAATTGTACGTCAAACGTGACAAATGAGGTGCGTTCATACTATAGCTAGTTACATAAATATTCAGATCTTTTCGGATTTTTAATTCTGTGAAATGAATTATATCGTCTGCAGATTAATTTCTGTAATAAAATAAGTATCTCGGTCGCTTGACAATTAAACTTCAGAAACTCCTATAACAAAAAAGCACCGATTTAAAAAAAAATTCAAATTTCTTAATAAATATTTTTATTAATATCTCCTAAAGTTTTGATTCGATTTTAATAAAATTTGATATGTCTCGACAAAATTCTGCAAAGATATTATATTTTAAATTGCAAACCATTCGGTTGGGTAGTTTTTGCGTTGTTATATGCGGACGGACAGACGGACAGACAGACAGACGGACAGACAGACGGACGGACGGACAGACGGACGGACAGACGGACGGACCAAGTGACGACTATAGGTGCTACGCATTTATATAATTACGACGCATTTATATAATTATATAATAGCCTATGTTGGAGCAGGGGTTGTCACCATCAATTTGCCGCCATCACTTTTGAAATCGGTTCGGTAGTTTCAGAGATTACCCCCTACAAACAAACAAACAAGATTTACTCCTTTATAATATTAGTATAGATATAATCAATAAAGAGCAATACCCAAGGGGTCGTGAGAAAATAAGCCTGAATGTTTAATTAATGATTATAACCTGATAAATTACTTCCATGGGCATGACAGCCTGCTGAACGTTTGACCTTCTATTTTTGAGTTCGAACCCTGGAGTTTTGAGTTCTCGCGAGAGAAAATTTTATCAATAATTTTCGAATCATAATCGAAAAAATATGTGTAATAATTTAAATTTACAAAAAATACAAATTAAATGTACGTTTTCTAGCATATAGGTGACATTTTAACTATGGAATTTGGCATGTTTAAAAATTTAATGAAAGCTTAGGGAAAAAAAACTAGGCATTTGTCTTTCTTTTGACTAGAAATTTTTGCTGCTGTTTAAATTTACAATTATTTACAATATATAATTAATTTACCATTTTTCACAGAGAAATAAAATAAAATGCATGATATAAATCTATAATATATATATATTTTTTCATTATTCAAACAATTAAAAAAAATATGATTTTTTAAAAATATGGTTTTAGATTTAAAATATAATTTTTATTTAAATCTCAGATTCTTGATTTTGTAATTACAATAACGTCTACGTAAGAAGTATCTTTAGCAATCATATTATTTTATTTTGTTTTATATATTATTATAATAATATACTTTTATAATTATGTAAATATAGTTTAAAGTGTGAAATTTTGCATGTTTACATATTTAAAGAAAAATAAAGACAAATTAAATAAATCAATAGGCAATTGTTATTTATATAGACCGCAAAATTTTGTGGTTTTAAAATACATTGACAATTCTTTACATAAATAAATTACTATTTTTCACGGTGAAATAAAGTAGAATATATTACATAAATATACATTTATAACACGCTGCTTTAATAATTTTAAATTGTAATTTTTCTGTTATCAAAATATTTATAATTACATGGTTCTTTTTAACAATTAGCTTTTAAACTTTTGACTTCTTTAAATCTAGGATTATTGTGTTTGTAATTAGAATGACTGTGTATTTACTTAAAAAATAGTTCTGAAAATATATTGAATTGATAAAAATAGTTATTACGTAGACAGTAAATTACTAATAAATCTGTAGATCAGGAGCCTCAACGTCAGCTCTGAAAGTCATTGTTTTTTAATCTCACTTTTTATATTATTTAGCATCTTACAGTCCGCATTTTTTTTTGTATTACATACATATTCATAGGCCTATAAAGTACTTTGGAGGTTTCAAAAATTAGAAGCTTTAAATTAAACACGATTTATACAATGATATGCTGAAATTCTTATGAACTTCTTATTCTTGTAATTTTTTAGATAATAAAATACATTTTTTTCATGGGACTCTGCCCCCCTGAACCCACCGTAATCTTATTAAATTTATATTCAAGATTTCTTATTGATTGTGTGAATGATTCTAGTATATTTTGGAGTTCGTTCTACACAGTGGTTTTATTAGGATAAGCAACAATTTCGAAAAAAATTTAATGTTACCCTAGTACCCAAATAACAATATTTACTTACCTGCCAACCACGAAACACCTGCATCGCATAGATAAGTTGAATAATATCTCACGTACAAAAGCAACTTAAGGAAATGTAAACTGAATCTACTATATATTCAAATTTTAATTGCATAATAGGAGTATAGCCAACATAGTGAAAAAGTACCCAAGCCGGGACTCGAACCCGGGTCATAGCGCACTGACGTTATTTTAATTGCTTAATAGGCGTATAGCCAACATAGTGAAGAAGTGCGCTAATCTGATGACCCAGGTTCCAGTCCCTGCTTGGGTACTTTTTCACTATGTTGGCTGTACGCCTATTAAGCAATTAAAATTTGAATATTATGAATGCAAGGCGTGTGAAATTTTGTCTGGAAAAATTTCCAAGTATTAAATATGAATTGAATCTACTACATTTCACTTATATATATATTTTAGAAATCTATTGCTATTACAATTTTTGTTTCGAAAAACAGTTTTGATGATCATTCTATAATAGTTATCTTATCTAAGTACATCCTGATCTATCTCGATGGCGATAGCTTACTAAAATCCCCAAAAATAGGCATATTTGGCAACTTTTAAACCTATTGGGTAATCATTCACATTCAAAATAATTTCGTGCCCACTGCCAATTCACTAAATAGTAAACGTGATTTGGCACTAAAAAGTATGTTTTGTGATAGCTTCTTTGTTCTCATTTTCCAGTAATTGTAATATTTCAGGATTTGCCGATATGTATGGATGCTTGTTACTATTCTAATGTCTTTAGTTTTACTACCTCGTTGTGATTTTATCCTATTTGTAAAAGAATATTAACTTTTCAACGACGAAACAAACACATCTGTTCCAGAAAATGAATAATAGCTTACGTGAGAAATATTCTTATACAAATGTAAACTACGAGACTTGAATTACACATTCAATAATTTTGTAATTTTTCTTTTGGAAAAATTTCTTGGTAATCATTCTACAGTAGTAAAAAATAACTTTTATCAAAATAATTTCTCATTTATGTCAATAGAATACTAATCCCCCTAAAGTAAGTTTTTTGCTAATAAAATATTGCAGCAAAATAGTGCGGGTTACTTGAATTTTATTATTTTCATATTATTTAAAATATGATTTCTAAGCAACTGATAAATTAGAGAGCAAATTAAAAATAAATGTATTTTAAAATTCGTAAAAAATAGAAAAATAAAATGTTTTGTATTTCCCAAACAGTTGTAAAACAATTTCCAGTAATTTAAACAATTAATTTCAAAATTCTAATAGATGTATTATCTAATTTTCAAAGTTATTGGATATATTTAAGGCCTCCTTATCGAAAATTTAGCATCTATAATTTTACGTTTAAATCCATTATTCAAATATGCGATTTTTTTTCAATTAAAAATGAAATTTGAAATTCGTCTGCAATATGACCTAAAAAATATTTTTTTATGTTTTTGGAACGAATGAACCAAGTGTAACCAAAATCTATACAGCTAATTCCGGGTATCTCGCCTATATTCCTATCAAAAATCAACCTAATACGACAATTTTTACGGCAATTATCGCAGAACAGACAGACAAAAACCAAAAACTTTTTGCGTCTTCACGGTGAGCTTTCACTCACGTTTTGGCAAAAGACAAAGAATCCGAGATAAAAAAAAAATCATATTAAGAACTTAAAAGAATATTTTCAAAAATATATATTTATTATTATGTTTTATATTTATTATTATATAAAAAAAAATACTTTTCATACAATATATTTAATTCTGCTCCAAATTACAATCACGAGAATGTATCTGTCTGCTATAGGCACGAAAAGAGAAATTTTCTCGAAATTTTGGAATGGTTAGTCAATTAGTCACGCTGTCATCCGAGAATCTTTCCATTTTTTATAACCTAATATGAATAATGTTTATTACCGAACACAATTAATTAGTTTTATTTAAATGCTACTCTTTCAAAATAGAGTTTAGCAAATTACAGTTCTTTGTTCCCTCGTTGTTATTCCCCATAAATAATTAGCAACGTAGAACTATGTGTTATACACAAAAACCATCATTGAAAAAATATTAAAATAATAGAGTAAGTACCAACAAATTCTGTTCAGTAGAATTTTATAAAAAGACTAATCATTCATAATCGGGTCATTCTGAACGTAGAACTTGACCTAATAAATCTACATCTAAGAAACGTAGAAAGTCATATTATATAGTAAAATTTTTCATGACAGATTATCACCCTAACAGTGGACGTCCCAACAAAATCTGTTCAGTAGAAATGTCATAATCGGGTTCATTGGATTATAGAAATTTCCCCCATAATTCTATAACAAAGCAACGTAGAACGATATTTTATGCACAAACACTCTCCCAAAATAGTACCCACTAACACTATTAAACACACGAAACTTCGTTTATTAGAACTTGAGTTATAAACTGCCGGAATTAAATACTAATTTATATTATATTTAAATATGTATATATATATATATATATATATATATATATAATATACAAGGTGTTTCGAAATTCGACCGACAAATTAATAGGTGTGAAAGAACGTATCAAAAGGATGAAAACTTACCTTAGAAAATGTGGTCGCAAACCACGTTTAGTGGGAGAAAATCACAAAAATACTTATGAAGAGTGTGACGTCAAATGGAACAAAAAGAGCCTATAATAAATAGAAAAATCATTAATTGGACGTATAATGCATTACAATTCAAGGTCAGAAAGGAGATGACGAGACATTTTTACAGAAATATCTTTTAACGCTGCCGGCAACGCTTTGTGCGTCGGTGTCGGCTATGCAATGATATTCGTGGACGCAACTTCGAACAATTTCTATAAAAATGTGTCGTCGAATCCTTTCTGGCGTTGAACTTAAATGCACTGCAATCATGCTTGATGTCAAATATATGTTTTTTCAACTTATTAGTGGCCCTTTTTATTCCACTCGACATCACACCTTTCATAACTATTTTTGCGATTTTTTTCCCATTGAACGTGGTTTGCGACCCCATTTTCTATAGCAGGTTCCCATTCTCTTGTGCCTTCTATCATACCTCTTAATTTGTCGGTCGAATTTTGGAACATTGTATGTAATGAAAGACGAAAATAATAAATGAATAAATCATAAATAAAAGACGAAAATGAAATCCATTCCTTTTTTTTAATAGTCTAGTTTTTATACAAGCATTAAAACACAGCGTCGTAAAAGTCAATATTGAAAAAACTATTGAACTTCCACATTTAAATAGACTAAATAACTAAGAACAATGTTCCAAAAATTGTTTTTACCAAAGTTAAATAGTACAAAAAAAAAGTTCTCCATTTAATTACAATAAAAATCTCGATGGAAATGTATCTGAATAGATAATGATATGTTAGTCGATTTGTAACTCGATTAGTTTTGCTTTAAACAGTGCTAAAAATAAGTCATTTGTGTTTGAGAATAAGGATTATTACTGAGGAAATTCACACACAAAATGACATGCTAATGAAAAACGCTTTTTTATAGGATTAACTATTCTGAGAACTATATATCCGATGTATGTTTCTTTTAAAATTTGAAAAAAATGCTATTGCTTGGATTAGAATTAAAATAAATCGATTTTGACTTTAATGAAAATAAATGTTCATGTTTATTTATTTTATATTTTACATTACTACTTTATAATTTGTCATCACACCAATTAAAATAACTTTAGACTAAATCTAAACTAAATTTTTCGGAGTGATCTTATTTATATAGACTGTGTTGATGACGTTAACTGAACGTGAAGTGATGATGTAGTTTTGATTCCTCATTATTGTCTTATTATTTTATTATACGTATTTCGTTTAATTTGCATCCTGAGGCTGTCGTGTTTTCGAATTTTCTAAGTAATTACTTAGCGAACAAAGTGGTCGCAAACGAAGTCACAAAATTCGCCCCTAAGACTGATTACATAATAGAACAGTATATGAGTTTTACTACCCTTTGTTTAACATATCGTTTTTCACTCCTTTCTACGCTACAAATAGTGTCGTCTTAAATTCAGAAGAAAGTATGTCTGAAAACGTAATTGAAACAACTACATCTCTGAATATGAAACTTCAGTTATCATAAATCAGACATATGAGTGTTTTACTATGATAGGGGGATAAACGAATTGAGAAACATATCTGTATAATGATATGTCGGAAATGAAGGCATTAAAAAATTTAAACATTTATAGTTTGAATCACGCGCTATAAGTGAAGTGCAGTGAAGTGCGATGAGACTGATGTTGATTGAAATTTGATTTGCTAGTGTTGATTGGTGTTGTTCTTATTTTTGCACTTTTGGGTCTTTTCATAACTTTTTTTTTTTTTGTTTTTTTTTTTGTTTTTTTTTGTGATGAAATACAGTTTTGTAAACAGTTTTATTTGTCTGTGCTCGAAAGTACTCTGTAGCTTTTTCGAAATTAGATATATGTATTTTTGATTTCCCATTACTGGAAGTTTTTTCTGCATTGCCTTTTAACTGGATATTACCGGACATACTTGTCCATGCTTAGTGATTTTGTCGAAATTGCTGAAGAATAAAATGTGTGGGATTTTTTAATTATTGCATGACGTCCGACATCTATTTCCTTGATGTATTTTGCCCGGATCTGTTTCTAATATATGAAATAGTAAATGCTGTATTTTCGTTTGTCATTATTAAACTTATTTCAGAGCTCGCGGGTGACGCACATTTTACACGTCAATTGACGATTTTTCCAAAAGTCAACTCCTAGTTTTCGAATTCGTGAGTCAAATTTCATTCGCAAAGTCGGACGTAGTTAGTCCTAGTGTAAGTGCCACAAAACAATTCTTATTCGCAATTAAAACTAAACTTGAGAGGATTTTTGAAAGAAATAATAACCAGCGATGAAAATACTTCTATAGAGAAACATTGCATTAAAACATGCATCTGATTAAATATAGAAATTTTATAATATTTGAAATTATTACCCTGACAAATTAATTGAAAATCGGATAACCGATTTTCACAAACTTGTTCTTTAATTTGTTGCTATATTTAGTCAAAAAATTATCTCTCAAAAACGTCAAAGATCGCTAACTATTCCAATGCTGAATTTTAAATGCCGGACTTAGTGATTGAAACTTACGTAGATGTAGAAAGATGTCATAACTGTTATAAAATGTCGAAGCTCACAACCGCTTCTGTAAAGTTCATGACATTACAAAATCTATATTTCTGAAATAAGTGAACCAAAAATGAAGTACTTTTGAAGGGTCGCTGAGATAATATGTGGGCCTCTTTACTGATGTGAATTCAGGTTGTTAATCATGGTATTAGAACTTAAAACTGTCGAATAATTACTTTTTAAAAAGTCATACTTAGGATTCATTCTAGGCTTCTTTAACTTTGTCTTCAATGAAGATTATGCATGCCGTTGTCAATTTTTCATCTTGACTTTAATATTTTTATTATTGTTTTAATATTTTCATTATGTTAACATAATTATGTAAAAATCATTGTCCAATAATTAACGATTCTTTTAGTTTTAAAATGTGTGAAGTTCTTCCCAACAAATCTTGCCAGGAGATTTGCATTGTCAATTTCGCTAAATCTAGATTTTCACCACATAACACCTATTTTCATTTGGGGATCCTGCTGATGCGAACAACCTACGTTATGGATGTACCTATCCTCTATTCTCTGTATCTAATCAAGAAAAAAGGGGGAAATAACGTATTTTAATTAAACTTTCAACATAATTAATGACAATCACATATAACAAAAATAATAAATAAACCTGAAAGAATGATATGAAAATAAAGAGAACTTTTGGTAAAATAAAACATTAATAAGCATTGAGTAATGTTATGCAACATAACTACGTAAGGCAATAATAAGATTATCTAACGAAAAAGAATACTTATGTCAGTTTCTCTTGATAAAACAAATTATAGGAATGCACAAAAAAAAGTCTTACTTAGTACGTGAGATTTGATCAAGAAATGGTTCTTTCAGCAGGTGGCAGTTCATTACTCAACCGACAGCCGACGATTGCCACTTACGCAAATAGCGGCCGGTTGTCATGTTTTTGTTTTAAATTTATAAAAAGTTTCATATATATGATCGTCAAATCGCGATTTAAGAGCTCGATTTCTGCCCGCTCAGTAGCAAAAATTACAGTTTCCGTTCTTAATTAAAACTATATATTTCTTTTAGAAAGAATTTGAATTGAGGATGGTTTAAGAGATTACACTAGTCACGCGAAGACCGTCACAAGCTGATGTTAAACCTGTGGGAGTGTTCTTTGGAAATTTCTCGGTAATATTTTAATATTTTTTAAATTATTTTTGTAGGATATATGAAGTTAATGTCTAACGTTGTGCGTTTGTACTTTTTAGATTTTGTTTGTAATTTTCTTTTTAGGTGCGTTCGTAATTATATAAATACATAGCACCTATTGTGGTCGTCTGGTTCGTCCGTCTGTTTGTCCGTCCGTCCGCATATAACAACGCAAAAACTACCCAACCGAATGATTTGAAATTTAAGCTATATTATCTTTGCAGAATTTTGTCGAGACCTTTCACATTTTATGAAAATCGAATCAAAATTTTAGAAAATATTAATAGAAACATTTATTAAGAAATTTGAATTAAAAAAAAAGATCGGTGCTTTCTTGTTATAAGAGCTTCCGAGGTTTAACCGTCAAGCGACCGAGATACTTATTTTATTAACAGAAATTAATCTGCAGGTGATATAATTCCTTTCACAGAATTAAAAATCATCAAGATATGAATATTTATATAACTAGCTATAGTACGAACGCACCTCATTTGTCACGTTTGACGTACAATTTCCAATTTGTTTCTATATGAGGACACTTTCACTTTTTGAACGGTTCCAACCTGTTCTAAAACTAAAAGTGTCTGCAAATTAAAAAAAAAAAAAAACTGTAACAAAAATTTAAAAAGTACGAACGCACAACATTAGACATTGACTTCGAGTATCCTACTCAAAAACAATCATATAAAAATATTAAAATGGAAGAAAGCAACTTGCAAAGAAAACTTCCATAGGTGTTTAACGTTAGCGTTTTTTTTCCCGTGACATATATATATATATATATATATATATATATTTTGCATATGATAGTTGAGGTCGATCTCTAACGTTGTTAGTTTTTACTTTTTCGATTTTTTTTCAGTTTTTTAATACGAGGGTACTTCACTTTCAGAACTGGTCCCAACGGGTTCCAAAATTGAAAATGTCGGTTTATAAAAAAAACTGTAAACAAAATCAAAAAAGTAAAAAATAACAGCGTTAGCGATCAACCTCATTTATCCTATGCAAAAAAATCATTTAAAAATGGTAAAATGCGAGCGAGAAATTTGAAAAGAACCTTGCCATAGCATTAACATTAGCTGGAGCGTTTCTTCCCAAGACTAGTGTAGTGTCTTGATATAATTTTTCCTCATTCGGATGGAATGTGGTCAATCATAGTTCCGTATATTCTTTTAAAATTTAATGAACAATGACTGTTTACTGTCCAATAATAAGAGGTGAAAAATTGTAGCAAAATTGTGTAAGTTGTAATATAATATATAATGTATAGATCAAACTAAACAATTTGTTTGCTCTAGAAAAGTAATAAAGTTGAGATCTGCCTGACAAAATATTACATTTATCACCAGAGAAACATTATTTATGCCACAACTGTACCTGCTATATTCTTTGATTTTTTTTTTATTATTGGAGTGGAGGGGGTGAGAAGTAATGTAAGTAAAAATTAGGAGTAAGGATAGTATAATGGTGTACTTTCTATGCAATACATGAATCCTACGTAATAAAAAAAACATGGAAAGTTTATATATATATATATATATTATCAAAAATACTGTGGCATAATAAAGTCTCTATAGATTAATTTTTTTTATCTAAATACAGTTCATGATTTTATATTTGAAATATGCGACAAGAATTTCTGCAAAAGAAACCTTTTTTAAGGATGTTTGTTTTCGAAATCATAAAAATAATTCTCACGTAAGAAATATAGTGGCCAATAATGGTGTACTTTCTATGATTCTATATCAGTTTCTATATCAATTTTAGTGGCTATCGTGTCACTAAAACTGACTTTATAACAACGCTTATAAACAAAAAATAGGAGTAATCTAATATGCATGGCAATCCACAGCAGTGGATGTGTTTGGCATATTTCACGTGAAACTCCGCAGAATCCGATAGTACTCTTCACTTCCCCAACGCACAGTGCGCGAAATATATTCATTTATATCCAGAGTTAATTTATTTGCGTATCCAATTAATATATTTTAAACATGTATGTAAATACTTTAGTCACGTATTCTAGAAACGATTGCTAGATGAAGCGATCATTTATAAAAAAATAAATGAATCACACGAAAAAAAAATTATGTAAAATTTATGTCACGGGTTGTAAGAACTACGGATTAAATACGGATTAGGTACATACATTTAGACATTCGAAGCAACGTGATAAAGACGAAGATATACGTAAAGTAGAGTGAATAAATCTGAGGACTAGTGATGTTATATGTTCTTTCATAAATTTATTATGAGGCTTTGTTCCTTATTTTTAAGAATATAATTTGACATTCTTTATTCATACTTGTATATCAGTGATTAATTATTCAATGTGTAATTTTTGTCATTTTAAAAAACATAAGTGAATGTATTTAGATATAAACATATGACTTTTTAGTAAGATATATTTTTATTTTATGGTAAGAAATATAATTTATGTTGTATATAACATTGTATACGAGGGCGTTTCGAAAAATAACCTCCGCTTAGCTATAAGTAAAACATACAAAAATATTTTATTATATGCACCTTAAAACTGCAGATTTTCACTATTTTTCAACCAAGTTGTCATATAAATTTAAACATTTGTCATAACGTTTCACTAATTTTACAGTTCCTTCTTAATAAAATTCTGTCGTCTTGGTACCTAACCAGCCTGCCGACATTTTGAAGTTCGTCATCGTCATCGAAGTGTTGCGATACAAGCCACTTCTTTATTCGAGTGAACATACGACAGTCACTCAGTGCCAATTCTACTCAAAAACTCAATAATTTTTGAATAAAATGAAATGGAATGGTTTTGATCATCCCCTTTACAGCCCGGACTTGGCACCGAGTGATTGATTGAATCTAATGATGATTTAATAATTATCGATATTAAATTCCTTTATGAAGTAAATCGAACACGTTTCCAACAAAATTCCCAATTCCCTTGTAAAGCAAACGTTCAAGATATTACTAGTACGTTTATAAAAATAACATTTCTTTTTATTTTATAAATGCATTCATGAAATCGTATGGTATTTAAAAAAATTCCATTACATTTTTCGTTACGAATAACTAAAACACAAATATAAAAAGTACATTAAATTTTTTCAATTTTTTAGTTCTTTTATAAGCATAAATTTTCACTGTACAAAAACTATTTTAATAAAAATATTTTATCTGGCACACTTTTAAAGATTAAATAACTAAGAGTAATGTTCTGAAAAGGATTTTTTTCCAACAGTAAACAGAGAAAATACTCCTTCCCTTAACATAAATAAAACCGCTCGATTGATGTATGTCTGAGCACGTAATAATATGTTAGTAGATTAATGACCCTATTACTTTTGCTTAAAACAACGATTGAAAATAATGTTTAGTCAGCTGAAAATAAGGATTATTATCGAAGAAATGCATTCACTAAATGACTTGTTAATGAAAAAAAAATTTTTTAGATACTTAAAACTTTTGAAAAAAAAAAAAAATATATATATATGCTATCTTTACTTTCAATGTGTCGAAAAATTGTTATTGCTTGCATTAGCTGAATAAAATGAAAATGCATGGATTTTTTTTTTCTCATGGATAAAAATATATTTTCTACATTTGAATTATTTTTTTTTTTGTATTTCTTTATTTATTGATTTCTACATTGTTGCTATTTCTATATTAGCAACATAAAGAAAATGTTTTCCGTATTACACAAATTAACAACACTTAAATAAATTCATTTTTAAACAAGATTTGAATAATTAATTTCAAATAATTAAGTAAGTAATTAATCATACTTAAAATCACTGGGAAAACAATAAGATGCTTCTTTGAAATATATGATTAAATAGCACTACAAAGAATGCGAATTTTCTTTTCAATTTGCTTAACAGCGTACAACCAACCTGAGTGAAAAATGTGTCCAGACCGGGGATCGAAGCCAGATAGCTTGGTAAAGCGCACCAAGTGTTTTACCAATTAAGCAATCCGGACGACATCCAGTCTGGCACCGCTTCCACTAATATAAGTTGGCAAAGCTGCATCTCCGCAGCGCCAGATGGAATGTCAATATGAGCACACTATCAGTGGCGTACATGAGACGAATAAAATTCCCAGCATCGTATGATATATATTTAAATTTCCAATTAAATTTGTTGCAGCTTTGCCAACTTATATTAGTGGAAGAGGTGCCAGACTGGATGTCGTTCGGATGGCTTAATTGGTAAAGCACTTGGTGCGCTATACCAAGGCATCTGGGTTCGATCCCCGGTCTGGACACATTTGTCACTCCAATTGGTTGTACGCTGTTAATATTTAAAGATTTAAGGCGTAGTTTCAGACCTACTGAAAATTTAATAGCAAATTTAAATATATGATTGAAGAATGAGTTAAAATTACGTGAGGTTACTGTACCAGACATTATTACATAGGGTGAAACCCTCATTGACTGACACTTTAAGGATCCTTTCTTCTTCCAATTACTATTACAAAAATTTAAATCTATTTTATACTTACCTTTGCTATTGAAAATATAGCAGATATATATTAAAAATATATTGTTGGAAAAATTTTGAAAAAATTATACATTTTATTATTAAAAATTAATTTTATTCTTAAATAGGGTTCAAAGCTCTAGTAACTGCCACCATCCCTATTTTAGAAGGCCAATAACTGACGCAAAGTGATCCAATGACAGACATTTTATTTTCAAAGATTAAAATGCTTTTAAAAAAATGTATTATTTATTATAAAAACAAAATACATTAATATTTATTATTAAAAGTGGGATTTAGTAAGCTGCACTGCATTGTTAGTAATGCAGAGTATATAGGTGTAATGTTTAGTACTGAATTATCAGTAATGCAGATATCCAATAACACACATTTATGAACCTATAACTGACATCTGGTGGCAGACACCGATAAAACTACTTAAATTTTAATGGTGTTTACTACAAGATAATTTTAATATATTACTATGTATTTCATTCGTACAACATGCTTGTCCTTCTATAAAAAATAAAATAAAATAAAATAAAGTAATTATTATTTTACATTGTGTTATTCTTTTTTAACATTCAGAAACTCTCATATATGTACAGACAATTCACTATAATGAACTCAGTTTATGCTCTTTATATACTCTTCATGTAATCCTAAGGGATTTCCTCCTCAATTTAAAAATTATTGCTGTAACTTTATGAGTTTTCACTATATTTCACTGGTCTTTTTATATGAGTTGCTCTATAGTATTGACTGTCAAATCATGACAAAAAATCTTGGCTGTAGTTAGCGCATGTACAGTTAAAATCTATTTCATGCAAATACCCATATCTTATCAAATATTCAACATATTAATATTTTAATTGCAGTATACTATTTCTATACTTTTTTGTCAAGTGTTAAATTCAGTTGAAAACTCAGCATGCTATAAAAAAAACTTTTGAATTTTTCAGAGAAACGTTAACATTTTCACGTACTATGCTTACACAAATGCACACAAATGTTGAACAGGACCTATATAGTCATTTGCTACAGTGGTAGACCAGTTTTAACAATTTCTATTACTTGGGGGATGGAAAATATTATTTTATTATTAAAATTATTATTGCCGCCCTAATTGTCCTCGCGCCAAAAATTTTCACTGACAAACATGAAGACAAATATGTTCTTTACACCCTCAAAGTTCAAGGGTATTTCGGGCATTTCCTCACGAGTTTTAGTAGATATCCGACGAAATGTCTGAAATTGGTCACATCCCCTTAATTTCTGGATATCAGTGTAATTCCTAAGGTTTGCGGATACCTTAAAAAGAACATTTTTGGAACGTTGTATGCACTATTTACAAAGACATATCAAACCTACGATTAATTGGCTAGATATTAGTTAATCTATAAATATCAATATTTAATTTAACAATGGATACAGTAGTTATAAAACAAAAACAAAAAAAAAACCACTATATTGCCAAAGGTTATTGGTCACTTGCGATTTTAGACGTTTTGTTAACTATCTAGAAAAATACATGAGGAATTAACCTGAAACTGCAGGTGTGTAAACAGTATACTATAGCTTATATATTTCCGTGAATATTTTTTCCCGAAACCCCATAGGGGACTGTCAACAAATTGAAAAAGAAAGAATATATTTTGGATTACCCTGTAAAAAACTAATGTAGCAAAATTGCTCAAACTCGAGATTATTAATAAGTGGTTTATTTTAATATACTGTTTTAATTTTTATGAGGATAGCATGAATATTCGAAAAGAAATTAAGGTTTTTATAAAAACCGACTCAAATTTCACGAAGTTTTTTGCTTATAATTTGCAGAGTTCTTAATATAAAAAAAAGTTATCTTGAGAAAATATGTCAAACAACATTGTACATAATACTCTGTAATCGGAATTAAAAAATAATAAAAATTGGATGCAAAATGAGCAGGTTCACTAAAATATGTTTCACAGCGCATGCGCGAATGCAATCAAAATATAATATGCATAATGTATTAGCTAAGTAAATAGAGCGACTTTTGTGAAAGTCTCAAAATCATAGCTTGAAAATTCTGAAAATTATCGTCGAAAGAAGAAGCTCGAAATCCGTTGTTCCCAAAAGGAAGCAAAAAGATGAGGGGTTGTATCCAAATATAGTAGTACGTGCAATATTGTGTACGCTATATTGGCACTAATCAACAGATATTTGATACAACCCTTGCTTGGGACTGAAAAATCACGCTTTGAGATATCATCCACTATGTTTATGGCAAATAAATTTAATAACAGGAAGAAAAAACAAATTAATTAATGTGTACGGAAAAATATTTAAAGAATTTGCCGCTTTCATGACATCAATGTCAAATATCATCGCATATATTTTACAAATTACACCAATATACTCCATCAAATCCTATTGATGTAATATTATTCTTTACATTTAAATAAGAAACGAAGTGTACATTTCACTTTCAATTTTTGTTTAGTTTAATATTTTGAATTTCATTAATTTTTGTTTTCAGATACATATTATGAAAAAGAAGTAAATAGGTCCATAATTAACTGTAGTTTTGTGATTTTCTGTAGGTTCATATTTTAGTTTTACAAGTCTAAGCGAGTAAGTTTATGACAAAATTTTAAATTGAACAATCATACATTGTTATTTTGACTATAATGTACGAAATAATAAAATTATATTAAGCAGTGACCACTGAAAGTAAAATTATGTACATTTCAAAAGTTTTAATCTTATTATTTTCTTAAATCAAATAAACTCAGTTTTGACAAGAAAAATTACTGAATGAAAATTTTCCTGCTTCTATAGTTATTTTAAATGGCTTTTTGTATCTAAGATAAACTCTGTTTAATACATTTGAAAACTAAATGTAGGTTTGCAGTTATTATATTTTAATAATAATGATAATTTTGAAGGTTATGTAATAGAATATTTTACATGAACCGCTTTAATAAAATAATATCTACAGTAATGACCATAATTGTGAAAATCATTTTGAAAAGGTGTATTTTTGAAGTTTGGTGGTTCATCACACCACTTTCTCTTTATAAGTTATAATATGCAATTATATAATTTAATCAAGAATGTAATGTAACAAATTTAATGATTGAATGTTTGTTAGAACAGCAGTTATAAAGAACAAAAGTGAAACAAATCAAAACAAGTGGGTAAGTGTGACCGAAGATCTCGCAAAGGGTTTCGTTTAATATCCCTTTCAAAACACTTTATCAATACTTACTTTATAAGGCAATCGAAAACCAAATTGGATAAACCAAACAACGCTGTGCTAATGCTAAGGCCCGTAGAATCTGAGATAAGAAAGCGCTCCCGGACGGTGTAAAATGGAACTAAAATGTGTAAGAAAACCGAAACCAAACTTGAATGCGCCAAACACTGTTTTAATCGGACCCATAGAACCCGAGGTTAGAATGCGCTCCTTGGTGGTGGAGGGTGGAACTAAAATCTGTTAGACAATCGAAAATCAAACTGAATGAGCCTAACCCCGTTGTGACGGGACACATAGAGCCAGAGAAAATAAATCCCCTTGAAGTTTAATATTCAGAAAAGCTGGTAAGTAAGTGCTGAAGAGGTGATAATTAAAATGTCAATTCGCCCCCCACTCCTTTCGCCTTTCACTTCTTATGTCTGTCGATTGAAGATAGCATTAAAAGCACAATGAATTTCGTTTCCCAGAAAAATAATACATTTTTTAGTAAAATAAAAAAAAATACTGGTCATTTTTTTAGATTTTTTGAATTTCCTAAATAGAATATGATTTTGTGTATATATACAAATTTTCAAATCTCTACGTTAAATAGTTTTAAAAAATTTTAATGTACCTTAAAATATGGGAGTATGGTTTTTAATTATTTCAGTCGTTGTTGATTTTCTTTTTTATCTTTCGTATCGGAAAGTATTATGAAATAAATATTAATTTTTGATAAAATAAAAGTTACCGGTCGATTCTTTCGCATTTTGGTTTTACGGAAACAGGATAATGTTCTAATTATATAAATCTGTACCTAAAAAAAATATATTTTTTAATTTGATTATGTCTTAAAATGTATGTGTCGCGGTTTAATCTCTTCTGTTTTCTGTCAACCCTTTTGTCTCTCGGAAAAAATACCAAGTGTTCTTTTTACAAGAAAATAAATCAATTTCGATTGTAAAATTAACAATCTTTAAAATAATATCTCAGAAAATTAAGATCGGATTTTTACGAAAATTGGATTTTTGGATTGAGAATTTAATTTTTTGTATAGATGCATATTTATCAAATCGTTAAATGGAATAGCTTTAATAATTTTATAGAGCCGTAATATCCCCAGTTCTTCATTTCATTTTGCGGTTTGAGTATGAAAATGATAGTCTCTCTCGGGGTCCCATTCAAAGAAGGGATGCTTCACAGCTAGTTTCAACAAAGATTACGAATCTATGTAAAAATTAACTTTTCAGTCCATTCTTAAAAAATTTTTCTTTTTCGAGCGATTTATGAAGAGTGTTTAGTTAATATTTCGGTTAATTACCGACAGATTCAAAATTGTATGATTTGTTGCGTAACAGGAAGTATTCAGCTGTAAATACGCAAAATTTCAAGTATCTAACTTATGCATTTTCCTAGTACGAACTTTGTGACGGACGGATGGACTGACACTCAGAAAGACAGAGGTGTGGCTTGATAAGTGTTTCGTAAGTTGAACAAAACTCTAAAAATGAGATATACAAATAACCTCAAAATATCAGGTAATAGTTGGGTAACCTTTATTCTTAAATACGACTTTATAATGTCTTTACGTGGAATGAACCAAGTATTTTAGTTCTGAAACTGTTAGAATGTGGTTCCAAGATTGAATTATCTCTTTTATTATTTGGATTTTTTTGCTAGGTTACTTCTATGCAAAAAGTTTCTTTAGGTGGCTCCATACATTTGGAATTAGGTTAAGATCTGGGTTATTCCCGGTCCATCCCCACACTGGAATATATTTATCTTGAAACAACTTTTCGCACACTTTCGGAACATACCAGCAGTATCATGTTAAAATATAAATCCTGCATTATCTTGGAAAAAGTCCTGTGCGAAATGTTTAAGTTGGGATTGCAGTATATAATTTATGTATTTTCGGATATTCATATTCCCATTAATCACATAAATTCTACCAACACGTTTTCATATCATACAACCCCATATCATAACACTGACTGGATGCTTGGTGTATGTAATGCAATTAGGATGCAAAAGTTCTCAGGTTCGTCTCCTTCTGTATTTTATGCCATCACTACCAAGCTGGGACATTTTGGTCTCATAAGACCAAATAACACTGCTCCAATGCTCTGGTGTCCTTTTAACATGCGTTTCAGGTCAGTTTAATCTTTTCAACATTTGTTGGAAAGATAAAAATATATTTTTTGTGGAATTCTATCATTTAAACAACATGCATGCAATCAGCGTCAAAAAGTACATTCACACAACATCGCACTATCTTGCACCACTTTACTTGTATAGATCCAAATGCTGTTATTTTGTAACATTTGCCAGCCTGTTAATTATTCTATCATCACTTTCTGTTGTGTACACTTCTCGTCTTAACAAATTTTGTTTTGTAGCGACATAGTCTCCTTATACCGATTCAAAAATTTAGAAATGCAACTTTTGGTTACATTTCCACTAATTTGCCTTCACATTGCTTCATAACTGTAACCTTGTTCACTTAATAGTACTGTTTATCGTCGCTTTCTACGTTATGAGTCAACTCTTTGTGACATTTTTAAAATTTCCTTATGTTTTACATCCAACTCTAATTCCAATCACATACAGCATAGACAAATGTCCTCCTAACAGCTCCAAAATAGGACAACAGCAGTTGAATCGTAATTTTACCTGATTGACCCACTGACAAAACAGAATGACACATAATTGCCTCCCTAAATACTCATGCTCATTGGCTGCATTCAAATAAAGGAAAGCTATTTCATGTTAATCTAAGCAAGTTTTGTTTCATTTTTAATTTTTTTGTCTATAACTTTGATTAACTACTAATAATTGAACAAAATTTAATTCATTACGTTTTTGATTACATTATATTTCAGCTGATGTTCAATTTTATATTATTACCTAATCAGAAAAGGGTGCTATGAGCTCAAAAATATGCCTTTTTAAAATGTTTACCACAGTTTTGACCACTGCTGTATTTCCCACATTTCGAAGAGATTGTGGGTGGACAATGGACATAGACAGTTGTTTAAGCAACAGAGGTAAAAGATTAAACTGAGTTATTCACCATCACTGCCAACACGTATATTCACTAAATACATTTATTTATATGTATCTGTGCATTTTAAAATTAACGTATGTACTTTGACATTTTATGTTCCTGATTATTTTGTTTAAAAAAATTAGCTACTTATTTACACATTTTTAAGAAACACAAATAGAAGTATAAAATATTTAATCTAATTTATTTAAAATTCCGCATCTAAAAATTTTGAAGACAAAAATTCTGTAATTTCTCTTTTAAATTGTGTTTATTCTGAAATCACGTTATCTTTCTATGATAATTAAAACTATCTTAGTATTTACAAAAGTATATTTAAAAAATTTTATCAATGATTATTTTATTGAAACTGAATCTTATGTGACTGAATACCTATGAACTTTTCAGACGTAATTCGAGAGTAATCAAATGCGAACAAACTACCAGTACTGTGAAGTTAATATTTAGATATAATATAGTAAAGACAGTCGTTTGAATTTAAATGTACTTAAATGTTTTGAAAAGAGCTTATCTGAATCTGAAACAAAGTAGTCAAATTTTCAGTTAATTAAAAAAAATATTTTTTTAATACAAATTTTCATGGCTTTTAATTCTTAATGCATTCAAAGTACATAAAATCTTTTTTTGTTGTATTTTGTAGCACCAATAATAAAAAAAATCAATATACAACAAAATATTTTTAACGGTTAGACCTAATGCTGCAAAATGTATAATAATTACATTGCTATGTGGAGACTACGAACTACATTTGATACCCATAACTTCGAGCAATTGATTTTAGCAACAATCTCCTATTTATTGAAATAAAGACTTTTTTCTTATAGTCAGGAAAGTGCTAAAGCCTGGCAAACTCCTATGAAAACCCAATTTCTATGTTCGTTGACCATACATTAGTTCTAAATATAGCATATTTTAAATTCTGTATCATTGATTAAGAAAGACAGCGTACTTTCGAATGAAATGTGTTTGAAAATTGTACTCAGTTTTAAAATTTTTTATGTATTTTAAAACATTAATTTTTAAGTCAATATCAACAAGGAAAATTTGATTGCTTGAGAAATATAATGTAACTAGCAGATGAGTTACCACATTTGAATCAACTGCCCAGAGAAAATTTATTAAAAGGTTGACGGAACAACTATAAGATCAGATGAATCATAACATACCATCTTTTGGCTTTAAACTAAAATATGTCAACGGAAAGACTAAGAAAGATTTTCATTTTAAGCTGAATGTGAAATTAATATTACGTACAGTTATAACATAATACTGATTTTGTTAAAATATATATTGCATCAGATTATTCTTCTAAATGTATTATAATTTTTATAAATGTATTTTAATTCTTATAATTATATTTATTTATTTATTGTTTGAAGTAAATATTTTCCAAAATTTTTATAGTCACCACCACTTTGGATCCATCAATGTTACTCATTATTATTTAGCGCATTAATTATCGGGGAATTGTTGTATAAGAAAAGTTGTATGTAATATCAATGGATGTCTTATGCAATCTTATGAAAATTGATATTTCTAAAACTATACCATTTTACAATATATTTTAGAATATGACAAAATGTTTAAGGGAACGTTCACAGAAACTTAGCGATTCGCGAACACGGTACATGAAAAAAATATATAGAATCTTACATCGAATCCTCATAATTTTCATAAATGTTTAAAAAAATTATGTATTCACGTCCTAAATTTTGCTTTATTACTTTGAGGCTGTCATTTTATATAACGTTTAGAAATGGAATTTCTCTAAATAACATTTGAAGATATCTAAACATGTTTTTACATGTTCAGAAATATGAACCAAAATTAATGCGACATTAAAAGCAATATGACATGACAAATAGTCTATAAACAAAGAAATCTTTACATGTTAAAATCACAACATCATATTTGAAATAGTTAAATTATTTTGCATAATCTGTTATCAATTAAAAAACCACCTTGACAATTGCATAAAACTAATTAATTTTTAATTTTAGAAGACGGACACTCAAAATACCTAAACACTGTATCAAACGTGCTGCTTTTAGCAACATACCCAAAAATCAATGTTATTTCAAAAATGAGTTTAAAAGACGATTTTATTGTTTTCAGCTATCTTTAAAAACTGTAAGATGAAGCCAGGAGAGATGGCGCGGTCGAAGAGATTGCGCATATAGAGGTTCGGGGGAAGGAGTAGAGTGAGCGTGCAGTGACTCCAGGTAGTTGTACAACAGCAGTATTGGAGTGCCTACTTGAAAGTCACGTTAATTGTTTTGAGCGTCTAAGATAAAGCATTGCTATTTTGTTTTGTTTTCCCAAAGTAAGTGCTTGAATTTTCATAGCTATTCATCAGAATTTCTATACAATGTCAGTAGTACAAAATATTTTAAACTTAAACGATTTCTCATAAGCTACTAATCTACACTAACAATGTGAACATCAACGGTTCGTTTTAGTAGCGGTCATGTTTAAATAAAAGGCCTTCAATCTCTCCTACTGAAATTGGAGATTTTGTGCATCTGCTGGACTTGCTTTTTCTGATTTTTTTCCCCTTTAATAAAATTTTTCTAATCGTTTTTAATATTATTTTCTTTTCTGATTCTTTAATCATTAGGTTGAAATATTCACTCCTAATACAATAATATTTGTTTGTTCACAAAAACCTTACAACAATGTCATTTAAGTGTAATTATTATTGTTAACAATTTTATTGTAGTTATTATTAGTAACAATCTCTCCTACCCATGTGCGCAATCACACCAACCCTGTAAGGACAGATTGCACAAAATAACTTTCTTGGTTTTATTACAACTGTTCTATTAAATTACAACATAACAACAAAATAGCAATGGAAATGCATAAAAAAACAAATGAAGTAAAAGTTATTCATGGATAGTTTAGCAAAAAATTAATATTTAGATTTTTTATTGTTATTCTTTTGAATTGTCCTCCAGACTCTTCTAGCTTTACCTTAGTTAGTATAAATTGTTCGTAAAAACTCCAGTAAATGTTGGTACTGAACTTATTTTTTATACCAAACATTAATTTACAAATTGAACTGTTATACGCAGTTATTGCTAAAATAAAATTTTTGAATTCGGTGAAATTAAAAAGACTGGAGTTGTACAGAATTAGTTTTTTTAAAAAGGTAAGTTTATATACTTTAAAATTTTCAATTTCAAAATCTACGAAATTTTTTGATAAATAAGTAATTTTTTGCTTGTTGCAGATATGAAACAAATACCTTCTTCTGAATAAATCTTTTTTTTTCTATTTTATTTTGTTTTTTGTACATACTTGAAGTGATCTATTCTAACATCTGAGCATATATTTTTCAAATTGGATATATTGCTCAAAGCAAATGTTAAAATAAAAATACTTTTCATCTCGTACACGTTATAGAAAATATACGTCCCTGATTCACAGTTTTCTTTTACATAAAAAGACTTAAAGTTACACGCTAGATATTTTATCTAAGGATACAAAACTTAGTTGCAAGTCTGGCACGTCAATTCTTAAGGGAAATTTTCTGAAAAAAACAAATATAAGCAAGTTAGTTGTATCCTGTTGACATTCTATTCCCCAGTGCTTTTCTGTTCACCCGAATTATCGTATTTGTAAGGCTTATAGGAGGAATTCGCCGCCGATTTTTCAATAAATTCCATGTATTCAAAATGTATGATGAAGTAAAAGAACAAAAAAAAATCCTGAAATTTCTTGTAATACATACGAAAATATTTTTCATACATTTTAATTTTTTTTTTTATTTTAATCATATTGCTGTATATTACGCATTTTATAAAATGTTATTAGACATTTCATATGTTATTAACATTTACAATACATTGTGAATTACAAATACATACATATACATTTTGAAATACATATATAACACTTATTCATAAGAAAATGTATTAGAACTGTATTGTTTCAGGTGACTATAAATAAAATAATAATAATATTTAATATATTAATAGAAATAATGCGAAGAAAGCCATTCCTTAGAGAAAAACATAAAGACGAACTTTGCTTAACCCCGGAGAAGTCGCACGGGGTATGATATACCCCAGGGTGCGCCCGGTTTTTACAATTGTCACCACTATTTTTCAAAAAGTAAGCTACAATTTGCATTATCATAGAATTTGTACCAATTATCTCAGTCTAAATAAGGTAACGATAATTAATTGTATTTATTGGTGACAGTGTAAAAAACATTCATTATCTCGGTATGCGCGACCTCTCCCGAGTTAAATAAAGATCCTATTTGATTGAAAATGCCCTTTTAATTCATTGCTAGTTGTTTAAGAAATTGAAATTTACTACATAAACACGGTATGGAAACGCGGTATGACAACACGGTTTTTAGAGAGAAAGTTTAATGTCTTATTGACAATTCAATTTTAGTTTAAATGTTATTAATTTTTGCATATGAAAAACACGTGACGTCTTAAATGTTCAACAGTTTTGATCTTTGACATAATTTAAAAAATAGTGGAAAATATTACTATCAACCAAGTATGTCGTGTGTATTATACAGTATTTAATATTGTTCTAATATTTTGGTTTATATCGCTGTTTGTCCTTTTTTCTGGCTTCTAACTTCCGTAAATTATTTTGGCTTGCTACGAAATTTAAATATGTTACGTACGATCACTGTTCATTGATCTTTATTGAATGCTAGCTGATCCGTCCGGCGTTGCCTGGTCCCGGCAAAAAATATTACGAAACGCGAAATCACTCTAAAAATCGCTGCAATAAATCGTTCCTCTGATAACGCGTTGTCTTTCGGAAATTAAGTAGAGAGATGTACCCGGTAGCGAAAGTAAATGTAATACCACCTCCTCAAATGCCTGGACCATTTGATTCAAAGTGGATCAGTTTTTGGTCAAAATTTTAAAAAAAAAGGTTACCGTCGGATTTTTACAAAATTTGCATTTTTGGAATCAGAAAAAACAATTTACGTACAGACTGTGAGTTTCGATTCAATACCCCCAATACTTTTCTTAATACTCGATCATGAGTGAAAATGAAACTATTTCGCCAGGGGATGCATTCTGTTCTAAATAATTTTTACGACACGTGTCCCCACTGCCTACAATACCGTATATAGCAGACTACTGCAAAATCTGTTAGTTCCAGTTTCCATCACCATGTGGACATTCAGTTCTAAATAAATTTCTTCTTTCCAAACGAAACTTCGGCACTCGATCCCGCTGTTTACGGCACCGTGTGGAAGACGTGCCATGCCCTCTCGAAAAATCTGTAAATTTCACTTTAGACCGATAGAAGTACCAAATCTATGTCTTAATTAATTAGCTATGTCTTAATTAGTTCCTGTCAAGTTGAATGAACTGATTCCCATTCAAATCGGGCCCATAGAACCAGAGAAAATAAATGACCCCCCCCCCCCCTGACTGATTTATTTTTTCGGACACATATGTGTCCGAGTCATTGTTGGTCATAAATGGTGGTAACCTAGGGCTGAAAAAATGACACCGAAATTTATACGGTACCTAGGAGACCTCGGAAGAATGTCAGAAAAGATTTCGTTTGAATCGGACCAAGATTAAATGCAAAATATTTTAGTTACATTTTCCAACGCCAGGGTGTGCACTCCGTTCTAAACAAACCTCTTCCCTCTTCCCTATACGTTACTTATGGCAACGTATGGAAGGCGTTCTGAAAATATTTTAGTTCAACTTTCCACCTCTATGGGGCACCAAATCTATATTTTAATTATTTTTCTATACCTTAATTAGTTTAGTAAAGTTGAATTAATCAATTCTCGTAGAAATTGGGCCCTTCGTTTTATTCGAAAAATTTTTTAATGCAAAAACTTTTAGTTCCACTTTCCACCGCTAGGTTGTGCACTGCGTTATAAATAAATCTCTTACACCTCAAAACTTCGTCATGTGTCCCTACTACCTACGACACTGTATACCAGGCGTGCTGCGCACGCGCTGCAAAGATTTTTAGTTGCATTTCTACCTCCAGATGGTGTCAAATCTGTATCTTAATTAGTTATATATATATATCTTAATTAGTTCGTGTTAAGTTGAATGAAGTAATTCCCGTAGAAATTGGAGCAATAGAACCCGAGTAAATACGTCTCCCTGGTGATTAATGTTCAGAAATAGAGCTAACCAAGGGCTGAAAAAATTATACCGAAGTTTATCTAGTACTTGAGGGACCTGAGAAAAGGTTTCGTTTGAATTTGACTAATAATAAAAAAGTCCTGATTTTGGAGACAGGTTGGGAAGGATGGAGTTTCGATGAGAGCATTAACGCGATATTTAAATTTCAAACGGACACTCACATTATCCCCCCCCCTTCCCCACAAAATTAAACCAACTACGTTAAAAAATTAGAAATTATCATTACAAATTGACTGTTGTTTTATATATATACAATAACAGTAAGTTATCGTTATTAATTTCTGAAATCAAATACATAAACGACGTCACCTAAGTGAAAAAACTCTAAGAATCGCATAAAAATGTTGCGAAAAATTCACAACTCGCTGTTTGAATTGCAATCAGCAGACAACCTTTTCATTTGTCAATCACACTTGCCCGGTTCACTTCCAGCTATGCTTACAATCCTATCAGCTACCAATCACAACTGCCTTCTAACTGTGTTTGACTTCTAGTGGGCGATTTGTAACGTCATTTGAAACAGAAAACGCTGCAAAACATGAAAAAAAGGTTAAAAAACGCATAAAAAATATAATTTAAAAAAAATCTAATAAAAAATTCGGGATATTAAATAATCCGCTCTTTTAAAATCATGATATTTTATCTGTAAAGAATTATCAACTTTCTCCAAGCTAAAAATAGAAAAAAAATGACGATTCTGAGCGTAGCTGAAGCTAAATTGGAAGAAACCACCGAACCAATCAAGCATTCTGTGCAAAATTTAAAAATTCGCCAAAAATTCATTGAAATGAGGAAAAATTTACTATATTAGTCTAAAAGATTGGAACCGGATTCCGTTTACTAATATGAAAAAAATCGCAGCAAAACGTGAAAAAACACTAAAAATCGCATAAAAAAATTAATTTAAAAAACTCTGTTAAAAAATTCCAAAATAGGGCTTTGAGGTGCAAAACTACATGCATCGAGGTACCTTTTCACCAAATTTTGTAGCTTTGCGTGCAGCAGTTTCTTAAGAACATAACCCAAAAGCACACACACAAACTTCCCTCTTTATTATAGTTAGAGATGATATGAGTAGCATCTGTATTTTCGCTCGGAGTCTGTTTCAATGACAATAAAAATAAACAGAATTAAACTATGTTTCCACGGTATTTGCAAAATGTTGGGTATAAGTTTCATGTTCTTTTACAGGAACGAAAATTTATTACAATATAGATAATGACTAACATCCGATAATCCTATAAAACCAGCTCGTTGATAGCAAATGTGAAAGTGCATAAAATTAACAAAACGGAAATAGTATTCATCAGAAGTTATAACTACACAATATTTTTTAGTATAAATCATAAATATTCCAAACAATTCCAATTACCTGCACAAAGCCACTTAACTTTTTATTTTATTAATATATGACCCGACCGGTTGCCCGTGCCCATGATAATAACCACGAAGTTTTTATGATTTCATATTTTAACACAATTTTGTATGAATTTATATTTTTAAAATAAAAAAATATTGATATTTAAGGTAAAGCCAGGAGAGATTGCGCACATAGAGTTTCGGGGAGAAGGAGTAGAGTGAGTGCGCAGCAACTCCATGTAGTTGTACAACAGCAGTAGCGGAGTGTCTACTTGAAAGTGCACGTTGATTGTTTAGAGCGTCTAAGATAAAGCATTGTTATTTTGTTTTGTTTTCCCAAAATAAGTGATTGAATTTTCATAGCTATTCTTCAGAATTTCTATAAAATGTCAGTAGTTCAAAATATTTTAAACTTCAACGCGTTCTCATAAGCTACTAATCTAGACTAACAATGTGAACATCAACGGTTCGTTTTAGTAGCGGCCATGTTTAAATATAAGGCAGCACAATCTCTCCTACCGAAATTGGAGAGTTTGCGCATCTGCTACTTAGGAGAGATGGCGCATTTTTTTCATTAGTTTCCATTCTAGGAGAGATTACGCAGCTTATTGGTAAATTTGAATAAAAAAATTAAAAATGAAAATGGACTAATTTTAAGTTAAACGTGTTATCAAGTAACTTAAAGTTATTTTGTAATCTTATCTAGACTTGCTTTTTCTGATTTTTAATTTTTTTTCCTTATTTTAAATTTTTTTATTCGTTTTTAAAATTATTTCCTTTTTCTGATTCTTTAATCATTAGGCTGAAATATTCCCTCCTAATACAATAATATTTGTTCACTAAAAACTTACAACAATGTCATTTAAGTGTAATTATTATTGTTAACAATTTAATTGTAGTTATTATTAATAACAATCTCTCCAACCCATGTGCGCAATCACACCAACCCTATAAGGACAGATTGCGCAAAATAACTTTCTTAGTTTTATTACAACTGTTCTATTAAATTGCAACATAACAACGAAATAGCAATGGAAATACATAAAAAACAAACGAAGTAAAAATTATTTATGTATAGTTTAGCAAAAAATTAATATTTCGATTTTTTATTGTTATTCTTTTGAATTGTGCGCAGACTCTCCTAGCTTTACCTTAGTGGTAAAAATGCTCGTAAGAAAACATTTACTTGTTTTTTCATGTAGGTCGTTTCATTGTTAAAAAAATATATTTCTTGTCTTCCGAACTTTTGGAAATTTTTATCGGCCAATTTTTCTTTTCGGGTCTTCTTCTTTAACATAACAAAACTAAATAGTTCTCTTCGTTCAAACTCTCGAAATTTTAGTCAAATATGAATATAAATGTATCCAAGATCTCTTTAAATTGTCGTGGAAAAATATGTATATTTAGTGAAAATATGTATGTTTAGTGAAATATGTATATTAGTGAAAACATGCGCCAAAGCCATGTTCTCAATTAACTCATTTTTAACAATGCTATGTATTTAATAATGTTAAATTACTGTTTTAACAATGCTAAAACATGATTGCCAAAGATAAACAAGATTGGCAATTGACAATCATTTTTGGCAATATATCTCCTGGCCCGGATAATACGTAAGTACCAAATAAAAGGATTAAGCGGCAAAAGAGCTCGCCTTTTGCCGCTTTCATAAAAAATTTCTCAGATTTTATTAAGCTTTTTTTAAATAACTCACCCAAAAAATTTCGAAATTTTTATGGGTGATGAAACTTTTGTTTGTAAATATTCTTAAAACGATTGTGTAGAAATATTGATGTTTAGCTACTTTTAGTGTAGAAACAATTGCCTTCAGGAGGCGCGAAGTGACCTGCGGTAGCTAATGTTTTAAACAGGTTTAAAATGAATATTTTGAAAACGAATTGCATCGACAAAAATAAGAAGGTCTCAACTTTAAATAGGTATGTTTTGTGAATTGGTACCTCTGAAGTCAAGTCATTGGGGAGCGTCCCAGAAAAGTAGAAAAAGTCAATCGCGAAAACGATAGTTTTTGAATAAAAACGATGAAAGTGTGAACAACAAAATTTTTCTCACTGATTGCAGCGTTTAAGGCGTAAAAGTACGAAATTTAAGAATATGACTTCCTTTTTACCGCATCACAAATGGTTCGGCAGATGAACGTTAAGATAATCTGCCAAAATAAAACAGCCTTTTTTTTCACTTCTAAGCCCGCTCCTCTTCCGATTTGTTAAAAAGATCGCTTTCGATGAGTTTTTAATAAATATCTCGGATAATTATCAAAACATTTAAAATCTGAGCATTAGGTGCATCTGCCTTGGACTATAATCTACAAATTTTCGGACCGCTGCGCGCACTAGATTTTACTAGCCATTGCTAAACAGACACACACACACAGACAAAGCGATACTTTATTTTATTAGTACAGATAGAAAAATTTTAAACGTTTTAGTACAAAAGAACATAGAAAATATGTTTCATAATATACAATTTTATAACACAAGGGAAATTTTAAAATATTAAGTTTTAAGTAATGCAAAAGATAAAAGATTATACTATATACAAAGAATGTGCCAGATGAAGCTATACCCTATACCGGCGTCTGTTCGAAGATTATGTTTATATATTTTTCATATTACATAAAATATATTTAGAAACAAATTATATAAGGGATGAAAAATAATCGTTAATAAACGTTTATTTCGTTCTCTTAAATTGCACATATGGTATTAGTTATAGTTACACTCTTAAAGATTTAAATAATACTTAATCATAAAATTTTGAATCTTCTTTTAGAAACAAATGTTCTTAGATAATCATATAATCAGATCATTAATAATAATTAAAATATAGATAAAAGATTACACTATACGAGCAAGCTACGTCCGCTAAGCTGGTCACTTTCTCTTAACGAACCTTTAATCAAGCAAAATATTGACGTTTCATAATTCACTTTTATATTTTAACAGAATAATAAGGCTACTATAATTTGTGACTCGTGCTATAGCCAATATACACGTCAGGACACGTCGCCCTTATCATCATCTTTTTACGGGTGAAGGTTTCGCTATGGTACTCCATTGTGAAATTTGGTAATATTTTAATTCAATATTTGAAAAATGGCATAATCATTAGATTTGAAATTTATATCAAGAAATATACAGTTTTTTACCTTTCAAACGCAGTTTGTCTAACAATTTTCTGACAAATACTTTTCGAGATATTATTTTTTTCAGAAACTTCAAATGTTTCATTTTCCGAGAATAATCTATGGCAAAGATTAGCAAAAAACCCAGTCGTCAGCAGCGCATAGCTTTATATTAAAGAGGACAATTCCAATTACCTGTACAAAGCCACTTAACTTTTTTATTTTATTAATATATGACCCGACCGGTGCTGCCCGTGCCCATGATAATAACCGCGAAGTTTTTATGATTTGATATTTTTAACACAATTTTGTATGAATTTATATTTTTAAATAAAAAAATCGCGAAAAAATATTGATATTTAGTGGTAAAAATGCTCGTAAGAAAGCATTTACTTGTTTTTTCATGTAGGTCGTTTCATTGTTAAAAAAATATATTTCTTGTCTTCCGAACTCTTTGAAATTTTTATCGGCCAATTTTTCTTTTCGGGTCATGTTCTTTAACATAACATGGAACAAGGATTGTCACCATCACTTTTGAAATCGGTTCTGTAGTTCCAGAGATTCCATAGAAATTGTAATTTAGAATGATTTTAGAAAGCTTTTCGCTCATTTCACCCTTTTAATTTTCGAGTTTTTTTTAATTTATTCTTTGAGAGCAATTATATCTTATAAGTAATTACAATGCCAAATTAAAAATTTCTAGCTCTTTCAGTATAAAAAAAGTCGCAATTTTCGAACATTTTTCACTCCTGCACCCCATTGGGGTTAGTGGCACCGACATAAAATATAACCTATATTGGAGTAGGGATTGTCACCATAAATTTGCCACCATTACTTTTGAAATCGGTTCTGTGGTTCCAGAGATTCCATAGAAATTGTAATTTAGAATGTTTTTATAACGCTTTTCTCTCATTTCACCCTTTTAAATTTCATTTTTTTTAATTTGTTCTTAGAGAGCATTACATTTTATAAGTAACTACAAAGCCAAAATTCAAATTTCTATCTTCTTGCAATTGCAATCTAATTGCAATTTTAGAACGTTTTTCGCTGATGCACCACCCTGGAATTAGTAGCACGAACGTAAACTATAGCCGATGTTGGAGCAGGGATTGTCATAAAAAATTTGCCAGCATCACTTTTGAAAAGGTTTCGGTAGTTCCAGAGATTCCATAGAAATTGTAATTTAGAATGTTTTTGGAACGCTTTTCGCTCATCTCACAGTTTTAAATTTCGAATTTTTTTAGAATTTGTTCTTAGAGAGCATTTACATCTTATAAGTAACTACCATGCCAAATTTCGTGTTTCTAACACCTTCAGTATAAAAAAATCGAAATTTTAGAATGTTTTTTGCTCATGCACTCCCCTAGGGGTAGTGGCACCGACATGAAATATAGCCTATGTTACAGCAGGAACTGTCACCATCAATTTGCTACCATCACTTTTGAAAACAGTTCTTTAGTTCCGGAAATTCCATAGAAATTGTAATTAAGAATGTTTTTAGAACGCGTTTCGCTCATCTTACCCTTTTAAATTTAGAATTTTTTTAGAATTTGTTCTTGGAGAACATTACATCTAATAAGTAACTAGAATGCCAAATTTCAAGTTTCTAGCTCCTTCAGTATAAAAAAAGTCGCAATTTTCGAACATTTTTCACTCCTGCACCTCAGTGGGGTTTGTGGCACCGACATAAAATATAGCATATGTTGGAGTAGGGATTGTCAAAATCAATTTGCCACCATTACTTTTGAAATCGGTTCTGTGGTTCCAGAGATTCCATAGAAATTGTAATTTAGGATGTTTTTAGAACGCTTTTCTCTCATTTCGCCCTTTTACATTTTTTTTCATTATTGTTCTTAGAGAACATTTACATCTTATAAGTAACTGCAATGCCAAAATTCAAATTTCTAGCTCCTTCAGTATTAAAAAAAATGCAATTTTAGAACGTTTTTTGCTCCTGCACCACCTTGGGATTAGTGGCACCGACGTAAAATATAGCCATTGTTGGAGCAGGGATTGTCTTCAAAAATTTGAAACCATCACTTTTGAAAAGGGTTCGGTAGTTCCAAAGATTCCATAGAAATTGCAATTTAGAATGTTTTTAGAACGCTTTCTGCTGATCTCACAGTTTTAATTTTCGAATTTTTTTATAATTTGTTCTTAGAGAGCATTTACATTTTATAAGTAACTATCATGCCAAATCTCATGTTTCTAACACCTTCAGTATAAAAAAACGAAATTTTAGAACGTTTTTCGCTCATGCACTCCCCTGGGGGTTGTGGCACCGGTATGAAATACAGCCTATGTTACAGCAAGATCTGTCACCATCAATTTGCCACCATCACTTTTGAAAACAGTTCTGTAGTTCCAGAAATTCCATAGAAATTTTAATTTAGAATGTTTTTAGAACGTGTTCCGCTCATCTCACCCTTTTAAACTTCGATTTTTTTTTAGAATTTGTTCTAAGAGAGCATTTCAATCTTAAAAGTAACTACCATGCCAAATTTCAAGTTTCTAGCTCCTTCAATATAAAAAAAATCGAAATTTTAGAAAGTTTTTCGCTCTTGAACTCCCCTGAGGTAGTGGCACCGACATAAAATATAGCCTATGTTACAGCAGAGAATTTTACCATCAATTTGCAGCCATTACTTTTGAAAATGGTTGTGTAGTTCCAGAAATTCCATTGAAACTGTAATTTAGATGTTTTTAGAACGCTTTTCGCTCATCTCACTCTTTTAAATTTCGAATTTTTTTTTCGAATTTGTTCTTAGAGAGCATTTATATCTTATAAGTAACTACCATGCTAAATTTCATGTTTCTAATACCTTCCGTGTAAAAAAAAATCGAAATTTTAGAACGTTTTTCGTTTTTGCACCCCCGTGGGGGTAGTGGCATCGACATAAAATATAGCCTATGTAGGAGCAGGGAGTGTCACCATCAATTTGCAACCATCACTTTTGAAAACGGATCTGTAGTTCCAGAGATTCCTTTGAAATTGTAATTTAGAATGTTTTTAGAACTCTTTTCGTTCATCTCACCCTTTTAAATATCGAATTTTTTTTAGAATTTGTTCTTAGAGAGCTTTTACATCTTATAAGTAACTACCATGCTAAATTTCATGTTTATAACACCTGCAGTGTAAAAAAAATCGAAACTTTAGAACGTTTCTCGCTCCTGTACCCCCCTGGGAGTAGTGGCACTGACATAAATTACAAGCTATGTTGGAGCTGGGACTGTCACCATTAATTTGCCCCCATCACTTTTGAAAACGGTTCTGTAGTTCCAGATATATCATAGAAATTGTAACTTAAAATGTTTTTAGAACGCTTTTCGCTTATCTCGCCCTTTTAAATTTCAAATTTTATTAGAATTTTTTCTTAGAGAGCATTTACATCTTATAAGTAACTACCATGCCAAATTTCATGCTTCTCGCTCCTTCAGTATAAAAAAAAAATCGAAATTTTAGAACGTTTTTCGTTTCTCCACCCCCTGGGGTAGTGGCACCGACATAAAATATAGCCTATGTTGGAGCAGGGTTTGTCACCATCAATTTGCCACCATAACTTTTGAAATCGCTTCAGTAATTCCAGAGATTACCCCCTACAAACAAACAAACAATCTTTACTACTTTATAATATTAAGTATAGATACAAAGAATGTGCCAGATGAAGCTATACCCTATACCAACATTTGTTCGAAAATTATATTTATATATTTTTCATATTACATGAAATATTTTTAGAAACAAATTAAATAAGGGATGAAAAATAACCGTTAATAAGCATTTATTTCGTTCTCTTAAATTGCACATGTGGCATTAGTTACAGTTACACTCTAAAAGTTTTAAATAATACTTAATCATAAATCTTTGAATCTTCTTTTAGTAACAAATGTCCTTAGATAATCATATAGTCATATCATTAATAATAATTAAAATATAGATAAAAGTGCTGAAGTGATAGAAACAGAACACAAAAAGGTTTATAAAAACCTTTTAATATAAAGATGGACACATGTTTCAACACTCAAAAACAAACTTTTCTCACAAATGTTTGAAAAAAAAAGAAAAAAATTTCAAACATTTGCAAGAATACTTTGTTTAGCTTTGTAGTTCTTGGTAATGGCGCCATTTGAACGTTGAAACATGTCGATCTTTATATTAAAAGGTTTTTATAATCCTTTTTGTGTTCTGTTTGTATCAATTAAGCATTTTTATTTATATTTTAAATGCCCTTAGGTTGACGTCTGTATTTAAAACATCCATAAACAAACACAGAGAGAATGTAAGGTTTAATTATTTTGTTTTATTAAATTTAAGTCAAGAACAATGAAAAAATTATATCACAAATTATAATTACTTTTAAAAGATGAATATTTCTTAATTATTACTTCAGTTACTTAAAACTACTGATCTAATTCATGTTACGATTATCATCAACACTGAAAGAATATTAAAATTTCAAAAATTAGTTTTATTTATATATTTTATAAAATCAAACTAGATATAGCAAATGTTAGAAATACGGTTATATTTCCCCCACTACATAACAACTCAAACACGAGAAAAATTATCCACAATCTTTTCAATTTACTAGCTCCCTTTTAAGCATTTTTGCAAATTGTAAAAAAATATATTTAAAAAAAAAATTAATCTTGAGAATTTTAAAAAATTGCATATCTAAGAAGAACAATGTTCAGAAAATGAGTTTTTTGAAAGTGGAGAAAAAGTTCTTTACCTTAGCATAAATAAAAAATTTCAATTGAAGTGTATCTGAGTAGATAATAATATGTTAGTAGATTTAAGACTCGACTAGTTTTGCTTGAAACAGGGATAAGAAATATATTTTTACTTAGCTAGAAGAATAAGTATTATTACTAAAGAAATGCGCTCACTTAGTGATGTGTTAATGATAAACTCTTTTTTGGAAGATTAAAACTTTTTAAAAATATATATGCTAGGCATTGTTTAGTTAGCTGGAAAATAAGGATTATTATCAACGAAATGTTGCACTTAAAGAAAAATAAAATTTTTAGAAGGCTTAACATTTTTAAATATATACTATATATATATATACTACGTATTTTTCTTCTTAATCTTTTTATAAATTGATATTGCTTGGATCAAGCAGAATCATATGATATAATGTACATTTTTATTTCTTTTGATTAAAAAGTTTTTTTTTTATATTTGAAGTTTTTTTTATTGATTATTTTTATACTTTCTAAATTGTTGGTACGTTTCATATTAATAATATATCGAATAAAATACTAACAGTTTTGCCCTGTACCCTGGGTTACATAAATTACTTTTATTCTGAGTTTTAATGCAAGCATGTTTTTAAATAACAAATAAATATACTAATAAATTTTAAATCTATACTAATAAAATAAAGATGTTTGTCGCTATGTGTGTCTGTCTGTCTGTGTGCTATGGCTAGGATAATCTACCGTGCGTTGATTTCTGAAAATTTGGATGAGGATTGTCAAAGGCATGTCTTGATGCAGATGAGTTTCATATATTTCATTTTTGTTAATGAACTGTGAAATTACTTTTAAACTATAATCAATATTGTAAAATGGCGAAACTCTCAGCTTCGTACGGAACGGCGTTCTTGAGAATCCGAAGCGCGAAATATTGGGAAGTACGAAAGACATATATTTTCTGTCTTTCTGAACGAATATCGGTCAAAACGTTGAGGGGACGGAAAAACGAAAGACGCCACAGCCGATCTATGTTCTATATGCTTTCTAGCGGAGTTTAAAAGAAACTAAATTTAGGCCTGTGAAAAAAAATAATTAAAAACTTAGCACGTTTTTCGAACCCCGCATCCGCTTAACTGACCGAAATAAGGAAAATCAGATTACACTAAATTAATGATAGAACTCTTACTTTTAAAATGTTTTAAGCCGTTTGAAAATATAACAGTATCAAGCTTTTAAAAAAAATGTTTCCCGTTGGATGTCTCGGTGTTTTTCGCGGATTCTGGCATATTTAAAAATCTACATCCGCGTTTCTTGTCAAAATATGAAAAAACTTCAAAAAACAGACTATATATACGTTCATTGGACTTTCGGATGCCGCAACCCATTTTGAAAAATACGAATATTAACCCTTTGAAAGAAATTCATTTGCGATACTCATTTTCGAGAATTCCGTTTTCTCTGCGATTTTTAACATTCTACATCGTCTTCGTAAATAAAAATACGTAAACACCAAACATACTAAACTACATCTATATTCATCTTCCTTTTCAATGCAGCAATTTGTTAAAAAATATACTAATGTTAAGGTTTTCAAAATTGTTTGTTTCCGAAAATCACTTACGAAATTTTCGTTGTTTGGGGAGATGTTTAAAAATCTGCATCGGTTTCGGAAACCAAAATATGAAAAAAAATAAGAATTCCAAATCATACCTACTTTAAAGTTCCTTTCGAAAGGCACGATTTGTTTAAAAAATATAATTAACCCTTAAAAAAAAAGAAATCCCGTAACTTAAGCTCGCAATTTTCGTCTTTATTTGCGATGTATAACTTGCTACATTCGCACTTTTTTATCAAAATACGTAAAAAAAGGAATCAGGAAAATTCCAGACGATTAATTAGCGTGCACTCAGCTTTAAATAACGTGTCCCTTTTTTTTTAAATGTTATTATTAACTTATTCAAAATAATTCTTTTTTGAATACCACTTTAAGATTTTTTCAATCGCTTGCTTTAATCGTGAACACACATGTTCTTTGTCTTGATATGTAGTCCTTTTACCACTAAATAATAACAGTTTAGTACAAATATTAAACACAGGGTTCATAAACATATTTTTAACTCATAAAATTGTAAAAATGTTTGGACAATAATAAACATATATATATATTTTTTATGTTTAAATCTATTCTATTGTAGTCAATGAAAAATAAAAATAGAGGAACGCTTCTTTCAAGCCCTTTTTTATTTAGTTTAAAAATATAAAATTACTTAACACTTATGAAGTAGCAATTAATGGTACGAGAATTTATATAATTTATTTATTAATTTTTACCGATAATCTGGTTAAAATTTCAAAACACCCAGAAAAAAGTTTTGTTGAATTAACAAAAATTTGGTTGACCCAACAAAACTTTTTGTTTATATATAGGTCAATGGAAATTTTGTTTGAATCAACAAAAAAAAAATTTTTTTTTGCAATTCCAAAAAAAAAAAATTGTATCGTCAGCAAAAAATGTTTTGTTAATTCAAGTAAGATGGTTCAGTTTTACTTGAATTTTGCAAAAATAATCAAAATGTACTCAACAAAACATGTTTTGTAGTTTTAATCAATTCCTTTTTCTGGGTGAAGTAATTTACATATTTATACATACGCAATCCTTAAAAATTGGCATCAACTTTTACTAACTCTGTCAATGATAGTAGGCCAAAAATAATTCTTTTAAATACCAACATGCAATAACGAATTCAGTGTGTCCTAAAAATAAGACGAATGTTTTAAAAGATCATGACTGCTATCAGAATTATATCTACGTGAAAGTAATGTGTCAAGTCAGGAAATTCATAAATATATTTAGGTTTCAACTATCACGGATAAATGTGGGTGCATTAATTCAAACTGCAATACTGCTCCGCAAAACCTCACAATTTCAAACCGCAAAATATATTTTGGCGTTTCAACAGTTAAGTAGAATATATACTATAAAAACTCAAAACTAATTTTTAAAGATCAAATATGAATGATTTGTGCATGCGCTAAATTATCATTTATAATACTTCGTTTTAGAAAGCAGTAGAATGAGGTCAAGATAGTCGTTTGGTTTAAGGCGGTAGATTTATTTTTTTTTGTTTATAAAAGAGATCGTGGCTTCAAACCCCACTCATGACAGATTTTGATTATGTTCGCTTTTCAGAATAAAGAAAAAGGACAAATATTTATATAATAACTAAATAAATTCCCCCTTTAAAAATACCCAAATTTGACAAACTACAAACGTTTAAACTTTTGAAGTAGAGGATTTACATTTTTATGTATGTACTAGGGGGCTCTAACCCCTTCAAGCTACGCTCACCAACCACCGTTCAGACTCCGCAGCTTCTAGAAACGTGCTAAAGTGCTCTGTTTTAAAAATAGTACCCAACTGAAGATTGAACAATAGTATCACGAACGGCGACGATCTTCTGTAATCGGATTACCATGCTTTTCGTTTGACTGAGGCATTTTTCCGTTCCCATGGCCTCATCCACCGCTGTCACGACAGCTGACGGCTGTTTTTGGGATTGATAAATAAGATCAATTACACATTTGAATATCAGCTTGTATAAAATGGGTAAATAGAAAATGTCGCTGCCTTTTGGACTCTTATAGCGACGCTATGGACAATATTCTTATTTTAGGTTTGTAAAATTCGCCTGCTTGGCAACAATAGTAATAACATTTAGAACTGCGGCATTGAAAATCACTGTGTTTAGAAAATTTAAGCTTATGTTTTGTGTTTATATCGAGTCTAAGATATTTTCAAGAACAGGCATAGCTTATGTATCAATTATTTTCTAAATTTTAATGCCCCTTCATGCATATTTTTGAAATTGTTTTTTAAAATGTAAATTGATTATTTTAATTAATAAGTATATATTTATATATTTTAATTGATAAGCAATTTTCTAATATGTATTTATCCAATAGTAATTCGTACAAAATAAATCTAAAGTATTTTCGCATGCATTGCATCAATTGATTAAATATATGAAAAAATTTGCTAGTCGCGCTACTTTCACGCCATGTGACTCCCACTGTGGCAACACATGAATAGTGTCCATAAGAAAATCGTTTTAAATGTATCGTTTTACTATATGACGTAATTTTCATCATTAAATAATTTCTCGTCAATTTGTCCACGGACTTTTTTTTTTTTTTTTTTTTTTTTTTTCATTTTAAGATAAATTGATTTCTGCTTCTTAAAGATGTGAAAAGAAATTTTTATTTCTTCAAATTTTATTGAAAATTTAATTTAATAACGAAATTGTTTTCATCATCTGCTCAAATTAAATATATATATATATATATATATATTCTTATCAATTTGATTGACAAAATGACATCAATAAATTATACTACCTTTTAATTTATTATTCCTCTTTCTTATCCATAAAATCGTTTACATAAATGACGGCATTTGGATGATTCTTTTCAAAATATTTCTAGTTTAGGAATTTTAATAAATGCTTAGAAAATTGTATTTTTCTCGCAAAATCATTTCGGCTTTAAATGTCTTTGTGAAAAGTTTTAATCGCCATCTATGAGAAATAATTTCTTGAAGAACTGGGTTTCTTTTTTAAATTCATTTCTTGTAAATGGGTTCATTTCTTGTTAAATGGTGGGCAACAATTAAATCTTTACTTAAAATGAAGGAGCTCAAATGTGTTTTTGTTTAACCTCCTTGGATGAAATTAAAACTGAAAAAAAGTTGATATTGAATTATTTTTCTTTACATCAACGGGATTTATGTGGAAGTTCAAGATGACAGACGATTTTTGGCTTTCTAAAATAAACTGATTCCTCGAGATCGAATGTGTGAAAATAAGTTTTTATTTCTTCAAATTTTCTTGAAAAACATAATTTAATCACAATATAGTTATCATTATCTAATCCTGTAAAAGAATATTTCAATTTTCAATTTACATCTGAAAATGATGACAAAAAATAGGAAATCTAATAATTCATATAGTTTTCTCTGTTTTCCCTTTTATCCACAAAAATGGCGTAATTTAGTTGATCCCTCAAGATCGAATACGTGAATATAAGTTTTTATTTTTTCAGATTTTCTTGAAAAATATAATTCAATCACAATATTGTTATCATTATCTAATCAAATAAAATAAAATTACAAATTTCAGTTTCAATTAAAAAATGACGACAAAAAAAATCTAATAATCCCTATCATTTCCTTTTTTCTCTTGTATCCACAAAAATGGAGTAATTTAGTTGCTATCTTTACAGAAATGACAATTAAAAGTTAGAAAAAAATAATATCTCGAAAACTAATTCAAATTTTTAAATTCTAAGACCACTTTTGACATCCTCTGATTAATGCGGATTACTTGTATTAATTTGACCGTACAATGTTTATATTCTAGTAGGAATAGCTGTGATATATTCAACGACATTAATCAGTCGTTTAATCAGTCGTTTCATAAAATCGTTTCATAAAATCATTTCATAAATTCGTTTCATTAGAATTTTATATATATATATATAGGGTAGATTATATCTGAGTGCTTTATAATTATTATTAAGAACAACTTACCACGCAAAACTATATTTTAAAAAATACTGATTTTGTATACAAATATTTAAATTAAATGTTTCATCTTGTAATTATCGATTAAATAATCTTAACTATTGTACGATTGCTGCTATATTACTTATAACATTGATCAAAAAGATATGTATACTAGAAAAACTGTATGATATTTTTCCTTAAAAAGTAATTGCAACAAAAGAGGAGAAACAGAAAGAAGGGAAAATATTTATATAAAAACTATAAAAATTTTTGAAATACTTAATTGACAAAAAAAAAAAAAAAAAAAAAAAAAAACTAATTGAAATAAACATATTTTTGAACTGTCAAGTTCTTTATCATAAAATTTTCACTAATACTAATTAGTCATCTTTAAAAGCTGAGTGAACCTTTTTTAATAGGTTCGTTTGAGCGTTCTAATAGTTTGTAACAGTGCAACGACTCTATCGGTTATATTTCGAAGAAAAACAAGAAATCGTAGTAAAAACAATATTGCGCCTGCATAAATTATTCTCCTATAATAAAAATCAACGGTTGACTCTGTTTATTTGTTATTGAACTTTCAAAACACTCAATCCATTGAGTGACACATTGTATAATGTATTTAAAATTTTCTTCAGGGGTTGAAATTCTAACTTTGAATTTTCCGTTAAAAATTTCAAAATTTCATAAACTAATACATTTTTACACTTTTGAAATAGCTTTGATTCACATTTTCATCGCATCCATTACATTAATTCAGCGTTATAAATTAGTTAAATGAGCCTATTTTAAGGGTTACATCAAAATTTAAATCTTGTATTTAAAGTTTGAGGTACTTTTTGATATATCAGGAATGCCTAATAGAGTGTAATCAATTGCTGTTGAATTAAAAAGAAAAGTATCATATTCTACCATGTACTATGCTATGAGCTGCAACTCATAAGTTCAGTTAGAGAATAAATTGTTGTAAATAATGTATAATTATCAAATGTCAACAAAGGGGTTTTTATTAATTCTTTTTTCAACCCATGGCATAGCAATAATTCAAGGTCTGACACACATAATAGTAATTATTGGAATTCTGAAATCTGCAAAAAAGGAAAAAAAAAATCATGTAATCATATTGACTACATTGCAGGACAAATATTCATGAATATTAACAGTAGGTGAATTCGGGTGAAATAATTAAGATTAAGCGAACAGAAATATGACCTGAAATTTCTCAACAACATATGTATAAGCATACTTGACAAATTCCAAGTATTCTTCCGTAAAATATTGTTTCATTTCAGAAAATTTATTTAATATATCTTTATTTAATTTTATGTCTTTACGGGGAACTTATTTGAATGTATGTCTAAAAAAATATTTATATCTAAACGTTAGCTTTATTAAAAATATACTGCATTTTACCAATGAGTACTGGGTAATTGTCAGGTAGGTATAACCAATAAAATATGTACCTATTGTAAATGAAGCATGATGTTCAATATCTAAAATTCATCTGCATATTATACCTAATATATATATAAAATATAGCGATATAATCACAATTCTTTAGCATATCCACTTACTTATAACATCAAAATTAACTTTAAAGTCAGTTGCATAAATTATATAATTTTACAATTTCTACATGTCAAAGACAGAGAATAATCCAGGTAAACTTTAATATATATATATTTAAAACGTAAAGCGCATTCTGTCAAATCCACATAAAAATCGTCTCTTTGCGTATGCGTCAACGTTTTTTTGAAGGCTTCTACCCTCAGAAACGGGAAAACTGATTGATTAACACAACCCTCACCTGTTTAGCCTACGGGGATTGAAAAGAGTTGATTGAAAAGGGATAAAGCCGTACCATTGCATTGAAAGCATAGACCTTCTAATTTATTTTTGCTCTGAGGTTGAAAGAAATAGCTTTTTTTTAAGAACTCGTGTTTTCAGTGCTAAATGATTTTCTAAATAATCACTACTAAAATTTTTTTTCGCAAAATTTTAAAGGAAGCTTGAATACAGTTATATTTATAACCTATTGAAATGTCAGAGATTTCGGAAGATGAGAACTATTTTTTTTATTGCTATGTTATAAGGAGCCGACGCGAAAACAAACAAACAAACAAACGAAAAAGCGAGAAGAAAACATTTCTTTCACAACTAGATAACAATACTTTTTCACGAAATTTTTACACGGGCTGTAAAAACGTTTTATTTATCACCAATAAAGATTCACAAAGAGTTCGGACAAAAAGAACTTTTTTATTTTAAAACTTTAAAAATTGATCCTTGATAAAAAAAAAAAAAAAAAAAAAAAAAAAAAAAAAAAAAAACAAGAAAATAAGCGCTTTTATCACTAAATCTCAATATTTTTTCCCGAATTTTTTATTTAAAAATATAATTTCAATCTAAATCAAGTTAAAGTTATAAAATAATAAAAACGTGATGTTTTATTTATTTATTTATTATCACGGGACCGGGCAACGCAGGGCGGTGATCAGCTAGTATATATTATAACATAAATTTCCAATTTCACAAGTTAAATAAACAGTTTTTATGTTGGTTGAGTTTGATAAAATATCGCAAAGATACGTAATTCGGTTGCAAGCATGACACAAAATCCTATAGGGAAATATTCACTATTCAGTAAGAACAAATGGGAGTAATTTAGCTGTATCCTTTTGACACTCAATTCCCAAATGCTTTTATGTTCATCTGAATTATTTGGTTTTCAAGAATTCCGCATCTGCTTTTCTGTTATGTTCTGTATTCATACCACTGTATTCAGTAAAGTACCTTTCTCGAAATATAGCGCATGACAGTTAAACTTTTGGTTTTCTTTTCAAATATCGAAACAAAGAAAATGTATTTAACAAAATAAGTCTTGCTTTAAAGTGGACAACTTTGTGAATTAGTTTATTATGTAAAATGTCTCGTTACAAAATTATTTTCTTTATTAAACGAAACTCAAAGGTTAGCAGACACGATACTGCAATAAAAAATAAATTGTTGTTCCAATTTTTTTGTTATTATCTAGTTACCTGAACAACATTGTTGTATGTTACGCTATAAAGGAAGTTATTATATAATTAACGCGAGCTAATTTTATTTAAATTAAAAATTCACACGAATTTTTTATATGTACAGTTATATTTTCATATACACTGCTCAAAACAATTAAAGGATATTTGAAGTTTTATATAAAATAAAGATATAAACGAATTTTTTTTTGCCGAAAATAGAAGAAGAGAATCACAAATGCAAATTTTTCTGGTTTTCAAACTGTGGAGTATGCAAATTTTGAGTTCGACGTCAAAAACGTCGCTTCAGCGGCAGCGAATGAAATTTGACTTTCAACTGGATAAAAGAGAATGAAGACAAGGATGATCGGCATTCAGTGATTGCTTTGTTTCGATGAGTACGATGTCTCAGCGAAGTCATTTGACAGATTCAGAAGCTTGGAGAATTGTTGATAGGTTAGAAGGGGGCCAAACTCAAGCCGAAGTAGCGCAAGCCATTGGAGTGTCACAAAGTGTCATTTCCAGGATTTGGAGACGTTTTTTGGAGAGTGGATGTGCAGGCCGAAGACCAGGGCATGGTCGTAGACGGGCAACAACGCCCAATGAAGATCGGTATTTAGCGTTAACAGCTCGGAGACACCGAAACATGAACGCTACTCTTCTCCAACAACACCTTCGCTCGGCTACAGGCACCACGATTTCAACTCAGACTGTCCGAAACCGGATCCATGCTGTAGGTCTGTATGCTCGCCGACCGATGATATGTGTTAGATTAACATCAAGGCATCGTCGCGACCGCAGGGAGTGGGCAACCGAGCATGTCAACTGGAGGAGAAATGAATGGAGCAATATTCTGTTTTCTGACGAGTTCCGTTTTTCTGTGCATCCGGATAATAGGCGTATTTTCATCTGGAGGGACCGTGGCAGTAGGAATAATCCTGCATTCGTGCACGAAAGTGTCAGATTTGGCGGTGGAGGAGTGTTGGTGTATGGTGGCATCTCCATTGACGGGCGCACTGACCTCTACATCATTCGAGATGGAGCTCTGACTGGTCGCCGATATAGGGATGAGATCCTCAGACCTATTGTAGTCCCTTACGCTGCAGCAATCGCAGATAACTTCATTTTAATGGACGATAACTGCAGGCCACATCGTGCAAACCTGGTGGAGGATTTCCTTTTCGAGGAAGGAATCGTTCGAATGGAATGGCCAGCGTGTTCTCCAGACATGAATCCAATCGAGCACGTTTGGGACGCTCTAGGAAGATGAGTTTCTGGCCGCCAACAACCCCCACAAACTCTCCAAGAACTGGAAAGAGCTCTTCTGGAAGAGTGGGGCAGAATACCCCAACTCGTCATTAATAGCCTCATTGAGTCCATGCCTCAAAGGTGTTCCACGTTGCTGGCCGCCCGTGGAAACCATACCCCCTACTGAAAATGTTTTTCTTTGAAGAAAACACCTTTTCTTATACTTTTTTTCTCATATGCACAAATTGTGTTTTTCTCCTTTTGTACACAAATGCGCAATAAAATGCATTTTTTTCTGCCAAACATGTGTAATTTATTCTCATATAACCTACTATGTCTGTCGACCATGTATCAATCAGCTAAAAAGTTTCCCAGATACAAAATCCACCTAAAACTGCAATATCCTTTAATTGTTTTGAGCAGTGTATTTCTAATTTCCATCCAAATAAATTTTAAAATTCTAAACATGGACAATTTTTTGCTAGCTATGTTTTACTGTAAATTTACAGAAATAAATGCAAATAAGGCAGAAAATAATTAGAAAAAGAACAAACAAATGCAGTTTAGAAAAAAAATTAGCTTAGAAAAAAAATATGATGGTTTAATATGATAGCTAAGAATATAAAATGAATCCAAATGAGAAAAATAAAGTATTAGAAATTAAATTACCTTACAAATAAGTAAGACAAAATAATAAGGCTAGTTGGCAGAGATTGCGTCATTAAAATATCTTTAATATTTATTAGTTTATCATTATGATAGCTGTAGATTCAATCATTCCTATAATAGAATACAATATAGTAGTTCATTTTTTTTTAATTAATGACCTAATACACAAATTTTATGACAGAATAAATATTTTTTTGTAATTTATTATCAACAATAATCATGTAAGTATCACAATTTAATATTTTAATGGTTGGTAAGTTTAATCTGCATAACCTGGATAAATATCAATAAGACGTTTATAGCTGAAATCGATATAAAAATTAACGCGATAACCAATACAGCTGAAATAATGGTATTTTTTACTCTCAAAATGCAATTCTTAAAAATACAAATAAGTGTTACTCATAAACTGTAATTACTGATAAATTGTAATACACATTTTTCTGGCTAATTGGATCGAAAGCACTGAAACAAATTGAAAAATGTGTGTGTTACAATTAAAAAAATGAAATTTGATGCAATATTTATCGTGTAGAGGATCCTTTTTTAGGGTTTCGTTCATCTCATGCAACCCTAACCACTACGTTTTCTGTTCGTCACAGAGCCGGTTCTCAGAAACTATATAACTTACAGAGTTGAAATTTTGTGTACTTATAGCGGAATACGTACTACAAAGCTGAAAATCATAAAATTAAAAAAAAAAATGTATTATTTTAATATAGAGAGATAAAAAACTAAAAATCTAACAGCTTTTTCCTATTAAATTTAAACATTTTTCGTTATAGCAGTTGTCAACAATTAAAAATCCACAATAAAATTCTTTCTACAATAATTAATTTTCTATTAAAAGATTTCCACGGGAAAAATGAAAATGAAATAAAAAGTTTCACCAATTGAAAAAAAGATTAATATGACGTCATATTGGTAATAAAACGGAAATTTTCAAACATTTCTCAATAATACAAGGAGTATGAGTATGTGTATGTGCAGAAAACAGAATAATATCACGTCATTAGAGAATTAAAAAGAAAATTAATCTGACGTCATATTGGAAGTTTAACGGATTTTTCAAATGTTTGAGAATAATACAAAGCGAGTATCAATATGAGTAATAGAGAATAGCAAATATATGAGTTTGAGGAACGTATTGAATCATGATAAAAACTCGATTATGGAAATATTCGCGTATTTTAACATTTTGGAGGTCTATATACAACATGTTTAATTTTGAAATTGATTTTTTTTTTAATATCGCATTTAGTCTACATGACAGATATTATTATGGCAGAGTATAATAGCGGTCTTCACCCGCTATCGGGCCGGTTCAGATATTCGAAAAACGAGAAAAATAGACTGGCAAATTTTTACTTTATAAAAAGCAAGACTTTTTTTTTTTTTTTTTTTTTTTTGAAAATGAAATTTATTTGGATTTATTAAAGAAAGTATAAAGTGTTTTGAAAGGAATATTAAACCCTTTGTGCGATCTTCGATCACACTGACCCACTTGTTCTAAAATGGAACTTATATTTCGAAAGAAGATACAATTCCCTGCCGAAAAGCATTTATCGTCTGTGACAATTTCGAGATAAAATCGCATTCGGTGGTCTATTTTACTCCTGGATGTATATTAACTAGCATTGTTAAGACTTCGCTGCTTTCGAAATTTAAAGGTTGTAGATGAGATTGTTAATTTTATATGGAATCTAACTCAATCTCTACGTTTTACGGATTTATCAATTTTCGCTTAAAAATAATGAAAACATAATTCCTGATATCATGCTTAATAGTATTCAAAAAATTAAAAAGATAATAGACAATACATGTTTACTGTTTGAGGAAGTATCATATAAATTTTACGACAAATACCATTAAGGAATTTAATCATCGCATTTGTATTATAGATTGTATGCTTAAAATGATTACTTCTAACTAATATAGAAAGCAATCCATAGAATTTGGATTACTGAAAAAAAACTTTTATAACTTCCTCTTACAAATTTTAAATAAAATATATCGATCCTATCTAAGAAGAAAATTAGTTGACCTTGCTTCTTTTTAAAAATATATATTCAATCCAATTTCTTTTTGAATTCTTTTGTAACTACAACTACAACTATATAATGACGCACAAAAAGGTATAAAAAAACATTTTCCAATATCTTTTATGATATTTCAAATCGTCATTTTCTTCCAATAAATTTAAACGAGTTTTGTACGTGAATTTTCTGATTCGTTCTTTATTTTCTGAACGTTTTCTTTTTGCATTGAGTTTAACATTGTATGCCGAAATATATATATATAAATACATTTTTTATCCTTTTTGTGAATCCAACTTCCATATACTTTAATGATGCAATTTGTGTCTGCCATATTGTCCTTTACTAAAATATATACTATTTTCTTTCACGGGTGATGCTTTTTTTTTTAAATATAAGTATACACGTATGATATTAAACGTTTATACACTGTTAAAAATAAATCCGCTAATTCACGGTAAAACTACTGGCAGCAAAGTTGCCGGGTATTTTCCGTTCCGTTAGTAGATTTTGCATTTTGAAAGATAGCAGATGGAAAATCTCCGTTTGATGAAACGGTAACTTTCCGTTTTGAAAACTTCGGTCTTAAAAAAATCACCTTTCTATTTGTGCTGCCATCTGTTGAATACACCGGGAGTATTTAATAATTTGATATACTTCAAGAATATTTTTGGCTGACCTTGGGGTTCGAACCAGAGATGATATCGTCTCGAGCCAAGTGCTTTACCGCAAGACCAGTGGGCCCTTGCTAGAATAACAAAATTGAAACGATGATACGAGATTTCCGCAAATCGCGGCTTGGAACTTAAACAATCTGGGGTTTAGAAACCTGGTAATTTTGAAATTAATTGGGGGATATTTTGTTATAAGGTTATGACCGAAAACTTTATTATTAATAGAGGATTAAAACATGAATTATATATATTCTTAATTTGATTGTTAGATACAAAATATGAATATTATATTTTGAATTAAATTCGATAAAGCATGTTTGCTTTTTTAAGAAAATCGATTTTTTTTAACTATTATAGATTTTTTAAATGTGTTCGGTTAGAATATATTTTTAGTGAGAGTGTTTTTTATAACTTTAAAAAACAAATTGCGAATGATTTCAAAGGAATGAGAAAATTATTTGTTATTTTTTTTAATTCGAAGGCATTATTTTTGTTTGTTGCAATTTTTGAGTAAAATCGATTTTTTTTCACTTAACTATTATATATATATATATATATATATATATATATATATATATATATATATATATATATATATATTAAGCAGCTATTTGTTTAGAATATATTTTAACTGTGAATATTTTTTTATAACTTTAAAAAATAAATTGCTAATAATTTTAAAACATGGGAAAATTAATTGTTGCTTTTTTAAATTCGAAATAATAATAATAATAATTTAAATTTTTGTTCTTTTAAATAAACTCGAAATTTTAGTTTTTCTGTGCTGCAACATGTCAGTTTTTTAAACATTGAAAATAAGTATGCAGCAGATAACGGAATATCTCCGTTGGCCACTTTCTTTTCCGTCTGTTCCGTTGTTTTCAGGAAACATGAGGGAATTTTCTGTTTTTAACGGAAAATGCCCGTTTGTCGTGGAAAGGGACTTTTTCTGTGAAATTCAGGAAAAAAATACCCTCGAATTTCAGATTATTTTTAACAGTGTACTATATCAGAAGAGCAGTAATAATTTACAAAGCACATCAGAGATGAGACGGGTTCAGCCCAAAGCAGGGCCCTAAAAGTCTCGGTCTCGGCTGGGTTCCAGCTCAACGTGAAAATTTCACCTATTAATAAACTGAAATTTGAGAATGAAAATATTCTCAGATACTATTTGAGAAACATGAATGTAGTCTAAATTTCTTAAAGCGTTTTATAAATACTCCAAATATCAGTTTGAAAGTGTTGTTGAATTGTTATTTATGGGATATAAAAGAACATATTCGAGGTCGTTCAGCGTTATCAAAACAAGAAGCAGTGGGATATCTCTTGTCTATCTCCTTCGACTGTCTGAAGTCCTTTTTCAGAATTACTGGGAAACAGAAATTATGTCTTTCTGTCATCGTTGAACAAAGACAGTTTAAAAGATTAAGAATTGAGGTTTTGTAGATTTTGGCCAGTGGTTGGGTATAAATAACAAATATGCTGTTTTAAAGACATTTTCATGTACATGAAACTCCGGAAACGTCGTCATGTGAGAGTATTTAGTAAAAATTTTCATGTCAGAAGGGCTTTTTAAATGAGACAGTTAATCTTGAAATAATTTTAAATTGTTATTAACAATTTTGTACTTCGAACTTTTGGTATGGGATACTGTCTCTGACGACACAAAATGTTTCGCGCTCGGGTGGGCACGGATTTCAAATCGTCGGGGTCGAACGCGATTTCCGAAAAAAGAGCCGGAAAATATCACTAAATCATATCATTGAAATAGAAGAATATTTAATGTTTTTATATATTTTATATTATTTTATTTAATATTTCTTTTATATTATTATTATTTACTTTTGTATTTCATATTTCACTAACAAAACGAACAATAAATCAAAAGGCAATCCCCATAAAATACATTTTTCATTAATGTTCTATCAAATACTGCGACGACTTTATCTCGCTTTCAGTTTTTGTTTTTGCTCTCAAGTTTTCTATATTTTTCTTTCTCTTGAATGCATGAAGTATAGTTAGTAAAATTATTTAAATTATCTTTTAGGGCATGAATATAAAAATATATAAATATCAATTGGTAACTGTATTTTGTTATTTTTGGAAAAATAATTGTAATTGTTGCACTTAGATTTATATAAACTTAGACGATTACAGCTGCAGAAGAGCATAAGATCTGTGTCTATTATTGGACAGCGTGACCTAATTTAATGACGCTCAAAATGTGGAGTGACAGTAACACTTAGAATTTGCAATTTCACTTTTAGCGAAATATTTATTTTTTATTTGAAACTTGGTGTTAACGTATTGAATTTAATTATGTTAAATAAATAATAAAATTATTTTATGCATTTGAATGTAAACTCAAACATAAAATCTGTGATAACAATTAAAGTCTAATCTCATAGTAATTTCATTCTGTGTCACCATCTACTTTTTTATATTACTGGGAAGTATTGTATAAAAACATGTAAGATACACTACAAAGACGAAAGTCAAAAGACACTTTCGATTTTAGACATTGTGTCAAAAACATGGAAAAAGAATTATATCTATGAAGGATTGTCTTAGATTTCAGGGTTATAAAGAGCATTACTGAAATCACATTTTTCAGTGAAGATATAGTCACGTGGGATTTAGGGAGACGTTTAAATGAAACAAACGTTGTACAAAATTTATATGCACTTGTGTAAGGATAGAACGTATATTCATGAATATATAGTTGATTCTTCGCTTATTTTAGATATATAAAGAGCAGTGTTTTCAACGATATCTGAGGTCAGTTTCAGAAAACGTGCAAAAGTGCAAGGGAAATACAGTGAAAAAAAATTATATATTGAATATATGAAAATAGATGAGGAATTGTGTGAAACATATTTTAACTGCGCATGTGCAAATTATTATATATTTAAAAAATAATTTGGTCATCTGCTATATGGGATAATTTATTATAAAACACCAGTCGAAAATCGTCAGAAAAATGTGGAAATTTTAAAGACATATATGAGCGATACAGTGCGTTGCATTACAGTTACTTTTGTCCATTAGAAAAGACTTGCTCATAAAGTTAAAACAAAGTAAAACCAAAAAAAGTAAAAACATTCAAAAGCATATTGCAAACACTCCCCCACCGTTTGAAATATGCTTTTGAATGTTTTTGCATTTGATTTATGCATTGCGTCACTCCGGCTTAAACCCTCTGCCACTTTTGCACATTTTTATCCTGTATAATTTTCGTCTTGAAATTTGGCTGTTATTTTTATATTATACCCACTGCCTATGAGGCAACAGCCTTTTAGTTTAGTTATCTTGTTCTGGTTTGATTTGTTGTTATTTTTCTTTGATGTTTAAATATGCTGTGGTATTCTGGTTCTGGTAGGTACTTGCATATTATGGTCTACTATGTATAATTTGTGTGGTTGTTTGCGGCTATAGTGCTTATCACATAGATGCTATTGTTGTAAAATTTTATCTGGCTTATATATATATATATATATATATATATATATATAACCATTAATGATTGTTTTTTCATTTTAGAAATTCATAAAAGATACAGCATGACAGTTTAAAACGATTACTTCTGCTATGTCAATAATGAATGACAAAAAATAAATCCATTAATATATTTTACTATTCTACTATCATTACAAGCATTAAAACAGCATGAAAACAGCAGTATCGCAAAAAAATTTAACTTATCCATTTTTAAAGATTAAATAACTATGATTAATTTTCCGAAAATGATTTTTTTTTTCAAAGTTAGATACTAGAATTTTTTTCCATATAATTAAAAAAAAATCTCGATTGAAGTGTATGTGAATATGTAATATCTCAGTAGATTTATGGCTCGATTAGTTTTGCTTAAAGCAACGATAAAAATAACACTTTTTCAGATGAAAATGAGGATTATTAACTAAGAAATTCACACATTAAATGATATGCCTATGAAAAACATTTTTTAAAGGTTTAACTTTTCTGGATTTTTTTTTTTTTTTTTTTTTTTTTTTATGTATGTTCTTTTAAAATTATGTTATTGCTTGGATAAGAAAAATAAAATGCAAATATATTGATTTTTTACTTAGATGACAATAATTGTTTCTGACTTATTTTTAGCTCACAGGCTATCAAAGCCTGAGAGCTAATGCGCCCGCGTGATCTGTATGTATGTACGTATGTACGTATGTACGTAACGCGATAACTCTTGATAGAAATGTCCGTTTTGCTTCAAATTTTGTTTATAGGTTCATTATGATAATGCGCTTCCCTGATTAGTTTTGGGGTTTCATTGGTTAAGTATAAAGGGGGGGAACGGGGGATAACCCCCTCAATTTAAATAAATGGGTTTTTCATGCAGAATTATCCTATTTGCTACTAATTTTGTATATAATTTCATTGTTGTAGGGCGCTTCCCGGATTAGTTTGGGGGTTCATTGGTTAACTATAAAAGGCGGAATGGGGGGGGGGTAATTCCCCCCATAAGTTAGATAAATGGGTTTTTTATGAAGAATTATCTGATTTGCTTCAATTGTTTAGCTCACAGGCTATCAAAGCCTGAGAGCTTATGTGCCCGCCCGTTCTGTATGTATGTATGTACGTATGTACGTACGTAACGCGATAACTCTTGACAGAAATAACCGATTTTCTTCCACTTTTGTTTATAGGTTCCTTGTGATAAGGCGCTTCCCTGATTAGTTTTGGGGATTGATTGGTTAACTATAAAGGGGGGGGGAACGCGGGGCTAACCCCCCTTAATTTGGATAAATGATTTTTTCATGCAGAATTATCCAATTTTCTTCAAATTTTGTATATAGGTGCATTGTGATAAGGCTCTTTCCTGATTAGTTTTGGGGGTTCATAGGTTAAGTATAAAGGGGGTAACGGGGGGGGGTTAATCCTCCCCCCTTATTTTAGATAAATTATTTTTTTCATGCAGAGTTATCCGATTTTCTTCAAATTTTCTATATAGGTTCATTGTGATAAGGTTCTTTCCTGATTAGTTTTGGGGGTTCATAAGTTAAGTATAAAGGGGGTAACGGGGGGGGGGGTTAATCCTCCCCCCTTATTTTAGATAAATGATTTTTTTCATGCAGAGTTATCCGATTTTCTTCAAACTTTCTATTTGGGCTCATTGTGGTAAGGGGCTTCCCTGATTAGTTTTGGGGGTTCATTGGTGAAGTGTAAAGGATGGAAACGGGGGCTACCCCCCCCCCTTAATTTTGATAAATGGGTTTTTCATGCAGAATTATCCAATTTACTCCAAATTTTGTATATAGGCTCATTGTGGTAAGGAACTTCCCTGATTAGTTTTGGGGGTTCACTGGTAAAATATAAAGGGGGGAACGGGGTGGACTAACCCCCCTTGATATAGATAAATGGGTTTTTTAAGCAGAATTATCCGATTTTCTTCCAATTTTATATATATGTTCATTGTGATAAGGCGCTTCTCTGATTAGTTTTGGGGGTTCTTTGGTTAAGTATAAAGGGGGGACGGGGGGGATAACCCCCCCCTTAATTTAGATAAATGGATTTTTCATGCAGAATTATCCGATTTTTTCAAATTTTGTATATAGGTTCATTGTGGTAAGGCGCTTCTCTGATTAGTTTTATGGGTTCATTGGTTAATTATAAGAAGGAGAAACGGGGAATGGTTCCCCCCTCTTAATATATTGTCGATTTCTTCATTTTTCGAGAGCTTATTTCAAATTCTTTGAAATAAGAATATAATTTACAGTTAGTGTGAATAGCCTGTGAGCTCAATGCCGTCACTTTAACTGGGCAGTTTTCTTTTTTAGCTCACAGGCTATCAAAGCCTGAGAGCTTATGTGCCCACCCGTTCTGTATTTATGTATGTATGTACGTATGTACGTACGTAACGCGATAACTCTTGACAGAAATAACCGTTTTGCTTCCAATTTTGTTTATAGGTTCCTTGTGATAAGGCGCTTCCCTGATTAGTTTTGGGGATTGATTGTTTAACTGTAAAGGGGGGAAGGGGGGCTAACCCCCCTTAATTAAGATAAATGGTTTTTTCATGCAGAATTGTCCAATTTTTTTCAAATTTTGTATATAGGTTCATTGTGATAAGGTTCTTTCCTGAATAGTTTTGGGGGTTCATAGGTTAAGTATAAAGGGGCTAACGGGGGGGGGGAATCCTCCCCCTTAATTTAGATAAATGAACTTTTCATGCAGAGTTATCCGATTTTTTTCCACTTTTGTTTATAGGTTCCTTGTGATAAGGCTCTTCCCTGATTAGTTTTGGGGATTGATTGGTTAACTATAAAGGGGGGACGGGGGGCTAACCTCCCTTAATTTGGATAAATGGTTTTTTCATGCAGAATTATCCAATTTTCTTCAAATTTTGTATATAGGTTCATTGTGATAAGGTTCTTTCCTGATTAGTTTTGGGGGTTCATAGGTTAAGTATAAAGGGGGTAACGGGGGGGGGTTAATCCTGATAATTTTTAGAACTACGGTAAATAAATGATTCTTCTCTTTTTATTCTTAAATTCAATTTTAAGTACTTTATAACAGTAATATAAGGTAATGCAAGTTTGGCCTACCTGAAAAGTCCGCGTAGGTGTGATAAATATCCAACTTGCGAATTAATCCAGCGATAATGCACATTTGAAGTAGATATTAACAAACACAATCTTGTTAAAATAAAGTATGGCTTCATTGTATAATTTCTAAGTTAATTATTTAATTACTGTTGAAGAAAAAGAAAGATTAATTTTACATTATAAAATTTACATCACACTATAAAAAGTTAACACATTTAATTTTAAGAGAAGTGTTCAGTAGTTCTGTATTTTAAGAAGGTTGCTCAGAGACTGAAGTATTAGTTTTTGGATTAGAGAAACACACAGTCAAGTTTACGTCATTTAGCCTTGAACCCTTGAGGTTACACGTGTAAGTTCTTTAATGAGAATCTCACAGAAAACAGAAAAGTACTTTGTCAGCGCACACGTGTTTCGTTTCACCAGCTTGAAGTCGGATGGATGAATATTCAGGCTCACAGTAATAGATGAAATGTTTATATCAGAAATCACTATCCTAACACCCCTGCTTGATTTCTGAAGTATAAATGTTCTTGAGATTTAAATCTGTTCTGTGTTTTGTAAAGTCAGGTTTGGGAAGGGGCTTCGTTAGAATGTCAGCTGTCATAGTTTTGGTTGGGCAATATTGTAGTTCAATTATTCCCTTTTCCTTAAGATCTTTTATGCTGTTGTATTTTATATCGATATGTTTAGTTTTCGAATGATGTTTATAATTTTTAACCATGTTTATACAAGCTTGATTATCTTCGAATAAAGTTATGGGCAAATTTTGTTGTAGATCAAGGTCCTTTAGAAGATTGATAATCCAAACTGTTTCTTGTGCTGAAGTTGCTGCTGAGATGTATTCAGCCTCAGCGGATGATAAGGCAACTGAATTTTGTTTCTTAGTTGACCAGGAAATTGGTGTATTTCCTAATTTACATAAATTTCCCGTTGTTGATTTACGGTCATTTTTAACCCCTGCCCAATCGGAGTCAGCATATGTTGTTAGTATTGGCTCATTTTCTTTACTAATAATTAGTTTTAGTTCTTGTGTTGTTTTTAAATATCTAATAACCCGCTTTACTGCGTTCCAATCCTTTTCTCTGGGTTTTTCGTTTCTACGACTCAAAATGTTCACAGCGGCGGCTATGTCTGGTCTGGTTATTGTAGCTATATATAACAATGTTCCGATAGCTTGCCTATATTTACTGTTATTAGAAAGTAAATTTTCCTCATCAATTATGTTTAAGTACCCGGGTTCCATCGGAGTATCACAGGGTTTCGCTTCCTTTAAATCGAATTTTTCGATCAGTTCTTTTATTTTGTTTCTTTGATCAAGTGCGAAATTTCCTTCTTTACTTCTTTTTATGTTTATCCCCAGATAATAATTTACAAGTCCTAAATTTTTGACTTCATATTCCTTTTTTAGTTGTTCTATTATTCCATTTATTTCTTTAGTTTCCCCTGAAATTAATAAATCATCAACATATATAATGATGTATGTTGTATTATCCCTTAATTTTCGTGTGAAGAGACATGGATCGGAGGTGCTTTGCTCAAAACCAAGTTTAGTTAAACTTTCTTCTAATTTAATGTTCCATGCTCGTGCGGATTGCTTCAATCCGTAAATTGATTTTTTTAGTTTGCAAATTTTATTTTCCTCTCCCGGTATTACATGCCCTTCTGGTTGTGACATATAAACTTCCTCTTCTAAATTTCCGTGGAGGAATGCAGTCTTAATATCTATATGATTAACATCTAAATTTTTATACGCTGCACATGCTAGAAACGCTCTTATAGTTGTATACGTTACTACTGGAGCGAAGGTTTCAAAATAATCGCTTCCGTATTTTTGAGAAAAACCTTTGGCTACAAGACGTGCCTTATATTTTTCTATTTCATTATTTTCATTATATTTTTTGGTGAATACCCATTTATTCCCAATTACTTTTATTCCAGGTGGTGGATCAATTAGTTCCCATGTTTTGTTTTTTCTTAATGAATTAATTTCTTCATTAGTTGCTTCGTACCATTTGTTTCTATCATATGGGTTTTCGATTTTCGCTATATCTTTCCACTCTGTTGGTTCAATATTTTCTTTTTGTATTTTAGTAATATAAGAGAATCTATCGGGTGGAACTCCCCTATTTGATCGTTGAGATCTTCTAGGTTCGTTTTCGTTTAAATTTTCCTCATTGTCTGTTTGTTTATCTTCCTGCATGTCTATAAAGAATTTTGAGGAATCTCCCCCTGCTTTTTCAGGTTGTTTCTGAACTTCTAATTCTTCTCTCATATCAATGTTTGATTTTTTTTCGTTTTCATTTGAATTAGAGTTTTCTATAAATTTAACAGTTCTCGCCCTTATTACTTTATTATTGCCAATGTAGATCCTATATCCTTTTGATCTATTATCATAACCGATAAATGTTCCTTTTATTGCTTTATCATCGAGTTTTCCTCTTTGGGATTTATCGAGATAAGCATAAGCTTTGCAGCCAAATATTTTTATGTTTGATAAATCCGGTTTTTTGTTTGTCCATAGCTGGTATGGAGTTGAATTGTGTGATTTTGTTGGTAATCTGTTTATAAGATACACAGCTGTATTTAAAGCTTCGGCCCAAAATTTATTTGGCAGCTGCGCTTCCGATAATAGGCACCTTGTCATTTCGACTAAAGTCCTATTCTTTCTTTCCGAAACACCGTTCTGAGGTGCACAATGCGGAATAGTGAACTGGTGATGAATACCTTCATATTTTAAGAATTTTTCTAATTCTTCGCTAGTGTATTCACCCCCATTGTCTGATCGGATTTCTTTAACTGTGCGACCGAATTTATTTTTCGTTATGGCTACATATTCTTTCACTTTGGTAACTACCTCACTTTTATTCGATAAAAGAAATATCATTGTGAATCTACTAAAATCATCTGTGAATGTGAGAAAATATTTCTTCCCTCCTATGCTTTCTGTTTGCATCGGACCACATACATCCGTATGCACCAGATCGATCGCCTTCTTAGCTCTGTTCTCACTCTGTTTTGGATACGGTGCATTTGTTAGTTTTCCCTTTATACAACTCTCACAAATTATGTCATGTTTGCAATTTTTAATTTCTAAACCTGTTGCTAAATTGTTGGATAAGAGTTGTTTAATTGAATTAACATTTCTATGACCTAATCTCTTATGCCAAAGCTCAATGCAGTTTTTATTCTTGCATTGTTCAGCAAAATTGACATAGATTTCTTGCTTAGGTTTATATAGGTCAATTTCATATAAATTCTCTCTCTTTTTTCCTTCTAAGAGAGTTTTTCCATTATAGGATAAGTTACAGGTGTTATTTTCAAACATGAATTCATAACCATACTTTGTGGCTTTCGTAACCGACATTAAATTTGATTGAATATCAGGGACATATAAAACGTCCTTTAAAGTTATGTCATTTGATTGTGTCCGTAATTTTATTGTACCTGTCCCGTGCGACTCTAGTGTTGTTCCGTTTGCTATCGTGACAGTATTTTTGTTGTTATTGTCAATGTCAACAAATACATTTATGTCATTACAAATATGTGAACTGCTTCCAGAATCAACAATCCAAGTAGATTTAGATTCATTATGTGCGATTAATGATAATTGCCTTTGAGACATTGTTTTTTCGTTTTGATTTTCTTCGCTTTTACTCTCTTGAATTTGTGTGTTTTTTTCTGCTTTAGTTTTCGGAGTAAAATTACTTGCTTCAAAGCATAAAGACGAATTTTGTCTGTATTTTTCATTTGTTTGGTTCTTAGAATTTTTATTCTTAAGAAACCAACAATTTTGTCGCACATGGTTTTTTCTTTTGCAATTCGTGCAAAAAAGGTTTTGTTCTCTTTTTGGATATGCCCTAGTGTTTTGTTTTTGTTTATTAAATGTTTTGTATACATTTTCATGCGATGAATTGGAGCTTTCTTGTCTCCTTTGAAATTCATCTGTTAGTTTTCCTTTTATAAATTCCGAATTTAATTCTGTCTCTGATCGGGCCTCTAATGCCGTGATCAGAGTATCATAGCTAGGTGGAAGGGAGCACAACAAAAGTGCAGATAGATGAGAGTCCTTAATCTCTTCTCCTATAGATTTTAACCTATCAGCGGTTTCTAATATTTTAACAATATGGTCGTTCATATTACCATTTTCAACTAGTTTTATACTATATAGTTTTCTTAGCAAATATAATTTACTAGATAAATTCGCGCGCTCATGTATTGTTTTTAATGCTAACCATGTAGCTTTAGCTGATGTTTCGTTTTTTATGTAAATCAGCTGTGAGTCTTCTAAGCTTAAATTTATAATAGCCCTGGCTTTATTGTCTTTCTTCGTCCATTCGCCTGTTAAGGGGTTTGGCGGATCATCAGTTATCTGGTTGATTAAATCCTCTTTCATTAACAGCATCTCTACCTTGAACTTCCAAATCGCATAATTATTGGAGTTCAGTTTTTCTATGCTACACATTTCTTTCATATTTGAAGCCATGATGTTGTATTTTTATTAATTTTACTAATACTTTTATAGTTTCTATTATTTAAAATATAGTTTTTTATTTTATTTATTTTTCTTATTAGAGAGCGGTTTTACCGTGTTCATTCCTCAGCGCTCATAATCTGATAATTTTTAGAACTACGGTAAATAAATGATTCTTCTCTTTTTATTCTTAAATTCAATTTTAAGTACTTTATAACAGTAATATAAGGTAATGCAAGTTTGGCCTACCTGAAAAGTCCGCGTAGGTGTGATAAATATCCAACTTGCGAATTAATCCAGCGATAATGCACATTTGAAGTAGATATTAACAAACACAATCTTGTTAAAATAAAGTATGGCTTCATTGTATAATTTCTAAGTTAATTATTTAATTACTGTTGAAGAAAAAGAAAGATTAATTTTACATTATAAAATTTACATCACACTATAAAAAGTTAACACATTTAATTTTAAGAGAAGTGTTCAGTAGTTCTGTATTTTAAGAAGGTTGCTCAGAGACTGAAGTATTAGTTTTTGGATTAGAGAAACACACAGTCAAGTTTACGTCATTTAGCCTTGAACCCTTGAGGTTACACGTGTAAGTTCTTTAATGAGAATCTCACAGAAAACAGAAAAGTACTTTGTCAGCGCACACGTGTTTCGTTTCACCAGCTTGAAGTCGGATGGATGAATATTCAGGCTCACAGTAATAGATGAAATGTTTATATCAGAAATCACTATCCTAACAAATCCTCCCCCCTTATTTTAGATAAATTATTTTTTTCATGCAGAGTTATCCGATTTTCTTCAAATTTTGTATATGGGCTCATTGCGGTAAGGGGCTTCCCTGATTAGTTTTGTGGGTTCATTGGTGAAGTGTAAAGGAGGGAAACGGGGACTACCTCCCCCCCTAATTTTGATAAATGGGTTTTTCATGTAGAATTATCCAATTTACTCCAAATTTTGTATATAGGCTCATTGTGGTAAGGCACTTCCCTGATTAGTTTTGGGGGTTCACTGGTAAAGTATAAGGGGGGGGAACGGGGGGGACTAACCCCCCTTGATATAGAGAAATGGGTTTTTTAAGCAGAATTATCCGATTTTCTTCAAATTTTATATATATGTTCATTGTGATAAGGCGCTTCTCTGATTAGTTTTGGGAGTTCTTTGATTAAGTATAAAGGGGGGACGGGGGGCTAACCCCCCCTTAATTTAGATAAATGGATTTTTCATGCAGAATTATCCGATTTTTCCAAATTTTGTATATAGGTTCATTGTGGTAAGGCGCTTCTCTGATTAGTTTTATGGGTTCATTGGTTAGTTATAAGAAGGAGAAACGGGGGATGGTTCCCCCCTCTTAATATATTGTCGATTTCTTCATTTTTCGAGGGCTTATTTCAAATTCTTTGAAATAAGAATATAATTTACAGTTAGTGTGAATAGCCTGTGAGCTCAATGCCGTCAGTTTAACTGGGCAGTTTTCTTTTATTTATATAGGTTCTTTGTGATAAGTCGCTTCTCTGTTTAGTTTTGTGGGTTCACTGGTTAAGTATAAAGGAGGAACAGGGGGATAATCCTCCCCTTAATTTATTATCGATTTCTTTATTTTTCGAAGGCATTATTCTTTGAAATAAGAGTATTAGGTAGCTTTCAATACAAAGAAGTATAAAGCTACCTATTGCAGCAGTTCGGATGAAAGCAGTTTCAGAAAATTTCAATATATTTTCACCGATCATCACCCCCAGACCCCAAAACCACCCTCCGTTCAAATGTTGATTTATATATATATATATATATATATATATATATATATCCACATATATATATATATATATATATATATATATATATATATATATCCACATATATATATATATATATATATATATATATATATATATATATATATATATATATATATATCCACATATATATATATCTGACCTATGTCATACGATAACGCTCGTATTTATAAATCAATTTGGATGAAACTAATTGTGTGTATTATTAAGCTCACCAATGTCTCGACCGAGTTCGTTGGCCAGCTAGGTCTGCCATCTTGTTTCAAGATGGCGGCCACTTAAAGATTTAATAAATATTTAAAACTAAAATAAATATACCAAAAAGTTAAAAATTCAAATTTATTTTTTAATTAAGTGTTAGGCCTTGATACAAGGAATCCAGAGCATTTTTTGTTTTACCTCTATCTTAAAAAATGGCTGAGATAGAGCAGTTTGAAATTCTAGGGTGGGTGACATTTTGAAACAAGACAGCACATTACAAAAATTTTCATTGTTGTAATCATTTTCCCAATCATGCGCATAAAACTATATATTCATATCCATTAGCGCAAATTATCGCCAAACTTGGCGACACTTGGCGAAATATCGCCAAATTTGGCGACCAAAATAACTCTTCATAAATGAAGCCAATTTGGCTATAGTTCAATAATTTGGCGAATTTCTTATTCAGTATTAACGAATCTTTTGTACACGTTTTCTTTACAGTTTAGCTTGCTGTTTTCGTGTAACATTAGCTAAAATTTTAAAACGAAGATATAGGAAAGCTACCTTTTCCTCCCGGTACAGGCCGGAAGGACTTTTATAATATGCAATTAGTGTGAATAGCTTGTGAGCTCAATGCCTTCAGGTTAACTGGGCACTTTTATTTTTATTTTTTATATTGCTTCATATATTTATTGCTACTTGATTGCTTCATTTTATATTAGCAAAATAAAATGTAAAGTAATATTCTTATTTTGATCGTCTCCCACTACGACCATTCAACTCTTATGCCCCCCCCCCCCTTACAATGGTAATATTTTAAAACTACTTCTTCTAAACAATTCGGTTAACGACCGAATAATTCAGCACAGTCATGATTGCTATGAACGGAATGGTTCGCGTATAAACAGAGGTTAACGAAAAATGCAGGTTGTCGCACTACCTTTCACATTAGACCACTATAGTCACGTGATGTTCTTTTCGTGCACCTGCATTCGTCCATTCTAACTCGAGCTGTCTGAAAAAAGAGACACGTGCGATGCAGTGCGGGAGCCTGTCTCTTTCGTTAGCCTCTGTAATTAGAATCTGACCTTCGTGTCCGTAAATCGTGTTCTTCAGGAATAATAACAGATCCCATGTGCCACAGGAACACCACATGAAACACAAATATCTAGAAACTGGTTTTTAGATTACGTAATACTATTTGATAGCTGTCTCATGACACAAACTACAAATAAATTTTAATTGTTAATATACATATCGCTTATTGCTCAGCAAAAGACGCTATTTTGAAAAGGAAATAATACGTAAAACAGATTACAACAATGCATTTAAACAAACAACACAAATTTTAATAACAACGGCAGATTCCGGTTTGCGTACTGTTTATGGCACTTTTAGACATCGAAAAATATGACCACAGCTACTGCCAGATATTTTGTTGAAGTCAACATGTTAATGGTCATAAAAAATTAGAAATTATCAATGTGTGCTTGACGACTTCAAACAAATATTTGCAAAATATTTGGCTCGGCTCAATTTTGGACAGGACTTGCATGCGCATCTCCAGTATGTTACAGTGTGTTACATAAATTACATTATTTCTGAGTATTCAATAAAATCTGTTTTTTTTTCGAAAACATATGTAAATTAGTAATTAAGATATATAAGTAAACTAATAATGACGTCAACAAAAAGCGTAAAAATAATTGGATGATTATATGAGATAAATTAAACGGAGCAGTACTCAAAATGCGCGAGGTAGGTTTACGAAATGTGTCCATCTGAATTTATATAGTATTATATATTTTCCTTATTTACAGATATTCTGTTTAGACATTTTTTGCTTAATTTACAAGTTTATCCATGTACAGAAAGAAAAAATCAAGCTATGACTATACAGCAGTTGAATTAATGATAAAACTGTAAAAGATTCTGTACTGTGATACATGGTTTATTTTGTCATAAGTTACACTCTATGAATTATAAACTGCACAAGTTTAATTTTTCACACTTTATTTGATTCTTTAAAACAATTCACATCTGCTCTTTTAGCTTATATGGTCAACGTCTTATTCATTAAGTAAGCAGTGGCAATAATTTCATAAGTTGTAATCTAACCATTAATCTCTAATATAAAAATCATTACATCTTTTTTTTCGCTACTCATGGCTTGAAAAACAATACAAAAGATACAAAATTCTATACAGATATTTGAAAAAAAATATTATATTAATATCTCAGTTTCATAATGCTAGGCGAATGAAAATAAGACGATAATTTATATAAAAAACCATTTTATTATTTTGATTCCAACGTACGGATTGTTATGTTACCGAAGACTATATTAAGCAATGACTACTGAACACATAATTTTAAATACAGTAGAACTCCAATTATCCGAATCAATTGGGACCGGACCCCATTCGGATAATCAAAAATTTGGATAATTGGATTTTTTTGAAAAAAGGTCCATTTTAATTAATTACTGTATGTATGTTAAAAATGGGAGAAAAACTATTTTTAAAGAAAAAGAGCTGATAATTAATTAAATGAAAAGGCAACACTTTTACATGTTAAGCGTACTTACAAGTACTATACAGTACTGTACAGAAATTAGTACAGAATGTACGTACCGTACTGTAAATGAAAATCATTGCTTGCTGAACATCTTAGTCAAAGTAAGCTGTTTGACAGACGTCATCCGTTTTCGGGCAGCCAAGTCGCGCATTCGCTTGACAGTGAGAAGTTCATGTGGTCACACTCGGCCTTACGCTCCATCCATTTCAACGTAGTTTCAAGGCAGGCAAATGCTTCACAAGTTGATGGTCCCGTGTCTGCTTCAATTTCGACATTAAGGTCATCTTCTTCCTCGACACTTTCTTCTCTCACACTTTCAATAAGTTCATCATCATTTAGAATTTGAAACCCAATGTCTGACGAATCACACACCATCCACTCTCCTATATCTTCAGCACTAACTTCTGAACATCCAGGAATTTTCAAAAGAATGTTTCTGAATACTTCAAGTGGTACGTCATCCTCATCTTCTCCTGTCTCTTCCCTTTTCCCTTTCTTGATCTTCTTTTCCCTGTTTTTCTTTTTCCTTTTCTTGTTCAGTTGATATGCCTTTTAACTTGTTCCATGTACGTCTTAATGCTACTGCCTTAACCAAGCTCCAAGCTTCCGCCACTATGTAAGCACAATCTTTCAAATTTATTTTTTTGTGGTTAGTCAACACACCTTCTTCGTCTTCGCCCTCTACCAAAAGTTTATTTTTAAAGTTGCCTTCTGTAATGGCGTTTCATGGTTTCGATAACAGACTGGTCCATTGGTTGCAATAAGCTTGCGATGTTTGGCGGTAAAAAGATTTTTTTAAACTGACCATTCCCACTTTCAAACAATTCCTCAGTGGGATGAGCTGGTGCATTATCAACAATTAAAAGCACTGCACTGCCTTCTTTTCCAGGACATTTTTGCTGCTTTTTCACTTCAGGGATGAAAATTTATTCGTACCACTCGGTAAACAATGCTGAAGTTTGGTTGTTATAAAAGAGGGGAGACTTTTTCACATTTTTAAATGCTCTTGGGCTTTTTGACTTCCTTATCAACAGAAGGGGTATTTTATGGCTTCCCGTAGAGTTCGCACAGTTAAGCACCGTAACACGGTCTTTACTAACTTTATGTTCTGGAGCACTTCCCTTTTAGATGCTAAAGTGGTTTTAGGCAGAGCTTTCCAAAGAAGACAACCTCTTTCATCGGCGTTGTACAAAAACTCAGGATTGTAGGAGTATTTAAAATTTTCAATAAAATCTTTGGAGTCTGCTGATAACTTCTCGCCACTTAAATCTAATTCACGGACACCGTGCCTGGACTCACAATTTCTTAACCAGCCGTTACTTGCTTTAAAGGATGAACAACCAAGCTTCTGAGCTAAGATCTTAGCTTTTTCCCAAACAATCGGTCCTGAAATTGGGTTTCCCATAGAACGTTGCTGCAGAATCCACTTGAAAACGGCATCTTCTAAATCTTTGTTTATTGCTGCCTTCATTGATTTTCTTCAAGAACTTCCATCTTCGTTTTCAAGCACTGACACGAAGTTTAAAAGTGTAGGTCTGCTCCTTTTAATGTCTTAAATCGTTGATTGTCCAACACCGTTCAGACAGAATCATTATTTTGTGAATCTCAGTACGTTTCAGTCTTATTTTTTTCTGAAATTCTGAAAGCGATTCGGATAATCAGCGATTCGGATAGTCGGAGTATGGATAACTGGAGCTCTACTGTATTTGTATAATATCAATAGCTTTAAGGGATATATAATGGCACATTTTACACGAATGACTTTACTAAAGTAATATCTTATTTCTTTATTTTTGAACGATTTCGTGTATAGGCGTGGTTTAAGCCACATTGGATAAATTTCACATTGCGTTAAACTCGAACAATTTTGAAATATATAAATATACACTTAAGCATACACACACATTTATGTGTATGCTGCATTGTATAAAAATTAGCGTATTGGTTTTGACATTTTGTTTTCTTGAATACATCGCATAAAAATTATTCATTCACAGATTTTCATTAAATGCAAATCTTGATACCGAAAACGTAATCTGATTTGTTTAAAGTATTCGAAAACTAAATCTCTGAAATATTTTTTTTTTTAAATCTCATTTGTTCGAAAATGACTTTATCGCTCCAGGAATAATTCAAATGATCAGTGAATTTAAGAATCATATTTTAACATATTTATCGAAAATTACTTTATTCAGGAGAAACAATTCTATATGCTATTCAGATATAATTCAAGAGTAATCAATACAGAACAAACTATGAGTACATAAAAGGTAAGTGATAGTATGTAAAAGGCAGTCCTTTTAAATTGAACGTAAGTGTTTTGAAATAAGTTAATCTAAAACTGAAAGTAAAGTTGTATTCGGAATAATATTAGAATTTCCGTTAATCTAAAACAAATTTAATTTTGAATTTAAAGGTATGGTATTTGCGTATTATATTTCTAGAGACAGTTTTTATTTAAATGTAATATTTTTCGTTCTCAAAATGAATTGCTCCGCACCTCTATTATTAAAATGTTGAAAATAATTTATTTACTATTTACACTATAAAAAGGCAATCAGTAAAGATACAATTTCAAGTATTTACCATGTCAGTTTTCGTACATTAAAGTGGAATTAAATTCATTTTTTAACAAAATCGCTAGTTCTAAGACGAGAAATATGGATATTAAAGCCTGAGAGCTAATGATCTCGCAGGTTTTGTAAGGTAAAACCATGAGAGATGGCGCGGTCGGAGAGATTGCGCACATAGAGGTTCGGGGGGAAGGAGTAGAGTAAGCGCTTAGCGACTCCAGGTAGTTGTACAACAACAGTAGTGGAGTGTCTTCTTGAAAGTGCACGTTGTTTGCTTTGAGCGTCTAAGATAAAGTATTGCTATTTTGTTTTGTTTTCCAAAAGTAAGTGCTTGAATTTTCATAGCTATTCATCAGAATTTCTATACAATGTCAATAGTGCAAAATATTTTAAACTTAAATGATTTCTCATAAGCTACTAATCTAGACTAACAATGTGAACATCAACGGTTCGTTTTAGAAGAGGTCATGTTTAAATAAAAGGCCGGGCAATCTCTCTTACCGAAATTGGAGAGTTTGCGCATCTGCTACTTAGGAGAGATGGCGCAGTATTCCCATTAGTTTCCATGCTAGGAGAGATTACGCAGCTTATTGGTAAATTTGCATAAAAAATGAAAAATGAAAATGGACTAATGTTAAGTTAAACGTGTTATTAAGTAACATAATTTTATTTTGTAATCTTATCTGGACTTGCTTTTTCTGATTCTTTAATTTTTTTTTCGTTTAATTAAAATTTTTTAATGGTTTTTAAAATTATTTCCTTTTTCTGATTCTTTAATCATTAGGTTGGAATATTTACTCCTTATACAATAATATTTGTTCACAAAAACCTTACAGCAATGTCATTTAAGTGTAACTATTATTGTTAACAATTTAATTGTGGTTATTATTAGTAACAATATCTCCTACCCATGTGCGCAATCACACCAACCCTGTAAGGACAGCTTGCGCAAAATAACTTTCTTGGTTTTATTACAACTGTTCTATTAAATTGCAACATAACAACAAAATAGCAATGGAAATGCATAAAAAACAAATGAAGTAAAAATTATTCATGAATAGTTTAGCAAAAAATTAATATTTAGATTTTTTATTGCTATTCTTTTGAATTGTGCGCAGACTATCCCAGCTTTACCTTATGTGCGTATGTGTGTACGTAACGCGATAACTCTTGATATAAATATCGGATTTGCTTCAAATTTTGTATATATGTTCATTCTGATAAGGTGCTACCTGATTACTTTTGAGGGTACATTGGTTAATTGCTTAAACGTCAGTTGAGGCTCACTCTGGAGACCCGAAAAGTTTTTGGTTTCTGTCTGTCTGTCTGTTCCGCGATAACTGCCGCAAAATGATCCGATTAGTTTGATTTTTGGTAAGTATGTTGGTGAGGTACCCGGAATTAGCTGTATCGTTTTTTGTTACTTTTGGTTCATTCGTTCGGAAAATATAGAACATTTCTTTTTAGGTCATCATGCTTTCCTATGAGAATTCAGACGATTTTGAAATTTTTCATTCGCTGAAAATAAAATGGCGCATTTGTTTAATGTAATTAAATGGTAAGTTATGGAAGCTAAAATTTATCAAGTCAGGTCTTAAATTATTCAAATTAATTTGAAATTTTGTTAATACATTCGTCGGATTTTTTAAATTAGGTGTATAATTTTTGGTGCAATTTTATACATGTGTTCTAATAATATAATACATTTTATTTTATCATTTTTTGCAAATTTTAAAATGCATTTTATTTATTTTCTTCTTCACTTTAACCGTAACCTAGCAACTATATTTCAAAGAATATCAAAGAAATAAAATTCAAATAAATCAGACTATTTTGCTACATTATTTTATTCGCAAAATAAAATATTTTTGGGTGATTTTAACATTTTATTGAAATAAATGAGAATTTATTTTGATACAAGTTACCTTTTAACTACTATAGAATGATAAGCGAAACATTTTTACATGAGGTATTATTTATTTTCTGTAAGAGATGGGAATTTTGCGTGGTTGAAAATTAGTATTATTTTAAAAATATGATATAATATCTCGTACAACGAGATGGTTAATCTAAAGAAATTAGCGTAGTAAAACGCATCCATACAGCCTGAAATACCACAATTACTGGAAACTGAAATCATAAAAAGTTATCACAAAAAATACTTTATACCGCCTAATCACAGTTGCTATTTAGTGAATTGGCAGTGTGCACGATTATGAATGTTTACCCAATAGATATAACAGTTTCCAAATAAGCTTATTTTGGGGAGATTTTAGTATGCAATTGCCATCGAGTTAGATCAGGATGTACTTAGGTAAAATAAATATTATAGAATGACCATCAAAACAGTTTTTCCGAAACAAAAATTGTAATAATACTAGATTTCTGAAATAGATATAAGTGAAATATAGTAGATTCAGTTTTCATTTCTATAAGTTGATTTTGTACACGAGATATTATTCAACTTATCTATCATATTAGAGTGTTTCGTGGTTGGCAGGTAAGTAATTATTGCTATATAGGTATTAGAATAACATGAAATTATTTTTGAAATTTTTGCTTATCATTATAAAATTATTGTGTAGGACGAAATCCAAGATAAACTAGAATCATTCACACAAACAATAGGAAATCACGAATATAAATTTAATGAGACTACGGGGGATTCCAGAGGGCAGAGCCCCCCTGAAAAAATGTATTTTTATCTAAAAATTATAATAAAAAGTTCATAAGAATGTCATAATATTATTGCATAAACAGTGTTTTATTTTATATTCGTATAAATATATATGTAGTAATTAAAAAAAAAATTAGTTTTTGGATTGTAAGATGTTAAATATTATGAAAAGTGAGATTAAAAAACATTGACTTTCAGAGATGACGTTGAGGCTCCTGATCTGTAGATTTACTAGTTATAAAGGGGGTGAAATGGGGAGCTAATCCTTCCTTAATTTATTCATGCAGAATTATCCAATTTGCTTCAAACTTTGTATATAGATTCATTCTGATAAGGCCTTTTCCTGATTAGTTTTGGTAGTTCATTGGTTAAGTATAAAGGAAGGAACGAGGGTCTAATCCCTCTTTAATTTAGATAAATTGATTTTTCATGCAGAATTATCTGATTTGCTTCAAATTTGGTATGCAGGTTTAGTCTGATAAGGCGCTTCCCTGATTAGATTTGGAGGTTCGTTGGTTAAAAATGCAGGGGAAAAAGGGGGTACAACTAATCCCCCCTTAATTAGGCTAAATGCATAATTCATTGATTTTCTTCAAATTTGGTATACAGGTTTATTGTTAATTTCTTTATTTTTCGAGGGGCATTATTCTTTGAAATAAAAGTATGATATACAATTAGTGTGAACAGCATGTGAGCTCAATGCCATCAGTTTCACTGGGCAATTACTTTTTATTTATGGTATCACGTAACATTTTAGAGATGTGAACATGAGCTCAGTGGGTGTGATCATAAACGGTTTGCCTCTAGGTGATGTTAAAAGCTGTGCAATCACGTAGTGCATAGGCACTTTACCGGATTTAAACCCAATTTTATGTCTATAGCTTCCGCTGTTCTGGAGTTAATGGGGGTGTATTGGTCCTTAGTAAGCAATTTGTAGATTTCAAATATACGTAATTTATCAACATTTTGTAATACAAAATAAACAAAATATGACACCTTATACAATCTTCTACAGATTTCAATTATATTTCTGATATTTGCAATATCCATATACAATATGGTTATAACGAAATGGAAATTTTTCAAAATATAACAAAAGAATATCGTCAAAATTTTAAATTGTAAAATTGGAGTTAATAAGGAACATTTGTACATTTTTTTTGTTTGCAATAGGTTATTCGAGTTTTTGTTTTTAAACTTGGAATATATTCATCTATGTGCAGGTAATTTTTTACATTATGAGGAATGATCATAAACCCTTTGATTTTATGAGAAATGCTGTTAAAATATCACGTCAAATTTAAAAATAAGAAATAAATATGTTTTCCAGTTTAACATAAAATTCCACGTTTTTTTTTTTTTTTTTTTTTTTTTTTTTTTGTTATCCAGTTGATTTATTTAAACGGTCCATCTTCTTTATTATGCGATGAACTCTTAAAATTACAAACAAGAACAGAAAAAATCATAAGTCTCGCTTAGATTATGAAACATTTTCCAACAATTCCACCAACTGTAACGAAACTTCACCGTTAAATAAAGTGAAAGAAGATATGCACTCAACAGTTTAGAAAGCATATAACAGATTTAAAAATCCAATTTTATCAATTACCTTCCATAGTTAAAAAGGTAGTCAAGTTATTTCGTGCAGCCCTGTCTATGATTTATGGATTTTGGTATATACTACATAACATGATCAAAATTAGTTGAGTTAGAAAGTTCATATTTAGCAATTTTCGTCAATCGATAGAAACGAAATTGAAACAATTGTACAGTTCTGAATATTATCTAATGACATTTGTACACACCATAATAAGCTAAAATTTTATTCAGATAAAAAACGCATAAGGCAACTTATAATTCACTTCCAACAGTTACCAATTATAAACCACAAAGTAACTTGTTCTTTGCGTAACCCTGTATAGGAATTTATTTATATACCACACACTTCTCTTAATCTTCTAAATGTAATTCAGCAGAAGAGTGTGTAACGCAATTAAAAATACCCTTAAGCAATTCACTCGCATACTCTTACGAATTCCTTTGGGTAACCCTGTATATGATCAACAGAATTTATACACATCGCGTACTGTACAAAAAAAATTACTTACGCAACATAAACACTCAAACGAAAGTTGGAAACGACTCATCACACATAGACTGTAATTAACGCACTTTTATTGTAACCAGTTTTTTTGTGTGTGTGTTCCTGTAAATGAACGATAATCTCAATGCACACATACTTTTCAGTGAGAAATTTATAATACACCTCGGTAAAGCATATAAATTTCATTATGTCTGAAAGAGTGAAACTTCATTAAATTACACTGCAAATGATTTTTCCCTATGAACATTGTGTAAGAGAATCCTTTTGTGTGACCCTGTACGTGATTAATAAATGCTTCACAACCCGTATTTTTCAAAAAACATGTTTTAGTGTGCTACATATTTGTATATGAATTTCATCATGTTTCAAATAGTATAACATTATCAAAATTTACTTAAAACAATTTTTTTTCCATTGACTGTAATATAGCGTAATACTTTTGACAGTTCCTGTAAATAAATTATAAATACTACACACTTCATTTGTAATAGGGAACATACTATAGTAAACTTTAATAACATACAAAAATTTCAGGGCAATCCGAGTATATTTACGGGAGTAATATCACGTACGGCCGGCTTGACGGACAGACAAACCAAAGTCACACATTTCAACTAAGTTGGATTTTTTTTAAATAATTGAAATACAAAAAGAACAAGAAACAAATTCGACATCTATATCCATCTATATTCATCTATAGACATCTATTCAAAATACGTTTTAGTATACATACTTTTTATATCCTGAGCAGGATGCTGCATTTCTAATACAGTGATTCAAGTACGTTTAACACGTGAAAACTTTTGAATACTGATTTAAATTTTAAGTCCTATTTCTTCATTGACTGGAAAACGTTTTCAGTCATTTCCTCGCTTATAAAAAATTATAAATTTAAATTGCAAGAATTGAAAGCTATTTTAATGTATCGAAATCAATAGATAAAATTATCATGTAGACGAATTTGAAGTACTGCCTAAAATATAATTTAAAAATTTTACATAAATTAAGTAAAATGGAAATTCTCGATTTACAGTACATGAACAATGAATTCCAGATTTATTACATTATGTTTTTAAAAAAAATTCGCAAAGGATAAAGTTTTACATATTTTACTATATTGTCGGCATGCCACTCAAAGTATTTTAAAGCGGTTCTCTAAATACTCGCTAAATATATGAAAATATGTGATTGCTGAGAAAAAAACTAACTGAATAAGAATATAGAGAGATGTAATCTGCCTAATAATCTACTAACAAAGAACCAGATTAAATTAAATCTTCATATAAAAAATAGTATTGACTTTCTCTTTTCCATAATCTGTTAAGTATAAAATAATATTAAAGTCATGGCAGGTGTATAATAGATGTATATATAATATAATACGTATAATCATTTGTAATTTTAAAACTTGAATAAGTACAAAACTTAAGAGAAATATACGCGTAATATTGAATACATAAAAAAAATATACTCCCAGTTCCTCAGATCCCAATTATATAACATACAGATGTTGCTAACTAGAAAATTTACCTGAAAGATACAAAATTCAGTTGCAAGTATTACACGTCAGCACTCAACCCGTCGTAACGGGTCTGAGTTTAATATCAGAGCTATGATGCCATTTTAAAGACGAACTCCACTGGCTTAGGATATGTTACGTGGGGTTAAGGAAGATTCATGATGTGTAATATGTTCTATGCTGGCGTGGTTTGTTTTTAAAACACTGTCATATAATCGGTGTTATATCGAGGACTGTGACGAACGAAGGGTTAAGGGAAATATTAAGTAAGAACAAATAATAGTAAATTAGAGGTGTCGTGTTAACACACATTTCCAAATTGTCTTTACGTTCAGTTGATTTATTCTGTTTGTAAACTAATGAGTTAATTCCGAAGCATCTGTTCAAATAGATCTCATATATTTAAATAATGAAATAAAAGTTCTTTTTCCAAACTTTCTGCAATATCATATCTGCGATATCATCTGCATTTAATATCATATTGTTTAAACAGAGCACTCCACCCTAGTGCAAATTGGAATATCGTAAATTTCACTCAGTATAAATTTGTTGACAATTCAGTGATAATGAAACATACCACATGCTCCGTATGCAAAATCTCATCTAGAATCGATCTGTGATATTTATGTTTACCTGAATTTTCATTTTATTAGTAAAAAATGGAAATTAATGAAAATATGTTTTCATTAAACGACGACATTTGAATTTTTTTTCAAATGTGAAATTGGCCCAAACTCCGACATTTTATATTTTGGTCGGTGGAAATTCGCACTATTGGTTTAAAAAAGTCACGGTTAAAAAAAATTGATGTGCATTGTACTCTTCATGATATGGTATTACAATAAATAGGAGCTCGATACATTTTTCATTTTATACGAAGGTAAAAAAAAAAATTGATATACGGCTAAATTGTAAAAGTTAGATCTACCAACTCCTCGGAGTATTCAAAATAGTTTCTTGTAATAGCAATACATTTTTGTTAATGAATTTTCCAAAGAATGAATGGTTCAATCCTGATAATAGATGAAACAATTTATTTTCTAATCACACCATTTTTTTCTGGAATGAAAATGATACACAAGTATTTTTTTAATATTATAAATAGCCAAAATACACACATAGCAAGATGGGGAAAATAGAGTAAATATCCAATCACTTTGATTATTTTTGTTCAAAAATTTCAACTGTAATCCTCCCTCAATGAGAAAATTTATTACCATGGTGATGTATGACTCTAACATTCATCCCTTGAGGAATTTCATGAAGACATTTAGCGGTGCGCCAGCTAGCTGTAGTTGGCTTTTGCCCCTCTAGCTTTACGGCTTTGACCAGCCCTTTACTTCTGAAGAACACAGCATAAATTTTTTTATTGCTCGTTGTCTAATCACCAATGTTGATTTGGGGTCATCTTCAAATATTACTTTATTTTGCATCTTACTTTTATTTTCGGACGTATTGGAACGTGTCCTGAAAAGTTATCTACGTCTCATCACCAGTTATAATTTTAGAAATAATATGATATCCACCAGATGTTAGTGTTTCTTTGCTGATTCTCAGATGCTACGCATTTTGATGTTCTGTTACAGTATGGTGCAGCCACTCGCAAATTAATGTTTTTAATATTATGTTCTTCATGAATAATTTTATGTGTAGATGTGGATCCAATCTCACGTTCCTTTTCTATCATTTGATAAGTACAAAGATTATCATCGATTAACATTGTACGTACAGCCGACACATTTTCTAGAACTACGGTTTACAACGATCTTCCTGCGTGTTCTTCATCCAGCAGAGATAATTTTGACCACCTCTAAATTCTGAAAACCCTTTGAATAAAGCGGAACGATCTGTAGCTTCATTTCCAAATCCTAATTGTAGACGTTGAAGAAATGCTTCATGATTTAGCTTTACTTTAATTTTAAAGAAAATCATAACTCGATAATGCTCTCACATTAAATGCATATTCTCTTCTCTCAAAATTAATTTTACGATAACTAAATTGCAATTGTTGTCACAATTTATCGTCTGCAGATATAAAAAAGTTTAATTTTAAATATCGAACCAATATTTTCTCCCTGATTTCAGTATTACCCTCATATTAACATTAAAAATACAAACAGATAATATATTGCGCATTACAATTATGTATTCATCTGAATTCTGAATATTCATATTTGATGCAGTTAAAAAATTAATCATTGCACTATTTTTGGGGGGAATGAAAACAAAATATTAATAATAAATTAATGAAGGAAAATATCGAAACATAGATTAGCCTTACGTATTCATTTAAAAGATTCATTTTGATTCGAATTATTTTTACAAATTTATTGCCTCAATTTTCATTTTCAAAAGTCAATAAAAATTTAATAGACACGCTTTTATTCGTGTAAATATAAAAGTAGGAAATATTTTTAATAAAAAAATCTGGAGGTGAAAACAAACATATGGCGATTACTTCGTATAAACAGCGAATCATAGAAATATGCTTCCAATTAAAAACGTAGTCATTCCAGGGCTCACACGGATCCGTTCTTTGAATACCACTATTTCAACAAATACTCTTCGTTGTAGATCTTGATAATACAAGAAGTTTATTTTTTAAATAATGTCCGTTTTTCAATAAGAAGAAATATGCTGTAAATATCATTAAAATATATTATTTCCATATTGTACATACTTTCGGCTACTGTTCTATATAATTTCCATCTTTGTTCAAACTTTTGTGATACCGTTCAACAAGTTTTTGAATTTTGACGCCTGTGAAGAAGCCGAATCCAAGACTGCAGTTGTCACTTCTTCGTCGTCGTCGAACTGTTGACCACCAAGGAATTCCGAAACAGGTAAAAATCTAATTTTATTGTCCACATCACGAACCAAATCTTCAGAAATCAGATAAGGTCGGCGGGGGCGTGTCTCATGATGCGCCCTTCTTTGAAAATTCTCACCCACTTTCAAAATTTACTATCACTCATAGCATTCTCACCGTAAACTTCACAAATATAAAGGTGAGTTTCCGCTGCTGCCAAGTTTCTTGCGCTTAAGAATCGAATTACAGATTATATCTGACAGTCGGCTGACGAATCAAATTTCTTAAACATTATAAAATTCTACAGGTAAGCACACAGACAGACGATACGGCTGGAAATAGCATCTAAGCGTGCGCAAAGCACACTGGGGCAATATGTGCATGTGCACTGCAGCGAACACGCGTCATGCTTACTCTCATTCACAAACGGACCTTATTTAAAAAATAATCCTCGTATTACAGATATATAATACACTATAATAGACAATATAATAGAACTTTATCACGAATATTCTTATTTAAACATTCTGCTATTCAAAGGAGAAAACAATTATTCTCACGAACTTGTATTAATACAACTTGTGTTTAAATTATATTTTCCATGTTATAATATAATATGTAATACTACACTGAGAAAAAAATCTGCCCTTCTCAACTAGAATTTAAATTGTGGCTCTATAAAGAATAGTTCCATGTCATCCCTATCAATTCTAGTTCCCTTTGCCAGAGAGTTCTAGAGTCTCCTATTAGAATTCAAGAGTGTTTTCCTATATTCTCGTGGTTAAATTTATTTAAAAATGTTTGCTAATAGATGCGAACTTAAGACGCTAGTTTTAGTAACTATAATGCTAGTTTATAAATCCATTCCAAAAACTAGTCGGATGTGTCAATCCCAAAACTTTCTTCTATCTCACACAGGTTTCACATACACTAAAAAGAATCAGCACCAATTTATATCAAGGTCTAACTGAAACTCAAGTTTTATTAAATTCCGTGCAATATATCTTGAGATAAGACTATCGCTAAAATCGTGTAAATCCTGCAAAATGCTGCATAGCAGCGGCACCTGCTGGGCGATTTTTACCAAAAACTATTCAGCACCAATTTATATCAGAGCCTAACTGAATCTAAAGTTTTATTAAATTCCGAGCATTAGTTCTTGAGATAGAGCTATTGCGGAAATCGAGAAGAATGCTGCATAGCAGCGCCACCTGCCGGGCGATTTTTATCAAAAGCAAATCAGCACCCATTTATATCAAGAACTAACTGAATCTAAAGTTTTATTAAATTCCGAGCATTAGTTCTTGAGATAGAGCTATTGCGGAAATGGCGAAAAATGCTCCACAGCAGCGCCACCTGCCGGGCGATTTTTACCAAAAGCTAATCAGCACCCATTTATATCAGGAACTAACTGAATCTAAAGTTTTATTAAAGTCCGAGCATTAGTTCTTGAGATAGAGCTATTGCGGAAATCGAGAAGAATGCTGCATAGCAGCGCCACCTACCGGGCGATTTTTACCAAAAGCAAATCAGCACCCATTTATATCAAGAACTAACTGAATCTAAAGTTTTATTAAATTCCGAGCATTAGTTCTTGAGATAGAACTATTGCGGAAATCGCGAAGAATGCTGCATAGCAGCGCCACCTGCCGGGCGATTTTACCAAAAACTAATCAGCACCAATTTATATCAGGAACTAACTTAATCTAAAGTTTTATTAAATTCCGAGCATTAGTTCTTGAGATAGAGCGCCCACAAAATTTTTGTCACATACAGACAGAGTCACAGACAGAGTCACAGACAGAGTCACAGACAGACATTTTCTAAAAACAGTCAAATCGTGTTCAGTACCTTCTAAAACGTATAAATCCGTCTAAAACCGGAAGTCGAAAATTTTCATGAATCCAATACTTTCTTCTTGTAAAGATAGAAGAAAGTAATAAAGTGATAATTCCTCGCAATTTACACGATGCATTATCGTTTCGTCACCTAGGAAACAAGAGACCAGAAATTCTCGATCATTTCGTCTATTCAGTTTAGTTCTTCTATATTTCTAGTTTAGGGATTTAGAAACAGTCTAACTATTCATTCCAGTTGAAGGAGGTGTTTTTTTTCTTCAGTGTATATTTTATGTAGAAACCCTTTTTGAAAACATTTCTTTAGAAATATTTTGTCTTCCATTTAACAGAAAAACGTCTCGCATGTAAGGCAAATACCCGCTTAGATATTTAAAGTTACAATTCATGACTTTTACAACATAATTTGTAGCATTGGGTCTATTTTTATGACAAAAAAGCCTTACTATAAGTAATGCAAAGTCAAAGAACGATTTAGTTTCTGTGAAAATGAAATTCAAAATCATTGCATACGGAAAAATTAATTGAATTTTATTTGAACTGAAAGGGATGGAAATAACCATGGGATAATAGTAAAACTTTTGGCTTATTTTAATTGTAAATTTAAATTTTAGGTTCTAATTTTCGATATAAAATAATATTTGAAAGGTGTATTTTAAACCTTTTCCTTTTCCTACATAGTTAAAATATTGCTACCATCAACCTATACCATCTATATTATACACTATTCTGATATATATATATATATATATATATAGTATAAAACTCTTGATTTTGTCCCTTTTCCGGTATCCAACTTTTGTAAATGTTCTATGTTTCGTACAAAATTTAAATATATTACTTAGGAACACAGTTACATGCTCTTTATTGAATATGTTAGGTGCAGCAGAAATAAATCAGTGCAGTATCAAAGCAAAAACAAATAAGTGTCATCGTTAGATGATTTTTGTCACAATAACAGTAGTTGAAACGTAATAGAGATGTCAAAAGTTGCTGAATGTGACAGTAACATTTATGCATTTCTGTTGATCTAGATCATATTTTTGTACTCTTTACTTAGATATACATCGCTATTATCGATGTCAGATTAAAATTTTACAAAAGAATAAATATTCTTCTTTTGGTCATTTGAAATACGTAATTAAGTACTTAGCCAACGAAAAACACTATTATATTACAATGCGAAAAAACAAAATATATTATTAAGGCAATGTTCAATTATTAATTTTTTTAAACATAATTTTTTTAATCATCTACCCTATATATATAAAATCCTAATGAAACGAATTTGTGAAACGATTTTATGAAACGAATTTATGAAACGATTTTATGAAACGACTGATTAAACAACTGATTATGTTTCAGGGCTATTTTTAATAAAATATTAAACGCTTGATGGTGAAATTACTACCAATTGTTCATAAAAATCCGCGGATGTCAAAACTGGTAATAGAATTTTGAAATTGGAATTAGTTTTCGAGATATTAATTTTTTTCTAATTTTAATGACATTTCTGTAATGATGGCAACTAATTACTCAGTTTTTTTGTGACAAAAAAGGGAAAAAAATTGAAAAGGATCTCGATAGGGATTATTGATTTCTTTTTATTCGTCATTTTCAAATTGAAATTGGATTTATCTTTTATTTCAATCGATAATGAAGACAAGATTGTGATTAAATTATGTTTTTCAGTAAAATCTGAAAAAAAAAAAAATCACATTTCTATCGTCAGGACTCAATCGTCTGTCAGCATTTAATTTAATTTATAAACTGAAAATGTTTTGAATAAATTCGTCCAAATGACGTCATTTAGGTAAACGCAAAAGAAAGGGAGGAAAAGGAATTAATAGTAATTATTATTTATTGATATCATTTTGTTATTTTTTTGTAAAATTTAATTAAACGATTTTATAAAATCATTAATTTGTATATTTGAAACTAATATATAAAATAATAATTGCCCAACTGAACGGAAGAATAAAATATCCTGCTTGGTTTTTTCCGCCAAGCTTTTTAAAAAAGCGTCAAGACCCCTATAATAGAAAAGCACCAAAAGTTTATTGGGTTTGTTTTCATAACTTTTGGCAACAAATCTATGTATATTAACGAATCTATCCCTTTTTGAAGCTCGAATTACGCCAAACCTAAAAGAAAAGGATCCTATAATGGAAAAGTACCCGATTTTCTTATGGACAATATTCAAGTGAAATAACATGGTGTAAAATTATCGGGGATAGCAAATTTGTTTAAATATCTCATCAATTGATGCCGAATAAATGCAGGCATACATGCACAAAATATTTAATTAATTTTGTATGATAAACAATTATTAGAAAATTCGTATATACATATTAATTAAAAAAAATAATTTACATATTTAAAATAACATGAAAATATGCATGATGGTGCAGTAAAATAGGGAGAAAATTAAAACCTGTTACTGAAAATGTCTATAACATAGTACTTTTCAATACCGTGGTTCTTAATGTTATTCACAAGCAGATGGAATTTTTCTCATCCTTAAACGCAAAGGAAGAATAGAATATAGATCGTTGTTATAAAAGTCCGACAGGTAGCCACAATTTAAACCTAACCATTTTATACAAGTTGGTTTTCACGTTGTAATTGATTTTACTTATCATTCCCGAAAACAGTCGTCAGTTGTCGCAACAGCTGTGTATGAGGCCATGATAATCAAAAAACGCCCCATTAAAACGTTGAAAGCATGGCAACTCAATTACAGATTTACCAATATTTATAAAATAAAGCACGCTGTCATATTTTTAGAGGCCTCGAAGTCTGAGCGGGGGTTGGCGAGCGTAGCTCGCAGGGGGTAGACCCCCTAGTATGTATATAACATTTAAACATTACTTAGTACACCTCCTAAAAGCCTCTCCATATTTGAAGGATGAAATTCTTCAGTAATAGGTCAATCAAAAATCAGACACAAACTTCCGATGAAAATTCTTGAACTCTAGATCAAAACGTGGTGTGTTTTCCCGCTTTCACTTTCGGTGAGGACTCAGACCTTTAATACCGTAACGTCCATGAGGTTATTTGACATTCAAAGATAAAAAAGATTTGGTAATCTCAATTTCGGAGCAATTTCCTACATTTAGTACGTGTTTTCGGAGATTGATAGTTAAAGATGTATACTGCAATGTGAAATTCTCCTAACGGTTTAAATGCAGAATGCTTTAAATACAGAACGCTTTCAGTACATAGACATGCTTTCCATCTTGTTCTTGAAATGTCACATTTACATACGATTCTTGCGTTATGGTTTCAGGATCGAAACCTGTGTTGCATTAATGGGGCATCACAATTAAATACATTGATATTCACAAACAAAAGCATCAGCTGAGAACAAACAAGACGCACATAAGTGTAAATATTTTGAATTTCAATTTAATTACCGTTTTCTAACATTATAGACTTCTGTTAACTTGGTCGACAAATTGCAATATATTCAACATGGAACATATTGCGCATGGAACTATGTTTGTATTCTTTCTAGATGTAATGTAATATATATATATATATTTAATGGAAATAGTATTAAGTCCAACAAATTTTAGATTATTATACATACTAGGGCATCCAACCCGGGCTTCCCGGAATAAAGAATATAGGTGAAAACCATTTTTTTTTTAAATTGAAAACTCTAACAGATTTTTTAAATTTTATATATTTTTTTAGATTGCCCCTTAACTGCATTTGTATATGAAATACGTCAATTATATATTCAAATAAAATTTTGAAATTCATAAAAAGCGGTAATTTTGTTTTGGCTGCGTGCCAGTAGCTAAGAGCCGAAGAAATCGCTAAAAATTTCGTTATCTGCAGCAGTTTTTAGCTCACAGGCTATCAAAGCCTGAGAGCTTATGTGCCCGACCGTTCTGTATGTATGTATGTACGTATGTACGTACGTAACGCGATAACTCTTGACAGAAATAACCGTTTTGCTTCCAATTTTGTTTATAGGTTCCTTGTGATAAGGCGCTTCCCTGATTAGTTTTGGGGATTGATTGTTTAACTATAAAGGTGGGAACGGGGGGGCTAACCCCCCTTAATTAAGATAAATGGTTTTTTCATGCAGAATTGTCCAATTTTCTTCAAATTTTGTATATAGGTTCATTGTGATAAGGTTCTTTCCTGATTAGTTTTGGGGTTTCATAGGTTAAATATAAAGGGGCTAACGGGGGGGGGGGGTAATCCTCCCCCTTAATTTAGATAAATGAATTTTTCATGCAGAGTTATCCGATTTTCTTCCACTTTTGTTTATAGGTTCCTTGTGATAAGGCGCTTCCCTGATTAGTTTTGGGGATTGATTGGTTAACTATAAAGGGGGGACGGGGGGCTAACCCCCCTCAATTTGGATAAATGGTTTTTCATGCAGAATTATCTAATTTTCTTCAAATTTTGTATATAGGTTCATTGTGATAAGGTTCTTTCCTGATTAGTTTTGTGGGTTCATAGGTTAAGTATAAAGGGGGTAACGGGGGGGGGGTTAATCCTCCCCCCTTATTTCAGATAAATTATTTTTTTCATGCAGAGTTATCCGATTTTCTTCAAATTTTGTATATAGGTTCATTGTGATAAGGTTCTTTCCTGATTAGTTTTGGGGGTTCATAGGTTAAGTATAAAGGGGGTAACGGGGGGGGGGTTAATCCTCCCCCTTATTTTAGGTAAATGATTTTTTTCATGCAGAGTTATCCGATTTTCTTCAAACTTTCTATATGGGCTCATTGTGGTAAGGGGCTTCCCTGATTAGTTTTGGGGGTTCATTGGTGAAGTGTAAAGGAGGGAAACGGGGGCTCCCCCCCCCTTAATTTAGATAAATGGGTTTTTCATGCAGAATTATCCAATTTACTCCAAATTTTGTATATAGGCTCATTGTGGTAAGGCACTTCCCTGATTAGTTTTGGGGGTTCACTGGTAAAGTATAAAGGGGGGAACGGGGGGGGACTAACCCCCCTTGATATAGATAAATGGGTTTTATTTAAGCAGAATTATCCGATTTTCTTCAAATTTTATATATATGTTCATTGTGATAAGGCGCTTCTCTGATTAGTTTTGGGGGTTCTTTGGTTAAGAATAAAGGGGGGACGGGGGGCTACCCCCCCCCCCCTTAATTTAGATAAATGGATTTTTCATGCAGAATTATCCGATTTTTTCAAATTTTGTATATAGGTTCATTGTGGTAAGGCGCTTCTCTGATTAGTTTTATGGGTTCATTGGTTAATTATAAGAAGGAGAAACGGGGAATGGTTCCCCCCTCTTAATATATTGTCGATTTCTTCATTTTTCGAGGGCTTATTTCAAATTCTTTGAAATAAGAATATAATTTACAGTTAGTGTGAATAGCCTGTGAGCTCAATGCCGTCAGATTAACTGGGCAGTTTTCTTTTATTTTTATTTTGATAATTTCAGCGGTTTTAAGCGCTTATTTTAATTACATGTCAATTAAATTTGTGTTTTGTTTATACTATTTTATTTATTGCTTAATGAAGTTTTAATTTCGTTATTGAATATTAGCTGGAGACAAATGCTGAACTTTTTATATTGTTTAAAGTGCAAACAGATTATTATTTTGAAATCGTCTGCAAGTGATAGAGATTAATTTTTTTTTTTAAATCATGCTTGACATTTAATTTAAATGCTATAATAAATGAATGAATTGCGATATAGTTTTCAAAAAAATTGCATTTGAAAATAGATTTTTTCCCCTTTAGAACAGTGTAAAAATTAAAAATGTGAGATGCTTAGAAATTTTCAAAAAAAATGCAATAGCAAAAATCGCTAAACCGAAATTGCATCGTCAAAATATAAAAACTTTGCCATTTGCAAAATGACATCAGCGTTACGCACGGACACGTTTGTCCTTTATAATATTTATATTGACACTTGGAAAACGAATGCCATATATAAACGCTATGTTTGTTGTGAAAATACATTTTCTATGTGTATTTCTATGATTCATTGTATAGACTTAATCCCCAGAAGCTCTAATGGGAATCATTCGGTACACGTGTACAATAGTGTGCCTATAGAAGAGACAGATTGCGCGAATATAAAAACAAGTTGGAAATTGTACGTCAAACGTGACAAATGAGGTGCGTTCATACTATAGCTAGTTACATAAATATTCAGATCTTTTTGGATTTTTAATTGTGTGAAATGAATTATATCGTCTTCAGATTTATTTCTGTAATAAAATAAGTATCTCGGTCACTTGACGATTAAACTTCAGAAACTCCTATAACAAAAAAGCACCGATTTAAAAAAAAATTTCAAATTTCTTAATAAATATTTTTATTAATATCTCCTAAAGTTTTGATTCGATTTTAATAAAATTTGAAATGTCTCGACAAAATTCTGCAAAGATAATATATTTTAAATTGCAAACCATTCGGTTGGGTAGTTTTTGCGTTGTTATATGCGGACGGACGGACAGACGGACAGACAGACAGACGGACGGACAGACGGACGGACCAAGCGACGACTATAGGTGCTACGTATTTATATAATTACGAACGCACCTAAAAAGCCAATAAAGAAAATTCACTTTACTATGTATTAGCAACATTTTTGTAAAAACATTTCATTTTAATAAGAGTCACATATTTTTTAAAGCACCTATTAGGTAGGCCATTATTATATAACGTAATTTAACGTACATGTATACATATATGTATTTTATATAGGGTTTTATTCAAACATTGCATATTTATCCATGATATCATTTATAATACGTATACATTTATTTAACAATACACTTCATTTTATGCTGCAAAATATCTAAATTTGAGGCCTTTAAGATTTTACCTCAGTTCTATTTTTAACCTGAAGTAAACCAAATTTCATGCTAAAGTGATAAACGTTAGATTACGTTTATTTTATTAAAGCCACATTCATTGCAACGAAATCCAATTTCTTTTATCTTTTAATGATACAGATTTCAAAAGATTACCTAAGAATTCTCAATAACTTTAAATTCAAAGAAAACTATTCCGTACAGAATACATTTTAATGATTGCCCGTCTTTCAAAGCAAGTATTACGTATAAATTACGGAATAAATGTACATCTTAGCTTTGAAAATATATAGGAATATTTAATGAAACAATATATTGTATAATACAAAAGAGAATTTAAAACGAAGTTTTAAAACTCTTTTTTGTATATTAAAGTAATTCGAATTAACAAATGTTATTTAATTAAAATTTCGATTAGCTTTCATTTGTATTACTGGAAATCTGAACATACATACAATTTTAATTAATAAAACTCATTTTAAATTTGTGGAATGCAGCTTTGACATACAGTCTTCTATATTAAGTATTAGTGGATCTAAACTAGAGAAGCTTCATATTTTTCGTGATTTAGCGAGAGCTTTTTTTTTAAACTATATTCTTAAAATTTTGGATTCTGAAAGTACGACTAAATTTATAAAAATAGCAAATAAAACCTGTGTGCAAGAATATTAAAAGGAAAAATACCAACGTATAAAATGCACAAATTATACTAACCAAAACAGCAAACAGCTGGTTCGAATCCACAAGCGAGATTCTTCCTCAGTGCGACAAAGAACAAAGCACTACAGCGTGCTAGAAAAAGCAAGACTGGACATCTACCGAGACATCTACTGGAAACTCCGGTAGATGTCTCTTTATTTCATGCTGCTTTCTTCTCATTTGTTGTTTTTGGCGCGTTCTCTACCCGCATCGAATATATAAGCCACCTCACCTATGTCGTTTTGCCCAGTCTTGCTTTTTCTAGCACCTTGTGCTTTGCTTTTGTCGCACTGAAGAAGAATCTCGATAGCGTATTCGAAACAGGTGTTTGCTGCTTTTTTGTGTATCCTTTGTGCATTTTAAACGTTAGTATTCTTCCTTTTAATACGAGTAAATTTGTCACCATAAAATGTTACTTGTAAAAAGAGTTAAGTACTCTATACGTTTAAAATGCCGTGTAAGATATCTTGATCACCATAATTGTGGCTTCCCAAATCATTAACATTTACACATAAAATTTTTACTTGAGAGAAAAAATGATTTGAGAAAATCAGTTTTTTTTTAAATCGTTAAATGCGAATATTTTTCAATTAAACGTAGTTTTTAAATTGTTTAAATGAATTGCAAAAATTTCAAACTTGGACATTTTTTAATATATATATTTTTTTACTTGAAGAAATTAAGATTCGATTTATATCAATTAAAGATGTTCATTTTTGAATAAATTGGTAGAGAAAATTTTGTACCCAGTGAAAAAAATGTAATGACAAAGTTCTTCAGGATAATAAAAATTGTGAATGAAAAGTGAAACGCACAATCTTTGGATTAGTATTTGTTTACAGACTCTACTATTAAATTTTTTTATAATGACATATTCTATAAATGCGAACATTTATAAAGTTATATTTTGTGTGTTAATATTTGTACTTTCTGAACAAATATTTAACTGAAATGTTAGTACTAGAAGAATTAAGAAAATGCTATTTAAGATTGCTTCCTATAAAAAATAATTGTAAGTATGTATTTCGTAAAAACACTCCATATTTTACATATAATATCATATGCATATTCAGTGCATAACAGTTTACATTTATCTAGTCGAAAAATTAACTATTATTTGGATTACGTAATGTTAACAAAATGTAGAATAATCCTTGTATAACATAACTAAATTCAAAAAATAACTCAGTTAAACCTACTTATAGAGTGAGTTAAAATTTTCAAAAATCTTTTATGCAAATTTTTAAAATTAATTGTTCTAGCATTGAAACTAATCTTCAACATATTTTTCCGAAAATTTTAATGATTCAGTGGTATAAAATTTATCTTGTACTCGAATTAGGTGCATATTATTTTGAAATTGCAGGTTCGTGCAGAATGATACTTGAAGAAAAACAATACATTAGACAACTTTTTCTTAAATATAGTAATTTCCAGAACAATCGTTAAAGTAACAATAGTAAAATGACGCAAATATACAACTACACGCTGAAAATCAGATGGCTAATTCCAATTTTCCTATATTACATTTAATTTGTATCACCAAGATTTCAAATGTCTCAAAATCTGGCTAAAGCGATAAAAAAAGAATATGACTCGCATTTATTTTTGTTTTGAACATCTTATCTGATAAAACGACTACATCTCTATCCATAGCCTTTATTTATAACTTCTGAACCAAAGAAGACTATGTATATTGAAATATCAAATTGGGTGTTACAATTTTGGAGTCCGCTCGGCCAAATAGACAAATCCGACACGCCACTCGTACGTTCGAGTCAGAACATCTGGTAATCTAATGCCCGCTTATGCCAATCCAAAACGAAAAAGTCCTTCCGGCCTGTACCGGGAGGAAAAGGTAGCTTTCCTATATCTTCGTTTTAAAATTTTAGCTAATGTTACACGAAAACAGCAAGCTAAAATGCAAAGAAACGTTTACAAAAGATTCGTTAATACTGAATTTGAATAAGAAATTCGCCAAATTATTGAGCAATAGCCAAATTGGCTTCATTTATGAAGACTTATTTTGATCGCCAAATTTGGCGATATTTCGCCAAATGTCGCCCAATTTTGCCAATTTTGTCGCCAATGTCGCCAATTTTGGCGTTAACGGATATGAATATATAGTTTTATGCGTATGATTGGGAAAATTATTACAACAATGAAAGAAAATAATTTGCGAGTAATCGCGATAATGTGCTGTTTTGTTTCAAAATGTCAGCCACCCTAGAATTTCAAACTGCTCTATCTCAGCCATTTTTTAAGATAGAGGTAAACCAAAAAAAGCTCTGGAATCCTTGTATCAAGGCCTAACACGTAATTAATATTTAATTTAGATTTTAAGTTATTTTACATCTTTAAATGGCCGCCATCTTGAAACAAGCAGGCGGACCAAGCTGGCCAACGAACTCGGTCGAGACATTAGTGACCTTAATACACACAATTAGTTTCATCAAAATCGATTCATAATTACGGGCGTTATCGTATGACATAGGTCAGATATATATATATATATATATATATATGGATATATCTATATATATAAATCAACATTTGGACGGAGGATGGTTTTGGGGTCTGGGGGTCATGATCGGTGAAAATATATCGAAATTTTCCGGAACTGCTTTCCTCCGAACGGCTGCAATAGGTAGCTTTATACTTTTTTGTATTGAAAGCTACCTAAAAGGCGAAATTCTAAACCTTACATGCAATCCTGTTGAGCAATTTTCAAAATCAATACTTCTGCGTTAATAATTAGTCATAGAGACGTTCAAAGTACCATCTTACTAGAAATAGGAGGGAAACAACAATATAATTAATTGAAATATTTACATAATTTTTTGTAACATTGTCCCCTTTCCTAGGACTGCACGTGCCGGGCAGTTCAATACTTTAAAGGAAGCCATAATATAAATATAACAAAACATGTAAATAACTAAATAAATGACAAATGCATAAAACAAATATTTAGAAAAAATGTTCAACTATTTGCGGTATGTACAAAATTCTAACATACCATGGTCTATTTAAATTAATTTAATTTACACGATGATATGGGGCCAGCCTATCATAATGTACTAATTTCGGTTTTTAAGCAGGCGATTTCCTAATTCGACCTACGAAATCATTCAGCCTTTTCGGAATTGTGTAGGGACCGCTTTAGTTTGATTGTAACTTAGGATAACATCTTTTACATCGGACTGGGTTTTGTGGCCAAACTTTATGAACTTCGCTAAATTTATTACTTGTATCTTAATTTAGCTTCATGTTCTCCGTCGCCATATGTATCCACTTCTCAACAAAATAGTAAACGTCTTCAAACTGCGCTGGAGTTTCTATGGCGATGAAGGCGAATTTGGCAGCAATCAATCAATCGTTCAGAGGGCAGAAGAAGTTCATGGTCAAAAATTATCTGCTATGGAATATATAAAAACAAATTATGTTTGTGAAACAGGCTTTTAAATTTAAAAATTTGGTTTAGTGGCAATTAATATAGATAGGCATATTTATCAATGCAACTTATGTAATAATTCGAATACAAAAAAAAAAAATGCAATATAAGAAAAACTATAAGAAGTAAACTATAAGAAAAAACAAAAACAAAAAAAATAAGTTTCGATTTCTTTTAAATGGCGTTTTACACATAAAATTTTTGAGCAAGAAGTAATTTCTTTTTATATTCAAATATGTTTAGTACAAATCTATCTGATATATTACGTATTTGAACATTAATTTCTCATTACTATTGAAAACTATTATTTGGTAAAATTTAAATTAGTTCATTTATTTGATGTCATCAAACTTGTAACTAAAGTAACAAGATCCCCCATCATGTCCTTTGCATCTATAATGAACTTTAATGCCAACGAACCTTGTATTCAGATATAGGACTTCTAATTCTCAATCAGTGAAATAAGTTTCCCTTAAGTTATCTCCTAAGTAAGGTTTCTTAATCCTCTCATGCATAGATAATTTTTCACTGAAAAAAAAATCTCTGGCATTTTTTGAAAGGATTAATGTATATTGAGCAGAATTATTTTTCGAGAATATTCAATTATTGATTTTTTGTCAAATACTTGATTTTAAAGACAAATTATTTTGCAAAAAGAAAGAATTAAACGAAGGATGAAAACGTCGATTATTTAATGAAACTGAATATTGCTAATAACTTAGTAAGAATATTTGTATAAATGAATAAGTTGACTTATTTCGAAAATCCTCTCATTTCTTAATAATTAAAAAGACAAAGTGGGTATTTATTACAAAGTATGTTTTTCAAAAAGGCGTTTTAATTTAAAATTTTGGTTTAGTGGAAATTAATATAGATAGGCATATTTGTTGCTGTAACGTTTGTAAGAATTCAAATAGAAAAAATACTATATTAAAAACTTTATAAAATAAGTGAAAAAGCAAAAAAAAAAAAAAAAAAAAAAAAAAAAAAAAAAAAAAAAAAAAAAAAAAAAAAAAAAATTGGAAATTTTATTTTTTTAAAATGGCATCCGACTTAAATACATCTAAATTTTATTAACAAGAAGTAATTTCGTTTTCAATTCAAATATGTTTAGTACAAAACTATCTGATATATTACGTATTTGAACATTACTTTCTCATTACTATTGAAAACTATTTTAAAACTATTATTTGGTAGAATTTAAATTAGTTCATTTATTGGATGTCATCAAACTTGTAACTAAAGTAACAAGATCCCCCATCATGTCCTTTGCATCTATAATGAACTTTAATGCCAACGAACCTTGTATTCAGATATAGGACTTCTAATTCTCAATCAGTGAAATAAGTTTCCCTTAAGTTATCTCCTAAGTAAGGTTTCTTAATCCTCTCATGCATAGATAATTTTTCACTGAAATAAAAAAAAAAATCTCTGGCATTTTTTGACAAAGATAAATGTATATTTAGCAGAATTATTTTTCGAGAGCATTCAATTATTGATTTTTTGTTAAATACTTGATTTTAAAGAAGAATTATTTTGCATACAGAAGAAATTGGAAGGATGAAAACGTCGATTATTCAATGAAACTGAATATTGCTAATAACTTAATAAGAATATTTGTATAAATGAATAAGTTGATTTATTTCGAAAATCCTCTCATTTTTTAATATTTAAAAAGACAAGGAGCGTATTTATTACAAAGTATGTTTTTCAAAAAGGCGTTTAAATTTAAAATTTTGGTTTAGTGGAAATTAATATAGATAGGCATATTTGTCGCTGTAACTTTTGTAATAATTCAAATAGAAAAAAAGCTATATTAAAAAGGTTATAAGATATTAGAAAAACTTTTCCGTTTTAATCCTTTATAGTATGTGAATATTTCAGTATGTGCTCAGAATTATACCTTAAAGGATTTTATTTTTAGAAAAGAACATTTCAATAAAACATTCTCCCCAAAGTGCTTTAACTCTCTAATGCCCATGGTAGCATATCTGCTACCATATGTTCAGCTTTAATTTTTAGCAAGAAATTTCATAAATAAAGTATATTTTAAGTCATTACAGCAATAATTGCTCCTTTATGTAATATTAGTTATGAAGTTTGAATGCAGATGACATCACTAAATAAGAAAAAAAAAATTAGTTTGAAGCAACATGTCTGCCAAAAAGATCAAAATGACATTTAGTTTTTGTTAAATTTTTCAAATATTTTATTTAAAACTAAATACATATCATATAAAGGAATAAAAAGACTTAATTTCATTCTCAGCACAATAAAGCTCAGTATAAGTTTGTTTTTTATTGGTAAAATGAGTAATTAAAATTATGGTAGCAGAACTGCTACCACGGGAATTAGTGATCATGTCAACATGATCATAGTCAACATGTCTGCCAAAAAGATCAAAATGACATTTAATTTTTGTTAAATTTTTCGAATATTTTATTAAAATAAAACTAAATACATATACATAGGAATAAAAAGACTTAATTTTATTCTCAGCACAATAAAGCTCAGTATAAGTTTGTTTTTTATTGGTAAAATGGGTAATTAAAATTATGGTAGCAGAACTGCAACCACAGGAATTAGTGATCATAAAGTTGTCCATGGTAACATTTTTGCTAACATATTATTTTCACTGAAAATTTGTATGTCTTAGTGTTAGATTTACACTTAAGTTACTTGATTTACTTTTGTTCATGCTATTAAATAAATCAGAAATAAATTACAGTGAAACTTCCTTCTGCGACCATCTTCATTGAGCGACCACCTCCATTGAGTGACCGCCTCCCTAAACGACCATTTTTTTCATGGAAGGAAATTTAATCCCATAGGCTCAAAGATAATTTTACCTCTATTAAGAAACCATTCTACATGCATTTCCCTCCACGAGCGACCAATTTGTTTGAAGAAAGTATACAAATTCCGTTCTTAACTGGTAGTTTGTTCTAAATTTTAATTTTATCTTTTTAATATTTTATTATTATTGTTGTTCAAGTAACCTTTACGTGTTTAAACTACTTTTTTGATTTTTCAAGCAATGAATCAATTTCTGATGACGAATAAGGAGTTCCAGACACTTTCCTGCCCTATCCTCAAAGGAAACTCTTAAAGAAGTAAGAAAATGAATGGTATCTTCTTTAAAATTTCACATTTATTCACCAAACTTCGAAAGCATTTAGAAATAAAAGTTGCAACAGACAAAATAAAAAGTAAAAGATAAATTTATAAAATAAATGGTAAAATTGTAAAATCAATGCAAACATCGATTTAAACAATTTTTAAACCCGTGTAGTAATTTATGAATTTGGATTAAAGTTTTCTTTTGCTACTAAATTTTCTTCATTTATTTCCTAATGAAAGATAAATTATCATAATTCTACTTGTTACCTTACTTTTAACAATCAAGAACGAAATTTAAACGCGACCTCCATTAAGAGAACACTTCTCGGAGCAACAATTTTTACTGGAATGTAGTGCGATTGCTTTAGGTAGATTTTACTGTGGTGGAGATTTAAAATTTCCATATACAATAAAATAAAATTATTTTTCTTTTACATTTTCTAACAATTATTGAAATTCATTTTTATCTATACGTAGACAAAATAGATTAAAATGTAAATGAATATTTTAAAATTTATTTAGAAGTATTATTTCTAAGTTTAAATATAAGTATAAATTCTAAGTATAATTTTTTTTTATTGAGCCATATTCTTCACGTATACCGTATTATAGTTTCTATTAAATTTAGTATGTTTGTTCTACGTGGTATATATTACACTAGCTGCTTCCGTGCAAATCAACTGCACAGTAGTTTACTATAAATTTTTATTAGTTAACTTTTTTCGTAGAATTCTCTAAATTGAAAATTAATAGCTGTGCGAAAAATTTTCTTATGAGTTTTGAATTTTTGGCAACGAAATAAAGAAATTTTATAGGAAATGGCTGTTATCTTGTTGGTTTTTATTAGTTAAAAATAAACTTTAATTTATTTAAAATCCGGATTAATTTATTTGCCTCAGCAATATTTCAATACGATTGCATGTAAAATTTCACGATCTAAAATGTGTATTTCTTCTGAATTGTGTATATTTTAATAAAGATAGATAAAGTTACAAACTTTAATTTATATGCATTACATAAACAAACCACTCGCTGCCATCGGAAAAAAATAACAGTCATTTTTTGTCACTACATATGTGTTTTAATGTTTTATATATATATAGGTAGTACACAAAATCAAAAAATAAAATGTTTTCTTTTGTGTGTGTGTGTGTGTGTGTATAATTGAAATAAAGAGGAAAATAAAATTATTAGAAAAATTTGGATATGTATATATATTCCTAATATGTATATCTTAGTTTAAATGTGAATACATATTTTATTAACTTTTAGGAATAAGGAACAATGCCCTGCATCATTGACCTACATATGAACCAAAACGCCAAACATGCATTATTTATCTAACATGATTTTTTTCATTAATCAAATGTGGAAAATACAACGTATTTTGACTTTGAAGGGAGGTGGGCTTTGAGACCTATAGCTACAAGGCTGTCGTCTCGAATGATCCATATACATTTATTTTTAATCACAGAAACAAATACACGACTTCAACAATTACATAAATCTTGACGAGACAGTACAAGGAAATTTTACAACACCAAGAGTTGCATCCAGGAGCTCCACAAAGTGTGTGCAATGGAGCTGGCGGGAGTCGAACACCGCCGGCCTTGCTTCCTACGCTATGAAGCGATTAGTGGAGTGGTGCCTTAACCACTCGGCCACGGAGGCCCCAATACAACGTATTCATATATATACAAAGATAGAAATTGTTTTAGGTCATGCCACTTTTAAAAATATAATTATTTGCACAAAATGCAATAATTTTGAAATGTTGTAAAACCCTCAGTTTTTCACCCTAATCTGTCCATGGTAGCATATATGCTACCATACAGAAATTCTTTAAAATAGAACAAAATCTCAGTTGTTTTCATATTTTTATTTTATTTGGCCCACAGTAGCATAAATAAGACAAATAAATATTTTTTCAATAGAAATTTCTGGTAGTGGGCAGTAGAGGGTTAATAGAATTAAGAAAACTGTATATAAATGATGCGTTTATTAACTTTAATAATTATTTATTTAGTTTGTTAAGATCATTCAGTTAGGAATCTTTGTTGTATGGGAAATTTTACCAATACATTAGGTCTCCATATATATTTAACCATAATTTATTTTTTAAATAGATTTTTCTTATCTTTAAAATATTTTAACAGTATAAGGTTATGCCACCATAAAAGAACTCATATTTAATTGTAATCACTTTAAAACCGGAGATAGATGTCTTTAAAATTAGGAAAAGCAATCACCATCATATGAATGTTAATTTTTAGGGCTTTGTTCAGCTGACGAAACCCTATTAGTCTCACTACTCTGTCTGCCTGTCTACCTGTCTGCCTGTTTGTCAAACAGTTTGTACTCGGAAACTGTTTAAATTAGAGACTTGAAATTTTGCATACTCATAGCTGAATACCTATTGTCCCACGACAGATAATAAAATGTGGAAAGATCTTATATTAAGTAAATTAATTAATTTTAAGATATCTGACCATTTCTGCGATTTCCTTAGATTTTAGTGTGCTAGCTGATTCAGTGGTTACGCATTTCCTCCAAACTCAAGTGTTCTCGGTTCTATTTTCTACGACGAAAATTGAAATTTTTGATTTTTACATTTCATTGTCCGATGGGTATAATTAAAATAACATTCGTATTATTTTGCCATTTTAAGAGTTACGTTTTTCTAGATAAAATTAAACATGTCATTAAATATGCTTTTCAGATAAACTAGTGCTGTTACAATTATACAAAATAGCTTCCTCTTGATATGATTTTAATATTAAATTTAATGATGCTTCCATCTATGTTCGTATTGATAAAGTGTATTGACAAATGACTAGGATAATTATAAATTAATGAACTGGATTTATTAACTGGTAAATCTACAGATCAGGAGCCTCAACTTCAGCTCTGAATGTCAATGTTTTTTAATCTCATTTCTCATAATATTTAACATCTTACAATACGCAAATTAAATTTTTTAAATTATTACATGTATATTTATACGCATATAAAATAATTCGAAGGCTTCAGAAATTAGAAACATTAAATTAAACACGGTTTATGTAATAATATTCTGACATTCTTATGAACTTCTTATTTTATTTTCTAGGTAAAAAAATACATTTCTTCGGTGGGGCTCTGCCCCCCTGAACCCTCCGTAATCTTATTAAATTTATATTCGTGGTTCCCTATTGTTTGTGTGAATTATTCTAGTACATATTTGATTTCGTTCTACACATTGGTTTTATTATGAAAAGCGAAAATTTCGAAAATAATTTCATGTAATATCTAAATAGCAATATTTACTTACCTACCAAACACGAAGCTCTCGCATCTGATTGATAAGTTGAATAATATCTCGTGTACAAAATCAACTTATGGGAATGTAAACTAAATCTACTATATTTCACTTATATCTATTTCAGAAATCTAGTGTTATTATACAATTTTTGTTTCGGAAAAACAGTTTTGATGGTCATTCTATAATATTTATTTTACCTTAGTACATAATGATCTAACTCGATGACAATAGTATACTAAAATCTCCCCAAAATAGGCTTATTTGGAAACTTTTAAACCTATTGGGTAATCATTCATAATCGTATCACTGTCAATTCACTAAATAGCAACCGTTATCTGCGCTATAAAGTGTTTTTGTGATAACTTTTATGATCTCAGTTTCCAGTAATTGCGCTATTTCAGGCTGTATGAATGCGTTTTACTACGCTAATTTCTTTAGATTAACCATCTCGTTGAACAAGATATTATATCTTATTTTTAAAATAATACTAATTTTCAACCACGAAAAATCCACATCTCTTCCAGAAAATGAATAATATCTCATGTAAAAATGTTTCGTTTATCATTCTATAGTTGTTAAAAGGTAACTTGTATCAAAATAAATTCTCATTTATTTCAATAAAATATTAAAATCACCCAAAAATATTTTATTTTGCGAATAAAATATTCTAGCAAAACAGCCTGAGTTATTTGAATTTTATTATTTTGATAGTCTTTGAAATATCGTTGCTAGGTTACGGTTAAATTAAAGAGGAAAATAAAAATAAATGCATTTTAAAATTTGCAAAAAATGATAAAATAAAATGTATTATATTATTAGAACAGATGTATAAATTTACACAAAAATTTATACACCTAATTTAAAAAATTTGACGAATGTATAAACAAAATTTCAAATTAATTTGAATAATTTAACACTTGACTTGATAAATTTTAGCCTTCATAACTTACCGTTTAAATACATTAATCAAATGCGCCATTTTATTTTCAACGACTGAAAATTTTCAAAATCGTCTGAATTACCATAGAAAAGCATTATGATAAAAAAAGAAATGTTCTATATTTTCCGAACGAATGAACCAAATGTAACTAAAAACTATACAGCTAATTCCGGGTATCTCACCAACATACCTACCAAAAATCAAACTAATCGGATCATTTTTACGGCAGTTATCGCGGAACAGACAGACAGACAGACAGACAGAAACCAAAAACTTTTCGGGTCTCCATAGTAAGCCTCAACTGACGTTTCGGCAATTAAGGAATAAATTGTTTTGAAAAGAATATTAAACGAATACCTTCACTCGATATTCGATCACACTTACCTACTTGTTATGTCTTTCCCGAAACCACCCGTTTTCAACATTTGACATTATATGAGAGACACACATAAAACTTTTTAAACCACCTACAATACTTATAAAATGTATAAAGTATCAATATTTTATTCGTTGTAAATATTTCTCATTTTAGGTAGCTTTCAATACAAGAAAGTATAAAGCTACCTATTGCAGCCGTTCGGAGGAAAGCAGTTCCGGAAAATTTCGATATATTTTCACCGATCATGACCCCCAGACCCCAAAACCACTCTCCGTTCAAATGTTGATTTATATATATAGATATATCCATATATATATATATATATATACATTTGACATTTTGAAACAAAACAGCACATTAACGCGATTACTCGCAAATTATTCTCTTTCTATATATATATATATATATATATATATATATATATATATATATCATCAATTTTGATGAAACTAATTGTGTGTATTAAGCTCACCAATGTCTCGACCGAGTTCGTTGGCCAGCTTGGTACGCCATTTTGTTTCAAGATGGCGGCCACTTAAAAATTTAAAACTAAAATAAATATACAAAAAAGTTAAAAATTTAAATTTAACTATTTAAATGTTTTAATTAAGTGTTAGGCCTTAATACAAGGATTCCAGAGCATTTTTTGGTTTACCTCTATCTTAAAAAATGGCTGAGATAGAGCAGTTTGAAATTCTAGGGTGGCTGACATTTTGAAACAAAACACCACATTAAAGCGATTACTCGCAAATTATTTTCTTTCATTGTTGTAATAATTTTCCCAATCATACGCATAAAACTATATATTCATATCCGTTAGCGCCAAAATTGGTGACATTTGGCGAAATATCGCCAAATTTGGCGACCAAAATAAGTCCTCATAAATGAAGCCAATTTGGCTATTGCTCAATAATTTGGCGAATTTCTTATTCAAATTCAGTATTAACGAATCTTTTGTAAACGTTTCTTTGCATTTTAAATTTGCTGTTTTCGTCTAACATTAGCTAAAATTTTAAAACGAAGATATAGGAAAGCTACCTTTTCCTCCCGGTACAGGCCGGAAGGACTTTTATATAGGTATTATTGGCATCATTTTCCCTTTTCCATTTTTTAATTTTTTAATTTTTCCTCTTTTATTACTTTTTATTATTAATAGTTTCAAAGTTACATTATCATTTTATAGTTCTTCAATAGCAAAAAAAATGTACAATTATTATATTAAAATTCAAGAAAAAAAAAAGGAAAACTCGCATTGAAAAGTATTCGGATGCCTTTTGTATGACTTACTTTTTTTCAAAAAGTAAAAAGAAAAGTTGCATTTTAGAGTTAAAGCTTTATAATTTATCTGATATAACACAAACTGAACTGCTCTAATTTATATAAAATTAGCTTAAAACGGATTTGAATAGGTGGATTCAAAAATAACGCTTCAAGCACTGAATGTACGATTTTAATTTTAGACAAACTCTTTTAAAGGAAAATAAACTGTAATGAAATTCTTGCCATTTCAAAAGAGACTTAACCGATTCAGCTTTGTACACAGTTCTTTATATTCTTAGTAAAAGTGAGATTTAAATTAGAAACGTAATCATTAATTCTCTTTAGTCAAATTGAGAACTTTTAAATGAAGATTTTCGGGTGAAATACTTATGCCTTAGCATTTAAATAGTAATGTACTAAACTTTGCTTAATTATTTTTCCTATTTCTGAATACCGCAATTATTGTAGGATTTCATAGGTTCATCTTAGATTTTGAGTAATTATGCATTTAGGTTTGTAAAAATCTTTATAGCATTAAAATTTGAACTAATTATTTGATACACTTATTTTTTTAATTCCATTTCAATTGCCATTATTTTTAGATTACATTTAATATTGTTAATCTCATTTTCTATATATTTAAAGCTATACTCTATATCTTTGTAGAAAATTTCATTTTATTGAATTTCACCATTTCATATGTGCCTTAGATATTTAGAAAAGTCCTTACACATGATATTAATTACAAAGTGATAACAATGACAGATTCATACAAAAAACGTAAATTAATGAGTTGTAACTTCTTTACCAATTTAAATAAGTGTTATAGTTAATCATGTGTAAATTAATACTTCCGGAAATAGAAAATGTTATTAAAATATTAAATTAGTATATTACATATGTAACTAAAGTACAATCTTTGCTGTTCTCAATGACTTTGGTTGTAGGAAAATAAGCTTGATATACAAATTCTTAAAAATTATCAGATTATCTGAAAAAAGATATAAACTAGCAGCTAAACTAAAAAAATTTCGTAAAAGATAATGGTTAGCATAATAACATTGGCATGATTATATATTAACTAGAATATAACCCCCGTGAAAAATGACGGAATGCTCATCTGCGTTTCATTTTCATAACACTGCATACAAACAAACAGCCTGATATTTTGTTAATGAAAGGTTTGTATTGTAGAATGGCAAATGATTTCTACAAATACAAATTATGAGGTGTGTGTGTTTTTTTTTTTTTTTTTTACTCAATATTCAATTTCTGAAATAGTTCAACAATAGGACAGAACATTCAAAAATATTTTTTTTTAAATAATCCACGTGCGAAAGTTTTTGAAAAAAAAATATTAATGAGTTTCTAAAGAGCTTGACTCACAGCGCATTGTTTAATTTAATAAGAAAAAAATAAATGTAAATTCTGAAATGGTTTAACGATTGTACAAAACATTAAACTTTGTTCGTTTTAAATTTTCTAAGTTAATAGTATAATAGAGTTCAATTTTAATATTTCTTGAAGAACAAAGTTTTCCAGTAATGAAGAAACAAATATATAGCTGAAAGACATAAAAAGAAACAGACAATTGCGTGTTTACTATGGATATTAGCTTCTTAATTCATAGTAGGAAAACATCCCATTTAAAATGACAGAAAAAACAAAGTTTTCCAGTAATGAAAATATATTTAAAATAAATACAACAATGAAAGTAGATTATATAACTTAAACTTTTAAAAGAATAGCTCAAATTAAAGCCGGATTTTGTTTTATTTTAAAAATATATTTGAAAAATCTACAATCATCTTATTTTGTTTCATAAGTAAATTCATTTTTTAAATATATTAGTATGACTGAAAAAATATTTTCCCATTCTCTTATTAAATTATTTTTTTTCTCTACGAAGTTAGGTTTAAATATTACTATGGTACAAATCAAAATTTGATCTGCATTGATATAATTAACATATGTGATAGGCGGTACTATATATTCCTTTTATTTTAATTGTGTTTCATAAGAAATATTCATTTTACAATGCAAGCAAAATGTCAGAATTTAATTGGATATAAGCCACGCTCTTAAAAATGGATGTAACATGTATCCAAATTAAATTTTTAAGAAATAAATAATATTAAGCAGAAGCTTTTAAAAGTGATCTTAAAATAAATCAATATGTCCTGAATTTTTCTTATTTTAAAAATATGCTTATATACATTTTATATTATTTTACAACTTTATTAATATTTTATATAACATATTTTTTTCAACAGAAAGTACCTTTGTTTATATTTATTGCTAATAGATGGCCCCAGCACAGTATTTAGTAACGAAATGTAAAATACTGGTGGATCATCGCAAAGCCTTTCTATGAAAGCTATCACCGCTATTTCTGAAAAAGTGCTTATAGGAAAAAATATGCTTACAGAAAAAAAATAAAGCTTTTAATATATTTTTACAAATATTTTAAGAGTATAATCGGATATTTTAATGAAGCGTTCAAAGAGTCATTCATTATTTTCTAGATCTGGAATTTGTGTTTCTGAATGGCAACAGTATTCGTCTGCTTACATCTGATAATCCGATGTTTAATCTGTTATTTCTAATTTAAAACTTAAAACATTATAACTGCATATGATATACATGTTTTATACGAAAATATACTGAATAGATATGATTCAAGTAGAAGAAATTATCGTTTAGCTGTCATATAATAGCATATGTTTTTAATTAAGCCTAACATGGCGTTTAGCTACGGTCGATTCGCAAACAAGAGTGGTCAGAACCGGCAGGGTTACACTATGTTTTATTATATAGAGATATAATTTAAAATATATTTGCATGGAATTTCATCCGACATGCACATTTTCTTTAAAAATACACTTTTAATTAGTTGAAAAATATGATAAGAACAAGAGGTATGAGAATTAGCTTTCGATTAAGCGAAATTAAACCTTATTAATATAACGATATAAATGTAAGAATATGATATGTAAATAGTAGATTTACTGGAATTATATGAACAAACAGACGATGAATAATAAATATGAACTTTAATACAGTCCTAGGAATATAATTCTACAATACTTGACTAGCAATTTCTTTTCAGTTAATCCACTTCTCGCCAAACATATACAATATATTTATTTACCAAAGAAAACAACTAGGCCTAACAGCGCCTTTACTGGATATTTTTTATTTCGATACTTGCTTCACAATAAAAATTAGAAGACTGGCCAATTCCAATTTTGAAGATGTTCAAATTTTGATTTCGCGATCCAAAATATTTATAACTCGTGCATTTAAATATCATGGATGATAATAGTACTACAGCGTCAGTTAATTTGATTATCATGCACGTACGTCATAAAGGAAATGAAGTGTTTAAACTGAAATCCTACATATATATATATATATATATATATATATATATATATATATATTTTTTTTTTTTTTTTTTTTTTTTTTTTTTTTTTTTTTTTTTACGATAAGTCATACTATAAAGATTCGGACCTATTTCAAATTAGAGCAAAGTATCTAGAATCCACCGCGTTACTTATTTTCTTCACCAATGTTAACTTTTTTGTATATTGCTAGTACATCTTGGAAAGTTTATGAAACACTTTTGTACATCACGCTCGAGATTTTACAGTTAGATAGAGGGGAATTGTTGTTTTTGCGCGATATTTTTCAATAATAGTTTAAGAAGAAATTCTTCATAAGTTTTATTCAAATTCAGAACTTTATTTTGTTGTTGCACACAACCTTTTTGATATATGTAGATTGGACTATTTGTTTTACTGTGTGTGATTTATAATTTAGCCATGAACGGATTTTAATTTTCTATTCTTAAATTTGTCCTCTTGAAAGCCGGCAATGAAATGTACAACCAAACGCGTCCGGTTCAAAGAAGCCAGAGTCGGTTATACAATCCAAACTTACACTTCTAAGAGATTGATTCTATCTATTGTGCAATCGATAATTGATCCACTTGGTATACTTGCCCCAACTACACTGCTACCAAAGTTAATTTTGCTGCAAACATGGAAACAATGTATTCATTGGGATGATATGTTGCCTGAGAACATTGTAAATAAATTTTGTTTATTGTTAAATGATGTGCATTTGTTAAAATATGTGACAATACCACGTTATGTAGGCTCAAATGCAAAATTCGACTTGCATGTTTTTGTCGATGCTTGTAAGAATGCTTATGCTGCATGTGTTTTTGCTCGAACTCGTAATTCATCGGGAATTATGTTGACTCTTTTAAGAGCGAAAAGTCGTGTAGCACGTTTGAAAATCTTAAGCATCCCAAGATTGGAGTTAATGTCGTGTTGCATAGGAGCCAGGTTAGCCTTTTCCATCTGTAATGCAATTAATGCTTTTGATATGAAAATTACATTTTGGAGTGATTCTACAGTTGCATTGTGGTGGATAAAAAACCACGGGGAATGGTCTAATTTTGTTGCTAACCGGGTTAAAGAAATCAGGCATCTGACACAATCTGAATCATGGAGACATGTCCCTGGTCACATGAATCCAGCGGATATACTATCTCGAGGTTGTTCACCTAGTCGAATGCTAGATTCTGAGTGGTTTAATGGACCTTTATGGCTCAAGCAAAATCCAGAATCGTGGCCTGTTAATGAAATTTTTGGGGAACCTAATGAAGTTAATGATGAACATAAAAATGTTAAGCTAATAAATATTAATGTGTCAGAGTTTTCTGATCCTTTTGATGTTGAAAGATTTTCGAATTATGATAAATTAATTCGGGTTTTCGGTTGCGTTTTACGTTTTATTAACAACTGTAGGAGCACTCCTAATTTGTGTAAAAATCTTTCTGTTCATGAAATTGTAAGTTCTGAGAAGTGTTTGATTAGATTTATTCAGAATTCTTATTTCTCTGATTTAAAGACTGTTAACTGTCTAGATGTATTTACTGATAATGAAAACATCATTAGAGTGAAGACAAGAATAACTGAACGAAAAGACAGTTCTGATTTTTTAAGATCTATTTGGTTACCTGGTAAATGTATATTTACTGAATTATTAATTGAATCAGTGCATAGAAAAAATTGTCATGCAGGACTTCATATGATGCAGTCATTATTGAGAGAAAGGTTTTGGATAACTAAACAACGTAAGACTGTACTTAAAGTGTTGAATAGATGCGTGAAATGTAAAAGGTATAAGTCAAAGCCAATGTCATGTGATTCCGTGCCTCTGCCAGCTGATCGCGTAGAAAATTGTTCTGTTTTCACGGTTGTAGGGACTGATTTGGCGGGACCTCTATTTCTAAAAGATGGTGGAAAGGTTTGGATTGCATTGTTCACTTGTGCGGTGTACAGGGCTGTCCATATGGAACTTGTATCTTCCTTATCGGCGGAATCTTTTCTTTTAGCTCTAAGGCGGTTCATAGCTAGGAGAGGTAGGCCCGAAATAATTTATTCCGACAATGGGGGTAATTTTAGAGGTGCTTTTAATGAGCTTTCAAAATTAGACTGGAAAGTGATACTTAAGGAGAAATACAAAAAGGATATTCAGGAAATTTAACCCTCCTACTGCCTCTTGGTGGGGAGGCTGGTGGGAAAGATTAGTACGCGTCATAAAGGAGCTTCTTAGACGCACATTGGGAAAATCTATGTTATCATACGAAGAACTTGAAACTATAATTTGTGATTGTGAGTCAGTCGTTAATTCTCGACCTTTAACATATGTATCGGAAGATTCTCAAGATTTAATTCCCTTAACCCCTTCAATGTTTCTAAAAGAGGATTGTTGTTCTGACGTAACAGATATAGATGAAGTTGATTCACAACATTTGCAAAAAAGAATCAGGTACCGCGCAAAGCTTTTGAGGGATTTAAGAAGTCGTTTCAGAAAAGAATATTTAGGACAGTTAGTAATGAAGCAAACTCAAGGTAAAGTTTCCCGAGAACCTGGAATTGGAGAAGTTGTATTGATAGGGGATGATTTCAAAAAGAGACTATATTGGCCTTTGGCGAGAGTTATCGAAAAAATTCAAGGTCGTGATGGAAAGGTCCGAACAGTTAGACTTAAAACAGCTTCAGGAATTTTCATAAGACCTATTCAACGTATTTATCCGTTGGAGATTACTACTAAAGAGATTAATTCCCCTGGAGGTATGTTGAGATCAAATGACCCTGTAAATGAGACCGAATGTGATGAACAGTCATCATGTCCTGAGAAGATCCTTGAGAAGAAATTTACTTCATCAGGTCGGCTAATTAAGATTCCTAAGCGACTTGATCTTTTTAATCAGGGAATTTATGTTTTTGAGTCGTTTGCCACTGACTCAAAAAGGGGGGAGGATGTTGCATAAACCTTTTAATTTTAGCTGGCGTGATCCTTAGTTTTAACTTCGCTGAGAGTGGGATCGCGTGACATGGCTTTTCATTATTTTATTGTATCTACTTGATGTAAAAACTCATCGAATTGTTGATTTTATTTTATTATTGTAATTTATTTTTGTGATGTGGCAACTTTATGTTTTATCGTTTTAATTTTTATAGAAAAAGTAGATATTCTAGAAGTTTCTCAGATGTAGTTGAAATGACGTTGTAATGTTATTGGAGATATGTTTTTTATTTGATTTGTTGTGTGGAAATAAATGTCTACCTTTGTAAAACGGGATATTTTTAATTCTTCAAAACAGACGCAAACATCGGGTAATTGTTTTGGACCTGAGTATAAGTCTTTTTAGCTGTTTTTAAAATAGAGTTAAAGTTTAACTTTATTTCTTCTGCAACACCTGCCTTTACACTTTTGACATATAGTTCTGAACCACCCTGTATATAGTACATAGGTTTCTCCCTTTATAAATCTTTCGGCTAATACTTCACTACCATTGTTTTCTATAGGGTTAAAATGTCTTATTGAATTCTTTGCACACATTCATTATATGGCTGCATTCGTACTTGTTTCTCCATACCGCTCGGTACCGGTTTTTTCTCGTTTTTTTTCATCCACTGTTAAACCACAAGCATTGTCATTTTTTCGATTTTTGGAGAAAATATTCATTTCTACATACAAATTTCTGCAATTGATGTGCTGCACATAAAACTTATATTAAGTATTACCACTAGAGGAGCGGAGAGAAAACTATCTTCTTCTATCGTACTGGTAGGACGTCCTTTTGCAACTAATAGAAAAAAGATTAATTCTTCGAAACGCGCATTGCATTAGCTTTATTATTTCTGCATTTACGAAGTGTGATTTCTTGGTATTAAGATGCAAAGCTTTGATTTTCTTATTCTTTGAAGTTCTTAAAATATTTGGACACAAATTTCACATCAATTGTAATTTAAAAATAGTTTAAGCGTTAAAGGGATATTTTTTAGGCAGCTTCTTTTAGAATGTATGTGACTTTAGATCAGTCATGTACACTATTTTAAAACATTTATCGCATATAATATTTTCATTTCATCATGAAAATTAGACACATATCATTTAATAAAAAAACTTTTTTATTTTGCCTAAAACATAAATTAATTTATCAAATAATTACTGTTTCATTACACATCAACATTTTTAGGGGTCCCTGATCGACTCCATACAATTTAGATGAAATGATCCAGGACATACCTATAATTATAAAATGGACATAACTGCAAACTGCCAGAGTCAGAAATAGCATAGTGTGTTTTATTAAAATTCACTAATTCACTGTCGTAGGAAAAACGGTTAAATCATTAATTTCATCTTACTTCTCATGATAAAAGAAACTTTACATATTGCAAATTTGTGATCCAGTACAATTTTTTCTTTCAAAAACATAATTGCAGTATTAAAGAGATTACAAATCATCATTTTACCTCAAATTTGGCCACATGTCGTGTAGCGATAAATTTGTACCTTAATTTAAAAAGCTATAATTACCGAACAAATTACTTTGAAACTTTGCCACTTTACCACTTAATTATTTATTGGCAGGACAGAAAGCCTTTATCTTATATCATAAGACTATTAAATCAAAATAGATAGATTTAGTTAATTTTCAAGAAATTTTGCTACCTAATATATATTTCGTTGCTTTATTTGAAAATGTCTTTATGATTTTAAAACTTTAATAACGCATCAATGAAGTGGCATAACACTTTAAGCTATTTAGGCATTCTAATTGAATATAAAGAACATAGTTATTTAAACTCTAATTTTTTACCCTAATTTTCATATTTATATAAAACTGAAATATAAAGAAAATAGAATACGGCAATATGAAAAGAAATTCGACCAATTTGGTTCATTTTCAAAATATATTATGTATATATATATACAGGGTGTCCCAGGGTTATTGGTACAAATTTTAAGGGGAGGTAGGGAACATCACAAGGATTCAGATTTCCATATCTACCCATGGTCGGAAACGGCTTCGTTCGCCGTTAGGTGGTGGTGTTCACAAAAGCATTGGAGGAAACCAGCGTTCTCAGATTGGGGGAACTTTTTAATTCAGAATTCATAGAAGAAACTGTACATAGCATGTTTGATTAATCAAATTAAATATATTTCCAGATTTTAACTCGAAACGCTGGAGGAAACAGACCTGCATTGACGCAGACATTTGAGCTGTCATCGCCCGCAGAGGAGGATGCAACGTCTTACGAACACCGAAAGGGCAGATATGCACCAGATTAGCGGATTGACATACGGAAATGCACAGGCAGCAGAAAGATTGTATCTCAAAAGGTACCCACAGAGAGATGCAGCGGAACGCCCGATGTTTAGGAATTTTCATCACACTTTGTGTGAATACGGATCATTACGTGGTAATAGGCACCTCTAACATCTGCAGAATATCGCATCTTTTTCCAAGAGGTGCTACCAAGCTTACTTGACACTATGCCACAGCATGTCACACGCCATATGTGGTTTCAACATGATGGGGCACCTTCCCATTCTGGCAGATGTGTTCCTGAATATTTGAATGAGGTGTTTGGTCACCGATGGATTGATCGTGGTCAACCGATTACCTGGCCATCACACTCTCCTGATTTAAGCAGCATATATTTTTTTTCTTTGAGGTGCACTGGAAAGTGCCATGTACGCAACGCATGTGGATTCCGATATGGATCTGATTGCAATACTTGTCTGTGCTGCTGCGGATGTCCAACAAAATCTAGGTGTATTTGAGCGAGTCCTCCAATGAATTGTCTGACGGTGTAATGCATGCATCGCTAGCAATGGTGGAAACATTGAACATCTTTTGTGACATTTTTACATATCATATACCACAGCACATGTAATATCTTTGACCAATAAAGTATTTCAGATGATCTCAGTCTTGTGTCTCTTCGTTTCTTGTACCTGTCATACTACATTCCCATGACGTTTCCGATCATGAGTTTCTATGCAAATCTGAATCCTTGTGATGTCCCCTACCTCCCCTTAAAGTTTGTCCCAAAAATCCCGGGACACACTGTATATATATATATATGTGTGTGTGTGTGTGTAATGTGTGGGAACAGCACGGCGGTTAACACATTGCTTAGCAACAACTGGTAACAAGGTCATTATTCCAAACCTATTACCACATGCAGTAGCAACATTACGGCTAGATCGAAATACCAATGTTGTAAAATAATGGAAAATCCATTTACCGATACTAATTAAGAAATGCTGCCCGTGGAAACAAAAGATTATCTTCGGGACAGAGCGAACTGTACTTTTGTCTTCGGCAGACGGCCACAAATCTGGCTCTATCTTCCAAATACTAAATCTCCCTGTATATGCTCCCTTTCACTGTAAATATTTTTAAATATTGCAGCCTAGAAATCATATTAAACATAACGTAGTTTTAAAATGTCTGTAATCATTAACATTTAATCACCTTAAATCACACACACACGCATATATATAAATATGCCATATTGTTGTTTTGCTTTAGGTTTTTTCTATCATTGTAATTTTTAAAACATTATGTACGCAGCACAAAAGTAATATATATGTGATGTTTTAATTAAATATATATCGGAACCAATTTATTATAAAAGAAGACTATTTCTTGTCTAACAACTCTCTGTTTTGTTTTTCTTTTTTAACTATCTGCAAATAAAGGAAGACGTATAATTTTTTAGACACTAATTGTAAACTTATAAAACATGAAAAATTTAACAAATTTAAAAAATGCATAAAAATATTTAACTTTGCAAACGTTATTTTGTGTAATTTGCATTTACATATTAATTAGTAAATTTAATTAGACTTTTTAGATCTGAAATTAATTCCTTATTCTGTCAAACTTTAAATTAATTATTCATTTGAAATCGAAAAAGTTTCAGAACTATTGACTCATTCTATTGATATTATCTCTAAGTGAGTTATATTAAAAAAATCTTTTATTTTTGATTTCAGGTGAAATCCTTACAGTTTTCTACCACAAAAATACACCAGTCTTATCTAAACTAAGGTTTCTTTATCTACTCGTGCATAATTAATTTTCACCAGAAACAGAAAATTATACTGACATCAGGTTTGGGAAAAAGCCAATGAAACATTATTTAAAAACACAGTCTGTTTTTTAATACCACATAATACATGTGAAGAGAAAGGTTTAGGTATAATTGTGAAATTAATCTGAAATAATTTATATGAGTATATTAAAATATTCGATTTTACTTTTAATTGGTTCAACTACCAATTTCAATGTTAGTGTAAAGATTCTATAAACAGATAGCTGTATATATAAAGTCCAACAAGAACAAAATCCAAAACAAGGCTAAATCTTTAGTTCCAATAAACACAAAAAGATAATGTACACCTTATATTTCGAAAATTCATTAAAATTGTGTGTGCGGTTCAGTTTGTCATAAGTAGTAATCTGTATATTAAAATTTAACCCAATTTTTAACAATGCAATAACAGTACTACAATTTTATTACATGTTTAGTTTTTCGTAAGAAAAAGAAAAAAAAAAATTTGCCGTTTTTCAATGATACGTTACTGAGATATAAACGATTAAAAAGATTAATCTTTCAATATGTAAGAGAAACAAATTTTATTTAGAGTAAATCGAATAAAAATGTATGTATTTAAACATATTTTTAAAATACAGTATTTTATAAAATCCTAAACGTCACGCAGATGAATATTTTGTATATTTTTAAAATACTGTCACGTATATCTATGAATGAGGACTCGCAATATCTCGAACTAAATGCTTTATTAACGAACCAAACGTACAACACCAAGAGCTCACTCCGATTGCCTGAGTCCTCAGGAATTTTAGAACATGAAAAAAAAAATTAAAAACAACTGGGTAATAGGCACCTGTATTTTCAGTTATTGTATTTTCAGATATGTCGTGGTTTGATCCTGGAACCTCTGATACAATCCATTTGGCCACCGTTGCTTCCATTATGATTTCCAATGCATCATTATTAAATATGAAACAATAATGCAATTATTACATATTCACAGATATTTATTTTTTCGTCATTTAAATGCGCACGAAAAAAAATAGATACATATACATATTTTTAATGCTATGCATTAGTTTTTAAATTATCAGGCAATATGTAAAACTGGTAATTGTAAGAGAATGAAAAAAAAAAGAAAATATGTCTTCTGCCTTTTCATGTGCACTACATACAGCAAGTAAACGAGACATGAACGAGACGAAAACGAGAAATGAATTATTACTCTTGTTAGCATATTAAAGCTTATAATTTTGTGTCTGCCATCATTTCAAAACAATAATTTTGTTAGTATATTTCCGTGATTTTTGAGGTAGTTATAATTGTGAGATTAATTGGAAATTATATATATTATGATAGTAAAATGTTCGATTTTTTTTCAAATTTATCAGTTATCATTTACAATGATAATTAAATATAATTATCATTATTAGTATTCTATTATTGTATGAAAAAAGAAGCAGGAAGAAAACCAACAGTAGGTGACCTTTTATTCCTACATCATTATATAGGGTGGCCATAAAGTTTTTTTTCTGATTACAAAAAAATATTAAGAAATTGTCATTGAATGTAACACTCTAAAATGTTTATTATGGAAAGGTCACATTCTTCTGGATGGATGATCTCCTATGCATATGGCTTGGACAATCCAAGGCACCCTTGCAAAGCAAACTGAACATAATTTACACAAAAATCCTTCACCTGACACACTGTAATAAATACAAATATTAAGTTTTTCATATTTCTCAATATTCGGGGAATATTCATTCAAGGTCAGAATCACAGATGATGTGTCTAGTGTGACAGCACAAATGTTGGGCAATACTTGGCGAGAAATGGAATACCGCCTTGAAATTCTTCAAGCTACCAAGGTTGCTCACATCGAAATTTACTGACGTAAATACTTGTATTGAAAACTTCATAAATGTCTTTACTATATATTGAAACAAGCATATGCCTAAATATATTAGTTTTTATGCAATAAATTATTGTAATCAGGGAAGTCTTTATGACCACCCTGTATTACCAACTTAATTATCACCCAATCTTCAAAAAATGTCTCATTGAAATAATTCCATACGAACACATTAGAATGCATGTTTAGCTGGGATATTTATTAAGAAAAAAAATGAAAATTTGTATTTAGAAAATGCTGCGTGATATTAAAATATATATATTAATATTTTTAAAGTAAATTTAACAAAATTGTAAAATTTATATAAAATCATTTGTTTTACAATGAAAAAATTTAGAAGCAACTTGTACAGTTAACAATTTTTATTTATGATATCTTTCTCTCTCTTCATTTAAAAATGTATTCTTTTTCTCTCTTTTTTTTTAAATTTTGCATTATGGATTTCAGGTGAAAGTCTTCCAGCTTTGAGCCGCAAGAATAAATCAAACTTATTCATTAGTACGTAAGGTTTCTTAATCTCCTCATGCATAATTAATTTTACGTAGAAATGAAGAGCATAAATTAAGTGACAAAAATGATCTTAAAAATACACTAGGTATTTTAATACCTCAGCCATATCTTATTAGTGAACAGATTTGTTAAAGTTTGGTTGTAATAATGAGATTAATCTGAAATAACTGAAAAAATGGCATTAAAATGTTTGATTTTAATTTCAGAAAAAAACATTTATGGCTTAGAATAGAATGTTAGAAATAAAGCTTATGAAGATTCATAAGTGTTTTTAAACTAAAATATATGTATAAATCAGCTTACTTTTTGTAGAAGAAATATTATGATGAGGTTTAGTAAATATATACACTACACTCTTGCAAAATTATTATTTTTTATTAAAATCTTTACATGTTAATTGAATATCTATAACTTCATACTACTTGCAAATATATATATAAATATATATAAATACACGCTGTTAAAAATTTCTGTAAAAATACAGAAAAAACTGAGACTCTCTGTAAATTTACTCTAGTTATCGGTTAAATGCATTTGATCGAATTTCTCGGTAATCCTTTTACAGACATTTCCAGTTTCTTATATCAAATTATCTAGGGATTTCCATGTCTTTATTTAAAGATATTTTCATCTTTGTTATAACCTGAAATTCACAATATACACTTTTAAAATTCCTTTACAATTTTATTTTAAATATTAAAGACGAAAATTGTGTTTAATAATTGTTTTATTAAAAATTAGAATATTTTAAAAGAAAATTTTTCTTTGCAGAGTTAGCGGGTTTTTTTTATCGACTATCACTTTGATCAAAAGATGGAAAGAAAGTGTTCTTTTAAAAATAATTGAAAAAAAAAAAATAAGAATATTTTTTTTGGATCTGGATTTACAATTTTGGTAAGATAATTTCCAAATATTATTTTAGTCTATTTTATAATTTGCGTTAATATTTATAAAAAAAATATAAACTATTATTAATGTTAGGAATAGTAGAATTTTAATGTTATATGCGTTAACATTCTATATACATAAATATTGCACACACACAACAAAAAAAAATTATTTTCTAAATTTAATATATATATATATATATATATATATATATATATATATATATATATATATATATATATATATAACATTAAAAGTAAATTTTTAAAAAGAACTTACATTTTTTAAATTTGTTTTTCATTTATTTATTACTAAAAAAATATTTTCCAAAAAAATATTTTTTCAAACAATTTTTGCGCATTATGAAAAAATATATATATCGTGTTACTATTTGGAAAAATTCTTGAAAACCTTATTAATATTGTTGAAAAAAAATTAAATACATTAAAATTATTTCATTTAAAAAAAATCACACACAAAATTATGTCTTACATGTTATAAGTTCGAAAAAAACATATAACGTTACAGACATTTACAATGCATATTATTCTAGGTTTTAAAAAGATTATATAATGTCTAAAATGATATATTACACCATTTGAAAAAAAAAAAGAATAGTTTTAAGTACAATTTTTAGAAAGCGTAATTCGCGAAAGTTTTTTTATTTACCATTTAAAAAAAAAAAAAAAAAAAAAAAAAAAAAAAAAAAAAAAAAAAAAAACTTTTCTTAAGTTAAACGTATATTAATCCGAAAGATGACAGCATGAAATATTAGTGAAACCTGTTTAAAGACTAGAAAAATAAAAGATCTCTTAAACCCCCATACTTATGACTAATCATCGCATTAAACGCCATCGTTGAAAAGCGATAGTACACTTTAGAAGTACAATATATTTTCCCGACTAAATCATAGAAGACATATTTAGCACGCTACAGAAACTGCCCACATCGTTTACTGGTTATGCTGCTAAACTTCCACCCAGACGACCCGGGTTCAAACCCTGATTATGGTCGAGTCGATTCGTTTGAAAATTAAATGTTACGTTGCACCAATTAAAATGCATTCGAAAAATTCTAAGTAGTTTCTACAGCTGACGTAGAGTCGGCATCTTCTATCTACTTTTATAAATATAAGATATATTTTTATTTTATTTTATTTATTTATTTATTTATTTATAAAAAAAAAAAAATTACTGTAGACTCTGTAAATTTACAACATAACTTTTCTGTTTTTTCTAATCATTGTAACTTTTCATAACACTTAAGATAATATATTACCAGTAGATTCTCAGTAAGTTCACAGAAAACTTTTAAACAGTACACACACACACACACACACACACACACACACATATATATATATATATATATATGTACACATATGTAATATTACACACACACACATATATGTAGGATATAGATAGATACATACAGATAGATAGATAGATATGGATAGGTAAAGAGGTAAAGACAAAGACAGAGATAGATAGAGACAGATAGAGATAGATAAATATAGATTACTATATTATAGATAGTGTTATTACTCAAGATTAATTTTCAGTTAATCGATTAAAAGTTCGCTTTCTCGATTAATCGCAAAATTGACCTTGTTCAGAAAGATAAATTCTCAAACCAAATTCTAAATTTTGTGATCTGAAGTATACGGTGTAAAAAGTGACAAATGTTTTTTTACACTATGAAAATATTATATAACTGCAAACAAAAATATACAATAATCTCTTCCAAGTTACCTATGATTACGGAAAGCATTCTTTAACTTTGAAAATCCCAGAGATCAATAAATTTTCGAGATTTAAAGAAGCTTTTATAAAAACAAAGTTTCTTTTACTGCCACTAATTTTAGGAAACGTTTCCGAATAGTTTTTGTAGTGTAATAAATCATTTTTCTCAAACAGGAATAATTTTGTTATGATTATCTAACAAGGATACCACTTTTGGTGCAGCTCGCATCTATAATCGAGATTTGGTACATTTTGTAGCCTTATACATAAAAGTTAGAGAACCGATAAAATTTATCTGTTAAAATCATATTTTATGTATACTTTTTTACACTTTTAACTTTTTATTATTGAATTGTTAATTTTATGGACCAAAAGGGAGTTAAGTAGCCAAATATGATACTGCGAATCCAAACTACTACTCACACACAGTACACAACTATAACATTTGTTTAGGTTTGGCGAGAAAAATTCCACGGTAACAAATAAAGCCAATTTCGCGCCGCCCAAAATGTAATTATAATATTGTATTTTTTCAAAATCAAATTCGCAGGTTCTTCAAAGAATTTTTAATTTTTTTTTCAATATTTTTACTTATTATTTACTAATTTGTATTTTTAACTGTTTAAAAAAAAGAAAGAAAGAAAGAAAGAAAACTTCTGTGTTAATATTTCGATAAGTGATTTCGAAAATTTCACTTTCAGAAAGTTATGTTGCTGTAAAATCGAAAAATAGGATTTTAACAGAAAAAAAATTATCGATTCTCAAACTTCGTAATATAGGGCTTTAAAATGCACCAGGTCTCAACGCTAGGTGCGAGCTAGGTGCACCAAAAATGGTTCCCTTGTAATTACATTTTTCGTGTATTTTGCCTTTAAAAAAATAGTTTAATAAAAAATAATAAAAGGTACCTAAGAAGTCACGTTTCTTTACTTCCACATAATTTATACTAAACCTAAGAGTAAAGCTGTTAATAAGCTATCCAAAATCTCGATAATGTTTATTGAACGAAAACACATAATTAGCTAAATTTATTTAATTCAATTACCTGAAAAATTATCCGTGTTTTATATTTTTATGTTTCATATCGAAAAATCATACATTCGACAATTTTAAAATTCTTAATCAAAATATTTATGAATTTGGAAATATTCACATTAATTAAATGATAAATTAAATAATTAAATAGCATTTATCTTACATGTATATCTTTATTGAAATGTTTTTTTTTTTTTTTTTTTTTTTTTTTTTTTTTTTTTTTTTTTTTTTTGCGCTGATATAATCTAGAAATTTTAATTTTAACTAAACGGAAAATCTAAATATATTATTATGTTTTAGATACATTAATGGTACTGTAAATGTCATATATATATATATAACAAAATTTAAAATTTATCGCGATAAACCAAAGTATCTTTATTCCATCCTAGTCTAACTTACTCTATAATATTTATTTCCTCCGTTTATTAAAATATTTTAACTCTATGTATTCCGAAAAAACCTCATATCTAAATTCAATATTTCAATGGCTGCTAATTAGTTCAATAAATCGCGTCTTTATCTTTAAATTATAAAACTCCCTAATATTCATACTTTAAAAAACCCGCATATTTCCCTTTTAATTTTCTAAATTCCTAAAAAGACTGTATTTATTTTAATCAGTTCCGATATTAAAAATAATTCGCCAGATCATAAAATCTTTTTCTTATATTAAATGTAAAAGCATTTATTCTAATCCCATTCTGGCTATGTTCCAAATTCGATAAACCATTTCTCTTTTTCTTTTTTTTTTCTTTCCCTAAAAGTCAAAATCATTCCATATTCTCGAACCAATTAACTAACGATAATCAATTAATCTAAAACACTCTGGTCATAGCTAAATCATCGAACATCATGGAACTTTCGAGAATTTTCTTTCGCGCCAAAAATTAGCGGAAACCATTTTATTACCATATTCTGGAGCCAGCGCAAAGAATCCCAGCTCACGATTGGCGCACGTGACCATGTATTCCTACTCTTACTGAAAGAATATATCGTCGCCTTTTCCGTTTCGGAGAGCTTTCTATTCGGAGATCCAAAGATGTGATGCACTGATGAAAGCTAGACGTATTCGTATAAAAACATTCGAATAGAGAGACGCTAGTTCGAAGTTTGATTTGTTAGGTTAATGATGGAATCTCTGCCTGGTATTGGCGTGGAGTCCAGTATGTTTTTTCTTATATGCCTGCGGAATGTTTATTTTAAATAAATGGCCATCGTGCTCTGCTGTAGTGGGAGCCGTGATTGAAACGAAAAGAGGACTCGAGTGAAAGCAGATTCTTCCCTGATGTCAATTGAAGCTTCAGAATAAAAACTTCTGTATTCTTGAATGAGATGCTTAATTATGATTACGTACACACGCCATCTAATATGGAGTGCTGGAACTTCCTCTTCGGTTGATTATGTGAAAAGAGCCCATCTTATTTTCCAAAAACATTTATTAAAAAATGTTACTACTCAAGCAACTCGGCCTTAAAAATCACCACAGAATTATTTTAGTCGGACAGGATTTTTTTTATCTGTGTTTCAATGGATTTCGAGTTTAATTTTTGAAGGAATTATCGAGTGATGGAACATTTTCATACTTTTGTTCTGACCGGAGACGTCTTTTTACAGTAAGCCAATGCACGAAAGTTTCGGTGATAAAAAGATTTCGTAAAGTTGATCCTAAGGGATTAGGAAAGTGTACAACTTGGTATTGTCAGGAAATCTTCTTGTGAAATATGTCCAGAATGACTGTAAGATGGTATTTTTATTTATTGGTATCTTTATGTTGATATTTAAAATGTTTTATTTATTTAATAGTCTACTTTGAAATTTAAAGGTTTTATATACTATGTTATACTGATTAAATTTTTGTTTTTAAAATTTATTTATGTTGCAAATATTTAAGTGTTGTTAAGGTTAATTAATTTATTTGATGATTTAGTATGATACGTCATCGTAATGTTAAAGACAGCGGTATAAATTTTATATTTTCATGTTTTAAGAACAGATATTCTTAAAAGAAAAATTCTATTATTTTTAATATGTTACTGAGATCTGATCTGTATTTTATAAAGAGACAACTTTTATCCTAAGGGAACATTCCTGGCACCATGCCAAACCTAAGTTACAAAACAGCTATTATGAGAAAAAAAAATCTGTATGTTGAATAATAAGTGACTGGAGGTTTGAATTGTAGTAAATTAATGAGCCACTGAAAGATTATTTATGATGTAAATATGTAAATAGAGTGTTAGTATTTTATTGTTTATTTAAACTGTGAATATGTAAAATTAATTTTAGTATGTTATTGTTTATTTTCATTTAATGTAGGATTTATGATGCATTACCAACTTGCTAAAATATTTAATATAGAGACTTTGAAAAATTTTGATGGTGTTATAATATTAATAAAATGTCTAAATAAGATGCTAGGTCAGGTAGAAATTAATTTACTGGAACATGTAGACATTTAGCACTATGTTAACCTAGCTGAATTGCTCTATTAGGTAATTTTGAATTTTAAATAATCTTAAGCTCACCAATGGGGAATTTTTTTTACACCTCATTTGTCCATAGCTTTGGTCAAAATAAGTTCATTATTTACCAAGTCCTCAGCAGTAATAAATTTACTAGAATTGAATACTCAGAATAATTATGATGTGATGATAGAATTAATACGTGATGACGATCAATATGAAGATAAAGTCGTGTTTTTCCTTGATGACAAATAATAAAAATATTTAGAAGAGAAATTGGAAAATGTAGGTAAGTTGCATTCAAAAAATTCATGAGGTATGTAAATAAAATTTTGTTGATGATGTTGCTCTTCTTGTTCTTTTTGCTGATGATACAATTGTTATTATTATTGTTACTATGATAAAAAAATTATTCTAAGGTAGTTAATGCAACATATTAAATTTAGCAAAAATAATAAATAAAATTTAGGAGATTTTTATGTATTTTATTGAATAAATGTTCTGGTTAATGCTTAATTTGGATTCACAAATTCTTATAATTCTTAAAAAATTCAATAGGAAAAGTTTGAATTCAGTTATGTTTCTGTCAGAAGGGTATATATGGTCGTAATTTGGAGACATGGAAGAATTCGCACCATATTTTTCACCAAATAATTTCAGACTATTTCATGAGCAACCCAAACAACAATCAAAACCACCACAGACATCACAATCACCATCACAAAATCAAACTAAAGTAAAAACAATAGAGTAAATTCTAATTATATAAATATCTCTTATTACAATAGTTTTCAACATTATCAGGTATGTTCTTGGTGCGCAACTAGAATATTACTTGTTTTTGAGAGTTTTTGAGGTTGAGTAGACACCTTATGCAGGCATAAGATGTGTATTTTGATTTTAGGAATTGTCAAATTGATGTTGAAAAATGAAATTAAATGTTTTAATTCTATATCAAAATAAACTATTTTTACTTTATTTACTTTTTCTTAAACCATTTGTTTCAAAAATTAATATTATGTTATTTATTTCAATTGATAATCAAATAGTAACCGTTTATAAGTATTTCTATAATTATATAAATGATTGGATAGTGATGATGTGATTTTACAGTGATTGTTTTGTGTGACAATAGAAAATTAAGTATTTAAACAAAATTGCCTTTGTATTCCAGTTCTCAGCCAAAATTAACATCTTTTATTGTTATGTATTGTCTTTATTTATTCTAAGTTTGCCAGAAAAACAACTCTCTGCATTTAGGATATGAATACTTATAACTTAACAGTATAATTTTGTAATAGGGTATCAGAGGAAAAAATTATTGTAAGGAACTACTGGTTGAGAGTTCAATTTCTAAATATTTAGATTTAAATTTATTTGGATTTTGAAATTATATATATATTTTTTGTATACTTTCGACTGGCAAAAATACTTTCTTATATAATTAAAAAATAAGAAAATTATTTATTTGCTATGTAATTATTTTATTCCTCAACCAATATTTTCCCTAACAATAAATAAACAAACTGTGATATTTTGTTAAATTATACTAATGTTATTATATTATTATTATTTCTACTATTGAATTATATTATGAATTACTACATATGTTGAGAAGTATTAGTTATATTGAAAGTTATTATTGTTATGTTTATGAATTGAATTTTATTATAGCATTTATTTATATTATTGAAGAGTTATATTACTTATTAGTGAAAAAATGTTTGACAAAAATTAGTTAAAGATGTTGGGATCCCAACAAAAATATAACAAATCCCACAGGAATATAACAAAGATAACATATTCCAGGTATGAAATAAATGACCAAGAAAATAATTTGATAAACAAACCTTTAAAGGTAGTTTCATGTTACTAAAAGACATGCTTATTATGTAGAAAAATTAATGTGATGCTTAAGAGAAGATGTTGTGACAAGTGCTAGCATTATACAGTCATTATAAAGTATTGGTAAAAATGACTATAGTTTTAAAATTTGATGGAAAAATGTCTCTATTTTCAAGCCTTTACATAAAAATGTAGTTTTAAGAAAGGGACTGCAGTAATCATTTTTTTTAAACAAAATGAGGACTTATCACGATCCAAGAAAGAGACTGAAATAAAAAGTTGGATCTAATGAACTCAAATTTGAATGAAGTCGAATTTTTTTTAAAACTTTGTTTTAACACTTTGCTAGTGACTACTTATTCTAAAGCTTGTGAACTTGGTAAAAGCAAAATTTTGTTACTATTATTATCCTGTTTTTCTTGTTTATTAATATTTATTATTTATTCTTATTGTATTTTTCTTGTGCACTTACAAATGGTAAGTGAGATTGTAACATTTTTTTATTTCAGGGAGATCTTCTTTCACGTCCTTCTTCAAAATTGTTAACTTCCAAAATTATTATACTTCGTTCTTTTTAAGTTCTTCTCTTTCGCCAATGCCAGTGCAGGCTCACTCTAAACAACTTTAAAATTTAATTTTTTTTTCTCGTCTGAAACCGCCGTTTATAAAACAGCTTGTTCAGTCAAGAGTTTTTAAGGGGGGGGGGGGATAATATAACAAAATTTAAAATTTATCGCGATAAACCAAAGTATTTTTATTCCATCCTAGTCTAACTTACTCTATAATATTTATTTCCTCCGTTTATTAAAATATTTTAACGCTATGTATTCCGAAAAAACCTCATATCTAAATTCAATATTTCAATGGCTGCTAATTAGTTCAATAAATCGCGTCTTTATCTTTAAATTATAAAACTCCCTAATATTCATACTTTAAAAAACCCGCATAATTCCCTTTTAATTTTCTAAATTCCTAAAAAGACTGTATTTATTTTAATCAGTTCCGATATTAAAAATAATTCGCCAGATCATAAAATCTTTTTCTTATATTAAATGTAAAAGCATTTATTCTAATCCCATTCTGGCTATGTTCCAAATTCGATAAACCATTTCTCTTTTTCTTTTTTTTTCTTTCCCTAAAAGTCAAAATCATTCCATATTCTCGAAACAATTAACTAACGATAATCAATTAATCTAAAACACTCTGGGTCATAGCTAAATCATCGAACGTCATGGAACTTTCGAGAATTTTCTTTCGCGCCAAAAATTAGCGGAAACCATTTTATTACCATATTCTGGAGCCAGCACAAAGAATCCCAGCTCACGATTGGCGCACGTGACTATGTATTCCTACTCTTACTGAAAGAATATATCGTCGCCTTTTCCGTTTCGGAGAGCTTTCTATTCGGAGATCCAAAGATGTGATGCACTGATGAAAGCTAGACGTATTCGTATAAAAACATTCGAATAGAGAGACGCTAGTTCGAAGTTTGATTTGTTAGGTTAATGATGGAATCTCTGCCTGGTATTGGCGTGGAGTCCAGTATGTTTTTTCTTATATGCCTGCGGAATGTTTATTTTAAATAAATGGCCATCGTGCTCTGCTGTAGTGGGAGCCGTGATTGAAACGAAAAGAGGACTCGAGTGAAAGCAGATTCTTCCCTGATGTCAATTGAAGCTTCAGAATAAAAACTTCTGTATTCTTGAATGAGATGCTTAATTATGATTACGTACACACGCCATCTAATATGGAGTGCTGGAACTTCCTCTTCGGTTGATTATGTGAAAAGAGCCCATCTTATTTTCCAAAAACATTTATTAAAAAATGTTACTACTCAAGCAACTCGGCCTTAAAAATCACCACATATATATATATATATATATATATATATATATATAACATAATAATTTTATATCGAAATATATAATAGTTGACTTAAATAAATATTTTAAAACTTACCTATTTAAATATTACAATACATCACTAATTATAATTATTTCTTTTCTTAACTTTGAAATAAAACATTTTCTTTGGCAAATCATTATCAAAGTAACCATGTTCACAACAATTATATTAACAACAAACATTCAAATTATTGTTAAATTGAAAAATGAGATTGTGTTAAGTTAGCATTGAAATCTTTTATATTTAAGAAAGATATAAAATGTTATTTTGATATATATTAAGTTTACATTTTTTCATATAAGTCACATATATCAAAATAAACAAAAAACAATTCCTTATGTTATTTTATACTATTTTTAAACGGTAAATTTTAAGTCTGGATCATATACAATTGTAAAAGTTATCGAAAATTAAATATATGCTACTCACTAAACTCTGTAACATGACTTAGCAAAAAGCATCCTGGATTTTTTTAGGGGGGTCGATTGACAAATAAAACAATAGCAAGAAGCATTGGATGCCATCAGTACTTTAAAGGGTTACACTTAGCTAGCTGCTGTAGGTGGCGTGTCGATGCCACAGACTGACATGTATGTGGTATGTCCTCTCACTGACAGAGAAGAAAAGAGTAAAAACTCTCCTCTAGTTATGATAAAAATTGTAGAGAGTTTTTTTAAAAAGTCCAAATAAAGTCAATATAAGTCGTAGCCAACCCATAAAAAAATAGCGCAACCCGACTTGACCTGACCCAATCCGTGGGTAGGGAAAATCAGGTTACCTAACACGATGCAACTCTGATCCAGACTTATTACAATACTCAAGGTAGTGGATATTTATTTAGGTCATTATCAAATAAAGTTACAAAACATTGTCCAAAAATATAATTAATTTTCCAGTTAAAAAAGAGATATTATTCTTATTTTATAGAAATATATGCAACTTTTTGCAGATAATAGAATATCTGTTGAATAATAGTTTCTTGAAACATTTAAGTATTTTCAGTATATAATGCTCATATTTAAAAAAAATGACTGTCTCCAGTGATAAACACCAAAAAGAAAGCCTTCAAAATACAAGATATGGAATGGAAGTGTATTTAAATTATACACCATTTCAAAATTAGATACTTAATCTTTCAATTAAAATATAAACTCAGAAAACATTTTAATTATAAAAATATAATATAGCTTGAAATAAAATGTCCCTAAAGAATTAACGTCTCCCTATGTCCACTCTGTTACCAATATTTTCTAATGATCCTGTTACACAGCAGATGACAGCACATGTCTCAAGACTATCTCTCCTCTAGTTATGATAAAAATTGTAGAGACGTTTTTAAAAAGTCCAACTAAGGCCAAGAGAAGTCGAAGTCAACCCAAAACATAGCAAATTAAATTGCGCAACCCGACCTGGCCTGACCCGATTTGGCATATATGAAGTTCCGATGTGCATATATGAATATTTAGTCCACATGGAATTTGCTTTCATAAAGTGGGATAATATGTTTTTGTTTTTTTACAGATATTTGTAACAAACAATTAGGTAAGTACACTTTTGTCTGTCCTGTCCAAGCTCCTCAAATTTATCCTCAAAATTACTTTTCCATGGATTTTCTGAATCATATGTATCCTTTGTCTTAAACTGTGAGACTCAACTGCGTCGAATAAGACGTGCGTGTATTGGTACCACTACTACAGTGATGTAATATTGATGCATATTTTCAGTCATGTGAATAATGGGGTCGGTTGGTTAAAGTTTTCAACCTGTTGATAGGTACCTGTTGCATTCTGAAAGTTTGTACAGACCTGGTTAATATGACTGTGAGACAGCTTAGCTTATAATGTTTCAGTAAATTCACTCAAAAATATGTAACGTTGCTTTTGCTAGGACGTCCAAAAATTATGAAATTCGCGATCCAATTAATATTTTAATGTCAAAATAAAGAAAACTGAATTCATACATTATTATTTCTGAATTTTGTAGCTAAAACAAATTAAGTCGATGAATTAAATCTTACACAAATGCCATTCAGTATTTTGAAATTAACCTAAAAAGGTAAAAAAATAGATCCGAATTTCATATGACGTATAGAAGAACTTTCAAAGCAAAGTTCTAGCATTATCTGGGAAATATTAAAATAAATTCATAATTATTTTCAATTATTTCAGTCATTATTATTTAAAATTTTTATGAGACTATTTTAAGTAAAAAAATATATATATTAAAACGATACCGTTGTCTTGGATTTTAGCACAAAAGTGTCTTACATAAATAGCGGTACACTTCAATTACTGTATGACTAATTCCTCATCCTAATTCTGCAAATAGTTTAGACAATTCAAATCTTAATTATCATGTATAATTCCAATTATCTTGCGAATACCGAACAACTTGTAAAGTTTCTATAAATATGGTATATCTCTACAAGTGTGTGTATGTTGCAATAGCATGTCTCTTTAAATGTAGAAATGTATTCGAAAAGTTAGAAATTTGTGAAATTCATAATTTAGTTTACTTGTAACTATTAATGATTTAGACTTACATGTTATCATAACCTACAGCTTGTTGCTCAAATATTAGAACTCAGTGAGACAACACATTAAACACCCATAACTTTCTATCAACAGTCGTAAAGAAACTTGCAAAGGCAGCAAATTAAATTAGAAATCAAATAACAGATAGATTTGAAATAAAGGTTAAAATTTCATAAATGGATCACAATGTGTTAATTGAGATAATTACTCCATTTAAATTTAAATGTGAATTTTAGAATGCCATTCGTGAAATAGTTATAATACAATAATTTAGAGTATATATACAGAATTACAAACTTTTATTTAAATATTTATTTACATTTTAGGTAAATATTTATGATGAAACGGAAATTTAAAACTTTACTAATAAGGTATAACAATAAATTCATTTTGGAATTCCGCTTAGAAAATATTTTTAAATGTTGTTTGCTACATAATTGTGTGTGAGTTTGCCCAGTATGTATCTTTATAATACATATACTTGCCAGAAATTAGAAATGCTTTCGCTTAACCCTTCAGGTTGCGTTTAGTTTTTGCTCCGCAGTTTTTTCAAAAATCGCCTCACGCACGTTCAGGCTGATTTATTGGTTTAGAACTCATATTAGAACTCAGAAAGATGTTTGTATCAAATCAACAGTTCTCAGGTCTACTATCGCTCCGGGCGGTCTTGTAGGAAGGGTTGCCTCTATGCCACCTATTTTGTGATTGCCGGTGGTCATGTTATATTATTACTATTATAAATTAATCGGTTATATTATTCTTATAACCAGAATATTTTTATGACCTTCCAAATTTGTGCGTGCTTTTGAACTCACAAAAATCAAGTTTGATTATCTTTGTATTTACCCTGAATTTTAAAAGGTAAATGCTGATATTTCTATATGAGTTATCGTTAATATAATAGTTTGAAAAGTTTTGTTTATCGAATTTATCAAGGAATTGTTAACATAACTCCCACTATTCAATGTTGTATGCTATACTGAAAATACCAAATTAGAAAAGACATTTGCATACATTTTTATTTATTTAGGATCTAAATAAAAAGCAATTGGAAATTTCTCGGGTAGATCCTATGTGGAAAATGAAGAGTTAAAATAAAAAAAAAATTAGGAAATCCATTATTTGAATAATATGTGAAATTTTAAATACTGAAAACTGAATTTACACGTTATCATTATTTACAACTTGTAGCTCAAACATATGAAGTCGGTAATTCAACAAATTAAATCCCCCATAAATCTCAATGCAACGTCTGAAACTAACTTGCAATGCCATCATATTAAATCCGAATTTCGAATAATATTTAGATTTGGAACAGATATTAATATTTCATAAATGAATCACCGCGTTCTAATCGGAATAATTAATCCATTTATACTAAATGCGGGTTTCATAATACCGTTCCTGAAATGCTTAGAATTAATTTCCGTACAATAAGCATATACAGAAATTCCTATAGCTTTGAATACTATTTATACTAGGTATTGTTAATTTGTTGTGACAAAATAAAATAATGTAAAAGTGCACATTATGATGAAGGGTTGTTTTGTACAGACGACAATCCAACTATTTCCTGAAAAAAAATATTGTTTCACACTTTATGACGAAACTTACACCCATTTCACTCATATATATATTGAAATACTCATACACACTATCACAATATTAAAAACTAGTGTGAATACCCGTCATAGGACGATAACTAGAAATCAAGGTTTTGACTTGAAATTTGAAATAGTTAATAATAATATTCATATGCTATTCACATCTACAATAAGGACCTCTGGGATTTTAACAAAAAAATTATAATCTGGTGTACATAAGATGAGGGATCTTAATTATAAAAAGGAAACACATATATAATGCAGAGTATATTATCTATATGAATGTAATGAAAAATTGGCATCAATAAAGTTATAATGCATACAAATAAAATAAACCCAAATAAATAAAAACAATTTTCGTGACGTCACAGTAAATATGAATTTTTATTCTCTTATAAAAAACAAAGTAACACGTGCAAAATTATTTTTTTTCCGAAATTTAACAAAAAAATTAAAACATACGTCAAAAAAGCCACGTGTCTGAATATTTTTATTATTTCTCTTTTCTCTGCAACAATAGAAGCAATCCATTGTTTCCAATTCATTGTTTGGATGATTTTTTACCGGAATCAACACACATTGTATTTTATTATATTTAGATATCTCAGCACATTTTTCTGCAGATTAATATTATTTTGTATGAAATGTGATGACAGCACAGGGGTTCCTGGAAATGCGCTGTAATTAGATCAGTTGCACTTTATGTATTGTTAACTACATTCTAAAGTATGTTAGCTTTGTATCTTTTATTAGTATGCATATAGCTCGGTATTGTCTAGACAAAAACTATGGTAATTTAAAACACTTCTCATGATATGATCACATATCCTAGAATGCAAATTAAATGTATAGGAAATGGATTGGAATGAAGTGTATTCTAGTGATATTTACTCCATTAATTTTATGAATTCTATGACCTGTTGAAATACTCATACATACTCTCACAATATTGAAAATATCTTTGAACATTTTCAGCAAACTAATATTACTGTGCATGAAATGCGCTGGACAGCACATAATGTCCTCGAAATGCGCCGTAGTTATATCATTTCCACTATATGTATTGCCAACGACATTCTGAACTATGAAGCGTCTAGCCCGGTTTCGTTTAGACACAAACGATGGTCATTTATAGCATTGCTCCTAATATGCACACGAGAAAGGAGATTCTCCTTTCGGAGATCGGGTGCGCACAAATCCGAAACATTTTGTGTTATCAGAGTCCGATCCTGATACCGAAAGTATGTAATAGTCTAAAGAAATCGCATAATATTTAAATTTATATCAAAAATCATATATAAATAGTAAAATAATATATAAATATATCAAAAGCAGCCTTTAATTATAAGTCAAGGGGGAAAAGAGACAGAGGAAGGCCACGAAAAAGATGGATTGAGGCCGGAACAAGCTTATAGCCTTAAACCATGGTTTGGGATGATGATGATGGTAATATTTAAAAATTGTTTCAAAAGTAATATCTCATTTTTAAACAACTTCTTACATGGAAATAACTGTTAATCCCCAGAACATAATTCATTTTATGGAAATTTACATTAATTTTTTTTCAAAAGAGAAGTTTGGTATCAAATAAAACTATACTTCCTTTAAATGACTCTCATATTTCTCTACCCCAACAAACAAACCTGCAAGATACATTAGCAAATTGCGTTTTATGAATAAATGCATGACATTTGTAGAAAATGCTTTTTATATAATCTAACAACGTTTTCATATTTCCTTTAAAAAGCGTACATCTTAAATTATATTTGATTCCTTCCTCAAAACAATCTTTCATGATTCTCGTGTCTCTCAAAATCAATTTAAATCAAAAATATTTCATCGTTAGCTGAAAGATCCGATGATTTTATAGGAAAAGAGGAAACACTGCTCGATTGCTTTCTATCGAAATAATAATAAATGTCAATTATATCTACTTATGAATGAAAGTGATTTCATTGCTGTGCAGAGCAGAGCCACAGAATGAGGAGAGTTTATGATTAAAAATAGATTTAAGAATCAATAATGTTATTTTCATATTAAAAGTGATTATGTCTGGCACACAATAGAAAACTAAAAATTTGCAAACTTTAAGCTAATGCTGGTTGATTAAAAACAAAAGAAAAAATTTTGCTTTAGATATCTAAAAATAAAATAAAGTACAAGAAACATTCCAATTAAAAAATAACCTCAGTCACAAACGAAAATCCAACAACAAGTTATTCGCAGCTCTTCCGATTGGCGGAATATTATCAACAGGCCGTTGTCTACAATGCTAGACGTAAATCTCCAAAAATTCTTTTAAATCATTTAATATTAGAAAAGAAAAACACGATTTCTGTTTCCCCTTCATTCTAATAAAAATTGCATCAAAGTAGACTGGAAATGGATTACGTAATTTTTAAAGAAAACAAAAAAGTTTTTTTCTCTATCAGATAATAAAAAAATTGTCAGTTTCAGAAAAAGAAACCTGAACCCGAAGAATGGCATATAAAATCGAGCCCTTGCACGTGTTGGACGCGGGCTTTCGGACAAAGGGGGAGCCCGTCTCCTCTCTAATGGACACTAATCCCAGAATGTAAATTAAATCTATTAAAAATTTTGTTGTAACTTCTACAATATTTGAAAAATTATCAGCGAGAGAGTAGGTTTAGCTTATTGTTAGAGTGAAATTATCTTTATTTGTGATAGAAAACGGATTATGGCACTGATTTCGCATACAAATAACGTTCATTTTCATAGATAAATTTGCCACTTCTTTTTATCAACACAGTTTATGAACACTCTGAATTTCTGATAAACACACTTGGATTTTGATGAAAAATCCATTCTGTTAGAGTGTTCTTAGATTTATAATGAAGATATATAAAGTAGCACTATATAAAAAATAAATAAAACTAGATTTAAAAAAAAAAAAAAAAAAAAAAAAGAATATTTCCGATATACGCATGATTTCATTCTGCACTACACCTTTAAAATAAGTGTTTAGAGAGATGTTCATATCACAGCTTTTCTTTATTAAATTTATATAATATTTAAATTAAATTTGTATCATAAGTTATTTTTCTCTTCATAGTTAAGACTCAGTAATCTTTAATAATGAAGTTTAATATCAAATGTGTAATTTGAAAATTTATATATACATTTTTTTAAATTACAAAAAAAAAAATCCAAAAAGTGAAAACTCTACTTTTGATATTATTTCTGCTGTCAAAATGTATTTTTCTAACCACAAACAAAACACACAACTCTGAATGAGGTATCATTCATCAAAATGATGTGATATATTACGTGAAAACCAAACTCAATATGAAATGACTTTTCTCCATGCTAAAGATCTCAAAGAAGTTGGCCCAGAATTAACTTCCATATATATCTATCTTATTTGATGAACTTATATCTTTCACTGTTAAAATTTTGCAGCAATCTGTCCAGTCATTTGTCCGTTTTTATAGAAAATTGTTACATAACCTTAATTTAACTCTTTTCTGACCATAATATGGACAATAATATGGTCTTAATAGAGTTAAATTACGGTTATGTAACCGTGTTTTATAAAAACGGTCAAATGACTGAACAGTTTGCTGCAAATTTTTAACAAGATTCCTATTTTACCTTCCAAGTGATTTTTCACCCTAGATCAAATTTTTAAATGTACATTTTTTTCAGAATTTTATCTGAATGTTTTAAAATTTGTGTTAATTCTCTTTTAGAATTACCCCTTTCTTAAAAAAGCAAAAATCCCACCTTTCATGTATTCCGTAGTTTGGGTGGTTTTACAATTACAATCACAGTTATAAATTTGCTACTAAAGTAAAGGAAGGTACATGTAGAATTGTGTTTTAAAGCTTTGGTCATTCAAGGACATATCTCTTTGCAACACATAAAATTGAAATAAAAATGTCGTTTTAAAAATTTAAATAGTTTTTAAAAGAAATTTCTCTTACTTATTCTCAAAAATTTACATCAGGGTAGCGGACTCCAGCGTGCTGCGCTCGCCAACCCCCTTCCCGATCCCGCACGCTCTGAAAGACGGTAATTTGCTCTGTTCTAAGAAGACTCGATTACGGAAGATTGAAATATATTATCGCTATCAGTAGATATATTCCGTAATATGGTTGCCATTCATTTCCCTTTTAGTGGGATATTTTCTGCCCCCAAGGCCACATCAATCGCTTTCACGACAGCGGAATGTGAATTATGTAAGATCAACTACATATTTGAAACACACTTATTCATGTGAAAATAAACTTTTTAATTGAAATGGAAATATTTCTATTTGCGCTGTTTTACATTTTTCAACAGTATGTTAAAAAGACTTTTTTTCAAATATGAAACAAGTATCTTATAAATATTTTTTTTAATTGAAACTGTTTGGCAACATTATTATTTGGGCATTTTAATTATAAAGTAATTTTCTACATTTACTGCTTTTAACACGAAATAAATTAATTATTATTTTATTTTTTTTCTTTATATTTTTAATACTTGCGTGTAAATACATTTTTATGACATAATTTCCCCCCTTTACAGCTTTTAACAAGTCATCATTTAATTATTATTTTAAATAATTCTTTCTGTTTTTAATATAGACGTGTAAATATATATTTTTCTTAATGAAATGTAATATTATTATTTGCGCTGTTTTAAAATTTGGTAATTTCTATAAAAATTACTTTTTTGTAATATGAAATAAATTTCTATTTACATAGTGACATTTTGAATATATATATATATATATATATATATATATATATATATGTCGTGTTTCCAAGTTCAAATCCGGGAAAAAGGCAGTCGTGCTCGTGATAAATAGGGTTAGCGATGTGATTGGTTTCCCTTTTAGTTCGCATCAGGCGGCCGGGTGGTATCATCAACAACAAGAAATGTCAGTCCATATTTTTGTCGAAGAACCTTTTATTTCCAGTTTAAGACATCTCTTCAGGGAAAATGCTCATTAGCCAACGCTAAACGAAAAAAAATACAACGTTCCATTATTTTCTAGAATCCGTCCCGATTCTTTTAGCAAACACCAGCGTCGAAAAATCCTCTCCGAATCAGGATGATCGTGTTTTTAAACTAGCTTGCGTAATAATACAGAATACGTCACGTGACCCACTTCTATCGAATCAAAAGGTCTCTTTTGGAACTTTATCAATATTTCCGGCGGATTTATTTTGTTGTAAAATGCAAAAATTTTCTACGCCCTTCCAGAATATTCCATAATCTCGTACCAGATGCCTGTCATATCAACAAACGAGCTTATCTGTTTTTGAGGCTGTAGCTAAACTTCGAATTTAATACGTAATAAAAATAATAAGAAGAAAAGAAAATGAATCTTTATAAAAGGGAAAAAAAAAAGAAAGAATTAAAGTTTTTCGGAAATATTTTAATAGACATTTGATATTTAATAATAGGATAACTTTATGAAATAAGGTTTTTTGAGCGGAATATTTTAAGAGATACGATATTTTAGCATTTAAATAAAGAAGTTATAGCAATTTGACCACACGGGAATAATACTAATGAATTTTAATAATGGATTAAAATAAAGATGTTCTATTTAAAGAATAAATTAAAAAAGCTATCGCCATTTTTAGAATAACTACATTCGAATAAATATTATTAAGTGGATTAGGAATAATTGGCTTTACATATGGATAGTAAAAGGCTATTTTAAGAATGAGAATTATTTTAATAAGCTGGGTTATATACCGAATATTATTGAATGGACAAATTTTATAGAATAATTGCGGAAAAATTTTAAATTTTGTAATATTAATATATATATAAATTACAAAATTTAATTTTTTCCGTAATCTGCTAAATTAATCTATAAAATTTTTCCATTTAGTAATGTTCCGTATATAACACCTGTTTATTAAAATAGTTCTTATTCTTAAAATAGTCCTTTACTATCCATATGTAAAGCCATTTTATCCTAATCCACTTAATAATATTTATTCCGAAGTAGTTATATCTAAAAAATGGCGATAACTATTTAAATTTATTATTTGAATTGAACACCTTTATTTTAATCCCCTATTAAAATTCATTATTATTCCCGTGTAGTTAAACCGTTATAAATTCTTTATTTAAATGCTAAAATATCTTATCTCTTAAATTTATTCCATCTTAAAAAACCCTATTTCCGTAAATTCTTTCTTATATTAAAATATTAAATGTCTGTTATCCTGTTTCAATATTCAAGTATTTCTCACTTTTAATCTGTGTCAATTATTAAATTTCTTCTCTAGTATTCTAAAAAATCGCCTGCAGTTAAAGAATTCATTTTATACCTATTCTCGAAGCTAAAATATTACTTCATTTTACCGCGTTTTTAAAAGCTTTCAGAAAATTCCAGTTCTAACCAAAAAGATTATTTGGCGCCAAATCATTCAGGAAGTTTAATCACTACGATATCTCTAAGCCGGAAATTGGATTAAGTCCTTCAAATTCAGACTATGATTGACTAAAACAGATCATAGGTCTCGTTTGTATCCTTTCGTATAGCTTCCCTTAAAATCGCTTGCAATGCTAGGAGAGACAGAATTTTGACGTGTGGCGTTGGCTAAGAGAACGACGTAAAAGTTTAACTGGCGTCTAATTAACCTCATAGTCTTTTTTCACTAAAATGCATAAAGATGTAAATATATTACTTGAAGGTGCGTAAAAACATACATAAAACATTTAAAAGAACATTAAAGTCCTTTTAAAAATTCTAAAACGTTTTCAACCGAACTACTCGGTCATCATCAGTGAAAAACTAATTGTTGTTTGGAATATAAGGTGGGATGGGAAAGAAAATCAATGATGTATTTATTCATTCCAGACTGAGTGGATATCATATGATAATACATCGTTGCATACTATTTCCTTTTTAGATATTATTTCTAGAGACTCTCTTATGATAGCTTCCAGATGATTACTTGTGTAGAATATAATTTTGGATTCATTGAAATCTACTTTTAAAGGTTCAGTTTGTGCTAATCTTGCAATCGCAGTGTGGGGTCTATTTAATCTCAGATCTGCTTCATGTTCTTTTATTCTGTCCCGAAATTTCCTCAGTGTCATACCTACGTACATAACATCTTTGTTATCTTTCTTGAATGGTATAATATATACCCCTGATCTATGGATAGCCTGGATTGGGTCTTTTTATTTTTAATTTTTATTGAGTCTTTTTTCAGTTAAGTGATGTAGAGAGTTTAAATAACGTTTTAGAAGCGGTTTAGTGCCCAGTGGATCCAACCCATTCACATAAATAAATATCTTGAAATTTGAGAAAGACTCCTGGAAATTATTGACTGTCGCAACGAAACGTACTGATGCATCGATTTAATGGCAGTTTAATGAGCATTCCTCCTGACTTGACGTTTAAAAAAAGTCAATAAATTTCTTTGCTTCTACTGAAATTTGGCTGAAATATGATTTGTTGTTGGTGATACCACGCGGCCTCCTGATGCGATCGAGAAGGGAAACCTTGCACAGAGTTTATCAACAAGTTTCCGACTGCCACTCAGATCGAATTCGAACTTGAATTCAGGACATATATATATATATATTAACTGAAAAATCTTGACCCACATCAACCTTAAATAGTACTTAAAGTAATTCTCCAATTAAAAAACTGACTGTCTCAGTGTGTTTATTACACATTTGGTTATAAAATTTCAGGTAGTCTTGTTTGTATACGCGATAGTGTTTGCAGGATAATCCGAAAATTTTAAAAATTCATAACGTAATCATTTACGGGAACAACAGCGCTAATAAAATGTTTTTAAAATACAGAGAAATTGCCTTGAAATTTCCAGAAAACAGATTGTCATGCTTTTCAGCCATTAATAAGGATTTATAAGGATGGGCCTAACATTATGTAAGCGCACTGTATAAACATAAATTTTATACAAGTTGCATTCCAATATATTTTTCAAAAAGTGTTTTTCACTTTCAATTTTGTTTTAAGTTTAAGATTATTTTAGTTGGATGTCTTTTAGAATGCATCAGAATTATTTAATGAAAATAATCTCCCCCATTCAATTATAGTTATCAGAACAGTGTCATTCATGATTATTTCAACGCGTTCATTCATTACTTTCAAGATTGATTATTCATGGAAGAGCATTCGACAATCATTTTCAAGTGTATGTGATTAATAAATCTCGACAGAGTGAAATGAAACCGTCAATTATAATTCTTATACAGAACTGCCGTCGAATATTGATAATGGAATTATCTCAGATAAATTGCTCAAAATCTACTCTTTGATAATGTCATTATCTTTGCTTGAATGGTAAATATTTTGAATAAGATAATATTTTTATTTTAGAAAATCGGTGTACTTTTCCATTCAGAGCTTTTCAAAACATTATACCTGGAGCTTTGTTTACAATACTTATCTGTAAATTCATGTAAAATATGGTTTTCAATCTTTAGTTCTAAATTACTCATGCAAGGTTAGATTTTATGTCTGTCCTTTCTGGTTAAAGAAAATGAGCTTTTTTTTAAGATAAAACATATATTTTACATCATATTGATCCTCTTACTAATTTTTTAATCAAATGTCTCTAAAAATATTGATTGTTTTTAACCCTTTAATAAAAATATAACTAATAATTAATAATAATAAATTAATAATAATAATTTATTAATTAAATTAAGTCTATTAATTAAATTATTAATATACTATTTAAAAAATAATACTAATAATTCAGTAATTACTATACTAATAAAAAAATAATAATTCAATAATTAATATACTAATTAAAATAATAATAATAATAATTCAATAATTAACATACTAATTAAAAAAAATAATACATTCAATAACAAATTAAATACTAATAATTAATATTAATAAATGAATACTAATATGTCTAAAATTACTAATGAATCTTACTACTAATTATAAAATACTAATAATTATTAATAATTAATAATTAGTAATTATTAATAATATAACTAGTAAGCTAGTCATTATATAGATATGTTTCGATAAAAAAAATTACAAAAAATTACAAGAAAAAGAAATAATAAGGTATGCGCATACTTTTATACAGTGTAATAATACTTATATAATACATAGTAAATAATAAATGTTTAGAATTATGATAACTAGGTTTCTTTATGGAAAAAGAAAGTCACTAAAAGTGATACACGTAGATCGTTTAATATCGAATTTTTTTGTTAAATTCCGCTTTAGTAACTAAAATTTAAATATTATTAATTTCTAAAATAATATATACCAGGTGCGTCAAAAGTTTGTTAAAAATTTAAAAATTTATTGAAAAGAAACAAATAATGCTAAAAAAATTGCGGTTTGCAGGAATGGGATTAAAAGGAGATCAGATTATTTTTAATAACAAAAAATTGTTTAAAAAATTAACAATAGATGGCGCTGGACGCATAATATTTATGCAAATCATGCTGTCAATAAAACCCCTCAACAGGCACAGATTCTTATTTCGATGCTAGCAGTATGCTTTCGTTACCAGATCAAGCACTGTTGGTTAAACATTTTAAAAAGAACCGGGAAAAGGTAACTGCAGCATTGCGAAAATTATGCACGGCAAAATGACTGAAGACTAGAAAAGGACCTGTTTCATGTGCTGAGATACTGAAGATTGTCGGACGCTTCGCTAAAAATGGATCTTTTATTATAAACCTAATTTTCATACATCTGTTTCGTATTATGTTTGCCAGTGCCATCTTTGAGTTATTTTTTAACCACAACATTTTTTGCTATTAAAAAAAATCCGAACTCCTTCTAATTAATTCCTGTGAACCGCAAATTTTTAGCATTATTTATTTCTTTTTAATGATTTGTTTTTAATTTTAAGGAACTTCTGGCGCAACTGTTATACATATATATATTTATATGGGTATTTTCATTGGTTTAAAGATTGATAGATAAGTCATAGAGGAGCATTTTCACTATCATTTGCAAGTAAATTTGATTTATCAAACACGAGTGATGAAAACGAAATGTTGTATTTCAATTCTTAATTCAGAATCACTGCCGAATATCGATAATGGGATTATCTCAGTAAATTGGTAAAAATCTAACCATTGATAATGTCATTATCTCTGATTTAATGGCAAATATTTAACCTGAGATGGTATCATTATCTCAGGAAATATTCGTGTATGTTTTGGATTACGAACGTTTCAAAATATTATATTTTGTTGCTTCGATGTTTCTTTTCATTAGTACCTTAGTTAAAATATTTCTTTTAATCACATCTTCCATCAAGATTCCAAATTACCTTTAAATTGTTTTCAAAGACTTTTTTATTTTTAAAGTTAGTGATTAAAAAGTAGCATTTGTTATACATTTCTGCTAGATAATCTCTCTCTCTCTCTCTCTCTATATATATATATATATATATATATATACATTTTAGTTCACTTCCCTTATTACTTTTTTGAAGGCGTTAACTGTTTTCTATCTACTGATATTTCAATGTTGTGGTCGCGGGAGTTCTCATCTGAACTTTAGACTGCAAACACAAGCAAATACTTTATTGGGGCTTGTGAAGTTGAATGATGCCTCGCGAACAATATAAATTTTGATGAGTGCAGTATTTTTTTTACAGCGTGAGAACGAAGTAGAGAATGAGTCGAGATGCAGACTGAGTAAGACGGACTCGGGAGATGCTCTTAAATCTCCGGCGACGGCCAGCCTTTACGAGCTGAGCTGAGAAATGGTATCGGCAAACGGCCTTTAGGAGCTTACGAGTTTTCATGATTGTTCTAATTATTTTTTAACTTGTACATATTTGTAAATATTTGATATAATCCAGAAAATTAAACAGTGTAAGATTTCAACAAAAATCTGCCTTGGACTTATTAATACCCATTTAGACAACCGGCCATAACAAATATCTACAAAATGGGAGGCACGGCCTGGGTCAACGGAATCTATGCGAACTGGATCTACATGATTTGTGAGTGATCTGAGTGATCGGGATCTACGTGAATTTCGAATAAAGAAGCAAAAAGATTTGTGCATCAAGTTCCTGTGAGATGTTCACGTGTGTCTTCACGTAAAAGTGTTTTGTGCTTCCGAATTTTTTTTGTTTCATCTGTGTATTACTACACATCCAAGTGTGTGTGAGTGGTTATTATGTGATATGTGCATCGTATCTGTGAAATGTGCGATCGTTTGTCGGTTAAGTTCAGTGATGAATCACTGATTAACAGATAAAGTCCTTTCGGTAAAGAAAGAGGGAAATGTTTCGAGTATCGGTGTAGAAAGTTTGACCCACTGACCGTCTGTGCAAGATAAGTGTCGTGTTTTCGCGGTGGCGGAAAGCGATTTTCTTTTTTTTCTGGTGATATTTTTTTTCTTCTGCTTTTAGTGTACGCAAGAGGAAAATGTGTTGTTCGTTTATCAGCAAATAAGCGACCCAGAGTCAGAGCGCTCGAATGAAATAAAATATAAACGTCTGCCGTGCATATTTTTTTTTGCAGACTGGGAAAAGTGAAAAGTGAAACGATTAAAGGTTTTTTTTTTTTCTCTCTCTTTTTCTTCGTATAGATAGAGGAAGGTGTTATTTTTTTTGCTTCCTCACATGAATAATGTTTGATTGAGTAATGTTTTTTTTCTAGAATAGAGTTAAGTAGTACAAAGATATATATATTTTTTTTGTATCTTGTTATTTTTATGGGAAAGGAAACAAAATATATATTCGATTTAGAATACTTAGAGAAAGTGTTTATAAAATTGTTGAATATTATTATATGTATAAATATATTTTATTTATCGGGTGAAGATATGAAAGTAAGTGTGTTTTTATAACTGTTACGTATTATTATATGTATTGATATATTTGATTTATCGGGTGAAAATACGTATATTATTGATTTATTTAATGATATATTTTATTTTTATGTGTTAATTAGTTTATGATAAAAATGGCACATTTAATAAGGTCAAAAAAGATCGATCTGATTACTGTGGCAGTCGAATTAGGTTTAAATCCACCGGAATCGACCAATAAAACTCAATTAACTGATTTAATTGTAAAATCCAAAGGGTATGATGAAGATTTAGTGAAAAATTTGTTAGAGGGAATTGTAAGTGAGCGTGAAGAAGCCGAAAGATTATTACAGCAAAAAGAAGCTGAGAATCGCGAGTTTGAATTAAAACGATTATAATTGGAAAATACACAAAAAGCCCAATTACATAACTCTGTACCTACAATCGCCGGAAAAGGTTCCGATGTTTTAAAATTGTTAAATAGGTACAATAACGAAGAGGAAATCAGTATATACTTAACCCTTTTCGAACGCCAGGCAAAGCGATTAGAGATAGACAAAGATGAATGGGTAACCTATCTTCTCGCATTATTACCTCTCGATATAGTTAATTTAATAAATCGCGAAAGTGAGGAACAGTCCAGCGACTACGACTATGTAAAAAAAATACTTTTAAGACGCTTTAGACTTACACCGGAGCAATTTCGGCAAAAATTCTTCTTGCATAGAAAGCAAAATTCGGATTCGTGGAAAGATTTCTCGTTTGAACTCTCAAATTTCTTGGATAATTGGTTATCTGGCCTGCAAATATCGACGTACGAACAATTAAAAAATATTTTGATTATTGATCAAATCAGGAGAAAATTGTCCCTAGAAATGAAGGAACACTTTTGTGATGAATTACCCAAAATTACGAATATAGATGATTTGACTAATAAGTTGGATGATTTTGAAACTGCCCGAATTAACTTACGGAAGGCTGAAATTAAGTCCCCAAATACGGAATTCCGAAAACGTCAAGGTTTTGAAAATAATAGAGCGTTCTATCGAAATGATGTTAGCCGCGTACCATATGAAAAAAATTACGCGAATGCCCCCCAAAAGAATTTAAATACAAAAATCCGTTGTTTTAATTGCAATGAATTTTCGCACCGTTGGAGGGATTGTCCCCGAAAAAAAGAAGGCCCAGTGTGCTGGAAGTGTAAAATTCCTGGCCACAGGTCTGACCAGTGTACAAACAATTCTCCTAAAAATGCAAATGCCGCCGTAAGCAACAGCTCTAATCCAGCAGATAAAATAATAAAGAGCGTGAGGATTTTAGGAAAAAATATAGATGCCTTGATAGACACAGGTAGCGACGTAAATATGGGGAATAACGATATTTATATTGCCCTGGGATGCCCTAAATTACATGAAAATGACTTGGTTTTGTCAGGTATTGGTGGAAACCAAATAACACCCATAGGATTTACGACCGTAAACATTGAAATAGATGGTTATACAGTAAATTCAGATTTATACATCGTAAAAAATTTGAATCATTCTATAATTTTAGGGAATACTTTTTTGAGACAATTAAATTTCAATATTTCGGAAAAAGGATTGCAAATTATGGGAAAACGGAAGTTAAAAGAAGTTAGGATAAATTACGTCACTGCTTTCCCACAAGAAACAGCCATGACGAAAATCAAACGCCTCAGCTATGTCACACCCAGATTTCATGCGATGTTGCGGTCAGAAAAACAAAACAATCCCACGATAGGAAAAATGATTTCGACAGCTGAATTAGTGAGAAATGAACAAACTAATCAAAATGAAACAGCTTTTAACTTTAGTGAAAAAGTAAACATGCAATTAAGTACTGCAAAAAGTTGTTTATTAGAAAGTGAACCGTGTTCTATCCCACAGTCAGACTTAGCGAAAACCACAGATATTTATTTAGCTGAAACAGCCAATTCTATTAATTTTCAGGAAGTTGAGCTGAATCATATTACAAACAACGCTATTAAGAAAGAGTTAACGGAATTGATTACTAATTATAAGCCAAACAAGGTTAAGGACACAGAGTTAAAAGTAAATATAATATTAACTGATGATATTCCGATTGCGCAACGACCGCGTAGATTAGCGTATCCGGAGCAGGAGTTTGTGGACAAACAAATACAGGAATGGTTGGAAACGGGAATTATAACGGAGAGTAACTCTAATTATGCATCTCCTATAGTGTTAGCGAAAAAGAAAAATAATTCTTGGAGACTTTGCGTAGACTATAGATTACTGAATAAAAAAATAATTAGAGATAATTTTCCCTTGCCAAGAATAGAAGATGTTTTAGATAACATTGAAAGTGCAAAGGTTTTCTCAACATTGGATTTAAAAAATGTTTTTTTTCATATAGACGTAGCAGAGGAGAGTAGGAAATATACAGCATTTGTCACGCATAACTCGCAGTACGAGTACTTAAAGCTCCCATTCGGATTATCGGTTGGACCACAACAGTTTCAAAGATATATTCAAGCTGTTTTTAAACAGTTAATTAAAGAAAAGGTAATATTAATTTACTTAGACGATGTCATAATACTTGCGGAAACTGAAGAAGAAGCCTTGGTAAAACTAAAACGCGTCCTAGAAGTTGCATCGGATTACGGACTTGAATTTAATTTTGCAAAATGTCAATTTCTTAAACGGAAAATTGAATTTTTAGGCTATATTATCGAAAACGGAACTACTAGACCCTCGGAAGCCAAAACTTTGGCAGTAAAGAAATTTCCTGAACCCCGAACCCTTAAACAACTACACAGTTTTCTGGGTCTAACTTCTTATTTCAGAAAATACATCCCACATTATGCAACTATAGCGAGACCTTTAAGTGATTTATTAAAAGCGGGAAATAAATTTAAATTTGGAATACCCGAAAAGCAAGCTTTTGAAACTCTTAAAGAAAAATTAGTTAACCCCCCAGTATTGCATGTATTCCGACGAGGCGCTAGACTAGAATTGCACACCGATGCAAGCGCCATAGGTTTTGGTAGTGTCCTACTACAAGAAGATGAGAACAAAAACTTACATCCTATTCATTACATGAGCCGTAAAACTACACCTACTCAAGCAAAATTTTCGAGTTACGAATTAGAGACCCTTGCGGTAATAGAATCGGTCAAAAAATTTCGAAACTACTTATTAGGCACGACATTTAAAATTGTGACAGATTGTTCCGCGTTTCAAAAGACTATGGACAAAAAAGACATTACGCCAAAAGTAGCAAGATGGGCGCTATTCTTACAAGAATTTGATTATGAAATAGTACATCGAGCGGGAAATCAAATGAAGCATGTCGACGCATTAAGCAGAAATACAGTATTGGTAGCAACACGTTCTTATGACGAATTAACAGCAAAAATTAAATTAGCGCAACAAGAAGATGAACATATTCAAACCATCAAAAAATTAATAGAAAAAAATGAAAGCTCGGAATATTTTAATCGAAATGACATACTGTATAAATACGAAAACGACAGAGAACTGTTGATGATTCCCTTAAATATGCAAAAAGAAATAATACGAAATGTTCATAATAGAGGTCATTATGCGGTAGCAAAAACCGAAACAATTCTAAAAGAAAACTATTTTATACCCCAGTTATGAAAACGAATAGAAAACGTCATTGCGAATTGCGTAGAGTGCATTTTATGTAATAAAAAGCAAGGAAAAGGAGAAGGTTTATTGAACCCGATTCCAAAACAAAATATCCCCCTTGAAACTTATCACATTGATCATATTGCACCGATGCCATCCACTCACAAAAATTATAATCATATTTTTACCGTCGTAGATGCTTTCACAAAATTTGTCTGGTTATACCCAGTTAAAACTACTGCTGCCGTAGAAGTTATAGATAAGTTAAAATTACAACACAACATTTTCGGAAACCCGTCCCGAATAATAACCGATAAAGGACCCGCGTTTACATCCGACGATTTTGAAGCATATTGTAACGAACAAAAAATACAACATGTCCCAATAACGACAGGTGTTCCAAGAGGAAATGGCCAGATAGAACGGATGCATAGAATCCTGATACCAATATTAGCGAAACTTAGCATAGATGACCCCACTAAATGGTACAAATATGTAGCATCGGTACAGCGAATTATAAACAGCACTATATCTAGAAGCACAAAATTTTCACCATTTGAGCTTCTAACCGGAGTGAGATTGCGACATAAAAACGATTTGCAAATAAAAGAGTTGTTAGACGAAGAACATGTAAATTCAATTATGTCAGAGAGAAATTTCAATAGGGAAATTGCAAAAGAGAACATTTTAAAAATACAGCAAGAGAATCACAAAACCTTTAATAAAAAAAGAAAAACGGCATACACTTATAAACTCGGTGATTTAGTAGCTATACAAAAAACACAATTTGGTACAGGCATGAAGTTGAGACCTAAATTTCTCGGTCCCTATGAAATCACCTAAGTGAAAGGAAAGGATCGATACAACGTAAAGAAAATTGGCTACCATGATGGTCCAAACATTACATCGAGTGCTGCCGACTTTATGAAACGATGGACAAATTGGACAGATTGATATTTTGAAACAATATTCTTTTTACTTTTATTGAACATTATGAGTGAACTCTGAACTTTAAGCAATTTTCAACGTTATAACAAGTTTTGTTGTGTTATTTTCATTTTTTATATTTTAGGAAACTCTGTATGTTTCAATATTTACTATTGTTTATTGTTTTGTTTGTATATATATATATTTTGTGTGTATTTGATAACTTTATATTTTAGTCGACTGGTTCTATACCTAGTGAAATTAGTAGATAATGACTGTGAGGACACAGCACAGTCAGGACGGCCGAGTTGTGGTCGCGGGAGTTCTCATCTGAACTTTAGACTGCAAACACAAGCAAATACTTTATTGGGGCTTGTGAAGTTGAATGATGCCTCGCGAACAATATAAATTTTGATGAGTGCAGTATTTTTTTTACAGCGTGAGAACGAAGTAGAGAATGAGTCGAGATGCAGACTGAGTAAGACGGACTCGGGAGATGCTCTTAAATCTCCGGCGACGGCCAGCCTTTACGAGCTGAGCTGAGAAATGGTATCGGCAAACGGCCTTTAGGAGCTTACGAGTTTTCATGATTGTTCTAATTATTTTTTAACTTGTACATATTTGTAAATATTTGATATAATCCAGAAAATTAAACAGTGTAAGATTTCAACAAAAATCTGCCTTGGACTTATTAATACCCATTTAGACAACCGGCCATAACAAATATCTACATATATATATATATATATATATATACATTTTAGTTCACTTCCCTTATTACTTTTTTGAAGGCGTTAACTGTTTTCTATCTACTGATATTTCAATTCCGTATAGTAGTCTGTAAACTGATAGTTTAATAATTTTGTGGTTTTGTTTAGAAAAAGTGTTTGTCTCGACATTTATTAACACTGAATAACGTTCAGAGCATCATTTCAGATACACATTGTATATAAATATTTATACAGGATATTAATAAAAGAAAGATTTTTTTCTTAGTAGATTAAGAAAATTAGAAAATTAAAAATTAAAATTAGATGTCTTAAAATTAAAAGTCTTTAAAATTAGAAGTCTGCAAATTTGAATAAGTATAGAGGAAGACAGGTTCGAATTCAAACAAGGCCCAGATTTATCACTTTTAGATAATTACCCCAGACATTAAAACTGAAAAATATGGAATACTAATGAACGGTATAGAATTTACTGAGTTCTCAGACATTACGATCGCTTACATGCATGTCCGTGAAAATGTAATTTTTTAAGCACATTGCTCGCAGACGGAAGAAAACATTTCTGGTTTTCCTAGAGTGTAAAATTGCAATTAATGACTGCCCGAATGAAATAGAAAAGCATAGAAAGTATTTTCTCGGTATCGATGCTATTTTTCATTGAAGAAATATGAGTAGTTATTATTTCAAAATCAATGTATTCCAAGGAATTTTCATATTTTCCGTTTTACGTGCATATTAAAATCGCATTAGTTTGGGACTGCATGGGGTTATACAAAACGAAAAATACATACGTTCTCTAGTGGTACTTGGAGTAGCTATCATTAAAAAAGTGTGAATATTTACTATTTTTCTGCAGGCCGTTTTTATGTCTTTCGGTTTATTGTGCATTTTAAAATCGCAATCGCCCGGGTCGGATAGAGTTATTATAAAAAGGATACCTACCTATTTTCGGTACTGAATAGTATCTTTCATTATAAAAAAATATGAATATTTATTATTTAAAAAAACTGCAAGTTCTTTCCTATTTCTTTTTTTATTGTTTTTAAAATCTCAATAGCTGGGACTGGAATGGAAGAAATTACCTATCTAGTACATTCATGGTAATGGGGTTATCGTTTATTAAAAGTAAAATGAATATTCACCTTTTTGAAAAAAATATTTTCTGGACGTTGCTTTTTTTTTTTTTTAAGTGAAACTTCTTTAGGCGCGTTGGGCATTTTTTGAGATGGGAAAAAGCCATTGAACTCGCGACACTGTTACTGTAACCGACACCTCTGTATATTTGAAGTGAAAACTACTTTAGGCGCGTTGAGCATTTTTTGAGATGGGAAAAACCATTGAACTCGCGACACTGTTACTGTAACCGACACCTCTGTATATTTGAAGTGAAAACTTCTTTAGGCGCGTTGGGCATTTTTTGAGATAGGAAAAAACCATTGAACTTGCGACACTGTTACTGTAACCGACACCTCTGTATATAAGTATGTACATGTATTGTGTATAGTTCGGTATGAGGTAGGGCAGGGCGGGCGATATTTAAGTAGATTCGAATCACAATTGTTTGTTTCCTATTTTAGTTAAAATAAACCTACAGTATCAGTTCTGGAATATAATGATAATAAGGATCATGGTAATGATGATGATGGAAGAGTTGTTGAAATTGTGGATGAAAATCCATACGTTTCATTGGTATGCATTTCAAAGAATACCAATTAATTAAATTTCATATTTCATGTATTTGTAAATTTACGTTTTAAGCAATAGATTGCAGTTTTTGTATGTAAAATAATATGCATTATTTTTCATGTACAATAGCGCATTAAATGAAAATTGTAACATAATTTTGGTAGTAGTAGTTTATAATAATGAATACAAAAAACACTTCATTTAAAAGTATTTCCTGCACAATAAAACATTTCCTGACGATTCAAAAAATACACACGTAATTGTTCGAGTTTTCACTGCTGTCGGCACTCCCAAAGTGCCTTTTTTGGGGGGGAGGGGGGGGGGGGTTCGTTGTAAATTATACTTTCTGTATTCCGGAAGAAAAAAGCACATAAAATACCCACGGATAGAAGGTACTTTTTTGCTCTCAATGGTACCTTTTACTTTAACATTTAAGAATACTTTCTATTTAAAAAAAAATACTTTCTAATTCTACAGTATAAAATTGCCATCCACGTAGCACGGCTGGAAATAAAAAAACTAAAGAAATAAAGAAAATTAAAAGAATACCCACGTATAGATGATACTTTTCTGCCGGACCGCGCAACACCAATCGGGTTAATAGTACAAGAGGAATTATAAAGTGGTTTTTAGTATATGTTTCCTTTAATATATTTATTTTCATTGGATATATTTAAGAGTACATCATTTAATCAAATCAACCTCACAATTCAGTCATAATTAACAAGTTAATATTAATCATGATTATTTGAAAACATTTATTCATTGTTTAAAAGATTGATTAATGACAGAGGAGCATTTTTCTATAATTTAAAAGTGTATGTGATTTATTAAACACAACTGAGGGAAATGAAACGCTTAATATTAAAAATCCTAATTCATAACCTGCGAAAAGAATCACAACATGATTATCACAGATAATTTTGAAAAAAAATAATCGTTGATAATATCATTGTGTTGCTTTATGAGGAAATATTGAACTTAATGATAATATCATTATCTGAAAAAATACGTGTGCAGTTCTCGATTCCAAGCGGTCCAAAATATTTTAACTGCAGCTTTGTTTTCGTTTTTAACAAAAAGTACTGTAAATATACCACGTAAGCTTTACTTTTTCTATTAAGATTCCGAATTTATATTTATTTATTTAATGTGATTGATTACAGAAAGACTGTATTATTTTTACGTAGTTATGACAGGGTATTCTTCCTTATTGTTGAGAAACAAATAATTCCTATGTAGAATAGGAATCATTTCCTCTTCTTTATATTCCTATGCAAGGTTGTAATGCTATAGTTCAAATTATAGTGCAAAAATGTTTCAAATGTTATTAATCATGGTATGATCATCGATCTACTTAATTTTTTTTCTAAAGTTACGGAATTTAATTTTTTAGGCAGTCCCTGGTTCTTTATGTTACATTTAAAAACACTTTCTCCGCGCAATAACAAGTATAACAATAAGAAATTCATTCCTTTAATAGCACAGCCTAATGAGATATGGAACTGCTATTTTAAGATTTTTTTCGGTGTCTTCTACCTCTATATCTGTAAAAACGCGTTTTGAAAACGTTCAGAAAAATCAGAAATTTCATGAAATGCAAACTGTTATAACTTAGTAATTTGAACAAAAAGGAATTATTATTATTTCACATGTTGAATACTAGAGGAAGCTTCTCTAAACACAAATCATATGATCCAGGAACCGATAAAAAATAAAATTTCTTAATAAAAGGAAAACTATTATAATTGTGGGTGAAACAGTCAATCTACGTTATGATACAATGAGTTTCCAAATATTTTGACTGAACTAAAGTTGTTATGAAAACAAACTTGGTTCAAATAATTTTTTTTTACTACACGTTGATTTAATACATATATCACTATAAATTATTTAAAATTAAAAAAAAAAATTGAAAAGAAAAATCTCCATTTCTATTTTTCTTAAATTGAGATTTTTTTTCGCAGTGTATCTTTTACATTACACCTTATAATGAGAATAATCAAAGTATTCAACAATTATTGTAATCGCACTGTCATTCATGACTATTTCAAATCATTTGCTCAATGCTTTAACAATCAATCATCCATAGAGTAGCATTTGACTATCACTTGCAAGTATACGCGATTTATCGAACACAACTTGGGGAAATGAAACCGATTATGGTTATAATTCTTAATTTAAAACTACCTTCGAACACTGGTAATTTGGTAAAAATGTAACCTTTCATAATGACCTTTTCTCTGCTTGATTGGTAAAATGGGGTAATATTATTATCATTGAAAATTCGTAGCGTTTCAAAAGATTTTAACTGTTGCTTTGTTTCCATTTTAAAAAAAATCATGCAAAATATTCCATGCAAAATTCCTGTCATTATGATTCCGAATTATTCATATAAACTTTACTTTATTTTTTATTTATTTTTAAAGTTATTTGTAAACGAAATAAGGCAATTCTTTGCATTTTTATAATATAAAATGTAGGATATATCTTCTTATTTTTGACAGTTAACTATATCCGAAAGAATTAGATTACCTCGATTAACATGCCTAAAAATAAATAAATAAATAAAAATAAATGTGATTCTTCATTATAAAAAAATCATTTACATTAAAATATACAAATTTTCAAATTTACGTAATTTAGCATTTTTTATACGGTCTATGGTTTCTATAAGATTCATTAAAAAAAACTATCCATGCGCTAACAATTAAAACAGTAGATATTTAATTTTGCTATGAACATAATTTACCGAAATTAGAAACTGTAATTTTATCATTTTTCGGCATCTTCCAGCACTAAAAACTTATAAAAAAAAATTGAGTGCCTGAAATCACTGAAACATTCAATAAATTTAAAGTCCCAATAAATTTAAAATGCCCTTGAACGATTGGAGCAAAAAATTCGAAAACTTTAAATATATTGTTTTTTATTTTATGTTTTTGACGAATTTTTGCCTTTTTTTGTTCAATCCAAAATTGTGCGAGTGCTAACCAGTTCTAAATGTTTACTGCAATGTGAGATATACATATTATGAACGCCACGCTGCAATACTAAGAAGCTGTAGAGGGTATTACGGTAATGCTTTTACATCGCTCGCAAATAATTAGAGATTATTTAATTGCACTTAATTAATACCTTATTTAAAAAATAATGAAAAACATCTAATCACAAACATCAACAAAACTTTTTATTCTATTTATTCCCTTATTCCAAAGATATCGTTTTATCGTTTGCTGCCATAGCAACATGATAAACTAATATTATTTTTAAAAAATGCACCGTAGTAGAAAAATATTTTGTCTACATATTACATATCGTTTCAAGTACCTTTTGATGATTTACATCTTTTCAAACATAATGCAATTGATATGCACTTATGAAGTGCACTAAAACATGCTTTTTCTAGAATGCGAGGTGCTAATCATTTATTATTCATTTACAGGGTCACACCAAAGCGTAATGTTACATAATGGTCTACGGTGAAAAATTCTTCGCACTTTATTTTAATGTTGTTACACTATTTTAAACATAAAAATAATTATATGCATTACTCAGATTCAATATAAGTTGCTTACAAAAAGTTATGGTAGGCATTGTATTTATCGTTCATTTAATGGGACACATAAAACAATCGTTTTTAAGTTTAAATAAATTTTTGCATAGTACAAGCTGTGTATAAATTTTGTTGATCGTATACAGGGTATGCAAACGAATTCTTATGTTTTTACTGACTATGGGAGTGAATTGCTTAAGGTAGTTTTTAATTGTGTTTTAGCATTAAGATAGTTTTAATTGTATTTTCAATCGGAAGTATATTTGGTATAATAATTGAAAATTGTAGAATATAAACAAATTCATATACAGGGCTACGCAAAGAACTAGACACAATGCTGTTTATGGTTGGTAATTGCTGGAAGTGCGTTTTAAAATATGTTTTTGTTTTTGTTTTTTTTCACCCGAATTAAAGTTTAGCTAAATATGTGGTGTGTAGAAAAGCCTTTAGGTAATATACAGTGCTGTACTAAAGAATTCAAGTGCATTAACATGGGTTAAAAAATTGCTAAACGTGAACTTTCAAACTGAACTAAATTTTAGCATTTTATGTTGTGTATATGCAAATATATAGATCATATATAGGGCTGCACAAAATAATTAGACTACTTTTATGGAATGTAATTGCTAAAACTGGATTTTAATAAGTAATGTATGTTTTCTAAACATTTTTTACTTACATATCTTCTTTCCCCATATTTAACGGTGAAGTTTCGTTACAATTTTCTAGATTTGTTGTGAAGTATTTCATAATCTAAGCTTTACGCATGACGTTTCGTCCTTGTTATGTATTAAAAAAGCGCTTTTTTTTCCTTTTGATTTTACTTTTAAATTTAGAATTTTCTAAATCTTTTTTTTTAATCAAAATAATATCGTCAGTGAACATAAATCGGCTGTTTTCCTTCTTTTTCAAAAAATCCATTTCCACCAAATCCTTTTTTAGCAATGAAAGAAATTATTTATTATTTTTTCTTTATATCTTTATTATTTTTATTTAATATAACTTTTCATCAAATTCAAACAAATTAAAGATAAATAAAATATTTCTAAAAATTAAATTAAATATTTCAAAATATTGACAAACATTCAATAGTTTGTAATAATCACGGTAATTTCTAATCGAATGACAAAAAACTGTCACCGGTGTTAAAAATTCTCATTAAAATATGGTTTAAAGTTCCTTCGCTCTTAGTAGTCGTTTTTCCTGCAGGTATGTATCTCAGAACGTTTGTAATTTATGCACAAACTATACATCATTTGAAAAAAAATCATAACATGTCATTAAAGAACATTTAATGACTTCAGATCCATCGGTATTTCTCTAATTTAGATATTACACGAAAAAGAAATTTATAAACTTACCGAATTAAAATTGCAAAGACCGGTCCTAGAACACGTGCAAATACAGATAAGAGAAAACATCGTTCACACGAAAGTTTATTTAACAAATCCCTCTCATAACGCGATTGTAGTTTTTTGTTTTATCTTCCGTTTAAATAAAATTGAGCCATTTATTCATAAACTCTAAAAATATTGTTGAAACTTTAATGTAACCATACATTGAGAAAAATGACACTTTCAAATCTGAGTAAATCGATGTTTTTATTTTGTTCTGAAACTTTTTGTTTCAAATATGACGACCCATTGCTTTCAATTCTGAAATACCGGAAATACTCAGAATATTGAAACATGGACATACTCAAAACTAAGCACATAGAGGTCAGTTCGGGCTCATTTTTGAAACATGGACATACTTAAAAATTTATTAGAATCAGTTCAAACTTATTTTTGAAACACGGAAATACTCAAAAATGAGCACATAGAAGTCCTTTCATACCCATTTTTTTTTAATATGGACATGTTCAAATATGAGCACATGAAGTTTTATTCTTGTGTGTTTGCATGTTTTCAAAAATGAGTACATACATGTTTAAAACTTGAGTAATTTCAATTCGGAGCCATTTTGACTACGCGACATACTCACATTTGAGCATTTTTTGCTCAGTTTGAAAATTTCGTTTTTCGAGTGTATTAACCTCAAGTACCTTTCGTTTACGTAAACGTGTTTTCATATTATGAAGAACAACATTTGAAGCATTTTTTGTTTCTGGAACTATACCTCTAAAACTAACGATTTAGGAATAAGCTATTGTTCAACTATAATAAGGTACACATGTAGATTTTGCTTTGCATCACTGCTATTTTAATTGTTTAAAACATATATGATAGAAAGAATGGATTGCTTTTCTGTCCACCTCTATAAAAATAATCTGCGTGTGTTTCCAAATGCTATTTATTAAAAGAATGTTTTAACAATAGGATTGCAAAAGTGGCTTCTTGTAGAAAAATTGATTGCCTCGAAATTTATTATAACGTTTTCAGTTTACGCCTTTAATGGATACAACCAATGCTTTAAATTTATTTTCATCTTAGTACCATTCATTATTATCTCAAAGTACTTGTTCATTGCTTTTAAGATTGTATTATTACAGAGGAGCATTTTGCTAGCATTTGCAAGTATATGTGATTAGTCAAATTCCATCGCGAGAAATGAAACCATCTATCATAAATTTTGATTCAGAACATTCATCGAATTTATAAAGTGATTAGTTCGGACAAATGCGAAAAATCTTAACTATTCATAATATCAACATCTGATAAATATTGATTTTCTAATTTATTATATATATGTTAAGGTCAATATGATTTATCCGGTCATTATTAATAATAACCGGTTAGTATTAATAATGACCGCACTTATTATTAATAATAACCGGTTATTATTAAATAATGACCGGATTAATCATATTGACCGTAACATATATATATATATATATATATATATATATATATATATGTGTGTGTGTGTAATAATAAAAAAATTTCGCCATTTTTCCTTAGTTAAATTATTCCAAATTCTTACAATTCTAATTTTTTCCTGTTTTATTCTAATTTACTACTCTATATTCATTAAATTCTTATTCTTAAATTAGCTCTATCGTTAACTCTGTTAAATTCCCTTTTATTTAATTCTAAATTGTCCAAATTTACTTAAATATAAAGCTTTTAGTTATTCTTAATTTCTATCATGATCCCCGATCATTTCTGGGTTTTTGAATGTTTTTTGAGAGCCATTTTCATTTTTATTCCGAATTTTATTTTCCCGCTCTAAGTCACTTTACTACAAAATTCATCCACTACCTCTCTGTCCGAACTCTTTACTAATTATCTTTCATTGGTCGTGACGTAGCATGACGCGTCTTTTTTAATTCCTCATTGGTTCAGTGCGCGTTCTACGTCATAATTTGTGTTATTACGCTAGGTAACAAAAAGCAGCTACCTGCGGTGCTCCCTCAGAAATAAGTCGAATTTTCACTTGTCAACAACTCCCTGGCTGCTCGTTTGACAATAATTAAGATGTTCTATTACTTACCCTCTATACCTTGATGACGTAGCGATGCACGGCTATTATTGTTAGGTGGAAACTGCCCAAGAGAAATACTTAATAAAGGATTGAAATTGAACAGGCTTGTTCGGTTGATTCATGGAGAAACGCCTCTGGTTTTTTCATTCTACTGCCGCTACGGCCGCGTCAAGACTGCAACTGAAATATTACGACTGCTTCTAATTTTTCACATCACCCACCGTTCTTAATTTCATTGTGCGACCATGTGTGCTCCTACTTCTAGTATCAACTTTACTCCAACTACAACATATGACGGTAAATATTCGTAATATGATATATATAGATATATATAAAGTGAAATAATTAACATGTTTGATTGTAAGATCGTTTCAATGTTTTTAGGTGCGTTCCTAATAATATAAATACGTAGCACCTATAGTCGTCGTTTGTTCCGTCCGTCTGTCCGCATATAACAGTGCAAAAACTACCCAACCGAATAATTTGAAATTTAATATATATAATTGCTGCAGAATTATGTCGAGTCATTTCAAAATTTATGAAAATCGAATCAAAACTTAAAAAGATATTAGTATAAGTTTTCATCAAATTCATTCGGTTAAATCATATCATACGTAAGCCATATAATAATAAAAACGCAAATCATGTGACTGAGGAAAGCAAATACGGGCTGAGCATTTCTTTTATCAAATGATAGGAGGCCATTTTTATTCAAAATTATTTTTTCGAATAAAATTGCATAAAAATTACACGATCATTCAAAAAAGTTGTTTGTTTGAGCCATGAGTTACATTCAAATGTGTAACCTCAGTTAAAATTAGGTTGAAAGCCGAATATCTCAATCCATTAAAAAAAATAAACACAAGAGATTCGTTCATTACGAATCATAAAAATATTAAACCATGGAGGTAATCATTCGCAAAGCAAGATCTCCATGGTGAAATTTTCAGCGCTGTCTGGTGTCGAAAAAAAAATTCGTATTTGTAAACGTGGCATACGTAATAAGGAAAAAAAATGCTCGCCCATTTTATTCATAGCAGACATTTATTCATTCACTGAAATAAATGGATGATTTTTTTTTTACATTGTAGAACTTGTTATAGTACGAATGCACCTCATTTGCCACGAATGCACCTCATTTGTACAAGTTTCAACCTTTTTCATGCTTAGTGGCTGTTTAGTGAGCTACGTATGCATGTTTAGGAGAAAGGATTTTAAAAGTTGAATGTTTAAAGGCCATAAATGCATGACTTGGGAAATATCAAAATATCGACTTACCGTAATTTCTGGTATATAACCCGCGGCTCAAATAAATTAGTTTCGAACTAGAAATTCCATTTAATAAAATGTAACTCGTTTCTACTTGGTACTTATTTGACTTTAATTAATAAATAAAAAAGTTCTGGTTCAAAACAAATTTATTTGGGTCGCGGATTATATACCAGAAATTACGGTAGTTCCAAAATGACAGATTCATATAGTCATTCGCATATGCTATTCAATATATATCAATCTTAAATATTGAATGGAAAATGTTTAACTCGAGAGAATATCATTATTATAGAAATGTCTTATGATTTTTTCGATAACGAGCATTTAAATATATTTCCTGTTGTATATATATATGTAACGATTGATTAAAGAAAGTTAGCATTTTCAATACATTTTTAATAGATTATATATATATTTCTTTGTCAACACTGCACTTATTATTATATATAAAAACTATAATATTAAATAAAAACTATAATATATTTTCCAGAGGTATGTAAGTAATTTTAGACGATCTCCGTTTCTGCAAATGTACATATTAATATGTGCATTGTGAACTTGGTAGCGTGGAATATTCCTTGTTTCGGCATATGTTATCACCGTTTACATTTCTGACTAACATTTGAGATGGATTATGCATAAAAACATTAATACAATCCAGCAAGATAAATTCCAAAGCATTTATTGAAAAGTATTTCTTAGTTACGTTTTTTCTTAAATTTAAGGTATTTCTATTCATTACATATCTTATATAATACATCATATAATAAAAACAATCTTTTCATTCAGTTCTAGTGATCAACATAGTATTATGCCTTATTATTTCAAAGCGTTTGTTGATTAATTTCGATGCAGATTAGTCATAGATGAACGTTTGGCTATCATTTGCAAATATGTGTGACTTATCAAACTGAACTCGGCGATATGAAACAATGTAATATACTTCTTAACCCAGAACCAGCAATCATGTATTGATATTGTGATTATCTCAGATAAAATGGTAAAATTCTAAACACTGATAATTCCATTATAGCTTCTTGAATAACAAATGTATGTCTTGGGAAAATATCATTACTTTTCATAAAATCAGTTTCTACATTTTGATTCTGAGCGTTTTAATATATTTCAAGTGGAACAAGATCAATAAATTAAACTTTAGTTCACGTTATTCTTCTTTACTACAGGATGATTTATTATATATATGAATATGCTTTACAAGAGATAAATTCAAAAATATTTTCAAACAATTAATACAAAAAACAAAGTTTTTTCCTACTTAGGTCAAAAAGAAATTTTTTTCCAGCGATCTACACGCTTCGCCACTGACGGTATTTATTCCTAAATTTATATCCTGCTAAATATCTTATACAAGAGAAATTTTTTCTCCCATATAAAACTAAAATTAATTAATTTAATTAATTTAATTAATTAATATTTAAAAAAACTGTATTAACATCAAGTGTCATCCACTACAAGTTTACAAAATTTATTTGAACTTGAGTGGATAAATAAAAAAGTATTTTATTAACGTTTGAAAATTGGAACAAGATATATAAATATATATAGGGAGAGTGTTAAGTAATAGTAGGAAGGAATATATGTATAATATCACTGTAAAAAAATTCCTTAAAAAAACAGAAATTGTACTAGCAATCGGGACTCCAGTAATATTTCCGTATTTTATCGGAAAAAAATCCGTAAATTCCAGGAAATTTTCCGTGATTTCTGAAATATCCGTTTTTAAATTTCCGTTTTATAACAGATACCTTCCGTATTTTTTTAGAAATTTTTATACGGTTAAAATAAGCATTATAGGACCAAAAAAAGTGACTTCTAAAGAACAACCTGATATACAACCTAGATACATTTCTGCTTTTACTATTTCGCATTTCTGAGTGAGTTTTGTGTGAATAACAAAACCTTGCCAGGATGAGAACCTAACCCGCAATCTTCCGTATACTAAACTGGAGGTCCCGACCACTACGCCATGACTAGATAATCAGCTGTATTAAGCGTTTCTACTTATTTTAGTCCCTTTTTATGATGCAAAAACAAAAATTAATTAATTAATATTTGAAAAAACTGCATTAACATTAAGTGTCATCCACTACAAGTTTAATAAAATTTATTTGAACTTGAGTGGATGAATAAAAAGTATTTTATTAACGATTGAAAATTTAAAAAAGATATATAAATATATATAGGGAGAGTGTGAACTAATAGTAGGAATCGAAAAAAATTTCAATTTATATATATTTTTTAAAATGAGGAGGTTTATTTTTCCAGGATATCTTTTAAAATACACCATATATTTTCAACAATCTACTCATTCAATTATTGTTATTATCCCAGTGCCATTCATGATTTATTCCAAGCGTTTATTCATTGCTTTCAAGATTCTTCATAGAAGAGCATTCGACAATCATTTTCAAGTGTATGTGATTAATAAAGCTCGACGGAGTGTAATAAAACCGTCAATTCTAATAGAACCACCTTCAAGTATTGATAAGGTGATTATCTCAGATAAATTAGTAAAAATATAATCATTGATAATGTCATTATCTCTGCTTGAATGGATATTATTTTACTTGGTATGACATTATAATCAATGAGATAAACCATGTGACCTTTCGATTCCGAGATTTTGAAGATACTGCTGTATTGTTTATATATTCTGTCTGTACTATCTGTTGCAATATTTAATTCACCAACGAAAATTCCGATTTAACAATCTAAAATTTATTACTTACCCATCATACGTAGTATAGGGTAAGTCTTGTAATCGTTTTGAAAATCGAAAATTTTTTTGACAGATTTACACGTTTCAGATAATGGAGATTCCGAAAAACATATTTTTAGAAGAAAAAAAAATTGCCGTCCGTGTGTGTGTGTCTGTGTGTCTGTAAACACTTTATCTCCCGAACAAATTAAGATAGAGACTTGAAATTTGGCGAGTACTTAGTATGTAATAATGGGAAGAAGCTTATTGAATTTCAGTAACATCGATTATACGGAACTACTTTTTTCGGACTCTCGAAATATTCGTTCTGATAAAAGGTATATAAAATTTTTCGAAATTGTTTATTTTAAAGAGTGAATATAAAAAACAATAAAAACACATAAATTTTTCATAAAAATTGAAGTCGATTGTATAATGAGTTGCCGAGATATTTGTAATCCTATTTTCCACACTCTTTGATTTTTCATGACCCTGTATTTTATTCCAATTTCAATTCAAAGATATATTTTAATTGGAAATGTGACGCTTAATCCGACGCATTAAACCGTTAGTTAATATGAATATCAATTTTGGAGTTATAAGGTTGTTTCCTTTAAGTAATTCAGTAATAGACAATTTAAAGTTTATGATGTCATCAAGCCACGATTTTATTCGATTTGCAATGCATTTTATAAATAGTTTACACATGTTTTATTTTCATATTTTATATTATGCATATCCATGATGGATAAGTATTACGTTGGCGCCTAACGACTAGTTTATATTTGTGGCATTGATTAAAGAATGAACTATGTTGTATACTATTTTTATGAGGTAATTTATATTTTACTTCATACCTCTTCTCGTGTTAATCATTTGCCATATTCATCATATGTGTCAAAAGAAAATCTCTTTTAAATGTTGTCTGAGAATTTCTTTCTCTGTGAAAAGTGTGCAATTAATCCTCCAACGTCCATTGTGACCTCCAGCTGATACACCTTTGAAAGTACTCTAGGCTTAGATTTTTAGTGAATATGCACCTTTATTCCTTTATTGGGATCTAGAAGAGTTTATATAATCATCGAAAAAAAGTCACACATGTCTCGCATTGTCTGATATAATACTATGATACTATAGTTCTCCAAAGTTTTGTACCTCCACCATACAAGCAAGGATCTGAGTTACTGTTCTATTTTGTATTAAAAATGTAATTAAAGCTGCAAATCTCTTTTTTTTTGTCTGAATGCTAAAGTTAATTAAATATTAAATGGATTTTTGTAGGCTTTTGTATGTTTCATTAATTTTTGTTTTTGTGAAGAGACCTTGAAATTGTGTTTAACCTATATGTGATTGTTTTTAAAACTTTTTTCCACACAGAAAAAAATAAAACCCAAAATTTGTGGTGAAAGATTCTTAGGTATGAGCCAGAATTGGACCATGCCTGTTTTGGTTACCACTGTTTATCCATTTTGGGCACTGTTAAATACCCATTTTTCGAAATGGATTTTAATCATATTTGTATAACCTTATTTAAAATTTTACAGAGATTAGAAATATTTTATTTTATTTTAACAACTAACTGACATTCCCGACGGTGCTCGGTCCTAGGAAAATAACCTTAAATATACATAAAAATTGCATGGAATTCAAATATTTTTCTCTGGGAGGGAATTAAATTGAAAGGCCTCACTGCCTTCTGAAACGTACACCCTAGAATGTGTCTGATTTTAATTTTTTAAGGAAAAATCTTTCAAAATGAACCTAGTGTTTTTGGTCCCATTGCATTTACCAGAGTAAATCCTGGAGTTCTACACATGTCCCCGTGTGTTTTGACAAACGAACCTAGAATATGTATAATTTTGTATTTTTAAATAAGAATCATTCCAAACGAACCTAATGTTAGTTGCGTCCATAAATTACACCATAAATTACATAATTGTTTGTATGATTTTATATTTTAAAGCGAAATCATTCCAAAAGAATGTGATGCTGAGAGTCTCACTGCCTTCGACAATATACACCCTCGAATTCGTATGATTTTTTAATTTTATACAATAATCTGCACAAACAAACCTAACGTTCTATGTTCCACTGCCTTCGGTAGCATTCACCAGGAGTGCTATGCATGGTTTCTCTCAATCGAACCTTCAATTTATATGATTTTATAATTACTAAACGGAAATCTTTCATAACGGATTAAAGTGCTTACGTTATAGTGATTGCAGATTTAATTTCTGAGACTCATATGCATTACACTTTAAAATATAACAAAAATTCCTAGGAAAAGTCTAAATAATTTTAAAAAAATGTAACTGATCTTATAAATTTTCTGTCTTAACAAATTGGAAAAAAAATAATAGAATTCGGTCAATTATCTGTGGAGATTTTAAATCGTGACATTTTTAACACGGCGAAAGATATCCCCCTCTCACAAACACACACACTTAATCCGTATCTTTTTCGTTTCTCGTACTGAGCAAAAATTATCAATCTTTCTCACCCTTAAGTGATCGGAAGCGAAATTATTCTAAAACGCGAAATGCTATGCTGGAAGGCTCAGAGAAAACAAAAAAAGCCTCTGGCAAATGCGTTAAAATACTTCAAGATTATTATTTTTTTAAACAGTAAATATTAATATTTTTTTTAATTAAGGGTACCGTTGAAAGCAGAAAATAAATAACTGAGTAAGTGTGAGTAAATTTTGTTTTTTGTACTTTTATCCAGGGAAAGAAACTGTAGAATTGAAAACTGCAGAAAAAACGGAAAACTTGAACATGAAATGAATCTCCAGAAAATAATATTTTCTTTAAAAAGATACCTTTACGACTATAGGAAAGTGCCTACGAAATTTAATTGTTTCTTTTTCCTTTTCATCCGAGAATCGGTCATGGGGTTGGAAGTTTCAAAATACAGGAAAAACGGAAAACATGAAATCGAATACGAAAACACGAAAAATATATAAAATCGAACTTCAGAGAATATGTTTTGAAATATGTTTTTGAATAGTAAATGTTAATATTGTTTTAAGCAAAAGACATCGTTAAACACAGAAAGGTACTTTAAATAATTTTTATTTATTTATTTCATTTTTTTTTGTGTCTGTGTTTCTATACGGCTTAAAATGCAGAAAAAATGGAAAACTTAAAACCTAATACGAAATCGACCTACAGAATTTTGTTTTCTCTGAATAATAACCAGAAATATTTTTGAAAGAAAAAATACATCAAGTGCATAATACCAGCATACATGTACCTTCCTGTCAAACCTTGTAGCTGTCTGCTCCGTAGAGTATTCATAAAACGACTTAAACACAGACAGACAAACACACAAACACTTATCTTTAACATTATAGAGTATAGATTAATATTTGATGTCTTCGATGTGAATTCGCTTAATTTTTTCCCGTTGTCATATTTGTAAAACAAATGGAAATTTCGAATATCATTCGTTAAATTTCTACATTTTAATGTATGGTTTTTACATAAAAATACGTTATGAGTGCATTTTCATTTATAAAATATGAATATGCAATTCTCTTCCAAATTCTGTTTTAAAACCCAGACTATATATATTTAAGATTAGGATATTTTTTTAAATACTGCCATACAAGCTAAATTTTAAACGTACTCATGCTTAAAATAAAAATAAATGCATATTTTTACATGTTTTAGAAAGTGATTTTTTTTAGTGTAGAAAAGGATTAGATCGTACAAAGAACATTCCCTCAAAAAGTGTCGTCAAATTTTGAAATATACACCGATTTCGATCCAAAAGAAAATAAGCATTTTATTGCAATTACACAAATTGGCGTACTTTGCACAGAATAAAAGGTCTGTAAATCATAAGTGTAACTTCATTTTATCATACAATCTTCTATAATCCTGATTTCACTAAAACTTAATAAATATATTAAGTTAATGCAAACGTTGTGAGCGTTTGATTTTATTTGGAGACTAGGGATTGCCTCTGAAATAGTCCCCGAAATATTCACGGAAAAGCCAACACCACTAATTAAGCATAAAATTCGCCATCCCCTCTTCCCTATTTTTAAATGTCACCTTGATTATTAAAAAGTGAAAGAGAAAAGCCAGTAAAAAATCTCGATATTATTCTCTTATCCTGTTCCGATACTTATCGGTTATCGGCGGCACTTGGGACGGAATATCTAATAATTATTTCAAATTTTATAATATCTAAATTTATTCATATTTTTAATACATGGAAATTTTTCCAGAGAGAAAATTACTCACGCCTTGCATTTATAATATTAAAATTTTAATTGCTTAATAGGCGTATAGTCAACATAGTGAAAAAGTACCCAAGTTATTTTTCCAGTGAGAAATGTTCTCTCTGGAAAAATTTCCAAGTATTAAAAATATGAATTTATTCAATTGTCGATGCTGGATTTTCTTTGATTTCGTGTTTTTATTTCGTGTTTTGATTTCGATTCTTTGAGTTCGTGATTTCGTGTGATTTTTTTTTTTTGATTTCGTGTTTTTTTTAATTTCGTGTTTTTTCGTGTGACCGTATTTTTTCGTGTTTTTCGTGTCTTTGATTTCGTGATTTCGTTGTTTCATCTTGTGCTGCGTTTGTAGCCTTGTCAACATGTCATGGTGAAAAAGTTCCAGGCTGAGTATCGTTACCAAGTGGTTCAGTTGGTAGAACGTCAGTGTGCTAATCTGATGACCCGGGTTCGAGTCCCGGCTTGGGAACTTTTTCACTATATTGGCTATACGCCTATTAAGCAATTAAAATTTGTATTCGAAAATATTTCTGAAAGTTAATCCTTGTTCCTCGTTGGAGTATATGCCTGCAAAACTTCGCGATAAACTCTTTGATAATATTGGTAGATCTATATCTGTAAAAAAATACGACACTGTGAAATAAAAATGTAATAAATATACGAGCATTAAAGATATTTTTATCTTTTTATGATCAATGTTTGGATTTTATAATTCACTTCATTTAAAATTTTTTAAGTACCATATATATAGTAGTGTGCCGATATTTCGATTAGTCTAATATCCTCGATGTCATGTCTGAAATGATCTGAAGTGTAACAAATTCTCTCAAAAATATTTACTAACATAATAATTTTAAACAGTATTATTTGATACGAAAACATAAATTAAATCAATATTCATGAACGCGACAAATATAAAACAGAATAAATAGAAATGATGAAATGGCATAGGAAATACATTTATTCAAAGCGCTTAATCTTAGAGAATTCTTATGAAATTTCAAGAATATGGAAGAAATTTAAATAATCTTATATATATATATATAAACATACATATGTAAATCGGGATATTTTGAAATAATTGTCTATTATAAAGTTACATAAAAAGTTGGTTGATCGTTATATGTTTGAAAGTATTGGGAGTGTATTTTTTGGCTTAATTAATGCATTGATTCCTCTTAAAATTTACGTGAACAAAGTCAAGAGTAACAGATAGTAATAGTATAAAAGGCGATTGCAAAAGTTTCATAAGTGCAGAAAATACAATTTAAAATTTTGTTAACTAACAAAATTTATTTATTTCGCAATCATTTTTTTTTAAATGACATTTTAAGTCAATGCAAACTCATTGAACATTTTTAAACAGTTCAGTGATTATCCTGAGTAATAACGAAACATTTAATATTTTATCTATTTCAAATTATAAAGCTCATACGCAGATATTTTTATATTTTTCAAAGAAAAATTTAAGCAATATACCATACAAAATATCATACAACAATATAATAATATGTGTCAATGAAAAATGATATTTCTGAAATAAATTTATGGGACTTCTTATTAAGCGACATATTATGCTGAAAAATAGCTTTCTTAGTTACTAATTAGTGCATTATAATGGTCATTAATCATTTTAAGTTCCGTTATTCTTCTCTTCCTATAATTACTTTGAAACATATAAAAAATAAGCCTTTTACAGCTTCACATCATTAAGAACCTTATACTGAACATCATTTAAAAAGGTATAATTATAATTATAAAATAGCAATTATTTACTTTTATACAATAGGTTGCATTATTATAATATGTTATATGATCTATAACAACTATTTGTTTCGATTTATTTTATTTATACTAGACAATGACAACAAAATAAACTTTTTTATAGCCTTTAATTTCAAGTGGAAAAATTTTCAAAAATAATAAATTTAATTATTATGATTTCGATTAATTATAAAGGGAAAATATCAAATGCTGGTTATAAGCTGAAAGAAAATAGTTATAAGTAAAAAAAAATATACTATTAAATATATTATCAAATATCACTTATAAAGATTCTTAGTTCCTCGATTTCAAATAAAATTGAATAATTTTGAGGTTATATTGTGCAACAGAAAGACATTAAAAAAAAAAATATTATGAACTAAATGTATCAAATTTTAATACTTAATAGGATATGATGCAAAATGTTGTATCATTTACATTGCTGGTTTTCTACAAAGAAGTAAGATATGTATTAACATTAATTTATATAAATATTAATATAAAAAAAAAACTTATTATAAGTACCATGACTAATTTAAACTGATTTTGTACTGAAAATATACTGAGTTTCAGAAATCTCAAAAACCTTCAAATGCATTTTTTTGTATTTGAACATATGGTCTTTCACAATCAAATTGCACGTTATTCAAATAAACAATATATAGATATATTCAATGATAAAATTAATGTGCTCCATTGCATATTCATTAATATTGTAGTGGTAGTTTAATTTCCAGTAATAATGACAGAAATAGGAATCCATTGATTAGGATACGGACTCCAGTCTATAACCTTTTTATTTAAGACTTTAATAAAGGGGACCGGGAGGGACATACATGCCCTACAGACCTGATTTCCTCGTCTCAGCAGGCCTTCTCAGGCAATCAAACGTAATACTTTATTTGCGAAATATCTATATTACTTTATATCATAAAACATTCACGCGTTTAGTACTCAGACATATCTAAGAATTAATTTTCTACTGAGTCCTTTACTATATTTCTTTAGCTACTGATGTTATATTCTAATATATCAAAGCAATCATAACCAAAATAAAACTTCTTGTTTTTTAGCGTTTTTGTTCAAAACTTTGTTCAATTTCACTCAGACGATTCCACGCAGAAGAAGAATTTACAAATACATCATTTCAATAAACCAGTCTTGTTTCAACTGAATAAGGATTCTTAATCTCTTCATGAATAATTAATTTTTCTCAGAAAAGAAAACGTAACTCATTCAGGTTTGACTGGAATCCCTCAAGGTAAGTTTCTTTAAAAAGATAGATTTTATGTTAATATTTGCAGCATTTAATTTATTTTATGCACAGTTTCAGCGTTAAATATAAGATGAATTTAAATTAATAAATCTTCCGCGTGTGTGCCTTAATGCATTTTAATTTATTTTTAACACTTTCTAACATAGTTGGAAAGTGTTTATGACTTCGGTTTAACTGTCCGTCCATCTGTCTCTCAGTCCGTGTTCGAATTCGCTCGGATAAATATACTCTGATCACCATGTAATTGCTTACCCATCATACGTAGTATAGGGTAAATCTTGTAATCGTTTTGAAAATCGAAAAAAAAATTGTCCGATTTACACGTTTCAGACACTGGAGATTCCAAAAAACATATTTTTAGAAAAAAAATTGCCGTCTGTAAACACCTCTATATCCCGAACAAATTGAGATAAATACTTGAAATTTGCTGTGTGCTTAGTATGTAATAATGGGAAGAAGCTTACTGAATTTCAGTAACCTCGATTATCCGAAACTATTTTTTTCGGACTCTCGAAATATTCGTTCTGATAAAAGGCATATAAAAATTTTCGAAATTGTTATTTTAAGGAGTGAATATATAAAAGACAATAAAAAACATAAATTTTGCATAAAGGATGAAGTCGATCGGGTAATTAGTTGCCGAGATATTTGTAATCCTATTATCCACAATATTCGATTTTTCATGACCCTGTATTTCATTCAAATTTCTATTCAAAGATATATTTTAATTGGAAATGTGACGCTTAATCCGAAGCAGTAAATCGTTAGTTAATAGGACTATTAATTTTGGAATTGTACGAATGTTTCTTTTACGCAATTCAGTAATAGAGCATTTAAAGTTCATGACGTCATCAAACCACGATTTTATTCGAATTGCAATGCATATTATAAATAGTTTACACATGTTTTATTTTCCTATTTTATATTATGCGTATCCATGATAGGCAAGGATTACGGTGGCCTCCAACGACTAGTTGATATATATAATTGAAGTTTAGCGGTTGTACGGTATGGGAAAAAATCGTTTTCATTGTATTTAAAGGATGTCTCACTGTTTCAGCGAAATAAGTATGCATTACTAAGGTGCACTACAACATGTTTTCTATCGATTATTGAGTACATACAATTTATAATTTATTTACAGAGATACTCAAAAGAATTTGGTTACAGGACTGACTATGAGACAATACTACGTGATGAGCGTTCTCAGCTGTGTAATGCATTTAAAAAATTAACTAATCTTTAGTGTAATACGAGGTGTGTAGATCGTGTACAGGGCTACACGAAAGAATTCGAGCACATTACCGCCTTTTGACAGAAATTTGTGTAAAAAACTGTTTACTGCGTTGTTTTCTATTTTACTTTATTTCTATATTTCATTTCACTGTATGAACAATAATGAATTTTTCTAACAATTTTGCGATAGTGTTGGAAAACGTATCATGACTATGCCGCTACGCATGATACTTCGTTTTAGTTTTGGAATAATCATTTTCATTCAGTACATTTTTAAAAAAAGCAAATTCTAATTAGTAGAAAAAAAATGTGAAGGTCATCGATGAAAAATAAATATAATATTTTTGTCAGATAAATATTAAAAATGGTGATTTATTGTAGTATTCATTTTTATTATTTATATATTTTTTAAATAATTTTTGTTTATATATATAATTTGCAAATACGCTGTTTTATTGCAAAAACGTGAGTGAAGGCTCAATGTGGAGACGCGAAAAGTTTTTGGTTTCTGTTTGTCTGTCCGTCTGTCTGTTCCGCGACAACTGCCGTAAAAAACGTCCGATTAGGTTGATTTTTGGTAGGTATGTTGGCGAGATACCCTGAATTAGCGGTATAGATTTTGGTTAAATTTGGTTCATTCGTTCGAAAAATATAGAACATTTCTTTTTAGACCATAATGCTTTCCTATGGGAATGCAGAAGATTTTCCAATTTCATTTTTACCTGAAATGAAAATTGTATATTTGAATAATGCATTTAAACGTAAAATTATGCTAAATTTTCGATATAGAGGTCTTAAATACGTCCAATAGCTTTGACAATTTGCCGATTCAGCTATTAGAATATAGAAATTAATAAAAAATATGAAACCATTAAAATGGATCACAGTTTGTGTAATTACTAAAATAGGTGTAAAAAAATAAAAGGTTTTAAAACATTAAAACCATTTCAAGATGTTAAAAATATCCATCGGATTCCCGAGCGCTTTCAACCAGAAAACCTGGCCATCATCAGAGGGTGGAAAATGAGAAAAAATTCAGAGAAAAAGAATGAGAAAGAATATTTTCTCAAAATTTTTTTCTCATTTCCACCCTCTGATGATGGCCAGGTTTTCTGGTTGAAAGCGCTCGGGAATCCGATGGATATTTTTAACATCTTGAAATGGTTTTAATGTTTTAAAGCCTTTTATTTTTTTAAACCTATTTTAGTAATTACACAAACTGTGATCCATTTTAATGGTTTCATATTTTAAATCTTACACAAAGGTGAATTTTGTTCCAATTTTAGAATATTTTTCTATTTAGAAATTAATTGTTTAAATTATTGGAAAAAAAATTGTAACCGTTCGGAAACATAAAATAGCTCATTTTCCTGTCTTTACAAATTTTAAAATGCATTTCTTTTTCTTACCACTTTATTTTATTGGTTGCTTAGCAACCATATATCAAAGAATATCAAAATAATAAAATTCAAGTAACACGCACTATTTTGCTGCAATATTTTATTAGCAAAATAACTTATATTCGGATGATTACTATTCTATTGACATAAGTAAGAATTTATTTTGATTTTCTTTCATTTTTTTTAAATGTTTGTAAAACTACTTTTACAGCATTGACTGTGTGTAGGCAATTAAGCCTTTTTTAGGGTTTCGTTCATCTCACGAAACCCTATTGCTCCCGCTCCGTTGTCTGTCTGTCACAGAGCCATTCTCGAAACCTGTGTAACTTACAGAGTTGAAACTTTGTGTATAAATCAGAATATCAGCTGTGAAGAGCTGAAAATATTAAAATTTGAAAAATTCGCATTATTTTAATAAATAGAGATAAAAAACAAAAATTCTAACACCCTTTTCTTATTAAATTTGAACATTTTTCCTTATAGCAGATGCCAAAAATTAAAAATCCATGATGAAATTCTATCTACAATAATTAATTTTCTATCAGACGATTTCCACGTGAAAAATAAAAATGAAATAAAAAGTTTTACCAATTGAAAAAAAGATTAATATGAAATAAAAATGATTGACGTCATACTGATAATAAAACAGAAAGATTTCTCAATAATACAAGGAGTATGAGTATGTGTGCATGTACACAAAGCAGATTAATTACACGTCATTAGAGATTAAAAAGAAAATCTGACGTCATATCGCAAGTTTAACGGATTTTTCAAATGTTTCAGTATAATACAAAGCGAGTATGAATATGAGTAATAGAGAATAGTAAATATATGAGTTTGAGGAACGTATTGAATCATGATAAAAACCCGATTATGGAAATATTCGCATATTTTAACATTTTGAAGGTGTACAACATGTTTAATTTTGAAATTATTTTTTTTTAAATATCGCATTTAGTCCACATGACAGATATTATTATGACAGAATATAATAGTGGGCTTCACCCGCTATCGGGCCGGTTCAGATATTCGAAAAACCGAGAAAAATAGACAGTTTTTTTTTTTTTTTTAGAAAATGAAATTTATTTGGATTTTTTAAAGAAAAGATAAAGTGTTTTGAAAGGAATATTAAACGAAACCCTTTGTCTTGGATCACACTTACCCACTTGTTTACATTTTGAAACATTAATATTTCATTCAATTTACAGATATAAAGACATCTCTGAAATACGTTTGAAATAGTTTTTGGAATAGTAGTGCAGTCTTCTATTACTATTTAGTGAAATATAAAAGGAAAAGAATTGGATTGAAAGCACACATCCAGAAATAATTATTGAAATATGATAATGTATCTGAATACTTCCATGAATCCCGGTTTGAAAACTAAAGAGACAATTTAACTGAACGAAATTTAATATACTTCATATTTATTTATCTATCACTTGAATTTCATTACATCATTATATACATATTTTTTAACATTAAAAAACTGCCATAATTACTGTCCAAAACAGCTGATTTTAGTCGTGTTAATAATTATTAATTGTCGATGACACTTACAAATTTTGTTATGTTTGATATATTTTCACATTATTTTAAAGCACTTCAAAAAGTTTATGTGAAAAAAAAAATCATAGTGTACCTGAAATTTTGAATGTTTACTTGTAACAAATGTATAAAAATATCCCCAATTTTCAAACTAAGAGTATGCTGTAGTATGTGTAACTAATTTATATCAATTTCGTTCATTTGTTTAAGTCTAATATCAATACAATGCTCATGAATCTATTTTTTGCGCACATATATGAATTTATTTTTTTACACTTTAAAAAAACATTTAATTGCACCACTAAGTTGTACCATTAAGAAACCATTAAGTTGCACCATTAAGAAACCATTAAGTTGCACATACACCATTAAAAAAATGTATTACTGTGTGCTGAACAGAATAACAAATATAGATGTATATTTGATGGCAATTCTCGCAATATTAAACAAGCTGGAAATTGTTCATCAAACGTGACAAATGAGGTGCGTTCGTACTGTAGCCAGCTATATAAATATTTAGATCTTGATGATTTTTAATTCTGTGAAATGAATGATATCGTCTGCAAATTAATTTCTGTAATAGAATAAGTATCTCGGTCGCTTAACGATTAAACTTCGGAAGCTCCTCTAACAAGAAAGCACCGATTTAAAAAAAAAAAAAAATCAAATTTCTTAATAAATATTTTTATTAATATCTCCTAAAGTTTTGATTCGAATTTAATAAAATTTGAAATGTCTCGACCAAATTCTACAAAGATAATATATCTTAAATTTCAAACCATTCGGTTGGGTAGTTTTTGCGTTATTATATGCGGACGGACGGACAGACAGACGGACGGACTGACAGACAGACAAACGGACCAAGCGACGACAATAGGTGCTACGTATTTATATAATTACGAACGCACCTAGAAATGGAACGAGGGGGACGTTATGAGAAATGGAAAATATTTTTAATTATGTTTGAAAGTCGAAAGAAAAGAAGATATATTCAGTACTGATATATAACCATGATCATGTTTTTCAGACATAACATATTATTTTTTAATGTTTCCATTTAATCCAATAGTGATTTTTACCTTACTTACGAAGTAATCTTTTAATTTTCACGATAAATCATTTATCCATAATATATTACTGAACATAATAGCAGAAAACTTATAATTCTGTTTATTCCTTATTTTAGTAAATATGCAATGTAAGGCTGAAGGGGAATGCTGTTGTAATAGGGATTTCCATTGTTGCGCTTATTAATAGTAGGAATAAGCCTGAATAAGATCTTCATATAATATTAATTTATATGCTAAATATTCTGATTGACTTAAAAGCATTTGTGCATGTAACGGCAAAGTAATGTCTAATACTATACGATTCGTTTGTATCAAAGCTATGTGATGTTATTAATGCAAACCTTTTTTGTAACAGTAATAATCATAATAGTTTGTCTGAAGAAAGTCATAAGAGAACTATTTAATAAAAATTATTTGTGACAAAAACTCATGTAATACATCAGTTATACTTAAAGTGGATGTTTTACTTGAAGATTTCCGATTAAATTGCATAATGTAATCAAATTTATAATTATTGTTTAACACATTTCTGTTCATATTTTTTTTCCATAAAATATACACCCATATACAGGGTGATTATAAAAAAACTATCCCGATATATGAGTCCTTAACTATCACACCTTTCACAGAAACTGACTGAAATTTTGGTTTTAAGTATTTTGAGGTATGCGCTCAAGAATCGTATGAAAAACAACAGTTAAACTCTAACAGTTACGGTTACAGTGACAAAATTTTGAAAATTTTAAATGGCAACACCTATTTTTTTTTATTGGAATGTGATCTTCATAGTGAAAAACAATAAAATGCGTTGGAACGAAAATTGCCTGCTCTAAACATACTAAGAAAAAAAGTGAAAACAACGAATAAGGACAGAGAATCAACAGAAAACAAAACATTTTATTGTGTTTCACAAATTTTCCATGTAACAGACTAAGACACGTTGCATGCGGCAGATGGTGGATAGCACTGAATAATAAAATGTTTTACTTTCTGTTGCTTCTCTGTCTTTTATTGGTTGTTTTCATTTTTCTTCTTAGTCTCTCTAGCGCCGGCAATTTTCGTGTTACAGGTACCATTTCAACGCTTTTTATGGTTTTTCACTATGAAGATCACATTCCAATTAAAAAAAAAAACAAACAGATGTTGCCATTTGAAATTTTCAAAATGTTGTCACTGTAACCGTAACTGCTAGAGTTTAACTGTTGTTTTTCATACGATTCTTGAGCTCATACCTCAAAATACTTAAAACCAAAATTTCAGTCAGTTTCTGTGAACGGTGTGATAGTTAAGGACTCATATATCGGGATAGTTTTTTTATAATCACCCTGTATATAAAGCGGTAATTATTATTTTATTTTTATTTTACTAAACAAAATGATCAGTTGAAAAAAATATTAATATTCTTATTTTTTCAATACATTCCAAGATTAAAAGTTTATATTTAATTATAGCATTCAATAAATTTTGTGTAATATTTATATATACTTGAAATTTTGTAAGAATGATACATACTTCATTCCAAAATGACTAAAACATTTTCATAAACGTTTAACATCTTAACCGCAAACGACATTCTGCTCAGGTTGCTTCCCAATCCAACAGCTAAACGATAACAAGCTGTTGTCAGCAGCAATTTGTGTTATTTATGCAGATAAAAAAGTATTTCAGAACAATATGACAATAAAAAGTTCTATATATTAAAAATGTTTGGCCATTAAAGTGTTACCAGAAGGACCCGTGCGAAGCTTTCGCACTGCAAACTTTGAGATTATTTCCTGGTGCATTTTAGCATAAATTTTTAATTAACTATTTTTTTTTTAAATCCAACAACGCGTTTTAACGAAATGTGAGTGTACTATGTCAGAAGCCAGTTCAAATACTTTTCGAATGATACCTCTTTCATCGTTGTATGTTTTGTTGTGTATAGAAAAAGGGATGTTGACAACATAAATAAGATATGTGATCTGGATTGTTTTTTCATAAATGAAATGAAAGTTTTTTTTTCCAATCAATGTTGCCACAAAAATAAAATACCGCATTATAGGATGCTCAACAGGGATTATAAAAAATAATAAATAGTACAAAACAGGTAAAATGTGACTTTTCGCACGGGTTATTTTATATTTATGATTAAAAACCAAAATTAAAATTGAAACGTTTAAAAGAAATTAAATATTATTGATTTATCGAAGCAGTGGTATTTTACACGTGTAGCATAAGAGGTATGATTTGTTATTTTAGATTGAATTGTAATTTAAATATAATTCAAATTTTTTTTTTCCTCGCGCATGTCTTTTTCTATCTTCGATGGTATTTTATTGTTGGGAATAAATGATATGATATTCTCGCTTGACTAATGTTGTTTGAAGATATTTTTATCCTTAATTCTTCTTTAGAAGTTTAAACCTGCATCTAAAAAATATTATATATTTCTAAAAATTATTAGACTGCAGTGCGCACAGGTTCACTGGTTAAATACATAACATTGTTAAAAATGGTAAATAATATAAAATAAATAAATAAGTAAATACATAAAATATATTAAAGTATTGAACAAAGCGGTGTGATATTATAAAAGCATAAAAAGCTATATATATATATATATATATATTTCATTGGCACCCGACTAACCAAAAAGTACCATAAATAAACCACATACTTATCGAAAAATAAGGGTTACTACGATTAATTAATTGGCGCCATGCTTGGCTCAATTGTATTTGAGCTTCCCGTATAATACGTAAGTACCCATATTTTTATTATTATCATAAAACACACTGAATGATTATGTTATCATAAAACACACACAATGATCAATTTATTATAAAACATACAACATTTAATTTAATATAAAACACACGCAATCTTCTCTACCGGGTTGCCATATGAAGCAAAATCTCGCCAAAATCGTCGTCTTGCCTAGGCATAAAATCGTCCTTTTAGCGCCGAAAATAAATCCCGGTGCGTCTGCGGCATCTGTACCAATATTATTTATATACAATTTACTTCTGCTTGTACATTTCATTAAGGTACAGATGTCACAGATGCACCGGGGTATATTTTTGGCGCCAAACGGGCGATTTTATGCCTAGGCAACCCGACGATTTTGCCGAGATTTTGCTTCGTATGGCAACCCGGTAAAGCGGACTACGTGTGTTTTATATTAAATTAAACATTGTATGTTATATAATATATTGATCATTGTGTGTGTTTTATGATAAATAATTTTTGTGAATAGGTTGCCAAAAAATATGTTGGCAAATTTTCTCGCCAATGTCATTTTCTTTACTTTGCCATGATAATCATTAAATAAGTTAATGTACTATTACTCCGTTACAGTACGTATATACACAAACATGATAAATATAACAATAATTGACGCACGTATAAAAGTTATAAAAACCCGATTAAAGGCTCGATATTTTTTTTTTTTTTCAAAAAGCACGCGCGAGAAAAAAAAATTAACAATCGTATTTTAACTGCATTAGAAGATGATGTCATCCGCTTATTCTTGAAAAACATGAAATAAATTGAATGCATTTCTAATATAATAAAGCATATATTTTATTTCCATTTTGCTTTTTAAAAATAAATATTAAATTAATCGCGTGGGGAAATCATACTTTATCTTTTTTGTACTGTTTATTTCTTTTTATAATTGTGGCAACACAAATTTTAGGAAAACCTTTCATTTCAGTTATGAAAACAATGCCGATTTAATTTTTAATTAACAGCAATTTTTAATCAAAAACATGTTTTAACGAAATGTTAAGTGTGCTATGTCAGAAGCCGGTTCAGAAACCTTTCATATGGTATCTCATTCGTGGTTCTGCGTTTCGTATTTTCTGAGAAAAAGGTATGTTGACAGGAGAAATAATATATTTGAATTTTTGTTATTGATTTTCCATGCTGAGTAATGGATGTAGAATTCATTTTCTGCGTCCATAAGCGCATACAAGTGATAGAAATCACAAGCGCCACTGGCAAGTTCTCTGAATTCACAAGCCATGATTGAAGAAAAAATACACACACACACACACGTATATATATATAATTTCGAATGTTTGAATGAAGCGGTTTGTGTTCTTTATATTTTTAAAAAGCTTTTAGTAATAGATCTGTGAAAACACTATGACTTATCTTAATCAAAATGAGCTATGTTTCAGTTTAAGGATGAAGAACGTCACAAAGTATTTCATTTTACACTTGTCGTTTAAAATATTTCATAACGTCTACACTAATAACGATAACACTATGCAGTTTTAAATGGAAGGATAGAAAATAAAAACTGCTTTGAACAATTGAGATCAGAAATAAGTCTATTTGAATACAACCACTCTGTACATATAAAATTTAATATTTAAAACATGAGCAGTTTACAATGAGCAATTCTTTATCATTTTAACGGATAGAGAGGTTATAGTCAGGTTCAATGCAACTACGCTTTACAATCTAGTTTATTGCTACTACGCTTCCTGGTATCCTGCGGGAAGGCATGACTCGAATAATGTTTTCATTTAATTCGGTGAAATTTTTCATTTAACTTTGACCGCAGTATAGCTATTTAACTTCCAAGTAATTAACCATCATTTTGATCACACCGTGTACAATGGAGCAATACGTAAATTGTTGTCTCTTCTACTTATTCCTAGTATCCAGATTTCCATACTTCGCAGTGTTGTTTGTAATCGTTGCCCCATCCTTTTTGTTAGAGTCCATGTTTCTGCACCATAAGTTAATGCAAGCTAAAGACATTGGTTAAACACGTTTCTGTCAAGTCTTGCTGTTAAAATTTTGGTGAAATTTTTATAAATCACTGGCAGTAAGCTGATTTCACGGTAGTTTTTAATGTTTTCCTTCTCCCTTTTCCTGTAAAGTAGCACCATCAAAGCATTATTCCAATCTTTTGGTACATCTGATTTATCGAAACATTTGGAAAATATTAAGGCTAGCATTTGTGCAAATTTTTCTCCTGCATCTTTGCTGAGGTCAAATGCAATTCCATCTTCGCCAGGTCATTTTTTTTTCATACATCTAATGTCTTGTACAATTTCATCTGTCATCACAGGGATTATCTCTTCACTTTCTGTTATGTTTATGTAATGTGTATATGTATGTCTGTGTATGTATGGTATGTATATATTTATGTATATCGCGTATGTATATATTTACATATATGTACAAACAACAAATATATTATATTTTGTAAAAGACATATTTATAATATGCATCGAAAATTTAGTTATATGAACGAATGTATTGATTCATTTTGTAAATTATTCCACTAGTACGTTAATAATTAAAGATACTAATATGCTTCTGATATATGTGCTCATTATTTATCACATGTACCTTTGCATTTACATAAGATCATTTTCATATTTATTAACTAATATAGTATATATTCTTAGAAATTTTCAATTATAATTTTCATTTATAATATAGTATATATAGTAATAGTTGTATAATGCATATTGTACTCACAGTTTTGGAAAATATTAATATCTTTGCAGATTTCTTTTTTAATTAAAAAAACTTTAAATATGCAGTGTTATTATCATTAAAGAAAGTTACAGTACAAGATTTATTTATTTCAAACATATTAATATGTTATTTTTTAAATATATGCGCAATTGAAATGGAGGATATTAATTATACATTTATTCATATATTCTTTCCTTAGGTTTTTATGAATTTAATAATAACTCTAAGGAATTAAGTACTTTAAAAAAATGTTAAACAGAATAAATCCTAATTAATTGAAAAAAATGTCCAGACATTTTTTCACTCTATCGGCTGTACGCTATTTAGTAAAGTGATTACTCACATTCTTTGTATTTCAAAATAAATTCTTTAGAAGGAAATACATTTTAATTCACGTTTCTAAATTTACAAATTAAATAAGAAAACAAAATAGAGAAATAAAATACAATAAAATAAGAAAACAGAATAGAGAAATAAAATACAGTAAAATAAGAAAGCAAAATATAGGCACATAATCATGCGTGTAACCTTAGGTGAAGATAAAAGAAAATCCGATGCTTTCATGTGATTGAAAATGATACGAAAGAAAAGCTACTGCTAAATCTATAAATTATGTAAAACCATCTAAAAAACCATGCACATCCTAATTAATGGTTAGCAGTAAATATAATCCTTATAGAAGTATTTTTGCAAAGAATAAATCTAGTCTAAAATAAAAAGTTTTGAGCTGTGGATTCATTGCAGACAATTTACTTAGGACTTACATTAAAAGAGTGCATATTGTAGAAGCTCGATGTTTCTTTCGTGTATTTTTATGCATAGATATTTCGTACATAGTTTCAGATAAAGTCAAATGTTCCTTTTAATATAATTAAAATAGTAAAATGTAGACAGAATATTAGCTTTATAGGATAAAACTGAGCTGCACCGCCAGAGGCCTACGGGCACCCATCAGACACATCAACCGCCGTACCCAAGGTCTGTGGACCTTTTAACGCACTCGACCAGGAGAGTCCTGTAAGCTCTACGGGCGGTGGGGGCACCGCTACCTGCTGACCACCCCGCCCCCATTTTCCCAAGCAAATCGACGACAAAGGTCGTTGCGACATGTGGGGGAGCCTAATTTCTTAGGACACCACCACATTACACTTGGGGAGATGGCGGAGTTCCTCGACGGATTAGTAGTCGTAGAATCAAAATTGCTCCGAATCCTAGCCCTTATGCCGAGTTTTTCTGAAAACTCTTGCTTTACCGCCACTTTCGATCATAGAACTCATACAAAAGAAACCATTGGACTCCTCGGTGGCGAGGAAGAAATAGGATCATTTTCGCTAACCCGGAAGGTAGAGGAAACGCCGTCTCAGACAGCAAAGACACGTCCTAGCTTAGGTTTGTTCTTGCACAATCACCCTACGGCTTTGCTTTCGACTTAAGCAGGACCCGAACGAACAGCAGCGGTCGACTCCACAGATAAAACTGCACAGAAAAAACAAATAGAAATACTATTAATAATAATTGAAAAATTCATAAATTGAAAATTAGGTTTAGACACCACTATCGGCCCCAGAGGTTGTGGAAACACCTATCAAGCGCTAAAGAATGGCTCCCGATTGGGGATTAGTCTCGTGAAAATTACTTACTAGACTCCTGATAATCCATATGCCCGGCGCAGCTCCGACTGCGCAAAGTCACGCTGGACTGGTTATCGACCGGGGGTCTGACTTTGGTCCGATCGCCGCCGCGTTCTTCAGCGAGCTTTCGGCCCGGTTCATTGTAATCGGTCAGTCCAGGAAAAGAACCAGTCCACTCACAAGGAGGTGGTACAAGCCACACAACACAGACTGGATGGTCTACCGCGGACACGTACCATTCTTGGTCAAACGGGGCGATTCCCTTTCCGAATGAAAATTGAGGTTGACGCACAACTACTTCAGCTGTAGTAGGAGATGCGATGGATGCGGACCATGCGGGTACACCCAAATGCCGGTATCTACATCCTACCGCCTGCCAGTACCGAGGGTCGTTACATGCCGCGTCCCGCACTGTCTAGTCGTCAGAACAGAATCATCGCGCTCTTTGCTCTTCGGAGTCCGTTCTCGCCTCCGTCATTGCCCCGGATAATTGTAGAAGTGATCTTATCACCCTTAGCTAGCCCTTGCCCAGAGTCATTAACCCCACACGAGGAAATCCGGGCCCATCACCTGGGATTAGTCTACCTAGTCTGTATCAGCATCAAAGGCTTAGTCCCCTTGCCGCCGAGAACCAGCGCAAAAAGGGGAGAGACTCAGAACTCTCAATAGGTTTGTCCGGCACCTCCGACCCATCAGACACCCCTCTACCACCGACACACCGCGTTGAGGTGGTGATTTGTCCACTTAACCTGCCCCCTGCATGTGAAGGTTAAGTGTATCTAGAAGTATTTTAAAATTGAATTTTATTCTATGCTTTTATATTTTAATAGTTTTCTGGAAATTTATCTTTTAACATTTTATCCGTAATTTCCATATACGATGCAAACAATTTTTTTTGTTATTGTTTGAAAATTTCAAAATTATTCAGAACTCCAAAGGTTGAAAGGAATTATACCTTTCCTATAGCTGTTGACATATTCTATAACTACGCTATTGTACGATATTATGCTTATTATACGATAAAAAAGAACACACGCCTGACTGGCTGGCTTACTCATCAACGCCCAGCTGAAACGACTAAAGTCAGGATCAGGAAATATGGACAGTAGATTGGTGTTATGAATTAGGAAAGCAATAAAAAGGGATTTTTGAAAATTCCTCCTGAAGGGGGTTAAAGAGGGTCGAAAATTTTAAGTCATTTCTGTCGGAAAAACCACTTTAATAATCTCATTTAGTGGAAACTAGCACGTCCCGCAGTGGTGCGGACGGTTAAGCACTGTTCTCCTAAGATCACTGAAAACGAGCAGCATCGACCAAGGTCAGTGTTTGGGAGGGTGACAACCTCTATCGACTGCCGCTGCTGTGGGACCGTGTACGTTAATGGGAGCTGGTGCACGTAAAATCTGTTCGTGGCTCCAATGTCCTCCAAGTTTAGTACAAGCGTTACCTCTGGGGGTGCCAATCCAGGTGCAGGTCTCTCATCTGGAATTGGTTCAAAATTAGGAGACCAGCTCTAGAAGTTCAACCTCTCTTGAGGCTCTGGCACCCCTTCTTTCAGAGAAGTGTCTTGGCACTTTCTCTGACACGCCAACAACAACAACAGTGGAAACGAGCTCATAAACATTATCGTAATTACAGACATGAAAGTGAATTTTCCATCATCATCAAAGTATTGCACGGAAAAAGATCAATGAAAAACCCAGGAGAAAAATTTATGCAACAGATGCAACATTCGACGTCATGGGATTTTTCTGACATCGACCAAATGAACTTCTTTCTCTCTCTGAAAGACTGATAAAAAAAATACCCAGTTCCGTAAAATGTAGTCTAGAAAGAAGAGCTGCATGTGCAAATCTCTTCGTCATTGTAATTATGTTAATATTTAAACATTACATAAATTATTTAATCTAGAAAATGAGTGGAGTATATAATTAAACTTAACTCAGTCGTCGTACTAATCTACCCTATATATATAAAATCCTAATGAAACGATTTTGTGAAACGATTTTATGAAACGAATTTATGAAACGATTTTATGAAACGACTGATTATGTTTCAGGGCTATCTACCCTATATATATAAAATCCTAATGAAACGATTTTGTGAAACGATTTTATGAAACGAATTTATGAAACGATTTTATGAAACGACTGATTATGTTTCAGGGCTATCTACCCTATATATATAAAATCCTAATGAAACGATTTTGTGAAACGATTTTATGAAACGAATTTATGAAACGATTTTATGAAACGGCTGATTATGTTTCAGGGCTATTTTTAATAAAATATTAAACGCTTGATGGTGAAATTAATACCAATTGGCCATAAAAATCCGCGGATGTCAAAACTGGTAATAGAATTTTGAAATTGGAATTAGTTTTCGAGATATTAATTTTTTTCTAATTTTAATGACATTTCTGTAATGATGGCAACTAATTACTCAGTTTTTTTGTGACAAAAAAGGGGAAAAAATTGAAAAAGATCCCGATAGGGATTATTGATTTCTTTTTATTCGTCATTTTCAAATTGAAATTGAATTTATCTTTTATTTCAATCGATAATGAAGACAAGATTGTGATTAAATTATGTTTTTCAGAAAAATTTGAAAAAAAAAATCACATTTCTATCGTCAGGATTCAATCGTCTGTCAGCATTTAATTTAATTTATAAACTGAAAATATTTTGAATAAATTCGTCCAAATGACGTCATTTATGTAAACGCAAAAGAAAGTGGGGGGGGGGAGGAATTAATAGTAATTATTATTTATTGATATCATTTTGTTATTTTTTTGTAAAATTTGATTAAACGAATTTATAAAATCACTAATTCGGATATTTCAAACGAATATATAAAATAATAATTGTCCAACTGAACGGAAGGAGAATAAAATATCTTGCTTGGTTTTCTATCCTGCTTGGTTTTTTCCGCCAAGCTTTTTAAAAAAGCTTCAGGACCCCTATAATAGAAAAGCACAAAAAGTTCATTGGGTTTGTTTTCATAACTTTTGGCAAAAAATCTATGTATATTAATGAATCTATCCCTTTTTGAAGATTGAATTACGCCAAACCTAAAAGCAAAGGATCCTATACTGGAAAAGTACCCGATTTTCTTATGGACAATATTCAAGTTACATAACATGGTGTAAAATTATCGCGGATAGCAAATTTGTTTAAATATCTCATCAATTGATGCCGAATAAATGCAGGCATGCATGCACAAAATATTTAATTAATTTTGTATGATAAATAATTATTAGAAAATTCGTATACACATATTAATTAAAATAAATAATTTACATGTTTAAAATAACATGAAAATATGCATGATGGTGCACTAAAATAGAGAGAAAATTATAACCTGTGACTGAAAATGTCTATAACATAGTACTTTTCAATACCGTGGTTCTTAATGTTATTCACAAGCAGATGGAATTTTTCTCATCCTTAAACGCAAAGGAAGAATAGAATACAGATCGTTGTTATAAAAGTCCGAGAGGTAGCCACAATTTAAACCCAACCATTTTATACAGGCTGGTTTTCAAGGTGTAATTGATTTTATTTATCAATGGCGAAAACAGTCGTCAGTTGTCTCAACAGCTGTGTATGAGGCAATGATAATAAAAAAATGCCCTATTAAAACGTTAAAAGCATGGCAACCCAATTACAGATTTACCAATATTTTTAAAATAAAGCACGCTGTCATGTTTTTAGAGGCCTCGAAGTCTGAGCGGGGGTTGGCGAGCGTAGCTCGCAGGGGGTAGGCCCCCTAGTAATAATATATAAAAAAGAGTTTCATTTTCAGCATTCTATGGATAATGCTATAAATTAGTACAAAGACTGGAATACTCGAATGGATATACTTCATATTTATCTGAGATGATGCTAGACAAAATCCAAAGGAACTCGAATGAAGATTTAAATGTAAGATACTTGCTTACTTATGTATATTAAACTATATTTATATTCAACGAATTGAAAAATTGAATATTTAAATCTTTAATAAACTTCGCGAACGACACGACGTCAATTTTGCCATATCTCAGCAGCACTTTTATGTAGTAACACAAAATTCAGGAACACAAATATACTAAAAAATGGTAAACATGTATTTCAGCGATTTTAGAAATTGTCCCCTAAGGGGATAAATGGAGGGTTTTAGGTAATAAAAGAATGAATTTTGTAACAATACAGTTACAAAAATAATGTCGCAACAATAGTTATAACAATGAAATTATAGCAATGAAGTTACAAAAATGAAATATATAAAAGACAGCTAAACCAATCTGGTAAAAAATAGCTAAAAACTTATTTCAGCTATTTTAGCGATTTCGTCGCCAACAACGGCAATGAACCCGATTATGAAAGATTAGATGAATAAGACAACTATTGTTGAATTTCAGAAGATATTTTACGTAAGACATTTTTCCAAGGAGGTAGACACACTGTCCATCCGAGCGAAGGCGGAACGGGCAGCTAGTTTAAAATAAAGATGTATTTCGTTGATTTCGTTTTATGATCATTACGTAAATAACACCAATATTTTATTAGTTTGTTTTTAATAGACAATTAAAATTGTTTTTCATTTAAGGAGTAAGTTAATAAAAACATAAAAAAAACATTATTTTTAGAACCATCTCGGCATTATCTACATTCAATTCTACATCATAATGTACTGATCCTGTTTTCATTTAATATTTGATTTCCTTATTTTATTCAACTTTCTTACATTCGCTCTCTCATCCAACATTATAAGAAAGTGTTCATTTAATTTTTATGTAAATGTGTGTTGGCCTTGTTTTCTTGATTGCTTGAGTCCCAGTTTGTAAGAATAGAATAAACATTTTTACCTGTCCAACAAATACATTCCATTTTTCCAACTCTCAAAGGCTCACATAAACACTTCACCACAAACTCTCACTTGTACAAACAATTTTATAAGCAATTTAATTTCTTTCAGATTTGTGATTAAAAGTTGATAATTCTTATTGATCAACTTTTATCGTGATAAAGTGTTTGTACAACATATTGTGATTGGAGATGTGGAAATAAATTATATTTTTCGCAGAAGCGGGAATTATCATTTTCAGATAATTTTTCCTTGTGCAGTCCTCTGTCAATTTCTTATAAGTTTTAAAGTATATCATTATCATAGAACAATTATTAACTAACAATATGCATCGAAAAGTAATTTTAAAAACTCTAATTAGATAATATATTATTAATACTAAAGATGTCTTAATTACTAATACAACTCTAAATGAAATTAATTATTGATGCCTACTAATACAACTCTAAAATAAATTAATTATTGATACCATCGTATGATAAAAAATTTAATGATGTTGCAAAAATGTAATTTGATATAAATACGTAAAAAATTATAAACTAATTACATAAAAGTGTAAAATAATAAATTTCCTATATGTTGTAATGAAAAATTGTTTACAAATATGATCAAATTGAGGTATCAGTTTTCATTTACTGACTATTAAATCCTTTTACATAAGCACGTATCAAAATCAAACTTGCATTTTCGTTTTCACTGTTTGTAAAGAATAGAAAAATAAAAGTGACAAATTAGCCAATATATTTTTGAGAAGTACTTTTTAAGTATTAGTTAATCCCAATCATAAAATTATTTTAATATTTCAAAAATCATAATACCGTTAACATAAACATATATCAACATAAGAATGGTACCTTCATTATTTCTGTGTAAAATATATATATATTAACTGTGAAAAAAAAAAATAAATGTAAAAAATAGACAAGTTTAGACACAAAAAGTTTTCTGTTTAACAATTGCTGTGAATCTAAATATCATGTAATATAGAATAGATATAATAAACAAAGAAAAATATTTTAAATATTATATATATAAAAGAAATTTTGACTTTCATCACTGAAAGGTTCACGTATCAGACGCGTATCAAACTTAATTCTATTTTATTTGCACTTAGTTACTGGGCCAATATTCACTTTTCTTACTATTTATATTTTATATATAATTTTAAAATGGATTGTTGTATTTTTAAACATTTTTAAAAGACTCAAAAGACACAAAATATTTTAATATGATATTTAAGATTTATTCCGTGTGCATACTTAGAAGATATGTAATTTTAGAAATGTTCGTTAACAGATAATAGCATGCACAATTTAAGGTGAAAATTACAAACTCATTAATAATAGTCAGCATAGAATAATTCATATTTATAATCTCCTATTCATTGCTTTCGAGACTAATAAATCAGAGATGTGAATTTGCATATCATTTGCAATCAAACATGATTCATCAAAATCAAACCCTCTATTATGATTCTTAATTCAGGAGTATAATGGAAGGTGAATATTAGTAATGTCTTTATCACGGACAAATGAATGAAAATTTTATCAAAATCAATATAATTACATCTGAATAATTGGTAAATATTTAGACTGACATAATAGAATTATCTTTTACAGTGCATCTGTATTTAGAAGTCCGGAAAATTCTAATAAACAATAATAAGTTCATTTATGTTTGTTTATTATTACTTATTCATCATACGTAGTATAGGGTAAGTCTTGTAATCGTTTTGAAAATCGAGAAATTTTTTTGACGGATTTACACGTTTCAGACACCGGAGATTCCAAAAAACATATTTTTAGAATAAAAAATTGCCGTCCGTCTGTCTGTGTGTGTGTGTCTCTGTGTCTCTGTGTGTGTGCGCGTGTATGTGCGTCTGTAAACGCTCTATCTCCGGAACAAATTGAGATAGAGACTTGAAATTTGGTATATACTTAGTATGTAATGATGAGAAGAAGCTAATTGAATTTTAGTAACCTCGATTATCCGGAACTATTTTTTTTTTCTTTTGGACTCTCGAAATATTCGTTTTGATAAAAGGTATATAAAATTTTTCGAAATTGTTCCTTTTAAGGAGTAAATTCAAAAGACAATAAAAAATGTTAAATTTTGCATAAAGAATGAAGTTAATCGGGTAATTACTTGCCGATATATTTGTAATTCCATTTTCCACAATCTTCGATTTCTCATGACCATTTCATTAAAATTTCAATTCAAAGATATATTTTAGATGGAAATGAGACGCTTAATCCGACGCAGTAAACTCGTAGTTAATATGATTATAATTTTTGGAGTTATAAGGATGTTTCTTTTATGAAATTCAGTAATAGAGCATTTAAAGTTTATGACGTAACCAAGTCACGATTTTATTACTTACCCATCATACGTAGTATAGTCTTGTAATAGTTTTGAAAATCGAAAAACATTTTTTGACGGATTTACACATTTCAGACACTGGAGATTCCGAAAAACATATTTTTAGAAAAAAAAATTGCCGTCTGTCCGTCTGTGTGTGTGTCTGTAAACACTCTATTTCCCGAACACATTGAGATAGAGACTTGAAATTTGGTATGCACTTAGTATTCAATAATAGGAAGAAGCTTATTAAATTTCAGTAACCTCGATTATCCGGAACTGTTTTTTTCAGACTCTCGAAATATTCGTTTTGATAAAAGGTATATAAACATTTTCGAAATTATTTATTTTAAGGAGTGAATATAAAAGACAATAGAAAAACATAAATGTGGCATAAATAATGAAGTCGATCGGATAATTAGTTGCCGAGATATTTGTAATCATATTTCCCACACTCTTCGATTTTTGATGACCCTGTATTTCATTCAAATTTCAATTTGAAGATATATTTTAATTGGAAATGAGACGCTTAATCCGACGCAATAAACCGTTAGTTAATACGATTATCAATTTTGGAGTTATAAGGATGTTTCCTTTACGCAATTCAGTAATTCACAATTTAAAGTTTATGACGTCATCAAGCCACGATTTTATTCGAATTGCAATGCATTTTATAAATTGTTTACACATGTTTTATTTTCATATTTTATATTATGCATATTCATGATGGGTAAGTATTACGGTGGCTCCCAACGACTAGTTCGAAGTGCAATGCATTTTATAAGTAGTTTACATGTTTTATTTTCATATTTTATATTATGCATATCTATGATGGGTAAGTATTACGGTGGTTCCCAAAGACTAGTTTTTATTATGATTTTATTTTAGAGAGCACTAATTTCCTTAAATAATCTCGTTTAATTCTAACATTCAGACATTAAATAAAAAAAGACATTTTTCATTCATTTTTATGCAGTTTTTCCATTAAGAGCCTACGCTAGTCACGCGAAGAAACGCTCAAGCTAATGTTAAGTCTATGGGAATGTTCTTGCGCGATTTCTCTCTCGCATTTTAATATTTTTAAATGATTTTTTTGCATAGGATAGCTGAGGTCGATCTCAGACGTTGTTAGTTTTTACTTTTTCGATTTTAGTTACTGTTTTTTTATAAGCGGACATTTTCAATTTTGGAACCGGTTGGAACCGGTTCTGAAAGTGAAAGTACCCTTATATGAAAAAAACTGGAACCAAAATCGAAAAACTAAAAACTAACAACGTTAGAGATCGACGTCATCTATCCTATGCAAATAAAATCATTTAAAATATTAAAATGCGAGCGAGAAATCGCGCAAGAACCCTCCCATAGACTTAACATTGGCTTGCGCGTTTTTTCGCATGACTAATGTAGGCTCTTAAACACATAACTTGTTATTTAGTTGTGTTTTAGATCAAAAGGGAAATATTGAAAGAATGTGTTAAGAAAATGGTGAAGTCTCATTATTGTCAATACATAATCAGTTATGCAAAAAATAATTTAACTCAAAATATTCAGTAAATATAATTTTAAAATTTTACAAATAATCTTAAAATGTTAGCTAATTATTGATTTTCTTTCTCACACATTATTTGTTTTTTCTATGTAACAATTAAAGTTACTTCACCTTCTTACGCAGAAATATGTCGTAATTTAACTGAAAGATATGGAAATGTTCTGAGTATTGTTAAGTACAATACTACAATATTATTCCATTTTTGTGATTTTGGGAGAAGTATGGCTTTTGTTTTCAAATTTACTTTTATATTAGGAATTCTATGAGAGTCGAAAAAGATGCTTTTTAGCATTTCACAAAAATAATTAAAAAAAAAAGAAATCCATTTATGTATTTTGCTTCCTAAATGGGATAATTTTAATAATCTGTCGTCAGAGATTTCGAGTGAAACACTGTTATTTTGCTGCCGTAAGGCCAGCGTGCGTATCCGATCTAAATAAGGTTTCTTAATCACCTTATGAATAATTAATTTTACTCACATTTGAAAAAGGCATTTAATGTCTATTGAACGGAAATTAAATAGATTAAAATATTTTGAAGATATTTTTATGCTATGGGTATCGTTTAAACATTATTTCAATATTTCATCTTCGTTATTTTTGGATGTGTACTGCTTTTTGTTTTGAACCCCCTTATACTGATGGTTCAAAGTATTCTGAGTATTGTTAAGAACATTATCGCAGTATTATTTCATTTTTGTAATTTTTTGGAGATACATTGCTTTTGTTTTGAACCCTATATTTTTATTACTCATTCTACGACTATAAGAAAATATTTTCTAAAAATTCATTAAAAAAAAAAAATTAAAAAATCTATCTGTGTCTTTTGCTTCTTAAATGGAATATTTTTAATAATCTATTATCAGCGATATAAGGGAAAAGGCTCTCATTTTATGCCATAAGAATCCAGCATGCGTATCTGATCTAAATAAGGTTTCTTAATCACCTTATGAAAAATTAATTTTACTCAGATTTAAATATGGCACTCATTCTATATTTGACTGAAATTAAATAGAGTAAAATTATTGAAGATATTTTTATGTTATGAGTATCGTTAGAACAATATTCCAATATTATTTTATTTTCGTGATTTTTGGTGCGGTATTACATTTTTATCGTTTGCTTAGGGGATTCTGAGTATTATTTCATTTTTGTGATTCTCTGGAGAAGCACTGTTTTTATTTTGAACACTATATTTTTATTACTCGTTCTACGAGTATAAGAAAACATTTCCTAACAATTCATAAAATATCAATTAAAGAAAAATCTATCTGTGTCTTTTGTTCCTTATATGGATTATTTGTAATAATCTATCATCAGCGATTTCAGGTAAAAGGTTTTAATTTTATGCCATAAGACTACTACAGACGTATCCTTTTTAAATAAGGTTTCTTAATCACCTTATGAAAAATTAATTTTACTCAGATTTGAAAATGGCATATTTGCATATTTGATTGAAATTAAATAGAGTAAAAATTTAGAAGATATTTTTATGTTAAGAGTATCGTTAGAACAATATTGCATTATTATTTCATTTTCGTGATTTTGGAAAAGGTACTACATTTTGTTTTGAACCCCCTTCTACCGTTTGTTTACAGTATTTTTAGTATTGTTAAAAACATTATTACAGTATTATTTCATTTTTGTGATTCTCTGGAGAAGCACTGCTTTTGTTTTGAACCATATATTTTTATTACTCCTTCTACACGTGTAAAAAGAATTTCCTAAATATTTTTTTTAAATGTTTATTTAGCTTCTTAAAAATGGGATATTTTTAATAATCTATCATCAGTGATTTAAGGTGAAAGGCTTTCATATTATACTACAAGACAACAGCATATATATCAGTTTTAAACTAGGTTTCTTAATCAACTTTTGAATAATTAATTTTACTCAGAATTGAAATAACTTGCAATGGCACTCATTGCATATTTGAGAGAATTTAAACGGAGTAAACTTTTTTGATGATATTTTTATGTTATGAGTATCGTTTGCGTATCGTAACACTATTACAATATTAATTCATTTTCGTAATTTTTGTAGAAATAATGCTCGTTTCTTTAACTCTTTTTTACCGTTAGTTCATAATATTCTGAGTATCGGTAAAAACAATATAGCAAAATTATTTCATTTTCGGAATTTTAGGAGAAGTGCTGCTTTTGTTTTTAACTCAACAATTTTATTACTCGTTATATGACTATAATTGAAATACGTTTTGTAACAATTCATAGAAATAAGTACAAAAAAAATCCATTTGTGTCGTTTGCTTTTTAATTTGCATATTTTTAATAATCTATCATCAGTGATTTCAGGTATAAGGCTTTCCTTTTACGCTATACGACTAAAGCATGTGTATCAGTTCTAAATAAAGTTTCTTAATCAACGTATGAATAAAGGGGTTTGCTTAGATTTGAAGATGGCACTCATTGCATATCTGACCGAATTTAAACACAGTAAACTATTTTGTATGATATGTTTATGTTCTGAGTACCGCTTGAGTATCGTAACAGTATTACAATATTATTTCATTTTCTCGATTTTTGTAGAATTAATGCTCTTTTTTTAACATATTTTTACCGTTAGTTAAGAATATTCTGAGTATTGTTAAAAACAATATAGCAAAATTATTTCATTGTCGGGCTTTTAAGTGAAGTTCTGCTTTTGTTTTCAACTCTACATTTTTATTACTCGTTATATGAGTGTAAAAGAAAAACGTTTCCTAACCATTCATAGAAATAAGTTTTAAAAAAATCCATTTGTGTCTTTTGCTTTTTAAATTGCATATTTTTAATAATCTATCATCAGTTATTTCAGGCTTTTATTTTACGGAATAGGACTACAGCATGTGTATCAGTTCTAAATAAGGTTTCTTAATCAACTTATGAATAAGTAATTTTGCTCAGATTTGAATATGACACTCGTTGCATATCTGATACAATTTAAACAGAGTGAACTTTTTTGATGATATTTTTATCTTTTGATTATAGTTTGAACAGTGGTTGCAATATTATTTAATTTTTGATATTTTTGGAGAAGTACTGCTCTTGCTTAGAACCCTACATTTTTATTACTCGTTATATGTGTGTAAAAGAAATACGTTTCCAAACAATTCATAGAAATAATTTTTAAAACCCCATTCGCGTCTTTTGCTTCTTAAATGGCATATTTTTAACAATCTATCGTCAGCTTTTTCAAGTGAAAGACTTTTATTTTATGCCAAACGACTACGGCATGCGTATCATTTCTAAATAAGGTTTCACCTTATGAATAATCAATTTTACTCAAATTTGAAAATGACACTCGTTGCATATTTGACAGAAAATAAATGTAGAAAAAGATTTTAAAGATTTTTTTTCTGAGTATCGTTGGAACAATATTACAATATTATATTATTTTAGTAAATTTTGGAGAAGTACTACTTATCGTCTTGAACCTCCTTTTATCGTTAGTTCAGAGTATTCGGAGTATTGTTAAAACTGGAATTTTTTTTTTTCTTTTTCGTAGTTTTGGGCTGTTTTTCTTTTGAACACTACGTTTATATTATTACTTCTATGAGTGTCAAAAACAATTTTTTTTAACATTTTATAAAAACAATAATAATAATAATAAAACATTCTTTTGTGTCTTTTGCTTCTTAAATAAGATATTTTTAATAATCGATCGTCAGCGACTTTATGTGAAATACTTTTGTTTGAGGACACAATATTTAGAACCGTATGCGTAACTGTTCTAAATTAAGGTTTCTTAATCACCTTATGAATAATCAATTTTACCCAAATTTGAAAGTGACACTCATTGCACATTTGACAGAAATTAAATAAGGTAAATATTTCAAAGATTTTTTACGTTCTGAATATCGTTAGAACAATATTGCAATATTATGTTATTTTCATAAATTTTGGAGAAGTACTGCTTATCGTTTTGAAGCGCCTTTTATAGTTAGTTCAGAGTATTCTAAGTGTTGTTAAAACTGGAAAAGATTTTTTTCATTTTCGTAGTTTTGGACTGTTTTTGTTTTGAACACTACATTTAGATTATTCATTCTATGAGTGAAAAAAAGTTTTTTCTAACATTTTATAATAATAATAATAGTAATAAAATATTCATTTGTGTCTTTTGCTTTTTAAATGAGATATTTTTAATAATCGATCTTCAGCGACTTCATGTGAAATACTTTTGTTTAAGGACATAATATTACAGTATGCGTCATAGTTCTAAATAGGATTTCTTAATCACCTTATGAATAATCAATTTTACCCAAATTTGACAATGCCACTCATTGCACATTTGACTGAAATTAAATAAAGTGAAATATTTTAAATGTTTTTTTACGTTCTGCGTATCGTTAGAACAATATTGCAGTATTATATTATTGTCATAAATTTGGGAGAAGTACTGTTTATCGTTTTGAACCGCCTTTTATCGTTAGTTCAGAGTATTTTAAGTGTTGTTAAAACTGGAAAAGTTTTTTTCATTTTCGTAGTTTTTGACTGTTATTGTTTTGAACACTACGTTAAGATTATTCATTCTTTTAGTGTAAAAAAGTTTTTTCTAACATTTCACAATAATAATAATAATAATAATAATAATAATAATAATAATAATAATAATAATAATAATAAAACATTCATTTGTGTATTTTGCTTCTTAAATGAGATATTTTTAATAATCAATCGTCAACGATTTCATGAAAAATACTTTTATTTAACGACATAAGATTACAAAATGCTTATCATTTCTAAATCACATTTCTCAATCACCTTATGCATAATTAATTTTACTCATGTTTGAAAATAGCACTCATTACTCATTACATATTTGCATAAATTAAATAGAGTAAATATTTTGAAGATATTTACATAGTAACAGTTATATTTTAACTTTGTGCCAAATATTTTATACGAATATGTAATTAATCTAACATAACTTAAATTCATGATTTAAATATATTTATTTTAGACCAAATCGCATATGACTAAATATTTTTCAGTAAATCCTAATGTAATTCAATGATAATAAAGGCATCATATCTAATAAAGGCATATAATATCTTTTAAGGATATGTAATTTAAGGATATGTAGAACGTATTTTTTATTTAAATGATATTGCGACAGTAATTTTATATATCATATTTCATTTATATGCTTTTCATACCATTTTATTTGTACGAAATATAAGAGAAAATATTTTTGTATGCATTAGTTATTGTAAGAATAAACAAAAAACTAAAAAAGGTTGACTGATAACTTTTGTAGAATTTAATATATTCAAATATATCTGCCGTATAATTCGGCGCATTGATTTTTTTTTAAAACAGTAATAACAGTTAATGCTGAAGCATTTAGCACTAAAATTGAATTAAATATGAATTGAATCGTTTATTTCAGAGATTCCATAACTTACAATGTCATGCCTTTTACACGGCATTCCTTTTAAATGGCAAACTATTTTAAAAAATACCTTAACACTGGGTTTTTTTTAAGTGTATAATACATAAGCACTTCAATTGGTGTTAAAAAAGAAAAAAAAATTATTGGGAAACTCTTTTTTACCGTCGCACAGTGGGGCGTTTCGATAATCTACGTTGACAAAATTCATTTTTCCGTTATTCTCGGAATTTAACAAGACCGCATATTCTAGTAGCTGATGTCTCTTTTGTTGAGATCCATACGATTTTTGTAGAAAAAATTCGTGGTGTCGATTAACTACGACCGTAAAGAAGACATTTGTGCAATTGGTTTGAGGGTGTTTCAACGGTTGCATTTATTTGCCTAAGTTTGAAAGCACGTCTTAACTATTCAGTTTAATGTGAAAGAACGAGTTTACTAAAAATATATTACATATTTGTCAAGGTAACATTTAACCTATTGTTGTTTGAAAATAAGTGCCATTAAACCAGTTTAAATGCTTTTTTCAGAAATTGTGTTTTTGGATGATCCATGTTGTTGATTACAAACTTTATCTTGACTTTTAATATAGTATTAAGCATTATTAAGCAATAAGACTTTTTTTAAATAAAAGTGTCATTATTAAAGTATTGGAAATTTAAGAAAACTCCTGCGAAAAATTGCGAATCGTAAAGTTATCTATACTATTATATAAAGAGGAAATGGTGACTGACTGACTCATCAACGCCCAGCCGAAACTACTAAAGTCAGGGTCACGCAATTTGGACTGTAGATTGCTTTTATGGCCTAAGCAAGCAATAAGAAGGGATTTTAGAAAATTCCCCCCGGAAGGGGGTTAAGGGTTCGAATGTTTTAGGTCATTTTGCCATATCTCAGCAGCAGTTACAGGTAGCAGCTTGAAATTCCAGAAAACAAATCTACTAAAAAAATGACATTATTAATAAATTAGCTTTATATTAACTTTCAGTGTATGTATTACATTTAGTTAAAATCTTTCATGTCAATTTAAAACCACTTTTAATTATCCGATTGATCTGTAACTTTGAATTCATGAGTAGTTTTAAGTATAATAAAATATTATTATAATTTGACGAACATAGAAGTTATACTGTTTGTACAGGGTTACACAAAAGTTTAGTTTAAATTATGCAAGGTAATTTTAAGCCACTTGCAATTATTCGATTAATCGAAAACTTTCCATACATGCGTAGTTTCAATGACAATACAATATTATTATAATTTGAGGAAAGTAAAAGTTATACTGTATCTGCAGGGCTACACAAAAGTTTAGTTGAAATCTTGCAAATCAATTTTAGTCCATTTATAAATATCGGATTGAGCTGAAACTTGGCTTACAGGTGTATTTTAGATAATAGTTTAATTATATTATAATTTCAGAAACGTAGCGATTATACATTTTTTACAGGGTCACACAAAAGACTGCGGAAAAATTGTTATTTATAAACAAAAATTGTAATTCAATTTCAACAAAATGAATCTAGAAAATCAAGATGCACAATACCATCTTAAAAATGAAAAATAAAGTGCGCAGCAGTTATATTTCTTTTAAGGGATACATAATTCGGATACATCCCACAACAGCATTTTTTCAACTGAAATAATTTGGATAGCATTTATATTTTTTAGAGTGACACAAAACAGAAAAACTTATTTTTTAAAATAGGTTTTTATTTTAAAATTTTTATTTTCCAGGATGTCTACACAAATTTCTCGACTGTTGTTGACGTATGGGTTGCCAACCAAATAGAAAGCAAATTCGAAGCTATCTTTTCCTTTTTGTTTGAAAAACTGGGGAATCCTCAGCTAACTGAAGAAATATTTAAGAGCTTGAAATCACGTGTCCGAACATTTTGTTTTCAAATTCTACAAAAATGGTCTAAATCGAAAAGAAATAAACAACGTTTTTATCAATACAATTCCGCCTGGTTTCAGGGAACCTTTCAACTACAGGATTGCGTTATTCAAGCAATATTAATCGAAAAAATCGTTAATAAAAGCCACCGTGGTAGACCAGTGAAACTTTATTATTATTTAATCATTCAGTTATACTAGGACTTCCCTCAAAGGGATTAGTCTGAGTGATATTGCTGAGAACATGAAGTAAACAATTACGATATAAAGAAGATATCAACAAGAATCTAAGTGAATATACAGCATATGCTAGACAAGAGATAGATAAAGATACAACATATGAAAAATAGCAAATTAAATGATATAATTACAAAATATCATATATAAATTCATATACTGTTACGTTTTCATATGCATTTTTTTTATAACATTTGGCAAATAATCTCATTTTCTTAAGCGGGAATTGCTCAAAACTTAAAAAAAAAAACGCCGGATCTTTTAAAACGATATTTTTAAAGTCACATAATCAGATTTGCAGCCAAGAGCGTATTTTAGCAAGCGTAGTTTAACGCAAATTTAATTTAATTTTTGCAACATTTTCTATGTGACAAATATCTAAATAAAATATTAAATATTGAAATATTAAATCAAATATTTAATATTTGAATTAAAAAAAATTCCTTTGTTTATTTGTATAACTATTTATAGAAACTCGTATACTTCAAACCACATTGATAACATGCTTTGCTACAAACGTGTCTACTAGTCTAACTACTCGTATGTCTTAGCTGTGTCTCTCTCCGAACTCATCTGTCTACTGTCTCTCTACTCTTCTGTATACCCGTCTCAGTATCCGTCTGTCTTTCTACCCGACTCTTTAATCGTGTCTCTACCTGTCTCGCTTCCCGTTACACTACTCGTCTATCAACACGTCTGTCTGTCTATATACCCCTCTCTCTACCTGTCTGTCAAGTCGTCTCTGTACTCGTCTCTCTATCCACCATGCTACCCGTTTCCCTACCCATCTCACTACCCCTCTGTCAACAATTTTTTGCCCCTGCCTCGCTACCCGTCTGTCTATTCGTTTCGCTACCCGTTAGCTTATCTCTGTCGCTATCCTGTCTCTCTACCCGTTCGTTTACACGTCTATCTATCTCTCGCCAACTCTTCCCAATATTTAAACAATTTAGTAAACGGAAGCCGTTTATCTGTTATTAAATGCAAACAGGAGTAATTTATCTAAAGAGTGTAATCAGATGCAATTTTTTTAAATACATACATAAACCAGCATAATAATTCACCAGTTTTATTTTCATAGTAGTTTATGTCATTTGACAGTAAATCTCAACTTCTTCAACACGAACTGCGTCAAGCTTTTTAAAAAAGCCCCAAGGTCCGTATAACTGGGAAGGGGAATTGTCCTCAGGGCTATTAGATACATGTTATTAAGTTAAGTGAAAGTTTCGTAATCGGGTTCGCAGCCAATTTCTTATGTCAGAAAGGGTGGCTTCACGCCATTTTAAATTCATTTCTGTAACTTTCTTTTTCTTTATTTGGTAGGTGGTTGGGAGGGGGAGGGAGAGTTCCAAATATATACACTTAAATTCAAACTTTTGCCCCTATGTTAATATTAGTGTTGTTTGTATTATCAATTAATACTTTGTTGATCGAGCTTCATTCGAAACAAATGTAAAAGACTTCTACAGTTTTTTTTTCTAGGAGAAAGTTCCGTAATCGGGCCTTAAGCTAATCGGGGAATTTAATATCATTATTGTTTCTAACTCTTATAGAGTTAAAACAATATTGTTGCTAGCATTACTCTTGTTTGTGACCAACCTCTTCTGTGTATCTGAATAGGGAAAAGTTCCGTATCATGTACTGGTTGCTGCCAAAGGCAGTTGTAGAATCTTACAAATTTTTCTGCTCTGTAAAAAATCTTCAGCTTTTGCTGCATAGTCACTCCACCACTTTTATAGAATATCTCTATTTTGACCAATGAAAATGCTCCATAATATAGTAAAGTAACCGTTTTCTCTAAAAGCGGTGGAGTGTGTCTGCAGCAAAAGCTGAAGATTTTTAACAGTGTAGAGAGCGGAAAAACATGTTTTTTAAAATATTTACAAATATACGTTTATTAAACCATGTTAAAACATTATACACCTGATATAAGAATTTTTTAATTTTTTTATATTTCCGAAAGCACAGATAAAAGGGTAAAAATCCTGGCACAGATGCCATATACTCACCACGTTGGCGCGATTTTTCCCCCGCCCCTTTGGCGAAAACTGTTTGTTGTGTTTGTTTACTTTTATTTTTTATTTTAATTCTATATATTATTTTTATATGTATATCAATATTAATTTAGGCACAGATGTCATATACGCACCAGATTGGCGCGATTTTTCCCCCGCCAATTTGGCGAAAACTTTGTTTTTGAATATTAGTTACAAATACCATACAATAATAGCATGTAATTTTTTATTTCAATATAAAAATAAAATAACGTAATAAATGAAATAGCTCCTATTATTCAAAAATGGGAAATAAAAATAAATAAATGATAGTTTGATATAAATAAATATTGATATATATAATAAAAACAATTTATAGAATTAAAATAAAAAATAAAAGTTAATAAACAACAATTGAAACAAAATAACCGGGTTACCATGTGAGGCATAAAATTGCCATTTTGTTGCAATCGCGCCAATGTGGTGCGTATATGACATCCGCGCCTTTATTTATATCAAACTATTATTTATTTATTTTTATTTCCTTTTTTAAAATAATAGAAGCTGTTTCATTTATTACGTTATTTTATTTTTATATTGAAATAAAAAATCACGTGTACTATTTGTCACACTATTTGTAACTAATATTCAAAAACAAAGTTTTCCCCAAGCTGGTGGAGGGAAAAATCGCGCCAACGTGGTGCGTATATGACATCTGTGCCTTGTTTCATTTCACATAGAGGTACTGCTCTATTATCCCGTCGACCACTTTTCATAACAAAAAACTATCGCGAAACTGTTAGATTAAACGCCAAAAATGCAGTCCCATTTACTTGATATCAGAAGCATTATACGTGTTTGTTACGTCATCAAGTGGTTTTTAACGCGACATTTGCGTGTATTTTTCATTATGTTTTACTGATTTATTAGTTATTTCATTCATTAAAATAACAATTGTGTCCTTAAATTCTTATATTTTATTTATTTATGTATTTTGATATTTCAATGACAACGTTCTCCCGTTTATTTGGCGATAGTTTTTTGTTATGAAAAGTGGTTCAAGGGATAATAGAGAAGTACCCACATATGTATTGGTACTTTTATGTTAACTTGGCGCAGTTGATAAATCGCCAAATATTTTTCTCATAACATCTTCATATTGCATTCATTTCATTTAAATATAAATCTTTCACCGATTTCGTTTGAAATACATACATTAAAAATACTAGTCTTTCACTCATTTAATTTAAAATACACGCCTTTCACTAATTCCATTTAAAATACTAAAAAGGAAAAGAAAATAAGAAATAATGCCACAAATCGAAACCTTTTATTTAAGCACCAAAGAATTGTTCCTAACATACACACGCGAAATAAAAAAGCTGCTAATGGTGTGATTTACGCCAAATCTCTAATACAAATACTACTCTTACTAATCTCTAATACTTTTCAAACAGAAAAAATTCCAGATTAACTTTCCATTTTTATTAAATTGAAATATATTTTATTGTGCTGAATATTAGTGCTTGCATATTTTTTTGCTCCATGTATTCCATGAACTTTTCAATTCCGATTGTCTACGAAAATCTCCCGCCGGTGAAAATGACGTACGCACAAAATTTAGTGACGTATGTACTTTAATTGTGCTTTTTTATCTATTTTTTTTAATATAACTTCCAAACGGTTTGACACTTATTCTTGGTAATAAATAGACGACGTTGTCACCTTTATAGGTACCTGCTGTAAAAATTTGAACGAAATCCGTTAAATATTTTTTGAGTTATGCTTGACGAAAGGTTTTAATATCCATCGTAGCTATATATGGGGCAAAGTTTTACTGCGCTGTGTATGAGTCTTCGTTGCACTCAGACAATTAACTTAGAATGTAAGTATGCATGTTTAGTTCAAATCTTGCTAGTCAATTTTAAACCACTTTTAATTATCCGATTAAATTGAAACTGAATACATGCGTAGTTTCCATGACAATAGAATTTTATCATATAAATAAATAATAAAATAATAATAATACTATAAATAATAATAATAATAATAATAATAATAATAATAATAATAATAATAATAATAATAATATAAATAGTTAAATAAACCGAATATTTACCACTATTTGAGCATTTTATTAGGGATACATTCGAAAAACCAGCAAAACCTAATTAAAATCCAACGCAATAATTTTGTCCACCTAGATCGTCAAAACGCCCCACTGTGCGTCGTTTAAAATTTGTTTAGTGCATATTCCCCCAACAAGCAGCACTACTTGGTGCCAGTACCATGTTTTTAAATGCGTGTTTTGGAGGTTTTTAAATTATGTATTTTACGGAATGACATGTATTTTACAGAACCTGACCTGACCATAATACTTTTTCGCTGGGTTGATTTTCTTCATGGTAAAAGTTTATTAATTTAATTTTTTCTGTTTACCTTACATGTTAGAAATGCATAAATATGTGATTTGTTTTCTTTATATTTAATTTATTTTTTATAACTGACTAAAATAAATTTCAAGATTATTGGTCGGGTTTGTTAGTTTTTACCGAAATTCAAATCAATACCACAAAAAAGTAAAATAGGGGAAATTATAAAAGTGAAATTTATTTTAGTGCAGAAACCACATAACTGCAAAGGGGACAAATATACTTTTTTATCCCTTATCCTGTTGTTTAAAATACACAATTTCACCAACTAATTATTGGCGTTATCTGATCTTAACATTGTGGAATTTGTTCATGAAAAAAAATGTATGTGTTTAACTTAATTAGACGATTTTATCTCAAAACTTGAAATAACACAAATTTTGAAATTCTGCGCTTATGGGGTTTATAAAATTAAATCAATTCAATTTAAATTAACTTCTCGCATCTGGTACTATGATATCGGTCGTATAAATTAAGATGCACGTTATTTCGCCTTTCCTGGTTCATATCAATAGCTCTAACTCTATTAACCAATACAAATATTCAAATAAGCGCTTAAGCGTTTAAGCCTGCCCTCAAATATGTGTGGTAATACCAAAGTGCATTTATCATCAGATTTACGCATCTTTAAACCACATGGTGTGGGCCTCTCTTCCATCAAATTCAAACACGTTTGGCGGGATTTTATAGAGCTCAGTGTATTATTTACCCATCATACGTAGTATAGGGTAAGTCTTGTAATCGTTTTGAAAATCGAAAAAAAAAATTGACGGATTTACACGTTTCAGACACTGGAGATTCCGAAAAACATATTATTAGGAGAAAAAAAAATTGCCGTCCGTCTGTGTGTCTGTGTGTCTGTAAACGCTCTATCTCCCGAACAAATTGAGATAGAGACTTGAAATTTGGTATGTACTTAGTATGTAATAATGGGAAGAAGCCTATTGAATTTCAGTAACCTCGATTATCCGAAACTATTTTTTTCGGACTCTCAAAATATTCGTTCTGATAAAAGGTATATAAAAATTTTCGAAATTGTTTATTTTAAGGAGTGAATATAAAAGACAATAAAAAAACATAAATTTTGCATAAAGCATGAAGTCGATCGGATAATGAGTTACCGAGATATTTGTAATCCTATTTTCTACACTCTTCGATTTTTCATGACCCTGTATTTCATTCAAATTTCAATTCAAAGATATATTTTAATTGGAAATGAGACGCTTAATCCGATGCAATAAACCGCTAGTTAATAGGATTATTGTTTTTGGAGTTATAGGGATGTTTGTTTTAAGCAATTCAGTAATCGAGCCTTCAAAGTTTATGACGTCATCAAGCCACGGTTTTATTCGAATTGCAATGAATTTTATAAGTATTTTGCACATTTTTTATTTTAATATTTTGCATTATGCATATCCATGATGGGTAAGTATTACGGTGGCCCCCAGCGACTAGTTTACTAATAGAAAATTATCATTGTTTAGAGATCTATAAACAAACCAATGGCTAAACAAAAATGTTCCTAAGTTGTCCACGTTTTCTAACGCCGATTCTGCATTTTCAAGTCATCGAATTAAAGTCATAAAGCAAATGATTATCAAATACTTCCGCCTCAATAGATTTTTGCTTTTTTTTTTTTTTTTAAAGAATCTTAAAAATGTCACCACATTGTATTTCCTCATTTAATCATTTCTCAAACGAAATGCACTTTCTGTATAGCAAATACTTAATTTTGCTTTTTATTGACTTCTAAACCGTTATAAGTTATTTTTATTCATTTACAAAGCCTAACGTCAAACATAAATAATTTCAATTTCAATTTTTTACTTGCACTAGAATAAAAACATTTAGTGCGTGTTGAACATTTTATGAACTTACAATATGGACATCAGAAGTGATATTACATTCATTATTAGACGTTTTATGTATTTAAAAAGTATTACTTAAAACAAAAGCAAATATTAATTACCACTGGCATAAAATTAAGCATGCCATTCTTTCCTTCCTTTATTTTAAAGTTTTTCATTTTATAATTAGAATATGTGGTACTCCGGGCGCCAATAATATATATATACATGTATATGTATATACACATATCTACATATACATATATATATGTTACGGTGAAACACCGAAATCTGGAGAATGTCGACATTCACCTGTGAATGTCGACAAACACATAGTCGCTTGGTGTATGTCCGAAATATTTGCTAAATACCCTTATTTCTGACTTACACCGGTAAATGTCGACATTCACCATGCACTAATGGTGAATGTTGAACATGTCCGAGATTTATATTTTATTCTCCGTAATTCAGTCGCTATAATTTTTTCGCCTGTCTTTCTGAGAGGAATGACTAAGAACTTAAAACACACAGTACATTCAAAATGAGAAAGTAAAATAATAGAAGTTAAAAGCTTACTTAATTATACAGTACATTCAAAATCAGAAAGGAAATAATAGAAGTTAAAAACTTACTTAATTATACAGTACGTTCTAAATGAGAAAATAAAATACTAGTAATAAAAAACTTACTAAATTATGTGATTCAAATTTATTGCAACAACTTAAACTATTATGACACTTTGAATTGCACAAAAGGCCCTTGCTTTTACAACTGCATTTATATGTGGAACACTTCCTTTTGCAATGACAGCGTGTATAGCCTTGCCCACCGCTTCTCGAATTAGCTGCAGCTACTTCTCTCAGCGAAATTTCTTTAAAATAAATCTCATCTATGGAAAGTAACTTACAAACTGATTACGTGTGTAAAGCTGCTTGAAGGTACCATTTTCATTTGCAAGTTTATAGGAGTCGGATTATTCTATTCCAACAACAACCGCTAACACATTTCGGTTATCAGTACGACCACGGTCGACATCAGGGACTTCTATTCGTACAGTATCACCAATTTGAACAGGAGGAAATTGTTTTTGTGAGGTTCGTAACATTTTTGTTGCTTGCAGTAAAAGATTCTCTTTCGCGGCCGCTCTTTTTATAGAAATTAACTCGTGTTTTTCAGCCAAAACTTGATGTGAAGACGTGGTAGATTGCAAGTCCTCTTCAATATTTTTCTTCTGAATATGGTTTTCGGTATGACCACCGCTCAAATTTTTTTCAGAAGTATTACCAGTTTCTTCAAGCTGTTCTTCGGTTTCAAAAGTATTGGCAATTTCTTCAAGTTGTTCTTCGGTTTCGATATTTGCGAATTGTTCGCTAGGCAAAAAAGTTGATGCTATGCTTCTTTTCGTTTTAATGCCAAACATGGCTTCATAAGGACTTTGGCGTATTCCTTCGTGGTATGTAGTGTTCTTGGCAAACTGAACAAAGGGTGAACCTTCTGACCATTTATTTGTATCGTTATCGTTCATCCATGCAGTTAGCATGTTCTGTATATCCTGATTGGCCCTTTCAACTGAGCCTTGTGTTTGACTGTGACGAGGCTGTCCATGAACTATCTTAACATCTTTTAACATAGCGCATATTTCGGATATGAATCGATTACTGAATTCTCTACCATTATCTGATTGCAATATTGCTGGAGCACAAAATGTTAAAAATATTGGAAGAACGTGATACACTACTTCTTCCGCCCTCTTAGTTTTCAAAGGTCGTAGCTGGACAAAGTTAAATGATCTTGATACACCATTATGAACTTATATTCGCCATCTCTGTTTGACTGCATATCTATCAGATCAACTTGACATCTTGATTTTAACTCAAAACTGATCATTGGTTTCACAACAATACCTTTCTTAGGTGCACTGTATTTCATTTGACACTGTTTGCATAAATTTAAATACAACATTAAAACTTCATATGTAATATTTTTGTATTTATTTTGCAACTCTTTAAGCATACGTGTTCTTCCTCCGTGGCCTATTTTGGTGTGAGTTTCATATAGTATACTGAACAATTCCTCATTGGTAACATAATACTGTATATTCGTTTCTCCTATTTTAATGGTACAATTAACATCTCTTCATCATTAATTTTTAAAACGCCAAAACGTTTTAATAGTCTGTAATCCAAAGGTTGGTTGCACTTAGTTTTAACAGAAACCACTTCAGAAAGTATTTTAGAGTACTTTTCTTGAGAAAAATAAAAACAATTGTCTTCTCGTTTACCCGCAATTAATGCACTTTTTTTAACTTTTCAAGAAAAAGATCACGATTCACTGCAGTATCCATTCTGTATAAATTAGGGTATCGGAAAAAAATTAAGAAAACGTTGCTCTCACCATCAAACCTTGCATAAGACTGACAAAGCTGACTGACTCCACCAGAACAAAGGATTTGGCGGGAAACAGCCAGTCGCCTCTTTGTCGGCTTAGGGCCTTCTCGATGATCGAGCTGGTCAGTAACACTTCTCTCCGGGCCTGAATGTATGTATCGTGACTTCACACCTTCACGCTAGCTACCGCAAGGGAGAAAGGGATTAAAGCTCCTCTCTTTTCGACCTCCACCAGAGCATATCTGTGATTGTCGACATACACCGGTGAGGGTCCGAATGTACAAGAATGTAATGAAATATTCGATCTTTCACCGAAGTATTTGGTGTTTGTTGACATTCACCGGTGAAAGTCGACATTCTCCCATTTCGGTCTTTCACGGTAACATATACATACTCACATAGATATATATATATATATATACATATGTATGTATATATATATATATGCATATGTATATACATACACACGTATATACACATATGTATGTATTTATATATATGCATATGTATATACATACACACGTATATACACTTATGTATGTATCTATATACATATATATGTATATACATATGTATTTATATATGTCTATATATCACTGGCGCCCGGCTAACTGAAAAGTAACGAATATGTTCATAAAATAAATAATTATATAATCTGAAGTTAAGTGTATAATATTAGTTCTGAAATTAAACATTATATATATTTTTTTTTATCAACAAAATTAAAATTACTAAAAAAAAAGTAACAATAAACGTACTTTAATGATCATTTGATTCAAAACTACAATAATTAATAAAAGATTTACTTTCTATAACTGTTTGAAATACCTAAGGTACATGGATCTTGATATTTCATATGAAATTTTAAATATCTGTTTAAATTTCAAAGAACAACGATCAAACATTTCTAATCTATATATTTTTTAATTTATTTATATTAATCCATCTCGATACATTTAGAGAATTGATAATAAAATAATATTTTAAGAGAAAAGTATATCATATTGGAAAATTGGAAAATCATATATTAAAAAATAAAATAAAATTTAATTATAGGAATTGTTTACTGAAACCTATATTTTTGGCATGTTTTATATTCATTTATTGAATACTTCTATTGAGTACTACTATTCATTTGTGGATACTAATATATTTATTAAACATGTGTTGATTACATAAAATATTTATAAAGTATCATAAAGTATTTATATAGCGTGGTATAGTGTTTATGAATACAGGTACTCTATATTAATATTGTCAAAAGCCTTTTAAGAATTCTCTCATGCTTATGATAAAGTATATACTTAATATACTGTTTGATTTTATTAAGGTTGGTAAAAGGTCGGAGTGGTCATATTTTTCGCTACCACTATTTCCAAATAATAATCTTCGGGTACAGAGTAGATTATATTTTTACTCCTGGATAAAGGGAAGATCTTGTTCTATATAGTTCTAATATGCAGTTAATAACATCATTTCTGAGTAATTATTGCGGCAGATTTCCCTTTCAAATGTTGTAGATGTCCTCTACCACAAACGGCATTGTTTTAACTAGTTGTAGTGAGAACAGTGACCCCATGCACCGTTAAAAGATAAGTCTAATACATTTAACTCGAATATAATTTTATTTGAAAAATCACCATTCAAATTCGTGTCACATTTATCAAAATAGTAAATAAATGAAACTAGTTGGAGTAAAAATTCACGTATATAATCTATATATATTCAAATATACTTAAATAATCTAAATGCATGCGTCCAATTACATTTTCTCGTCTAAGTAATTTTTATTTGTGCTTATTTTATTCCACGTTTTCCATATTTTATAGCGAGTTTGGTAAATGGTATAAAAGTTTTCCCAGAATAATATTTTTAATCGATATGTTACCAAATTTAGAATCAAATTCGGTAAATTTTCATAAATAAACTATCCGCATCTGGGTACCTTTGTAGAATGAAAATTTATAATAAGCAAAATCTAATTAAATACTTTAAATCTAGACGTATTTGAAAACTTTTATAAATTGTCTTTTTCGCATTCTGCTGGATAAAAAAAGTTTTCTGGAAGTTACAAATTAATTTGGGAAATTGTTGAAAATTACGAAAGAGGTTCTTATTTGATATAGTGCGCACAACTAGATATAAATTAAGAATTATATTAAATTTATGTAAATTTGTAAAGAATAGAAAAGTTCTATTTCTACTTAATAATTAATTAATAATTATTTTCTATGGATTTGCGTGAATTTAGAAAGATATCCTTTTTATATTACTTTTAAATAATTATATTTTAAATTTCATTAGTTCATATTCTGTCCAACCATTTGAAGAGAAGACTTCAAATACCAATTCTTTAATTAAATGTAAATTAATAAATAAAAATAAAATAATAATCTAAATGCTTTATATTAAATTTTAAACAAAGTTAGTGGATCTTATTGAATTGAATGAGTTTATTTTAAACTTTTGTAACTTGGATCCGTACTTGTTAATTATACGATAATGAGGACATTTCAGCTAACTAGTCTTTTTTTCCAGTTTAGGAAAACGATATGTTGGGTTACCATATATGCAAATTTTGCAGTAAATAACGAAAAAATGGAGGACGCACTATTTGAAGGAGAAACAACAGAATGCTATTTGCTCATTATATCCTAATTAATTAAGATATAATGATAAAAAGGACACATAAAGCTTTACATATTCGAAGTGGAACACTTCCCTTCCCCCTTTTTTTTTTGATATTCTGGAAGGATCACATATTACTTACCCATCATACGTAGTATAGGGTAAGTCTAGTAATCGTTTTAAAAATCGAAAAAAAAAATTGACGGATTTACAAGCTTCAGGCATTACAGATTCCGAAACTGTATATTTTTCGCATTGTATATTTTTCGCATTCAGTATATTTTTAGAAAAAAAAAAATGCCGTCCGCCAGTGTGTCTGTATGTCTGTGTATCTGTAAACGCTCTATCTTCCGAACAAATTGAGAAAGGGACATGAAATTTGGTATGTACTTAGCATGTAATAATGGGAAGAAGCGTATTGAATTTCAGTAACCTCGATTATCCGGAACTATTTTTTTTTTGTACTCTCTAAATATTCGTTCTGTTAAAAGGTATATAAAAAATTTTCGAAATTGTTTATTTTAAGGACTGAATATAAAATACAATAAAAGAACATAAAATTTGCATATAGAATGAAGTTGATCGGATAATTAGTTCCCGAGATATTTGTAATCCAATTTCCCCCACTCTTCGATTTTTCATGACCCTGTATTTCATCCAAATTTCAATTCAAAGATATATTTTAATTGAAAATGAGACGCTTAATCCGATGCAATAAACCGCTAGTTAATAGGATTATTGTTTTTGGAGTTATAAGGATGTTTCTTTTAAGCAATTCAGTATTCGAGCCTTCAAATTTTATGACGTCATCAAGCCACGATTTTACTCGAATTGCAATGCATTTTATAAGTAGTTTACACATTTTTTATTTTAATATTTTACATTATGCATATCCATGATGGGTAAGTATTACGGTGACCCCTAACGACTAGTTTTATCTGGCGACCAAGCTGTTAAATCTGGCACGTATTTTATTATTATTATTATTTATTATTATTATTATTATTATTATTATTATTTTGGTATAAAAATTGATCTAAGGAATGAACCAAACGGCATTTTTTAAACATTTTTAAAAATAAACTTAGAAACTATATTCAAACAAAAAATATTTTTAATTTGGCAAAAATAAGTTAATCAACTGCAAATTTTAAATTAATAAAATCAGAATAATTTGACTAGCTTCAATATGAAAATAGGCCATTTTTTTCCCTTGCTTCACCATTTTATTAATGCCCCTCTCATCAGATGTAGATTTTGTAGCACTCAACTACACGGACATTTGAAGCATTCAGCAATCAGCATTTTCCGAACATGTCATGAAGATATATTTTAGTTCGAAATGAGACCCTTAATTTAATATGATTATAATTTTTGGAGTTATAAGGATGTTTCTTTTACGCAATTCAGTAATAGAGCATTTAAAGCGAGGCTAACGAAAAAGAAAGGCTACCACGGCGCTTTACGCGTATCTTTTTTTATACAGACCGCCGGAGTCACGTGATGCTCGAATGCACCAATGCAGGTGTACGAAAAGAGTATTACGTCACTCTAGCGGCCTGTAAAAAAAGATAAAACTATCCTGCGCCGTCAAGCGCCCACGGGGGTCACCGACGCGCGTAAACGACCATCGCACCCAAGCCTCTGAAGGGCTTATAACACACCAGGGCTTTGTCTCGCCCGGCGCTGCGATCGGCCAGAGGCCGCTCCCCACTGCGGACCTCCATGTCATTTTACCAAGGTTGGTGACATAGTGGAATGAACCGCGGTAGACTGACTTTTTCGTCAGCCTCGATTTAAAGTTTATGACGTCATCAAGCCACGGTTTTATTCGAATCGCAATAAATTTTATAAAGAGTTTACACATGTTTTATTTTCATATTTTATATTATGCATATCCATGATCGGTAAGTATTACGGTGGCCCCCAACGACTAGTTTTATTTAATTTCCCTATAAAAAAGAGACGATTAACTCACAGTTTATCTTCTGATATAATAAGAATAATAAACAATGTTTGGAATTCGATATCCGTATTCTGACCATAAAAGTCCTCACTTTAATGAAAAATTGTAATAAAAACAGAAAACGTACAAAAAAATTACGGATCATATTGAATGCCAAATTAGGAAACTCTGAAACGGAGCAAAACTATTTAGATTAGTAAAACGCCCCACAGTTGCCAACACTGGATATAAATCTATATTGAAAAGAAAAAGAAAACTTTACGATTTCGTAGTACATAAATCATAAATTTTATTACATTCATATAGGGTTTATGTAAATGTCATAGTGCGTTCCTCAACCTCTTTTGAAACACATTGTAAGATTCGATCATTTGTTTATATCCAATATTAATTTTTTTTAATATTGCATACTATTAATGTTATTTAGAATCATACTGAAAGTTGAATATAGATCCACGCAGTTTTCCCTCCCCAAATCTTGTTGAGCACAAAAAACAAATTGAAAAACACATCTTATTTCTACCCTATATTTATGATTTAAACGTGTACATATTTTCATGATTATTTTCATACATATTCTCATTCTACGTCTTAGAAGATAAATTTTGTGTTTTATTTGGTATTTTCAGCATTTTCCGTATAGAATAGCTAGTGGCATGCTAAACCTAATGATTTAGACTAAAATTTCTTCTTTTAAACCATGCGAAATTTTAGTTTAATCTGAAGCATGATCATTATATTTAAAAAGAAAAAAATAAATAAAACTTTCCGCAGCATTACCTGTTTTTTTTTGTTTTTTTTTAATAGTAATAAGTTCAAGTATCTAAAAGGCAGATTATAAACATTCGCATGTAGTACCGTTTAAGGTATCCCACTACGTTTAAATATCAAATTTAGGTCAAATACAATATCCATCTATCTATCTATCTATATATATATATATTATTTTATTCTATTAATAGTCTATAAAATTATCTTTCCAAAACTGTTCTTGTTTTTTTTCTTTTGCGCTCATTAGATGTGTAGTTATAGTTTATTTTTATGTTTCAGCTCACAAACTGGATATGTGTATTTAAGCAACCAGAGATTATTGGAAAAAGCTTGATTTAATGAAAGATTTTCAATTAATGCGAATGAGGAAATATAAATTTGGAGATTTTTATGAAAATGAGGTGAATATTTCTAATTGTTTTTTGATATGAAAACTTTAAACATTTTTCATTAAAAACATATTTTTTATAAACAATTAGTTACAAAAAACATACCGACATTGTGAGTCTAAAGGACTATGCATTTTAATTAAGGAAGTTTTCCCCAATTTTTACAGATATTTTTATAAATGAACATACAGACAAAATATGAAATATCACGATAGTGATGGTTTAAATAGGTTTATCTGTGAAATTTTTTTACAGCTGAGCTTTGTAGATCATTACATTCTCACTGATTACGAGTGTATATTTCTTGAAGCAAGTATATTAAACTACCATTATTTTTTGTCGTGACAACAGTAAAAGATTGCATCATTTGTCCTTAAACTGTAAAAATTTAAAATAAATTGAAAATAATTTATCTAGAAATTGTGACTTTATTTCATATATTGTATTTCTAAAACAATCAGTATTATAGTCATTTTTTATTTATTTAGAAAAAAAATGAAAGTAATACGTAGTGGAATATCTTTAAAATGTCTAACTACACCAGTCTCGTTAAACATAAGGGTACATATGAAATCATTCTGCCAAAAATATATTTTTTAAATGATAAGAGACTCACATGCAGCTGCAAAATACGCTAGGAAATTTCCTTACTACTTAACCCGTTATAGACCATCGTCAGAGACAATTAAAAAAAAAAAAAAAAAAAAAAAAAAAACCTCGGGTTTTTTTTCTTGGTTTCTTTTATTTGTCATGTCTTTAGAGTACACTCAAGATTTTGGTGAATTAGGGTTAATATTAATATGAATGCTGGACGATTACACCATGAAATATTGCAACATTAAGGACGTAAGTATAAAATATTACAAATTTTACTGAATGGTGTACACAAATGTAAAATTTTATACATACATTAAAATTAAAAATATCGATGTTTCGACCACCTTCTATGGTCATCCTTAGGGTTTTTTTTAATTTATTTTTAATTTATTTTAATTTTTTTAATTATTGCTTTCAAAGTTTCAAATTTGAAAATCAATCCCTATTAAATTCACATATGAAACTTTGGAAGAAATATAAAAAATATTTTCTGAGGATGACCATAGAAGGTGGTCGAAACATCGATATTTTAAATTTTAATGTATGTATAAAAGTTTAATTTGTATACACCATTCAGTAAAATTTGTGATGTTTTATACTCACGTCTTTAATGTTGTAAGGTTAATATTATTCAAAATACGGTATGTGTTCTATACGACCTACTGACATGATTCACTACCTTAAGTGATAAGCTTAAAAGCATTTTGGATGCAGATGCTCCCGGAATTTTTCATACTGATATAATGTCTTGTTTTGACATACTTTACATCGATTTCGTTTCTCAGAATCGTATTTAATAACGAAATGGACAATGTTGTCAAATCCTGCTGATGAAGATATTGTGGCTGCAAGATATTGTTCCATTGCTGTACACTATAGTAGAATTTACGAATGAATTTTTCACGTTTTTCTTAACATGCCTTTAAAAGACAGCTATCATCATGCAACCCAAATAAAACAACACAGCGAGAAAAAAATGGGTTCTATACGATATACCGGCCTAAAATAGGTTAATTGATTTCTTTCGAACCAGAAACTTTTATAAATTGGGCATTTAAAATATATTTTTAACATCAATTATAATCAAAGTTAAATTTTCCTAACTAGATATAGCATAATTACCGGTTATTTTTTATGAAATAAAGGTGCTGCTACAAATTTTGAAATGCAGGTTGAAGAATTTTTATCTGACTTATGAACCAAAAGAAATGATGAAAGTTTAATGTTTGTCATTTTAAACAGAGAATACATAATACATTAAATTACATATTAGAAATTAAAGATTATTAACTATTAGAACAAATTGAAAAATAAAGAATTAGAATTAAAAGATGAAAAAAAATAACGTTTAAAATAAAATAAGTAAAATAGTAATAAGAAATTAAACACAGTAAATATAAATTGCTATACAACTTTTTAAAAAATATGTACAAAACTATTTAATTTATTTGATTGAAAACGAAATCATGTTTAATAAAATAACAATATACACTTTTATGAAAATTTTTTTAACTGTTTAAAAATATATATATACTAACAAAACCCGCGGCTTTGCTCGCGTAATTCTTGAAAAATGCCAAGTGGTATTCGTTGGCCTATTTTCATTAAAGGAAATTTTACCGCCACAGATAATTCAGAAATTACTGATTAAGCCACACTAATGTCGAAAAAAAATTGAAAATTTTGAACGTTTTTCGCTTTTTTACCCCATCCCCCCTGTGGTAGTGTCACCGATATAAAATATAGCCTATGTTACAGTAGGGACTGTTACCATCACTTTTGAAAATGGTTCTGTAGTTTCAGAGATTCCATAGAAATTGTAATTTAGAATCTTTTTAGAAAGCTTTTCGCTCATCTCACAGTTTTAAATTTCGAATATTTTTAGAATTTGTTCTTAGAGAGCATTTACATCTTATAAGTAACTACTATGCCAGATTTCATGTTTCTAACACCCTCAGTATAAAAAAAAAAACGAAATTTTAGAACGCTTTTTTTCGCTCCTGCACTCCCCTGGGGGTAGTGGCACCGACATGAAATATAGTCTATGTTACAGCAGGAACTGTCACCATCAATTTGCCACCATCACTTTTGAAAACAGTTTTGTAGTTCCAGAGATTCCATAGAAATTGTAATTTAGAACGTTTTCAGACCGCTTTTCGTTCCTCTCGCCCTTTTAAATTTCGAATTTTTTTAGAATTTGTTCTTAGAGAGCACTTACATAATTTAAGTAACTACCATGCTAAATTTCATGTTTCTAACACCTTCTTTATTAAAAAATTCGAAATCTTAGAATGTTTTTCGCTCCTGCCATCCACTGGATGTAGTAGCACCGACATAAAATATAGCCCATGTTGGATCAGGGACTGTTACCATCAATTTTCCACCATCACTTTTGAAATCGGTTCTGTAATTCCAGAGATTCCATAGAAATTGTTATTTAGAATGTTTTAGAACGCTTTTCGCTCATCTAACCCTTTTTAATTTCGAATTTTTTTAGAATTCGTTCTTAGATTGCATTTACATCTTATAGGGAACTATCATGCCAAATTTCATGTTTCTAGCTCCTTCAGTATAAAACAATTGAAATTTTAGAACGTTTTTCGCTCCTTCACCCTCCTGGGGTAGCGGCACCGACATAAAATATAGCCTATGTTGGAGCAGGGACTGTCGCCATCAATTTGCCCCCATCACTTTTGAAAACTGTTCTGTAGTTTCAGAGATTCCATAGAAATTGTAATTTAGAATGTTTTTAGAACGCTTTTCGCTCATCTAACCCTTTTAAATTTCGAATTTTTTTAGAATTTGTTCTTAGAGAGTATTTACATCTTATAAGTAACTATCATGCCAAATTTCATGTTTCTAGCTTCTTCAGTATAAAAAAAATCGAAATTTTAGAACGTTTTTCGCTCTTGCACCCCCCTGGGGGTAGTGGCACAACATAAAATATAGCCTACGTTGGAGCAGGGATTGTCACCATCAATTTGCTACCATCACTTTTGAAATCGCTTCCGTAGTTCCAGAGATTACCCCCTACAAACAAACAAATAAACAAAAAAAAAAACAATCTTTACTACTTTATAATATTAGTATAGATATGCCTTAATGATAATACAATTGATATGAAGCTTAAATTACAAAATGTTTATTTCATATTAACTTTTATTCTGTAATTTTTTTGTGTCCAAATTGTTTTATTATTATTATGGTAAAAGTAATATTATATTTCCTTTTAATTCCATAATTATTTTGTTAAAAAAGCGAAAATATTTACTTTATTTTTTGGATAATATAAAATCATTTATATTAAAACACACATAAATAACGCCTGCAATCAGCATTTATTTTTAAAGATATACATACCTTATATACAATAATTCAACATGGAGTGAAAAATTATTCAGAGCCAGGAATCGAACTTGGGTCCACATCGTTCCGGGCTGTTGCTCTAACCACTGAGCCACTCTGGCCGATTCCTGAGTCAGCAATTTTTCACTAATAAACCATGTTGCAGAAAAGGTCACCAGGCAATTCGTAGATCGGTGGAATAGTAAAAATCCATTCACCGTTGTCCGGTCATCCAAGGCTGTCTATTAGACGGCTGGTGACCTTCTCTCCAACATGGTTTAAAAGTGAAAAATTGCAGACTCAGGAATCGGAAGAGTGGTTAAAGCAACAGCCCGGAACGCTGTGGACCCAGGTTCGATTCCTCGCTCTGGCTAATTTTTTAATCCATGTTGGATTATTGTATTTAATGTATGTATGTATGTATAATAATTGTATATCTTTAAAAATAAAAACATTTCTTTAATACATGTTAAAAAAAAAGATTTAACGTTTAAAATATATATTCTTAAAATGATAATAAATACTAGTGTCATCTTCAATGGTAACTATTTAAATAATATTTAAATAAAAATAAAACAGTTTTAGATAATTTTATTCGATCAATAACATTTACAAGATAGAGAATAACTGCATTGGATTAAATTAAATTAATTTTTTTTTACATTTATTTCAGTGGTTTCTTCTATATAAAGAATTATAGAGAAAATTATGAATATAAGAGAATAATGTGTTGAATGTTTTAGTATTTGTGTTAGGTGGTTCGCATAACAAATAATTAAATAAATAGTTTAATTAAATTTTAACAAAGAATTATAAATATATTATAAGAGCTTCAAAATGCATATGCCATGTAATTGGAAAATTTAATTTATAATCTATAATAGTACATACATAATTAAAACTGAAATTGATTAAATTAAAATTAAAGCATTCTTATAAAATTTATAGAATTATAGTTAATAAGTATTATATCCTATTATTTAATATTATTAATGAAAATTTTATCAACAATGTAATAAAAATGAATATATAAATGTATAAATAAATTATAAATTTGTAAATAATCATAATAATAATAATTACATAAAAAACAGTATTGTATAAAACAGAACGTTTCATTAAATTGGACATTTTTTAGTATAAATAAAAAAAATTATGATTTAAAATTTATTCGATTACAGAGTAGCGAGAACGTTAATTTTTAATGCGCGGCACACTGTAAAAAAATTCCCGTATATATACAGGTGGTTTTATGCGAATGTTCTGATTTTTAACGGAAACATTTTGTTTTAAAATAAACGGTAAATTTTTCTTTTATCCATACTCGTTGAATGTTAAAACAAAAGTGTTCCATTCCAGACAGACAAACGGAAATGATTCTTTTCACTTGAGAGAAAACGGAAAATATCCAGTTAAAATTTTGTAATTGATGGCCCCAGCGGGCCAGAGTCTTAAGTGGAACGTAGAAATTGGGGAAAAAATAAATGGGGAAAGGATCCGGCAAAAATAAGAGGATCGGATAAAAATTAGGAAAGTTATTAACAATTTACAGCAAATATTTTAAAGGGGCCCCAGGAGGTCCCTGTCTCAATAAATTAAAAACCGGGACTCAGGTGCATCAGGACATGCAGGTGCATCAGGTCATGCCAAATTTTCAGACTTCTACGTGCGGTACATTTCGCTATTCATCGAACACAGTTAGACACACAGATACACAGACAAACTACTTTCTTTTATCAGTATATATACATATATATATATATATTAGAAAACATTCAGTTGGTTGAGTAAACTTACATCAATGTCATGATTCAATAGATATTGGAAAAGTCCTTTCGGCCTGTACCGGGAGGAAAACGTAGCTTTCATAGTCCATATTTTTAAAAATTCAACTCATTTTACTAAAAGACCTGAATCTAAAATGCTAGGAGCCCAATTATAGAAAATTCAGTACCGGTTTTCGTTGATACTGAATTTAAATGCGTATTTCAGCATGAGAGTTACAGCATGACAAAAATTAGATTGTTTCAAAATGTCAGCCACCGCAGAATTTTTATCTGCCATATCTCAGCCATTTTTCAAGATAAAGCCAAAACAAAAAGTGCTCCGTAATCCTTGTATCACGATCTAACATTTAACGGAAACAACGTTTTCAAATTATAATTTTTATACATATTTTTTTATTTAAAAACAATAATAACTGGCCGCCATTTTGAAACAAGATTACGCATGAAGCTGGCCAATGAATTTGGTCGAGACCTTGGTATGTACTCTACACATGATCAGTCACATTCATAACGGTTCATAAAGATGAGAGTTACAGCATAACAAATATCAGATTGTTTCAAAATCTCAGCCACCCTACAATTTCAAACTGTCATATCTCAGCCTATTGTTTAAATATAGCCAAAACTAAAAATGTTCCTAAATCTTTTTATAACGTTCTAACACTTAAAGGAACCAAGGTTTTCAATTTATAATTTTTTTGTACATCTTTTCGATGTTTTTAAATCTAAAAATTTTAACTTGCCGCCATTTTGAAACAAGATGGCGGATGAAGCTGGCCAACGAGCTCGGTCGGGACCTTGGAATGTCCTATACACATACTCAGTAACATCCAAATCGGTTCATAAATAAGATCGTTACAGCATGATAAATGTCAGACATTTGAACGGAGGGTGGTTTCGGGGTCTGGGGGTCATGGGCAATGAAAATGTACCAACAGTTTTTTTGGAATTGCTTTTATCCGAAAGGCTGCAATAGGCAGCTTTTTGTAATGAAAACTATCTAATAGTGAGCAACAAATCCATTTTATTTACTTGAGTTTTCTGGTTCAAGCATTTGAAATAGATAAGGAAACACATTTAATCCGCAATAAATAACAATAAATAACAATCGTATAATGAAAATTTAAATTTATTTCATTTGAATAACATTTTTCAAATAATCTTTGTGTTTGTAGAGTAAGATGTATATCAAGGACATGGTTAAAAACTATTTGAAATAAAGAATAATACAAATTCTATTCATATATTATGTTTACCTGAATTTTCCAGTTCAAACATTAGAAGTCGTTTAGAGCAACAAATTTAACCTGCAATAAACCTCAATCGGTAGCATGAAAATATATGTCTGAATTGAGTATCCTTTTTCGAATAAACTTTCCATCGCTAGAATAGGATGTTGATCATACACATGATTAAACAGACATTGGAAATAGGGAAAGCCGGATATCTTATTTATATTTTATGCTTATCTAAAATTTCTAGGGAAACGTTTCAAATCGTCAAGGCAACAAATTTAATCCCCAATAAATCTAATTTTGAATTAAACTCATTTGTAATATCAACAAACTTAATAAGAATTTTCGCTTAACGTATGGATTTAACATGAAGCAGGATTCTTCAGAAATTAAGTATATAGCACGCTAATCGATATAAACACTGCATTTAAATCTAATGTTATCATTATTAAATGGATATACCACGAAATTATATAAAACAGATCCACGGATATAGCTGTGTATACTTTCGTGATATAAATTGTTCGCATACATATCAGCTTCAAATATTTATAATAATAATTTCTTTTTAGTATTATCACTGACAAACACTCAATAAGGATCATAATTGATAGAAAGATGATTTAAGTAGTTGAATTTAAATCACAGTAATGTAAGAAAGTCCTTCCGGCATGTACCGGGAGGAAAAGGTAGCTTTCCTATATTTTCGTTTTAAAATGTTAGCTAATGTTAAACCGAAACAGGCAAGCTAAATGCAAAGAACCCGATTACAGAAGATTCGTTAAAACTGAATTTGAATAAGAAATTCACCAAATTAGTAGCCTATAGCCAAGTTGGCTTTATTTATGAAGACTTATTTTTATCGCCAAATTTGGCAATATTTCGCCAAGTGTCGCCAAGTTTGGGCGAGAATTTCGCGCTAACGGATATAAATATATAGTTTTATGCTGACGATTGGGAAAATGATTGCAACAATGAAATATAATAATTAGCGAGAAATCACGTTCACTAAAACTCATAAATTAATCGTTGGTTTTATGCATAGTTGCCAACCTCCCGATTTTTTTAATACCAGTAAAATCTTACAAAAAAATTCGCTTTATTAAATTGAAGAAATTGTACGATTACATAAAACAAATGTTTTTGCATAAAAATACTGGTATGAAAAAAATCGGGAGGTTGGCAACTGTGTTTTATGTAATGTGTTGTATTGTTTCAAAATGTCAGCAACCCTAGAATTTCAAACTGCTCTATCTCAGCCATTTTTTAAGATAGAGGTAAAACAAAAATGCTCCAGAATCCTTGTATTAAGGCCTAACACATAAGCAACAAATAAATTTGAAATTTAAAATTTTTTGTATATTTATTTCAGTTTTAAATCTTTCAGTGGCCGCCATTTTTAAACAAGATGGCGGACCAAGCTGACCAACGAACTCGGTCGAGACATTGGTGAGCCTAATGCACACAATTAGTTTCATCCAAATTTATTTATAAATTCGAGTGTTATCGTATGACATAGATCAGATTTATATATATAAGTCAACATTTAAACAGAGGGGGGTTTTGGTATCTGGGGATCATGATCGGTGAAAATATACAGAAATTTTCCGGAATTGCTTTCCTCCGAACGGCTGCAATAGGTAGCTTTATACTTTTTTGTATTGAAAGGTGCCTAAAATAAGTCAAAATTTAAAAATTTAATAATAATAATAATAATAATAAAACTTTTTACAATGTTTGATATGAAACAACAGCAACACGATTTTTCCATAAGTAATATCTTTTCATATTGTGTGATAGATTGTTACAGAATTTTTATTTTTACTGTATTTCTTGAAAATATAATATTTAGAGTGTTCTTTTTTAGTGTAATTTGTAAGCGGATCATTTGATATGTTTAACCTTTTCAAATAGTTAAAAATTAATGTTCTATTAGAAATTATGTTTAACTAAATTTTCCGTTTCAAATAATTAAAATCAAGAAGGACACAAATTAAATCTACAATAAATCTCAATAGCTAAATTCAAACAATAGTTTAAAACTCACCTGGAAATTCAACAATTAAATCAGAATTTTCGTGCAACGTGTAGATTTAGTATTAAGCGTGGAATTTCGGAAAATAATTGCGTGCTAATTGAGATAATTAGATAATTCAAATTTAATGTGGGTTACACAATATGATTCGCCAAAGGTCATTGAAAGAAATTTAGTAAAACAAACTAACCATTAACTTGTGTTAATTTTGTTCAAAACTAATACCTGCTATGAACATTTAAAATATTACAAAACTGCTAGTATTTTTAGTTATAAATATTTACATTTGCAAACACTGAAATAATGAAAAATATTAAATTAATGTAAATAATAAATTCCTGTATAAAAATAATTAAATTCAAAACAGTCAAATTATTTCAATTTATTCTTTTAACATTGTTTGAGCAATAAATTGTTATTTGATTTTGTAATAATTATATATGTTAGAAGCCACACAGAAGAGAATTTTTATTATCTCCCTAATTAATTTGAAAATAAAACCTAGAAGTTCGGATTAAATGCAGTTTGGAAACTGTTCTTTCTGTTTATTTATAGGCAGGTGAAGATTATGAAAACAATTATCAAAATAACTTCAAAATAATTAACTAAAACGGATATTTATATATACATACATATATATATATATATATTAATTATTTGCACTATAATGAAAGATCCAATGTTATATTTTAGGTGTTTGTATCATTTACAAAATAAGGTAAAATTGAAAAGTAAAACTAATTTGAGATATCCATTTTTTTAAATTATTTAATAAACGAAAACAAATGAATTGAAAAACACAATCAATAAATTTGGGAACAAAACATTTGAGTATGTGACTTCTGTATGTAATTTAGGTAGCTTTCAATACAAAAAAGTATAAAGCTACCTATTGCAGCCGTTCGAAGGAAAGCAATTCCGGAAAATTTTGGTATATTTTCAGCGATCATGACCCCCAGACCCCAAAACCCCCCTCCGTTCAAATGTTGATATATATATATATATATATATATATATCTGATCTATGTCATACGATAACGCTCATATTTATAAATTAATTTGGATGAAACTAATTGTGTGTATTAAGCTCAGCATTGCCTCAACCGAGTTCGTTGGCCAGCTTGGTCCGCCATCTTATTTCACGATGGCGGCCACTGAATTTTTTAAAACTGAAATAAATATACAAAAAAGTTAAAAATTCAAATTTATTTTTTAATTAAGTGTGAGGACTTGATACAGGGATTCTAGAGCATTTTTTGTTTTACCTCTATCTTAAAAAATGGCTGAGATAGAGCAGTTTGAAATTCTAGGGTGGCTGACATTTTGAAGCAAGACAGCACATTACAAAAAACCAACGATTAATTTATTAGATTTAGTTAACGCGATTTCTCGCAAGTTATTTTCTTTCATTGTTGTAATCATTTTCCCAATCATACGCATAAAACTAAATGATAAAACAACATAAGATGTTATTAATAGCTTTCACACACGCTTACTAGTGTCTCTTTCCAAAGTGGTTGCAAATGTATTTTACACTATGGCATAAAATTATTTGCAAAAATGAACATGATTCGTTTTATTATTATCATTATAAAGATGAGAAACAATCCGTTAAAGTCCGTTATATACATTTTTTTGTTAAAAATTACTTTTATTATTTTAATTGTTTACAGAATAATCAGTGTTTGAACTGTATATTTCATATTACCAATACTGATTTTGATACGTGCAGTCTTTTACATACTTGCCTCGTTTGAATCTTGTCTGCTTCATATTAAATTGTTATTAAAAAACTTGAGATATTAAAAAAAAGGAACCTGCAAAGCAAATTAAAAAAATAAATTTATTTCCATTTTGTTAAGCCCGAGAAGGGACAGATATTAAAATTATTTTATTTAGTCAATGCTACAATAATGTTGCATTTTTATATTAAATCTTGCTCAGTCTATTTAATCTTAAAAAATTAAATTTAAATTTGAAACATGATATTAAAGCAACTTTAAAACATTTCATTTAGAAATCTTTAGAACTTTTTAAAATTATTTGAACTTCTCATGTTTCTTGTCTGTTAGAATTTGCTACAATACAAATTTTGTATAATGCATGTAAAACTGAAAAAAAGTTGAAGATTTATTTAGATTTCTAAATGAAATGTTTTAAAGTTGCTTTAATATCATTTTTCAAATTTAAATTTAATTTTTTAAGATTAAATAGACTGAGCAAGATTTAATATAAAAATGCAACATTATTGTAGCATTGACTAAATAAAATAATTTTAATATCTGTCCCTTCTCGGGCTTAACAAAATGGAAATAAATTTATTTTTTTAATTTGCTTTGCAGGTTCCTTTTTTTTAATATCTCAAGTTTTTTAATAACAATTTAATATGAAGCAGACAAGATTCAAACGAGGCAAGTATGTAAAAGACTGCACGTATCAAAATCAGTATTGGTAATATGAAATATACAGTTCAAACACTGATTATTCTGTAAACAATTAAAATAATAAAAGTAATTTTTAACAAAAAAATGTATATAACGGACTTTAACGGATTGTTTCTCATCTTTATAATGATAATAATAAAACGAATCATGTTCATTTTTGCAAATAATTTTATGCCATAGTGTAAAATACATTTGCAACCACTTTGGAAAGAGACACTAGTAAGCGTGTGTGAAAGCTATTAATAACATCTTATGTTGTTTTATCACATAAGAAGCAAAAAAATAATAATGAGCATATATGAAACAACTGTATTCTGATTTTGTTATAAAATGTGTAGTTATGGAGGATGAAATTTTCAGCAAAATATTTCTTTTTGTAGCTGAATAAATATTTTACCTTATATTGACAATTTCTTAATTTAACATTTCTGTAGAAGCAAAATGTAAACATCTGCAAGATTTTTTACAAAACGTGTACGATCTGTTATTTTCTTATCGTCACAAACAGTCCATTTATTGATCTCGTTTTCATTTGTTACAATAATTTCATAACAATAATTTCATTAACAGCACACATTTGATCTTCTTTTATGTAATACGATTTATACTCACAACAATCTATGTTTGAAAATAATTCCTTTGTAGAACTGCCCTGAGAAGAAGCAAATATATGAAGAATATGCAATAACCTTCGAACTGAATTCTCTCAAATGTTACAGAGAGGTCCACATTTCTACATTAGAGTTTTGGGATGATGACCATCAATGTTTTTCTCGAAATGTAAATCACCTAAAGGAATATGTTCTATTTTAGAATTGGAATGACTACTATAATTATGATCTAAATGTATGTGAACTAATGGGTGATATGCTATTTCCCAAAAATAGGGTTCTGCATTGGAGTTGTGAATTCTTTCGCCACCAATTATTTCACATAAATTGTCTGCAGTGATATTTTGAGTTGATTTTGATAACATCTGTTGAAATTTGTTTGAAAAATTTTCTGAAGCCGATGAACTCTTTGCATACAAAACATTTTTAGTATGAATAGCTTTACGCGCAAGTAATTGAGCTTTCATTTGAGTTTTTAGAAATTGAATATTTGTTCTTCTGCTTTGCTGAGCTATGTTTGATTTATAACTCTCTAGCAGATTTTTCACTAAAGCAAGTTGTCGATATCTTGAAGGATTAATTTTCTTAGAGGTGAGAATCCTATTATGATTTGAGTATTTTTTTTCCAGTATTTTAGCTTATATTTATTAGCCTTTGATTTATTTCGCAAACAATATGAAGTATTACGCTTCTGTATCTGGCTTTTACATTTTTTATAGTATGCGGCTCTTTTATTTTTGATAATTTCACGATTTCCTCGATAATATCGTGAATATTTATTTGATGTATCACTTAACGGTTCAGACAGAGATACTCTTTGTATAGGGTTAGGATACTCTTCAGTTGGGCCATTTAAATCAATGAAATGCCGAGAGCAAACATACCAGTCTCTAGTCATCGTTTCTGTATAAGGAAAGGGCATCTGACGTCACTGTTGGTTAAACTACTGTTGGTTTGGCAGAAAAACCTGTTCGTTCTTTACGGCTCCTACAATACACATGAGATGGTGGGATTTGATTGGTCTATGTTAAACTGGTCTATGATATGATTGGCCTACGTCGCCATGACGATTCCTGCAATGATAGCTTCGACAAAAATGCAGTGGTAGATTGGTTGATGGAACTGTTTGTTTGTAAACATGCCCTTTCCTTATTTGTTATACCACAAGCAGAAAGCCATTCGTTACATTTACTCAAGTTTTTCTGTGGTTTAGGAAAAGGGAAAAACAAAACTCCCAGCATATAGTCTTTGTAAAAGTATCGTGCATCACTCTTGCAACCAGAAAATTTGCATTTTTTCACCATGTTGAATTTTAGTAATCATCGATTAAGAGAGAAATTTAAAAACGCATTTCGTAACATCACAGTATCACTAGATAAGTAAATATCGAACATTCATCCAATTTTGATAAAGACAGTAACATCTAAATTAAAGTCCAAATACTGCTTAAAGTGATAAAAACATAACAAGGAATATTTAAAATACCTTTTTAATGTAGATCGTTCACAACTATTGGTGACATCTTCGGATCTTAAAGATAAATACAATATTCTCGTATATTTTTGAAATAGTAAACATATACCACGAGATCGCATGTCCAAGGCTAGCAGGTGCTTAAATTGGCCAAAACTGGGAAACGTGAAAAATTATTATTTGTTTTTATTTTTATTGCTTCTTCAATCTATCGATCATCGCGTGCCAAATTTTAGCTAATTATTTTAAATATTCCGTGTTATGTTTTTATCACTTTAATCAGTATTTGGACTTTAATTTAAAGACTCCACGTTTACTACATTTAGAGTTTTTTGATTGGAGGATTTATTTTTTTACAGAATTAGGTGTTTTGAAGAAAATTTGTGGAAGCGCGTACAAAAAGTGGGAAAAACTCTAGTAAATTAACTCGTTCAATGGGATTTCCTGTGTTAAATTAACATTAGGATGTCACACTGGAAATAAATAAGCCTTGCGCTGCCGCGCAAGGCTTAATTTCCTGTGTTAAATTAACATTAGGATGTCACACTGGAAATAAATAAGCCTTGCGCTGCCGCGCAAGGCTTAATATTCATATCCGTTAGCGCCAAATTCTCGCCAAACGTGGCGACAATTAGCAAAATATCGCCAAATTTGGCGACCAGAACAAGTCTTCATAAATGAAGCCAACTTGGCTATAGCTCAATAATTTCGCGAATTTCTTATCCAAATTTAGTATTAACGAATCTTTTGTAAACGGTTTCTTTACATTTTAGCTTGCTGTTTGCGAGTAACATTAGCTAAAATTTTAAAACGAAGATATAGGAAAGCTACCTTTTCCTCCCGGTACAGGCCGGAAGGTTTTTTTTATTTATTTACTTTCCAAGAGATAAATGGATCGGTCAAATGCGAGTATAACTTACGCTCAAAGGTTTTCGTAAATAAATTATTAATTATTATTTATTAATTAATAAACTCCTACTATCCCTAATATTTTCTTAATTTTAGTTTCAGTAGATTCGGAAATAGACATATTTTGCCTGGCTTCGCCCGTCTACACAGTAGCTTGTGAGACACCGCAGTTTTTAGCAGCGTATAACTAGGATTTCTTCCGGGGCTTCTAAACTGTTTTACATGCAAACAAAAAATCAATTAATAAAATATTTTGTTTTAAATTATTCGAAAATAACTAATTAAAAAAATTCTGTAAATAGAGATTTATCGACATAAATGAAATTATTTATAATCATGAACAACCTGGAACTTTTTCTTTGAGTGTCCTCAAACTTTCTCTACTAAATAAAGTAGCAAAAAGAATTGGAAAAATATCATTAAAATAAAATAAAGTAATCATCCATATATATTATTTCTACTGTCACCATCCCTTTTTCTAAGAAAATACGAAACGCAGAACGACGAATGAGATAGCATATGAAAGGATTTGAACAGGCTTCTGACATAGCATACTTAAAATATTTTTAAAACATGTTTTTGATTAAAATTTGCTGAAAATTAAAAATTTAATCGGCATTTAAAGTTTTTCTTCAAAATATTGTTGCCACAAAAATAAAATACCACATTATATGATGCTCAGCAATTATTATAAAAAAACACCGCACAGGTTTATTTTATATTTATGATTAAAAAGCGAAATTGAAATTGAAGTGTTTAGATTTATATATCTATGTCCCATGTTTTTCCCGAAGCGGATGACGTCATCCTCTAATGCAGTTAAAATACGATTGTTAATTTTTATTCTCGCGCGTGCCTTTTGCAATCTTGGATCAGTTTTACTCTAACTTTGCTGGAATAAATTAGATTAGATGATATTCTGGTTTGACTAAAAACTAAATGTTGTTTGCAGATATTTTTATCCTTACTTTTTCTTTAGAAGTTTAAACCTGCATCTAATAAATATTACATATTGATAAAAAATTGTACTTCTCTATTATCCCATCGACCACTTTTCATAACAGAAAACTATCGCCAAATAAACGGGAGAACGTTGCCATTGAAATTTCAAAATAAATAAATAAATGAAATATAAGAATTTAAGGACACAATTTTTATTTTAATTAATGAAATTACTAATAAATCAGTAAAATATAATGAAAAATATACGCAAATGTCGAATTAAAAACCACTTGATGACGTAACAAACCCGTATAATGCTTCTGACATCAAGTAAATGGGGCTGCATTTTTGGCGTTTAATCTTACAGTTTGGCGATAGTTTTTTATGAAAAGTGGTCGACGGGATAATAGAGAAGTACCTAAAAAATATTAGATTTCAGTGCGAAATCCTCGCACGGGCCATCTAGTTAAAAATGTATTTATGCAGAAATCGAATAAAGGAATATTAGTAAGAAAACAAAACAGCAAAAAAACGCCCCCTTCCCCTCCTTTTACCATAATCTGCGCTAGTATATTAGAGGGAATAGTAGAGAAAAAAGTGAAAAAGAATCATATATAAAAATAATCTGAAATTTGAAAGTATGTACTTATATATATATTTTTTCAAATATTTCAGTTTCCTTAACATTAAAGTTTCTTACATTTTATATACATATTCGGAAATATATGTTCTTAATTTCAATTCTATCGAAAAGTTTTAACTAAATTTGCATGAAATTCTTTAAAAATATAATTACGAAATGCTTTAAATGTAAAAAAAAAAGGAGTCATTGGAGTTTTTGTAACAGAGTTTTTTTTGTTTTTTTTTTTAACCTAAAGATTATATTTTGCAACCAGTTTCTCATCTCCATCCTGATATGCTAGAATTATATATATATATAAAAAATTACAAAAGTATGTTTCCGTTGACAATACAACATTTTATTATTTTTAGAAGTTAATTATAAATTAATATATTAATTTTAAGGCATTTTTCCGTTAGCCAGCCGCAGGTCATAAATCCCCAAAAAATCTTTATGGTTACCTGTGTTTACAAGCTACAAAAACAATTAAGTAACCTTGGCACCAAACCACTCTCGCCAAATATTCCAAACTAGCCGCCACTGGCGACCAGTTTGGTCTCCCTTAAATGTATGTTAAACATTGCAACACGTTATATTTATTCATAATTTAATTTTCCCTTAATCCTTCGCCAAATCGGAAGATTCTAATAGACAAATCATGAACTTTTGCGATCATGGTAGCATTTCGCATATTTTTTGGGCACAGGTGTCACATACGTACGTTGGCGCGATTTTTCCACCCGCCAATTTGGCGAAATTTTTTTTTTATGGAAATTGTTGTTTATTTACTTTTATTTTTTTTTAGTTCTATAAATTATTTTTGATATGTATATCAATATTTACTTACATCAAACTATCATTTATTTATTTTTATTTCCTTTTTTAATTATGAGTATTTTTGTTAGCCGGAAGCAGATGATAAATCGCCAAATATTGTTCCCATCACCATCATTCATACTACATTAATTTAATTTTAAATTATAAACCTGTCACTCATTTCATTTAAAATACTTAACTTTAATCCAAAATGCTTATATTACATAAATTTAAAATACTTCCACGTTTCATTTAAATAGAAAATAAATAAATAAATAAGAAATAATATCATAAATCAAAACATTTGATTTCAAAATCAAAGTATCCTTTCTAATTTGTACACGCGATAAATAAAAGCTGTATTAGCGATTTTAAAAATGCTAAAAATTTGATTCATTAAATGTTATTACATGAGTACAATTTACGTCAAGGAAAGGTCCGGAAGGAAGTTGAGTTGTATAGCACATAATTAAGGTAAACTTTGATTGTCTCACTGGTGCGAATTATTTTTTTGACACGAGGCAGCGGTCCAAAAATTCCTTCACGGAGAACTTGCTTTGCGAATGATTACCTCCATGATTTAATATTTTAAATGTTCACGACGAATCAATCTTTTTTTTTTTTTTTTTTTTTTTTTTTAAACTTTTATGAATAGAGAATTTGAACTGTGAACCTAATTTCGACTGAAGTTATTGCAGAATATATACATAATTGAACGTAAGTCATCTCTCAAATATTAATTTATTTTGAACGATCTTTCTTAAAATGTAACTTTTATGCAGTTTTATTCGAAAAAATAATTTTGAATAAAAATGGCCGCCTGGCATATGAAAAAGTGAAACGGCCATCCCGGAACTGTTGATGACAGTCACATGACTTACGCTTTTATTTTAGAAGATGACTGTTAAAGAATAACAACGAAATATTTTAATATTTTAAGCACAATATATATATATATATATATATAGAAAATGTAAATACAAATTAAACAGTGTGATAACTACTTTTAAACAACATTCTTATAATTTATTATTTTAACAATATGGTTATAAGTTCAAAAAGTCCTTCCGGCCTGTACCGGGAGGAAAAGGTAGCTTTCCTATATCTTCGTTTTAAAATTTTAGCTAATGTTACACGGAAACAGCAAGTTAAAATGCAAAGAAAACGTTTACAAAAGATTCGTTAATACTGAATTTGAATAAGAAATTCGCCAAATTATTGAGCAATAGCCCAATTGGCTTCATTTATGAAGACTTATTTTAGTCGCCAAATTTGGCGAGAATTTGGCTCTAACGGATATGAATATATAGTTTTATGCGTATGATTGAGAAAATTATTACAACAATGAAAATTTTTGTAATGTGCTGTCTTGTTTCAAAATGTCAGCCACCCTGGAATTTCAAACTGCTCTATCTCAGCCATTTTTTAAGATAGAGGTAAAACAAAAAATGCTCTGGAATCCTTATATCAAGGCCTAAAACTTAATTAAAAAATAAATTTGAATTTTTAACTTTTTTGTACATTTATTTTAGTTTTAAATTTTTAAATGGCCGCCATCTTGAAACAACATGGCGGACCAAGCTGGCCAACGAACTCGGTCGAGACATTGGTGAGCTTATTACGCACAATTAGTTTCATCAAAATTGAAAATACGAGCGTTATAGTATGACATAGGTCAGATATATATATATATATATATATATATATATATATGGATATATATATATATATATATATATATGGATATATATATATATATAAATCAACATTTGAACGGAGGGTGGTTTTGGGGTCTGGGGGTCATGATCGGTGAAAATATATCGACATTTTCCGGAACTGCTTTCCTCCGAATGGCTGCAATATATAGCTTTATACTTTTTTGTATTGAAAGCTACCTAAAAACAATTTAGAAATTAAAAAAAAAATAAGTTTTTTTTTTGGTATATTTATGTTATGATAAATTATCAAATATTATAGTCATCGCTACCATTTGTATTGCATTCATTTCACTTAAAATTAAAACCTTTTACTCATTCCACTTTAAAATCATAACATTAATTTATAACACATCTATTACATACATTTAAACAAGAACGAAAAATCATGCGTCAAGCATAGATTATGTAACACTTTCCAACGCTTCCAAAATAATTTTACAAATCATACCGTTTAATAAGCTAAAAGATGACATCTAAGTAAACAATTTGGAAAACGCATAATATATTTAAAAACATAATATCAGGAATTTCCAACATATATAATATCCAGAAAAATATCCTAATACTTTTATTCAGCCCTGTATAGGATCTACAGATCTGTATATATACTACATAGGATGCTAAATTTCAGTTCAGTTAGGAAACGCGTAGCACAGTTTAAAATTTTCCGTCTGGAGTTTCTGTCACTAAACGGAAATGTGTCCGCGAACTTTTGTGCTGCCTTGTATAGGATCTACAGAATTTATACACATCACGTAATAGACAAAAAGCGAGTTAAAATTAAAATCGTGTTCAGTAACTTAAAACGCACTTCCAGGAAGTATTGTTAACAGACAGTTGAGAATTCTTTTGTGTGTCCCTGTAAATGAACGATGACTGCTATGCACGCAATATTCTGTTGTAAGCCTGTTGTAATGCACCTTAGTGAAATATATATAAATTTCAATGCGTTTAAAATAGTGAAAGATTATTTAAATAAACCGCAGACGATTTTTCTCCATAGATGTAATGTAACGGAATTCATTTGACTGTCCCTGTAAAGTAACTATAAGTTCTATGCCCACCCTATTCCATATTAAGCTTCGTCTAATGCACCTTAGTGATATATATAAATTTCAATGCGTTTAAAATAGTGAAACATTATTTAAATAAACCGCAAATGATTTTTCCCCATAGACCGCAATGTAACGGAATTCTTTTGAGTGTCCCTGTAAAAAAACTATAAGTGCTACACACTTCCGTTGAAATAGGGACCATGCTATAGATAACGACAATAACATATAAAAATTGCAGAGTAATCCGAGCATATTTACGGGAGTTAGAGCACGGACAGACGGACAGACGGCAGACGGCAGACGGCCAGACGGCAGACGGCCAGACGGCAGACGGCCAGACGGCAGACGGCCATACGGCCAGACAAACCGAAGTCATAAACACTTTTCAACTAGGTTGGAAAGTGTTAAAAACACTCCGTTCAGTCATTTCTTTAAAAGTACCTTTAAAAAATAAATAGGAAATTGCCCTGAGCCAACACATTTTATTTCAGCAACAGAATATTCTTTCTAATATACATACGCGAAATAAAAGTACCTGCTATTGGCGAGATTTGCGCCATGATAACATAAAAGTACCCTTTGTTTCTTTCCTGTTGCCATATCTTAAATTAGAAACAGAGCAATATATATATATATATATATATATATATATATATATATGAGGGGGTTAGAATGACAGAGGAGTAAGTCAAAAAATTGAAAAATCTGAATAACCATATTTTCACTGAATGTATATTAATTTCAGTTCAGTGTAACAGATAAGGCATGGTAGTTCACTTAGGGAGTCGCTAGAGGGTAAAACAAGTTGGACCACATAATGCAACGTCAATACGACAAGTTTCACAAAACCCTTAATTTCTAAAATTACTAAATATTGACTTACTCCACTATCATTCTATACATATATATATATATATAGCATATCTCCAACTATAATAAAGAAGGAAGTTTGTGTGTGTGCGTGTGTGTGTGTGTCTGTCTGTCTGTTTCTCCGTTGTGTTCTGAAGAGACCGCTGCACGCAGAGCTACAAAATTTGGTGGGACGGTATCTCTATGCGTGTAGTCTTGCACCTCGAAGCAAGATTTTGGAATCTTTTAATAGATTTTTTTAAATTAATGTTTCTATGCAATTTTTAGTGTTTTTTCACGTTTCGCTGCGTTTTTTCTACATTAGTAACGGGAATCCGGTTCCAATCATTTAGCACAATATAGTAAATTTTATCTTCTTTTCAATAAAGTGTATGCGAAATTTGTAGAGCGATTTTTGAATTTTTGGCGAATTTTTGCCTTTGACACCAAGAAATTTTGCCAGAATGCTTGATTGGTTCGGTGGTTGCGCTTCTATTTCAGCCTCAGATACGTTCAGAATAGTCAGGTTTTTTTTTCTTTTTATGGCTTGGTGAATGTTGATAATTCTTTACAGATAAAACAAGCTGGAAATTGTACGTCAAACGTGACAAATGAGGTGCGTTCGTACTATAACTTGTTACATAAATATTCATATATTTTCTGATTTTTAATTCTGTGAAATGAACTATATCGTCTGCAGATTAATTTCTGTCATAAATTAAGTATCTCGGTCGCTTGACGATTGAACTTCGGAAGCTCCTATAACAAAAAAGCACCGATTTAAAAAAAAAATCAAATTTCTTAATAAATATGTTTATTAATATCTCCTAAAGTTTTGATTCGATTTTAATAAAATTTGAAATGTCTCGACAAAATTCTGCAAAGATAATATATCTTAAATTTGAAACCATTCGGTTGGGTAGTTTTTGCGTTGTTATATGCGGACGAACGGACAGACGGACGGACAGACAGACAGATGGACGGACAGACGGACGAACCAAGCGACGACAATACGTGCTACGTATTTATATAATTACGAACGCACCTAAAAATCATGATTTTAAAAATGCGATTTTTAATGTTTTTTGACGTTTTGCTGCGATTTACCGACATTAGTAACCGGAATCCGGTTCCAATCTTTTAGCACAGTATACTTTTTTTTATCTTCTTTTCAATAAAGTTTATGCGAAATTCGTACAGCGATTTTTAATTTTTTGGCGAATTTTTTTCATTTGACACTAAATATTTTTGCTCAGAATGCTTGATTGGTTTGGTGATTGCACAGAGTATGGAGATTTAAACAAAGACCCAACGTCGCCTGCAAAGATTGACTGCAGCAGATAATATCATCGCTTTGGCGATTTTTATCTTCGGGATTTCTGTTTAATTGTAACCCTAATCTGCTTGGCCCCTTTTACTGTTGTCATTTTCACGTGTGCACATTTTCGGCATTCGCTATTTGATTTTTGAATCTTGATTAATATTTTCTATTCAAATTATTCTTTGAAGATCAAATAGGTCATTATAATTTTTCAAAATGCTACGAAAATTTTTATTCCCAAGGATCGGTAACTTGTGATTTATTTTCATGTGTTATTTTTGTTCTTACTTTTCAAGTTAGTGTTGACAGATTTTTGCCGAAACATCATGTTAAGGGTCACTGCGGAGACGCGAAAAGTTTTTGGTTTCCGTCTGTCTGTTTGCCGTAAAAATGGTCCGATTAGGTTGATTTTTGGTAGGTATGTTGGCGAGGTATCCGGAATTAGTTGTATAGTTTTTGGTTAAATTTGGTTCATTCGCGTTCGGAAAATATAGAAAAATTTTTTTTAGGTCATAATGCTTTTCTATGAGGATGCAGACGATTTTTCAAATTTCATTTTTATCTGAAATGAAAATAGAATATTTGCATAATGAATTTAGACGTAAAATTATGAATGCTAAAATTTTGATATGGAATAGTTATAAAATTTTGCCGATAAATTTAATAGAATTTAGAAATTAATTGCTTAAAATATTTTTTAATGTTTTTGCATCTGTTCGGGAAATATAAACATCTTATTTTCATATTTTTTACAATTTTTAAAATATTTTTTTTTTTTAAATCAAAACGAATGTGAAGTTAGTGAGACTATGGGAGGATGAATACCTGCTTATTAAAAAAAAAATCTCTATAATAAAACCATAAGTCATGTGACTGTCATCAACAGTTCCGGGATGCCCGGTTCACTTTTTCATATGCCGGGCGGCCATTTTTATTCAAAATTAGTTTTTCGAATAAAACTGCATAAAAGTTACATTTTTAGAAAGATCGTTCAAAATAAATTAATATTTGAGAGATGACTTACTTTCAATTGTGTATACATTCTGCAATAACTTCAGTTTAAATTAGGTTCTCAGTTCAAATTCTCTATCCATGAAAGTAAACAAAAACAAAACAAAACAAAAAGATTCATTCGTTGTGAACGTTTAAAATATTAAACCATGAATTTTTGGACCGCTGCCTGGTGTAAAAAAAATTATCCGCACCAGTGAGACAATCACAGTTTACCATAATTCTGTTCTATACAACTCATCTTCCTTCTGGATTTTTTCTTGACATAAGTTGAACTCATGTAATAATATTTAATGGATCAAATTTCGAAACGGATTGTCAGCTTTTATTTTCCACGTGTACAAATTAGAAACGATACTTTAATGTTGAAATCAAATGTTTTGATTTATGATATTATTTCTTATTTATCTATTTTCTATTTTAAATGAAAAATGTGAACGTCGTGTATTTTAAATTGGAACAGCTGTCACAGACGCTCCGGGGTTGGCGCGATTTTTGTTTTGCGCCATTTTGGCGAGAAAATCTCATTTTCAGGTACTCGGGCAAATTACGAAAAATTACTTAATATGTTTAAGAATCTCCGCATTAGCGAACATATTGCAACTGATAAGCAAACGGCCATGAAGCATAAATGCTTAAGTAGGTTAAGCGGTTTTTTCCAAGAAAGATGAAATACATAACAAAAAATATGAGAAATGCTACCACGATTGCAAAAGCTCTTGATTTGTCTATTAGATTTTTCCAGTTTGGTAAAGGATTAAGGAAAAAAATAAATTATGAATAAAAATAATTTGTTACAATGCTTAACATGCATTTAAGGGCGACCAAACTGGTCGCCAGTGGCGGCTAGTTAAAGAATAAGCAATTCATCAGAATTTCAGAATATCATTGTATAACACCGTATTTATTTTAATGATAATTTTTTATCCGGAACATTCGAAGAGTTTTAAATGCTTATAAATATGCATGCAATTAAAAAAATAATAATTGCGGAGTGTACGATGTTAAATGATATGAGAAATGAGACTTAAAAAACAAGCAGCAACAAGCTGTCGCCGTTTTTTTTCCTTCTCTCATTTGTCACCAAGAAAGCGATATATAGCCTTATTAGAAACCACGCTTCTATTATGGCCGTAGTTTCTGCGTCACCCGCAGCAATCGCCACTGTCTGTGTGCAATCCCACGTTAAAGAAGTTGCCATTTCAGTGTATGAGAGATGATTCTCTGTTGAAATCTCTTTACTCTGTGGGTGATTGCTTCCATTTCAGCCTCAGATAAGCTCAGAATCGTCATTTTTTAAAACTCTTTTTGGCTTGGAGAAAGCTGATAAGGAACAGATGCTTTACACTCACGCACCGCGTTTGGCGACTTTTTGATTGGCGCGATTTCCAAGCCCGCGTCAAACCAGTAAATTAATACAATAGCCAGGTTGCCGTATAAAGTAAAAAATTCCCGAAATTTGGCGACTTTTTTCCTTTTTATAACCGATTTAAAAAAAAAACAAACTGTGCGTGAGTGTAAGACATCATAGCCGTTGATAATTCTTTACAGATAAAAAATCATAATTTTAAAAGGGAAGGCTGGATTATTTATTATCCCGATTTTTTTATTAGACCTTTTCTTTTAATTTCATTTTTTATGCTTTTTTTAAATTTTTCATGTTTAGCAGCGTTTTTTGTTTCAAATGACGTCACAATTCGCCCCCTACAAGTCAAACACCAGGCAGTTGTGATTGGTAGCTGATAGAATTGTAGGCACTGTTGGAAGTCAACAGGGCAGTTGTGACTGGCAGATGAAAAGGTCGTCAGCTGATTACAATTCGAACAACGAGTTGTGAATTTTTGCGATATGTTTTATGCAATTTTTAGAGTTTTCTCATGTATACATCAATTATGTATTTGATTTCAGAAATTAACAACGGTAACTTACTGTTTTTGTATGTGAAAAAAAAAAAAGTCATTTTGTTTCTGCTTAGAAAGTTAATGATATGTCCTAATTTTTTAACGTCGTTGGATAAATTCTGTTGGTAGGGGGGGGGGGGAGGTGAGTGTTCGGTTGTAGTTTTAATATCGCGTTAATGCTCTGATCGAAACTCCCTACCCCCTGCCTTCAAAATCAGAACTATTTCATTTTTAGTCTGATTCAAACGAAACATTTTCTCAAGGCCCCCAGATACTAGATAAACTTTGGTATAATTTTTTCAGCCCTTAATTACCACTATTTCTAAACATTAATGACCAGGGAGGGGGTATTTTCTCGGGTTTTATGAGTCCAATTCAATGAGAATTAGTTCATTCAACTTATCACGAACTAATTAAGGTATAGATAACTAATTAAGATACAGATTTTGCGCCACCTGTCGGTAGAAAATAGAACTAAAAGATTTTTCAGCACGCCTGCTATACGGTGTCATAGGCAGCACGGACACGTGCCGGAGTTTCGATCGGAATGAGTTTTATTTAGAAATTAGTGCACCCCTGGCGGGGGGAAGTGAAACTAAACAATTTTGCATTTAAAATTTGTCCGATTCAGACAAAGGGCCCGATTTCAACGACAATTGATTCATTCAACTTAACATGAACTAATTAAGATATAGATAACTAATTAAGATATAGATTTGGCACCCCTGGCGGTGGAAAGTTGAACTAAAATATTTTCTGCGCATGCACAGAACGCCTTCTATACGTTGTCATAAGCAGATTGCATTTAATCTTGGTCCGATTCAAACGCAATCTTTTCTTCTGACATTCTTCAGAGGTCTCCCAGGAACTAAACAAACTTCGGTATAATTGTTTCAGCCCTTGGTTACCACCATTTATGAATATTAATATCAAGGGGGTGATTTATTTTTTCGTGTTCTGTGGGTCTGATTTCATTGGGAATCGGTTCAACTTAACATGATCTAATTAAAATATAGCCAATTATTTAAAACATAGATTTGGTACTCCCTGGCGGTGGAAAGTGGAACTAACGGATTTTTCGCGCATGCACGGTACGGCACGTCTTCTTCACAGTCCCGTAAGCAACAGGAACGAGTACCGGAGTTTCGTTATGAAATAGGTTTATTTAAAAAAGAATGCTCCCCCTGGTGGTAGAAACTGGAAGTAAAAGATTTTGCAGCGCGTGCCTAGCACGTCTACTATATACGGTATCGTAGGCAGCGGGGACGCGTGTGGGATAATTTGGTTAGGACAAAATGCATCCCCTGGCGGTGGAACTAAAATATTTTCCTGCGCGTGCGCCAAAAAATGACTATTTTTATTGAAACCGCAAAAGAAAGTTACCGATTTGATAATCCCAGAAAATGAAAAAGTTTCATTTTCACTCCAGTATTAAGAAAAATATTGGATTATTTGAATCGAAACTCGCAGTTTTCTTCTGATTTCGAAAATGCAAATTTTGTGAAAAACAGACTGTATTTACATTTTTGATCAAAAACTGACACGTTTTGAATCAAATGATCCAGACATTCGAGGGGGTGGTATTAAATTTACTTCCACTTCGGATAAATCTCTCTATTTAATTTCCGAAAGACAAAGAGTTACCAGAAGAATGGTTTCGTGCAGCGAATTTTACAGTGATTTCGCGTTTCGTATTATTTTTTTACGGAACCAGGCAACGCCGGGCGGATTTGCTAGCATATTAATAAATTCAGTAGTTAGCATTCTCTATCGGATGTAAATCAAAGCAGTAAATTTTCAATAATCGTGGACCTCGCCAAATTAACACATTTGTTTTGAACAACATAAACGTTTTGTAACAACATGAATTGCAATCATGATATTAAGCATCATTTTAGATAAAAAGTTAATGCTAATAAAATAGTCTTTTTTTAAAGAAATATATATATATATATTTATCACAGTGTGTCACAAATATTTTACTCAAATGGAAATATATATATATATATATATATATATATATATATATATATATATATATATATATATATATATATATATATATATATATATATAATGCAATGTCAAATAATTAAAAAAGAAAAAAAACTTCCTCGCACTATTTAAAATGAGTTGAATTTGTTCACATTTAACTAACGAAAAGAAAAAAGTTCGTGTGCAAGTTGAGTTGTATAGCACTTCACCTGACAGAGATAATGCTCAACTTCGATTAGCTTACAGGCGCGAATTATATTTAGATGCAGAGCTTCAAAATTCATCGCTTGAAAACTTGCTTTGCGAATTATTACTTCCATGTTTTAATTTTTTTTTCTCTTATACAAGTACGAATTTCTAATGTTTAATTCGATAGAATGAGATATTAGGTTAAAGCTCAATTTCAATTGAAATTATTTCAGAATATATACATATTTTACTGTAACCCATCTGTAAAAATTTGATCTTTGCTTATATGTGAATTTCATAATGTCACAGATTTTGAAGTTACATTCTTGATAGGATAAGTTCCGAACCATTGTTTTGCTTTGCTATTGCTAATATATTAATACATTTTAAGAAAAAAGTTATCTGTTTCATTTATTCCTATGAGAGTTGGTGAATTAATTATAATTTTTAAATTTCATTTTGTCATTTATTTACTTATTTTATGTTTAATTAATATAAATTTAGTTCTTGTTTATGCATCATTAGCTGATAAATCTGTTCACAGGATTAAAATATTAGCTAGATATATAATTAAGCGAGGTGTATTGTTCTTCAAACTATTTGTGGTGAGTGCTTAAAAATGATACAAAATAAAAATTATTATTTCGAACTTATATGCATTTTGTTGTGCAAAACCACATATTTAATTGCATTCACATAACATTATTTGTGAATCAAATATTAAGATATGATTTACAATAGTTAATATGTAATTAAATGGATGCTTATTTTACCATTGGTTTTCAGAATATTTCGGTTTTTTAAAGTATATATTTTGAAGAAAAAACATTGGGCACATGTTTTACAAATTTAAATACATGTATGTGTTTCAGATTTTTAATAAATAATTAAGTAATAACGATTATCTTAGTAAAACTAATAACGATTATCGTACACTTTATTTAAAATTAATGTAAGTACATGTAAAATACTATATTTGCTTAATACAACTCGTACATTACAGTTATTTATTTTTCAAGAATTTGTCTTTATATTTTCCAATATTCTAATATTCTAATTCCTTAACCTGTCTTTCTACATGCACTCAACACACATTTCTATATTACCACGTTCTTTAATTTTTAATATGATATATTTTTATTTCTATACGGAATGGTTATATGTTGTTTTTCGTATAAATTCCATATTTTGTTTTAATTATCTTCTGTTAATATTTTTCCCCAGCAGAGTAACTAATTATATTGTAAAAATATTATTTTATTTAAAAAATACCTTTTTCACTAAGAAGAATTATCTATATAATCATATATTATAAAACAAGAAGCCCTAAAAGTGTGTCCGGGGTAATTTCCAAAACTACCACATGAATTTGTTTGTGGTTTGCACCACAGGATAGAGAAAATGTTCGCCGTCATTATTATGTATAATATACAGATATAACCATGATTTTTGATAATACAATGGGGTATTTTATCCTTATTTTGGACGAAAATATTGCCATCGGTATACGTTTTAGGTAGCTTTCAATACAAAAAAGTATAAAGCTACCTATTGCAGCCGTTCGGAGGAAAGCAGTTCCGGAAAATTTCGATACATTTTCACCGATCATGACCCCCAGACTCCAAAACCACCCTCCGTTCAAATGTTGATTTATATATATATATATATATATATATATATATATATCCATATATATATCCATATATATATATATATATATCTGACCTATGTCATACGATAACGCTCGTATTTATAAATCAATTTTGATGAAACTAATTGTGTGTATTAAGCTCCCCAATGTCTCGACCGAGTTCGTTGGCCAGCTTGGTCCGCCATTTTGTTTCAAGATGGCGGCCATTTAAAAATTTAAAACTAAAATAAATATACAAAAAAGTTAAAAATTCAAATTTATTTTTTAATTCAGTGTTAGGCCTTGAAACAAGGATTCCAGAGCATTTTTTGTTTTACCTCTATCTTAAAAAACAGCTGAGATAGAGCAGTTTGAAATTCTAGGGTGGCTGACATTTTGAAACAAGACAGCACATTACAAAAATTTTCATTGTTGTAATAATTTTCCCAATCAAACGCATAAAACTATATATTCATATCCGTTAGCACTAAATTCTCGCCAAACTTGGCGACATTTGGCAAAATATCGCCAAATTTGGCGACCAAAATAAGTCTTCATAAATGAAGCCAATTTGGCTATTGCTCAATAATTTGGCGAATTTCTTATTCAAATTCAGTATTAACGAATCTTTTGTAAACGTTTTATTTGCATTTTAAGTTGCTGTTTTTGTGTAACATTAGCTAAAATTTAAAAAATAAGATATAGGAAAGCTACCTTTTCCTCCCGGTACAGGCCGGAAGGACTTTTTTATCTTGGTTACGGTTATATAATGTTATCGTTTTAACGGTCTTTGGGAAAAGGCTACATCAGTTAGAGATAAAAAAATTCAAACATCTCGAAAAATAAAATAAAAAACTATTCCTGATTTTAATTAAATTACAAAGAAAAATGTTTTAATGAGAAATAATATTATAAAACGAAGATATTTAATTTAATATGAAAGGATTGTTTGTACGGCCTTAAAGAATTATTCAGTGTCAAAGGCGGTCATTAAAACAATATTTGGCAATTTATATATTTTGTGGCCTATATTTTGGCGGCTGGAGAAGAAAGATTTACCTTTAGGAATACGATATATATGGTTACCGCGAAAGTCGCAGCAGACTTTTTTTTTAAAAAATCTCTCATTTACATAGACTACTTTTGCATTTCCTGTTAAGGCTTTATGTATGGCATCGACAGTGTTTTTACTTGATATAATTAAAAAAATTAAAATGTAATCTGTAATTTTTTTTTCGCATATTAAAAACTAGTTGGATGTGTCAATCCCAAAACTTTCTTCTATCTCACACAGGTTTCGCATACACTAAAAAGGATCAGCACCAATTTATATCAAGGTATAACTAAATTTAAAGTTTTAATAAATACCGTGTATTTGTTCTTGAGTATATTGCTAAAATCATGTAAATCCTGCAAAATGCATCATAGCAGCACCACCTGTCGGGAGATTTAGACCAAAACCTAATCAAAAACTTTTGTCAACGTCTAACTGAATCTGAAGTTTGATGAAAATCAGTGCATGAGTTCTTTAGGTATAGTTATCGTGTTACTAATGAAAAAGAAGCATATAGCAGAGCCACCTGTTGGGCTATTTACACCAAAACGTAGACAAAATCTATTTATGTCAAGGTCTAACAAAATCTGAAGTTTGAGGAAATTCCGTACGTTAGTTCTTGAAATATAGCTATCGTAAAAATCATGAAAGAAGTGGTATAGCAGTGCCACCTTTTCGGATATTTACACCAAAACATAATCAGTGTCTGTTTATGTCAAGGTCTAAACGAATCTGAAGTTTGATGAAAATAAATGCATTAGTTCTTGAGATAGAGCTATTGCGGAAACCGCGAAAAATGCATCATGGATGCGCCACCTATTGGGAGATTTTCACCAAAAACTAATTAGCACCAATTTATATCAGGGACTAACTGAATATAAAGTTTTATTAAATTTCGTGCATAAGTTATTGAGATAGAGTGCCCACAAAATTTTAGTCACTTACAGACAGACAGAGTCACAGACTCACAGACAAACATTTTCTAAAAACAGTCAAATCGTGTTCAGGGCCTTCTAAAACGTATAAATCCACCGAAAATAGGAAGTCGAAATTTTTGATGAATCCAATACTTTGTTCTTGTAAAGATAGAAAAAAGTAATAATGTTGAATTTGAACTTTAACAAGATAAATGTATTTAGATGTATCTTTAAAACATCATGACACTCATGCAAAGCTGGAGCGAGTTCCTAGTAGCTAATAAATTCAGAAAGTTATCACATTCAGAAAATATGTCTCAAATCTTGTATTAGAAAATATTTGTGCACATTATTTCACTCGTATAATAAAAAGCAAAAAAAGTAAAATAAAAATAAAATAAAATAAATAAACATTCCACACATTTGTAAAGTTATGTAAATGTCTGCGTTAAGTGAGAGCAAGATTTCAGTTGAATAGAAATTCCATTGTCACCTTATTAATAGCTTGGAAATGCCTGAATGCGATCTTAATACGATATTAATTTATATGCTAAATACTCCTAATGAATCATGTCTCTGGAACACGTTTCCGGATATCGCAGAACTGCGTTTGCCTTAAAATTATGAGATATTAGTTATGAGGATTTCTGTTTGCTTTAAAAATATCACTGATATTGAAATATAATTATTATATTATCTCTGATAGTAAAAATATAATCATGTATTATTTCTGTTTTCTATTATTTCTGTTCTCAACATCCCATTTTCTATTCATTTACAAAACGCACAGCGATGACTGAGGTAGCATTTGAAAGGTTTTTGAACCGTCTTCGACACACACACGGTGCACTCACATTTCGTTACATTATATTTTTAACAAAAAATTGCAGTTAATAAAAAATTAAATCAGCATTTTTTTTTATAAATGAAATGATTTTTTCTCATATCAATGTTGCCACAAATATAAAATATCCACATTATATCGTGCTCAACAATGATTATTAAAAAAAAAAAAAAAAAAAAAAAAAAAAAAAAAAAGTTATAAATAGTACAAAAAATATGAAGTGGGACGGCTACGCACAAGTTTATTTTATATTTGATTAAAAATCAAAATTGAAATTCAAATATTTAAAAGATAAAAAAACACCATCGATCGATCAAAGCAGTGGTATTTCACGTACGCTTTGTTATATTAAATTACATTTATTTTATGTGTATTCGATTTATATTTCTTTGTCGCGCGTTTTTACCGAATCGGATGACGTCATCCTCAAATGTAGCACCGCCCCCTGAATACTAGGCCTGCGCACTGAAACAAATGGCGGCTGCCGCAGGCGGAATCGTTTGTACAGTCCCTCGAACTTCAATACCAATAATATCTAGAAGTTATCTTTGACTTATTTGATCTCCGAAAAACAAGGCGAAGAAAACTTTTAGAATTTATTGGTGTGGAATTTCGAGGGACCGTTCAAATGCTGAAAAAAAAATCGGCCTGCGACAGCCGCCATTGTTGTCAGCGCTCAGGCCCAGTATTCAGGGGGCGGTGAATGTAGTTAAAATGCGATTATTCTTTTTTTTTTTTTTTTCTAGCGCTTGCCTTTTGCTAACTTGAATCAGTTTTTACTTTAACTTGATAGAATAAATGAAATGATTTTCTACCTTGAGTAATTTTGTTTGCAAATATTTTTAATCTTTAACACTCTGACTGTGGAGCAAAAGGGCTAAATTGTAATGTTTTTTTTTTTTTTCTGTGTATTTTATTTATATGCTAAAAAAAGTGATTATTCCAAAATTATATAAAAAACTTAATTATATATATGAATGTAAACCTTGAGGTTATCGATCATTACTCTATGTATTAAAACAGCATCATATACGTATAATTATATTAATATAAAAAATGCTTATATTGCAGTGAAACCTGGAGCGTAGTGAACGTATTAACACGGGCTTGTCAGAAAGGGTTAATTTTTCTTTTGAAGTTTAAACCTGCATCTGAAAATATTATATATTGCTAAAAAATATTAAGCTGCAGTACGGCTATGGTAAATACAGGGTCATTCATAATTCCCTCCGGGCTTTCGAAACGTTATAGTAAAAAAAACGAAGACGAATATGAAAAAAAGAAACATATGAAATTATTCCGAAACTATTCAAGTTTTACTTACATACATTACAGGTGTTCTATGTGTGAACCCTTGGTCACACAGCATACATCCATGCGATAGTCCAGTTCCTGCCATACTCCGTTTCTTTAAATCTGAATCAGTGGTGTCAGTTCAACGGGCCTTTCGTAATAAATATCGAAAACAGGGACCAACTGACAAAACAATTCATGTGTGGCACCGGAAATTTAAAGAAACGGAGTATGGCAGGAACTGGACTATCGCATGGATGTATGCCTTGTGACCAAGGGTTCACACATAGAACACCTGTAATGTATGTAAGTAAAACTTGAATAGTTTCGGAATAATTTCATATGTTTCTTTTTTTCATATTCGTCTTCGTTTTTTTTACTACAACGTTTCGAAACCCCGGAGGGAATTATGAATGACCCTGTATATAATACATATTTTTACTACAGTATCATAAAGGTTTTAATCAATTATAAGATTGGTACTGCATCTCAATTAAAAAAAAAAAAAAAAAAAAAAAAAAAAGTCAATTTTTTGTCATATTTGTTGTCACTAGAATTACTTTTATACAATTTATTTAACGCTGTAATTTATCTCATAATGTTCGTCATTTTGCATAACCTCAATATATTAAACTTCAAACAAACTCATAATCTTTTAAAATATTACATAGATATACACATATAGGGTTGGTTGGAGTAAGTGTGCCCGCTCCCTCAAACTAAAATATGTACAAGATATTTCACACTTATTCGCATTGATCATGTCACATTTCGTCACACTGATGGGTTTTGCATATTTTTTAGCTTTGTAACATTTATTTTTCATGTCATAGAACTAATGTAAAACAGATTTCGAGAATAGTTTGTTTAAAGAGTTCAAGCTACATTCTTCTAAGAGGTGTTTCCTGGTTAGTCTTCATTACCTTCTAATATTAATTAAATTGTTGTGCAAAGTTTAACCTAAAATACGTACTGCGACTTGAATTTATACAAAAGCTGTTATTAAGAAGTGTTTAAGAGGACGGGTCCCACCTACCCTGAATTTTTATCCTACTATGAGTAAGTCTGCTCCTCATTATGTGGTAAGTGGGACTAGGGTGTCCCACTTACCTCACTAAGTAAATTTAAATAAATTTCTGCATTATGGCTTAAACACGTTGCCTTAAATTGCTTTAGTATTTATGGTTATGTTTAGTTTTTCGAATTGAATATAGAGGGTGTGTCATCTTTGCGTTCACATAACCACGTGCAAACACAATTCAATCAAAGAGATCAAACCATTACGTATGACGAATACATGCAACAATTAAGAAAAAATAAGTGATGGAAATATAAAGAATAAAGAAGATAATCAAAGAAAAAAAATAAGAATACTGAATATGTAGAAGAGTCTGATGACAGTGACGATTTTGAAATGAAAAGCAACTCTGATAAAGAGATTTCTATGAATGAATTAAAAGACAGTTATGAAGACCTAGAAAGAATTAATAGTTCAGCAAAAAAAAAAAATTCTAAAGCTGGCGACTAATGTATTTGTAAAACTTAAAAATAAAAAAATAAATGAGAAAAATAAAAATGAGAAACTAACTGCTAAGTTTGCAAAATAGAATAGAAATAGTGAGACTTTTTATTGGCCGGATGCAGATGATGTTGGAATTATTACTGAGGATGAAGTCATAAGAATTCTCCCTCAGCCAACATTAAATAGACGCTGCCATTTAGTGTTTCCATTTCTTTTTCAAATCACAGTGTTTGCTAATGAGCCAAAATTAATCTTAATCAACCTTATTATGTTTCTTCAGCACTGTTTTATACGTTAAAGTAAAACATGTGCCTTTAGGCTTTCAAAAAATTTCATAGATTTTTTGTCATTCTATAATTACCTGTCATACTGATCTTAATGTCAGTAAATATCTCGTACATAGATAAATTTGCAATAAAATATTTCATATTGAAAATTTCTACACTTTATCAAGTAACACCCACTTACCTCTTCTTTAGTTATGCTTGCTTTAAATTTAAATAAAGAGTGGTGGGCCCACTTACCCCTTATTATGCGTTAAGTGGAACACCCACCTGATTTTTTAAAAGTAAAGCAGTTAAAAAATATTTAAAGCATTATTTTAGAAACTAATCATAAACTTTTGTTTATTAATATAGTTTTCAATAAAATAAGTTGATAAGTTCAAATTAAACTCTTTATAAAATGTTGTATAAGGCTTCAAAATTGAAGTATCCTAAAAAGGGTTTCCACTTACCCCCACCAACCCTAGCACTTAAGAATACTCTTTTTGAAAGATTTAATAAGGTATAATTTAAAAAATATATTAACTTTCTTCTAAACGCAGATAATAATTTGCATAATTTTCATAAAAAAAATATTAGATATTAATAAAAAATATATATTAATTTAGTATTTATTTATTTCATGTATAATATAATTATAATTAAATATAAATACTTCAAATATATTCAAATTGCTAATACAAAACTTTGTGAGTCAAAATTAAAAATTAGTAAATAGTAATATCTCAAAAATAAATAGCAATATTAACAGAATCATAGAAATTACCGGAGACATGACATAATTATTTTAAAAGTTCACAGCGAAACAATTTTTTTAATTCAAATATTTTTTTTTTATCTTTCATCATAAATTTCTCAAGATTCTGCTATTCTCCTGGATTATCCTTGTATTTTCAAATTGCGCCGAATAATATGATTTTTTATTAACATTTCGCCGGCCGTATGCATTTACAAAGTGCACTTTCTGCTTTAAAACACAATCACACGATTATATGACATTAATCACAATTTATATTCGTTTATTGAACCTGCTCATTAACTTCCTAAAAATTATTTGCATTTCAGGTTGCTAAAGTAGCTGCACGTTTCATATTAATTAGTAAACACCTGCTGTGCTGTACTTTTTACAACTGCTTGAGTTTTCCACTCATGATGTGTTATTGGGATTAGAATAATAAAAAAAAAAATCTAAGCGTCGGCAATATTATTAGCATGATTAAATTATAAAAACATTAATTGAAGACAGGAATAAGGATGGTATTGAAGGAAAAAAGAAGTTTTCTAAATGTGACGAAGATCTAAGGAATGAAAAGAGATTAAATCCTGTAATATTTTTTAATCTGAAAATACAGACATGTTGGAAATTCTATGTTTGATTTTAAAAAATAAAATAAAATAAAATAAAATAAGTAAAACACTCTTATCATACATACCAAAGAAAAACGAAGCCATCATATTAAGCATTCATGATTTAAAAAAAAATAAAATACAGACAACTACAGACTTATTTGGACTTCTATATTTGGTTTTCAAAATTAAAATGACATAAAAAAACGCTCTTATCATATGTACCAAAAAAGAAAGAAAAGCCATAATATCCACTTTAAATTAATACAGACATTTAGAGTTTTGTTGAAATTCAATAATTGAATTAAAAAATTAAATTAAATTAAATTAAATTAAATACACTTGACATCACAAGAAACATGTGTGCCACAGACCATCATATCGAGCATTCATGATAACGCTGAGATTGATCCAAAAACAGGAAACCATGAAATAATTATTGCCTGCAATTTGACCAAAAGAAATGCTGATTTCTGTAGGGGAAAAAAAAAGAGTGAAGTCTTTCCAGTATTTCGAAAAACAAGACGATCGGCTTTTATAATAATGTGTACAATAATGCACAGTACTGGAATAAACTCTTACGTGAATTATTTAAGAATAAATAATACTAGAAAAGAGCGGAACCGATTGATTACGTTCTTGAGAACATTATCAAAAACAAGTACAAAAGAATATCTTATTACCAGAGGTGAAATTTTGTCATTGTCTAAATGTGCATCGGATTCTATAGATATATATCGTCCAAATACAAAATTTTAAAGAGAAAACCTCGAATATGGAAATTCATGCATAAGAATGATCATTGTGACATATGCGACAGAAAAAGCAACGAAATGAAATCAATTGCAATGAATGCATAAAATTGATCGGTAACAAAAGTCAAGAAAGCACCTCTTATCCCTGTCATGTGGAGAAAAGAATGCAGATGAAGGTTGTGATTAATTGTGTAGATCTTAAAACATTATCCTATAATTGTTTAGATTTCCCCTACTTTCATAATAGCTGTTGTAATTACATTTTCATTCAATTAAGTTTCTCTGTTAAGATATTTGAAAAAATAAATGTAATTATAGTGTATAATATTTTGTGACAATTTATTATAAAAATACAAAATAGTAGATCTTAATTTATGCGTTATTTAATTTAAAATTATTTGTAATGTTAAAATAAGAATTCGCAATCGAATGATTTTTATGTGTTTTACAATTTACAAAGCGTTCCCGAGTCGTGTGATGAAAACAGTCTCGAGTTGTGAAAAGTTAAAAATTTGGATTTTTGGCTAGTCAGAACCATATTATTGTATTTGTAGACCATGCTCAGAGAAAAAAACACCCATTAAAGAACTATCCTTTTGCAATATACACAACTAAGCATATCTCCATTCATATATCGAACTTTTTTTTTCCTGTCACCATAAAGCTGAAAAAAAAACTAAAACAGAATTATTATTTGATACTGATCATTTTGTCGGAAAAGAGAAAAAAATTTTCAATAATTTGGGACCGGCAAAATTTTTTTAAAAAATAATCATACATTTCAAATAATACATTCAAGTACATTTATTTATAAATTAGATATCTTTCCTTTTCATTCCCCTTGTTCAAGTTTATTTTGAATAATTGACTTTTACAAATGCATAGACTATTTTCTTACAGATGGCGTCTCAAATATAAAATTTTTACTCAATATGCCATTATATGCAAATTATTTACAGATGATCGCACCAAATAAAATGTTTTCAAATATATAAACTAAGAACGAATCAATTAAATAACAAGAACGAAAAATCATGCGTCAAGCATAGATTATGTAGCACTTTCCAAAGCTTCCAAAATAATTTTATAAAACATACCGTTTAATAAGCTAAAAGATAACATCTAAGTAAACAATTTGGAAAACGCATAACATATTTAAAAACATAATTTCAGGAATTTCCAACAGATACAATATTCTGAAAAATATCCGAATACTTTTATTCAGCCCTGTATATGATCTATAGATTTGTATATATACTATATAGGATGCTAAATTTTAGTTTAGTTAGAAAACGCGTAGCACAGTTTAAAATTATCCTTCTGGAGTTTCTGTCAATAAACGGAAATGTGTTCGTGAACTTTTGTGCTGCCCTGTATAGGATCTACAGAATTTATACACACCACGTAATAGACAACAAGAACGAAAAATCATGCGTCAAGCATAGATTATGTAACACTTTCCAACGCTTCCAAAATAATTTTACGAATCATACTCTTTAATAAGCTAAAAGATAACATCTAAGTAATCCGAAAACTTTTATTCAGCCCTGTATAGGATCTATAGATTTGTATATATACTACATAGGATGCTAAATTTTAGTTCAGTTAGGAAACACGTAGCACAGTTTAAAATTCTCCGTCTGGAGTTAAATAATACGGAAATGTGTTCCCGAACTTTTGTGCTTCCCTGTATAGGATCTACAGAATTTATACACACCACGTAATATACAAAACGCGATTTAAAATTAAAATCGCGTTCAGTAACTTAAAACGCACTTCCAGGAATTATTGTTAACATACAGTAGAGAATTCTTTTGTGTGTCCCTGTAAATGAACGATGACTGCTATACACACAATATTCTGTAGTAAGTCTCTTGTAATGAACCTTATATAAATTTCAATGCGTTTAAAATAGGGAAACATTATTTAAATAAACCGTAGACGATTTTTCTCCATAGACGTAATGTAACGGAATTCTTTTGACTGTCCCTGTAAAGTAAGTATAAGTGCTATGCACACCCTATTCCATATTAAGCTTCTTCTAATGCACCTTAGTGATATATATAAATTTCAGTGCGTTTAAAATAGTGAAACATTATTTAAATAAACCGCAAATGATTTTTCCCCATAGACCGCAATGTAACGGAATTCTTTTGAGTGTCCCTGTAAAAAAACTATAAGTGCTACACACTTCCATTGAAATAGGGAACATGCTATAGATAACGATTATAACATATAAAAATTGCAGGGCAATCCGAGCATATTTACGGGAGTTAGAGCACGGACAGACGGCAGACGGCAGACGGCCAGACGGCAGACGGCCAGACGGCAGACGGCCAGACGGCCAGACGGCAGACGGCCAGACGGCCAGACAAACCGAAGTCATAAACACTTTTCAACTAGGTTGGAAAGTGTTAAAAAGCGAGTTAAAATTAAAATCGCGTTCAGTAACTTAAAACGCACTTCCAGGAATTATTGTTAACAGACAGTAGATAATTCTTTTGTGTGTCCCTGTGAATGAACAATGACTGCTATACACACACTATTCTGTAGTAAGCCTCTTGTAATGCACCTTAGTAATATATATAAATTTCAATGCGTTTAAAATAGTGAAACATTATTTAAATAAACCGCAGACGATTTTTCTCCATAGACGTAATGTAACGGAATTCTTTTGACTGTCCCTGTAAAGTAACTATAAGTGCTATGCACACCCTATTCCATAATAAGCTTCTTCTAATACACCTTAGTAATATATATAAATTTCAATGCGTTTAAAATAGTGAAACATTATTTAAATAAACCACAAATGATTTTTCCCCATAGACCGCAATGTAACGGAATTCTTTTGAGTGGCCCTGTAAAAAAACTATAAGTGCTACACACTTCCGTTGAAATAGGGAACATGCTATAGATAACGACAATAACATATAGAAATTGCAGAGCAATCCGAGCATATTTACAGGAGTTAGAGCACGGACAGACAGCAGACAGCCATACGGCAGACAGCAGACGGCCATACGGCCAGACAAACCGAAGTCATAAGCACTTTTCAACTAGGTTGGAAAGTGCTAAAAAAAGAATTTTTAATAATTTTAATATAATCATCCATTACAGACAATGAACAACAAGTTTTAAACTTTAGAAAATTTTATTTAGGGAATTTACAAATTTAAATAAAAATGTTTGGAATCTATTTAATGAAGTTAAAATTTTAAACTCGTTTTAAGTTTTATTTTAAGTTATTAATTTTCCGTATGTATAAGAATTAAAGAGTGATTTTGAGCGTCATACTGTCAAATGTAATAACAATGCTACAGGATATCTTTTACGGTAGACAAAATATATTTCTATAAGTTTTATAGAAAATGACGTACGTACGTTAAAGATTTTATTGATATTAATATAAATCTTAATTTTGAATATTTATGTATTATACATATTACATTTTTTTGTACATTAAAAAAATAACTTTAAAATCAAAATAATAATTTTGTATCAATGCAAAACGTTTACATGCACATAAGTGCTTTAGACAATGTTCGCTACACAACAAGTTTTGTTTACGAAATGAAGTGATTACAAATATCTGATGTAGATTTGGAGTTTAAATATAATAAATGAATACTCCAATTTTTCTGAAAACTGATGCCTACTAAAATTGAAAAAAAAAAAAAAAATTGCAATGACATGATATACTACCTAAAAAAAATACGAAACTGCATTCATATCGGAAAATATATGATTTTAAAAGGTAGCTTTCCCTAATTTATTATATTTTAATATAATTTTACTTATGCCGCTGTGAAATAAATGTTGGTAAATTTTAAAGCGAACTTCCAAAATAGAATACTGCTGTTGAAAGAATGTTAATTTTAATCTATTCTACTGAATGTGAAAACAATTTGATTGTTATAAATAAACCAATTCCATATGGGCCTACTTTACTAAATAGAAATTCGTAATACGCAATATTACATTAATTATTTTATCTAAAAAATATTTTTTATCTTTCAAAACTACATATACACTTTATTGGTACATTGATATGCATATATATATACATATTTTGAATGATTACGACACCCTCATAAAGATCAAGATCTTAAATATGATAAATACGCATCCCAATTTCTCTGTAACCGTCTGTCTAAACATATGGGAAGAAACAATTTTCCATATTAAATAGACTTTCCAAAATAGGTAATAGAAGAATGTTAATTTCAAACATTTCTACTGGATGACAAAACAATTTGTGAGTTATAAATAAACCAATTCCACATGGGCATTCTTTACTAAATAGAAATTTGTAATACGCAATATTACATCAAATGATTTATCTTAAAAATATTTTTCAGTTTTCAAAAATTTTTATATGCTTTATTATTATTATTATATATATATATATATATATATATATATATATATAGAATGATTACATGCCCCTCATAAAGATCTATATCTTAAATATGATAAATATGCATCCCAATTTCTCTGTAACCGTCTCTCTAAAGAAATGGGAAGGAACAATTTTCCATATCAGATTTCGTATCTAAAAATATCAAACTGCATTTCAACATTTCAACATACATATTTAAACTCTCTAATAGTAGCTCTTCAAATATGTTCGATCATATATATATATATATACAGTGGAACTTCCCTTTAACGAAGTCCCTATTTAACGAAATTTTCTACTTAACGAAATTTTCTGCAGAACTTTGACTTTGAACACCATTAACATGTAAATTAATCTCCATATTACGAAAAATATATTCTATATAACGAAGTTTACTTCACTTTTGTACGTGTACAGAATTCAAACGAAGAGGTTGCTGCTGCGATGGATATGCGAATTTATTTCAGCGGATTGTATGAAAATGAACACATTTAAATAATTTCCATTCTGCTTGGTTCTAAAGAAAACGATTTTTTTTTCGCACTAAGAAAAACACTTTCTATCACCACTCTCCCACACCGAGACTCCAGCGCTGACAGTTGGGGGAAGTCAAAATCCCCTTTTTACATTCAATGATTTAGAGGATGCACATTGGACCAAAAATATCAATTAGAGACATATTTATCATTCTGACCTTCCACTGCTGATAGACAATTGCTTTGTACATCCACAAGAAGGTGCTTCAAAATGCAAATCGCAGAACATCAAAGTTATTTCTGTTCCTGCTAATAAAACTTCAGCCATTAGTCTAAGGAATAATACAAAATCTTGAAATACATTATGGAAAAAGAGAATGTAGTAAAAACATTAGTTTGAGAATCTGTGTATCAGAGCTAATGAAAGCTTTGGAATATGACGTGATTTCATCGACCGTACACAACTTTTTTGTAAAAGATTGCTTCAAAATTGAAACGGAATCAAATACTTTTGAATCCATTACCTTTTTGTCATATCTCAAAGAAAAATTTCCTGAATTTAAGTTGATTTCTATTTAACGAATTTTCTTCATAACGAAGTTTTTAAGTGTAACGATGAGACTTCGTTAAATGGAAGTTTCACTGTATATATATATATATATATATATATTATGTTCGATTATATATATATATATATATATATATAATGGGTTTCGCAGTTAAAATATCTTAAATTTTAAATTGAGTTTTCTAAGTATAACATGTGTTACCAGGAAAATTCATGTAAGTTCGTTCTTCGGAATTTAGAATCAACTTGATTAAAGATTTTGAAATAAATCGGAACCTATTACTGAGAGAAAATTTCCAAACGCAAAATCTAATTATACGTTTTACTTTTAAATATATATAGTATATTTTGAATTGTTCCCAAATTTATATAGATATTTTTTCACTTATTAATAAACGTAATAAGTGAGATAAATTACTTGTTTTTAATTTAATAATTCTTTAAGAAAATATATTTTATTTTACGAATTCAAATAGAATTTAAAAATATATATTTTTTAATAAATTAATTTAAATATTAAGAACATCTCAAGATTGTATAACCTATAGATCCAGTTGATATAACAAAATATCTAAAATTTAGTATTATGGATTTATTTTTATGTAAGTATATTTTTTCCATTATATAATTTTCACTGCATTGAATAATTTGTAATACTTCGAAATATATCTTCTTTAAAATAAATAAATAAATAAAAGAACTCAAAATTGATAGTTTTTATATTCTAGCTTCACATTTTTAATTCGTTTATCTGCTCAGTAAATACCATTAACATTTTAAAAGCACGCATAATTAGATAACAAAGGCTTATAATTTATTCATACCACGTACGCACGGTATAATTTTTCCAATAATTTCTAAATTCTAAATAA